>CM072529.1:44846000-45553500 GCA_036898165.1 Silybum marianum | reverse complement strand
ATTCGTGTCGGGTTCGTGTCGGGTTAGCGTGTCGTGTCAGTTTTTGCCAGGTCTAGATGTGGGTCCCACATAATATTAAATCATTTCTGATTTAATATGATTTAATATTATGTGGGACCCACATCATATGTGGTCCACAAAGTGTTCTTTTATTCCTTTAAAAATGGGTGGTTCTCGTATGATCCCTCCCTTATATATATATATATATATATAAAGAGAGAGAGAAGGGTTCAAATGATAACATATTCATTTTATGAGAACACATAAACACTTTTTACAACAAACAATCACATGTGATACTACATCCATCACATATTAATATATTATACAAATGTGACATTAAATCAAAGACGCAAACGACTTTTGGCGCGATCCAGGTTGCAAGCCAAATCGCCCTTACACCATAAACCCCTTCAATTGTATTATCACATGTGATAAGGGTGTTCTTAATGTGATACTAAATCATAGACGCAAAATATCTTCGGCGCGACCGAAGTCGCAGGACACATTGTCCGCACACCACCAGAGTCCCTCACATGTATTACACATAAGATAAGGGTGTTCTCGTTTGAACTTCCACACACACACACAGATACACTAGACCTCCAACTTATGAGAACATGAAAGCACCCTTATCACACCGAAAGGCCTTTGGCCTAGCGGTATGTAAGCCCTTAGCCTCCTAGGAAGTCGGGGGTTCAAACCTCACCAAATGTGAGGAGGGCGTGTGAGTTTTCTTATTTCATTTGTCGTATATAAATATTATATACTTAAAAAAGAAAGCACCCTTATCACATGTGATAATATATGTGAGTAGACTTGGTCATATGTGGACGACGTGCCCCGCCACCTCGGCCGCGCCAAAGGTCTTCAGCGTCTATGATTTAGTATCATGTGGGATGGATTATAATATCACATCAACAATACCCTATCACATGTGATGTTACTCATGAGGGGGCCTAGTGTTGTACGCGCGACTTGGCCCGCAACCTTGGTCGTGCCAAAAGTCATTTGTGTCTCTAATTTAGTCTCACGTGTGATTGACTATAGTGAAAAGATGTTCTCGAGTTCTCGCAAAATGAAGACGTGCTCGTTTGAAACCTTCCATATATTTTAAATAGAAGGAGTAGGTTTAGGGGGAAAATGGTTTTCTAAATAAAGTTCCACCTTAAAAGCTTACTGGATAAACCAAATAGACCAAGGTATTGTTTGGCAAAAATAAGCTAGCTTATAAGCTGACTTATAAGCTAGCTTATTTTTTGAGTAATCGTTTGGATGCACATAAGCTAGCTTATAAGTCAGCTTATAAGCTAGCTTATCGATAAGCTACTTGGAGTAGCTTATGATGAGCTTTTTGACACTTTTTCCAATTATATCCTTAACTAATATTATTTATTTATTTTCAATATACCCTTTTTGGTCATTTCACATGCTCATAAGCTAGTTTTTGCCAAACATAACTTATTCATCAGCTAGCTTATCAGCTACCAACTAGCTTATAAGTCATACGCTAACTTATCAGCTAGTTTGCCAAACATAGCCCAAGTAGTTTGAGTTGTGCGGATGGAATCTCTCTAGCATTTGTTTTGGTTTGTCCATTAATCTTTTTGAAAGTTTTAATATATACGTTTTTATCATCAAAAATAATTTTATTGTATTGACATTTACAAATGTTTTACAAAATATTATTACATCTATGGTTTTCAATCAAGAATACTTTTATTGTATTTATGTTTACAATTGTTTCATAAGAACGTTATCACATCAAAAATCAAAACAAACTAATTTTGTATTAATATTTTGTACAAATTTCAAAAGCAAATAATTTAAGATTTTTATAACGTTATTTTTTGGATCATAAAATTTTATTTTTTATCTAGAAGTTGTGGAATCTATTTTCCGTTCATGTGTATAATACAATATTGATATAGATATCGATGTTATTTTTATTATAGTTATAAATTAGTGAAACTAATGGTTGGTTTGATCATAAAAAATATATATTGAGCTTCCTTTAAAATTATAATATAATTTTTTCAATCCCACTTCTAATATTTCACAAACAAAACAGCAATATTCATGGTTTTCTTTTTTGCTTTGATATTTACACTCATCATACCTAAAATTTCCTCGCAAAATGTAGACTTATAACGTATATCAATTACATATCGCATATTAACATTTTGTTTAAATACCTTATATCGACAAGTAAAATTCATGCTACCTCTCTCCCCCTTTAAACTGGGATCCTGACTCCGCCCCTAGAATATAAACGACTTTATGGGATCCTGACTCCGCCCCTAGAATATAAACGACTTTCCGAATCATTAAACCATTATCAAAGAGTCTTGTATTGCTCATCAAATAAGCTATAAGTCTTGTTAAGATGCTAACAAACAGATATGAAATATACATGCCATGTCTATTTGCAAGTCTTTTGAAAGGAGAATCCATAATCATCGGACCTACTATAAGTCTTGAAACATGGGCCAAAAGACAATTGATTTATAAAAATATAAAATAAAATAAAATAAAAATAGAAAAGAAGTATATGAAATAGACAAGTGATAGACCAACAATATTAGCTTCATTTATTATTACAAACATACGAACAAAAAACGAACAATCCTTACATCACATAAGATCTCTCCCCCACCCACTGCTACATTATATTACGCTGAACCACTGTGCATTAGAAAGTGACTTCTTCCCACCAATTTTTTGATACACTAAGATTCAACCTAAACCGAAATTACTAAAATACCCCTAATGTCATATCGTAAAACAACCCAGTCATTGTCCCAAGGGCAATCTGGTCATTTCACCAAGACCAATAATACATCGTACCCTATATACCTACATAAGTCGATATATTGAGATGGGGGTTAGGCGATCTATCCAGATACCTGTATGTGACTTATGATGATAAATCTTTATATTACTTCAGTCGTCCTTGTTTGATTGATTGTCGGATATAATCTTTTGAATCAACTCACTCATCTCTGCTTCGGACATTCGATTTGCTCCTCCACTTGACGATTGAGACTGTAAGTAAGTCTCAAAGAACTCCTTGTTCTCTTTCTCTAACTCCTTCCACACTACATAATTAACCAACTTAATTATGTTTTTTTTTTTAAAGTATTTCTAGTTTGCATGCTCCAAATATTGATCCCAAAAATTTCTACGATAAATTTGGTTAAAAAGGTCAATGGAATTTAATAATTCACAATTACGTTATTATACCACTTGAGTGGGGTGGCAAAACGAAAGCAAATGAACCCAGTATGTTCCACTTGAAGGTAGGGGGTAGCCACTAGGATTGAGAGGCTATTTCTGTGAAGACCCCACAAAGCAAAGGTGTGTGATAGGTTATAAGATAGGTAAGATATCGGTCATTCAAACTAACTAACCATTATGCAACCTTTCACTTTCAGAAAGGAACATATTAGTGTTGTTATACTAATTATGTGATGGTTACTACTGTGATCACCTTGGGATGTGTCATACAAACAGTATGCGTGATGCTATTCATGTACCAAACTAGAGTTACAGTATGCATGATGGATAAATTGCTCTTTCTTTATATGAAAGAAAATCATGTGCTTATGGTTTAAAAGAGATTTTGATGATCTCGCCATGTGGATATTCACATGCATGCTCTCATTTAAGTGATCATGTATACATACATATATATATATATAGTTGAAGGGTAAGAAACTAACCGGTTGAGGTAATGACTGGCTTGATGTTTGCATGTTTAGAAAGGGCTTCCATGCACTCTTCTTTGCTCATGCGAAAGATCAGACACTTTTCTATCAGATGTTGTACCTACATCAAGTTAAACAACATGTTATATCATCATCATCATCATCATATATATGTATGTATACATATATATGTAATTATCAAGAATCGAACTTTGGAAACAAAAACTTGATATATATTTTGGTTCTTGTTACTACTATACCATGTGTATGTATGAAGCTGAAGAGTCACCCATGATCTTAATCACAAGATCTTTTAATAATAATGATAAATAAATAAATAAATAATGGGCATGTATATATAAAGATGAAATTGGTGTAGTATATATAGATATAGAGCGATCATGAAGCAAGGAAAATGAATTACAAGTTACTATATAGAGATGAAAAATGGAAGGAGAGATGGTGGGGTGGGCCAAGGAGTCCATGTGGGAGATAGATGATAACTGGTGGAGAAGAGACTAGAGGAGATTTTGGGAATGAAATTTTCTGTCTTTTAGGAATCCAATTAGGCAACCAACCTCCACGTGACCACTGGCCCAACCTTCTCTAAACTTAAACAGTACTCCTACTTATAAAAAGCTAATGAATTTATCATCTTCAACCTTGAGAGCAAATAAGGATGTGACATATGGCATTCTTGATGGGTATGCTACTACTTACTGTTGCTGTAGTCGCCATGTAGGATTGTCCATGTGGCGATTCGCTGCTCTATGATTGGTTGATAGACACAATACTAGCAAAAGATCTTTCAACTTCTTCCAGTTCCTTATACTAAAAAAAACTTCAACAGTTC
Source organism: Silybum marianum (assembly GCA_036898165.1). NCBI lineage: Eukaryota > Viridiplantae > Streptophyta > Magnoliopsida > Asterales > Asteraceae > Silybum > Silybum marianum. The sequence continues at coordinate 45,548,940 of CM072529.1, read as the reverse complement.
TTAGCAAAAGTTTTCAATGATCCGAGTCATCTCCATTATATATATATATATATATATATATCATAGCCAGCCTCTCATTTTGTTATGTTAATTAATCTAGGAAGATATTATGGTTTTCTTACAGATTCGGTGTTTCTTGGGGGGTTCTGTTTTTTCTTCCTAGACTGTTGTCTAGTGGTTGGTTTGTCTTCTTCCTTTTGCTGATCATCCCTATTGAGATAAAGTAGACATAAGTTTCAAGTGGCACAAACTATTGAAGCAAGTTGAATTCACCAAAAACATATCTGCCTATTCACCCCTCTTGATCTTCTTCAAGACCAAAGAGGAAAAAGATATCTTTTGGAAAATTGATAACAAAAAGAGTAGAAGCAGATTGGAAAAAGCACAAAAAATTCCCTATCTTGGCACTTCTAATGATCGCTTGGAGTCTCCAAGCTGTTCAGATGCAGTCTTAAAAATGGTTAATTTGTCTGTATGTTTTGTGAACCAGAAAAAGTTGCTACTTCAAGAATCATATGATTTAGTAGCCATTTTCTCGCCACTTAGGGCGGTGTTTGGATTAGCTTATAAAAACAACTTATTGACTTATTCCGGTATGGCACCAGTAATAAGTCATTTTGAGTGTATGGGAAAAACAACTTATCTGGTACCAAATTGGTGATCAAGTCATTTTTTAGGAAGTTAAAAATTTTAACTTATCAATTTTTGATAAGGACTTTTCCAGGATGTCAATAAGTTATAAGTTAATAGGCGTGTTAGTTGCACTAACAAAGCACATAATCACGTTGGTAACCCCAATCCAACCTCATAATTACAAAAATCATGAAACTGGTTGCAAGGAGCCAAGTGCAAAAGGCATGCTAATGCACCTTTGGTGCCCACACAACGAACCAATGCCTATCCCAAGTCTAGGGGTGGAAATTGTGTTGTGTTCGGGTTGGCGAGTTGGCTGGTCAGGAAGGCTCAACCCAGACACGACCCGTTTAACTAGTCATGTCGAAATGTTCAACCCTAAACCATACACGTTCGGATTGACAGGTCATAAACGGGTTGGCGGGTTACATAATAGTACAACCAAGTTCAAACATCCAAATATTGAAGTACTAGTAATACAACCACGTTCAAATACTAATACAAATAAAAAGTTTAAAGTTTCAAACAAACAAAAAGTCCATCGATTTAGTACCTTTGAGAATTGAGATGATGAGATCGATCAATTGAGCCTGAGGAGCGTCCGAGTGTGAATGCATGAGGCCGTGAGTTAGGTTTTAGGTTTTAGGCATTTTACATGTACCGTCTTTACTTACTGTCTTAGCCGGTTAAGGAATAAGAAGGCTTAATAAAACTTTATTTTTCTAAACAGGTTGGCGGGTCAATCCACAACCCATATGTGTAAACCCGAACACGACCCGTTTAATAAATGGGTTGGCGGGTCAGAAACTTCAACCCAAACCCGTTTATTTTCGTGTCAGATCAAGAATTGCCAACCCCAGCCCGCCATACTATAGACACAACATAAAATCCAGGACAAACCTTAACTTATAAACCCCAAGCCGAAAAACTGCCCTATAGCACTTGGAAAAGTTAATAATTGTGTCCCTTAATTTGAAGGTGTACCTCCTGGAAAATCAAAGACTACTACAGTGACTTATCAACCATTCTTGTAAGAGTACAAACGGTCATAAATTTAAGGATGCATTGGCATGTTATGTAATCCCGTGACAACAATAAAACATGAGTATATGACCACGAAAAACGACCTCTACTTTTAACTTCATTGCCACGTCAAGAACACCAACGGCTTTAAATGCACAACAAAACTTGACTCATTTTCTCAACTAAGTGACAATGTATGTAGTGAACCACAAGGGTTGTGGCGTACTGGTTGAGGCCCTGGGGGATGTGGTGGAATATCCCATCTGCCCAGGGTTCGAATCCAGGCATTCACAACAATTGTGGCCATTGAGTTTATCGGGGCTGATGTATTGCAGTCATAATTTACCTGGATTAGTCCAGGCGTAGCCTGGGATACCCTTCACACAAACAAACAAAAAAGTGACAATGTAGTGATTACTGCCTTTTATTGCTATGCCTAGTGGTGACATATTGGCTTTTCTGGTTTTTTTTCTAATTTCTTACCTAACTGAGTGTGAACGATAAGAAAGCAACGCGCAACTTGAAGGACACAATCCAGGAGCTTAATGAGTAGCAAAAGTCAGCTTCTTTTACAAGTAGATTCAGCTGAAATCACCATCATAAATTTTAGATGTTTCTTGACTATAAACTTAAGCATATAATAAAGAATTGTACCCAAAATTCGGATAGATTTTCTAGATTTCACCTTTGCACCCCGGGTCTAAAGTTGCTATTCTGCAACCTTCTACCCTTCAATAAATTATTGGCACAGGTGAAACACATGCTCAGTAATGTAGATCACCGATAGCAGTGAAAGTGAAGCATCCGTAGGAATTAAAAGTTGTCCAAGGGCCCATTCTACAGAAATTGACAAAAACTACAAATATCATACAAGAAAAGAGCATAAAGATATGACTTTAGATACCAATGGAAATATGAAAAAAGTATTGGGACCACTAGCAAATGACACTTACCAATGGTACAGTCAATTGAGAGGTGAAAACAAGATGACCTTATCTTAAACAAAGTATCAACCTACAACCACAAATACCACAATTTGGTTAAAGACACTAGTACATAATGGCAAAGCCTTATCTAACCCCCATTTGTGAAGAATTTTGGCTTCATGTGATACTAACATTCCATCCACATCAGGCCAAGAGCTTTTGGTAGTATTTGATTGAATTCATGTGATATGATTATGATCTTCTCAATCCCACAAATAACATCTATGAAACTCACCTTTAATTGTGTATGGTTATTCCTTCACAAAAATCCAAATCATATGAAAGCAATTATCAAGCACTAAAGTTTGCAACATCTGGCATCCCATTTCCTAATTTTCCTGTCTTACCTTATTATATTTCTCAGTCATTTCTAAGAGGATATATATATATATATATAATCAGCAGAAGAAGAAGAGGGTTACATTACATCAAATACACAATTTGAAACACATTTTGTTTATATAATGATCACAAAATCAAATATACATAGGCCTCAAGTCAAGGGTATGTTTTATATATGCAATTTTCCTTGATTATCATTTCACAAAGTCACATTCTGAAATCAAGTAAATCATATCTACATGAGACCCACAAATATAAATAACTACAAAGGATAGGACAAAACATCAAACCTTTAAAAAAAAAGGGTTACGATGATATCTCAACCAAACATTTAGAATAACAAACACATCACCAAATTCCAATGGGGTTTACATCTAATTCGCAATAAAAACAAGAATCCTACAAAACATCATATAGGTTAATAATTATAACACAGATGATCGACGAACCCAATGTTAGCAAAAAGCAAAGAAGAGGAGTGAAAACCCTACTGTTTATAAACCAGATGAACAAATTACAATCAAAAACGTATAAACATAATCACAAACTCCGTAAATCCTCAAACTGTAAATCATTGTTGCAATCTTCATCTCAAAATCAGAAAACAAATCCATGCTCTCTCTCTATGTGGTACGACACCTAAAACGCTTTTCTAACTTTCATTCGTACTTCTGGCTAAAAAAAGCATAAAGTAAAACGAAAATCAACCAATTCATCAAAACGGATTAAAAACCTAGAATGATAATTTGATCAAAATTACTTTCAATTTCAACGAAATTTGTGTGGATTTCTTAAAGTAATTCATTGATTAAAATTAAAAAAAAAAAAAAAGAATTGAAAACTGTGTGATTGGGGGTGGGATCGGGAGGCCCGCACAAGTGAGTTCTGCAAAAGTAAGCAGCGTCAGCACTTGGCCAGCCTATAACCCCTCCATAAATTCATGCGCTCATTTGGTTATGAGTGGCGCGGCGATCGGCTCTCACCGCTCGCTTTGTTTTCCTTACTCATTAGTTTAAGGCAATTTTTAACGTTCCTCATATGCCTCTTCTTTATACACCTCTCTGCTCTCTTCGTTTTTCCCACTTGCCCGATGTGGGATCATTATTATCTCATTTTAACCAAAAGTTTTTTTTTTTTTTTTTTTTTTAATGAATAAATATAAATGATCTATCTATATTTATACTTGAAATGTTTTGTATTAATTTGTTGTTTTTTATGCACAAAATAATATCTATATTTACTGTGATTTCTCACAAACCTGAATTCCCACCTGGTGACACGTGTTACTGTATTATTTTTTTTGTTAAAAAGTTAAAAAAAAAATTATGTTTATGAAAATGTAATCTTATCATTTTATAAGGTGTCACCGTATGATATTCAGAAGTTCAAGAAAGGTGCAATTATACCTCGTAATCAACCAAAAAACCAGAATTCTTGAAATCAACCAAAAAGCCCCTTGAAATCAATTAAAAAAAAACTAAAAATCCCTCGAAATCAAACAGAAGAAAACTTTAAAAATCTCCCGAAATGATGAAATTATGCTAAAAACACATCGATAGCTATTGAACGTTAGTAAAAGCAAAAAGACAAACCGAAAAAAAACCATGTTTTTATAATTATTTTTTATCATATATTCTATGATGTCACCGTATAAAAAGAATCGGGATCTGTCCCTAACTACAGATAATATTGGATTTTTGGATATGCATGATTATCAATAGCATTCATAGTATAATACATCAAATATTGAACCGGACATGAAGATCTATGGTTTCAAAGAATCATTGTAAGCCTAACGGTTGGTTTTTACTAGGATACGGGTCATTCGTCTTTATCCACATGAGGTAGCAAGAATGCCAAGTCCAATTCCTCAATATTCAATCCATCTTCCTCTACCGATGGGCCTCGAGCTCAGTTCAATCCTGTATCTTTCTTTAAAGGGTGTCTTTTTTTTTCATGTGCATTTTATGCCACTATCAAAGATTCTTCACCAGTGACAAATCGGATTCGTTCAAAGAGACATAGCTAGAAATGATGAGGTTAGTTTTCTTTGTAGTAATAAATAGTAGCTTTCTTGTGTTAACTACTATATATATGGCAAAATTTTGTATATTGTTAAGTAAAAAAATGTGTAGTATCTGTAACAGTACATGTTAAAAGATAAAAAAAAAATGAAATCAATACGTTAGAATGTAAATATGTATAAGCATATGCAACAAGATTATTTAAACACAAAAGTAACATGTATTTATGACTGCAGGGGAGGATCTATATAGAAGGGAGTGGTAGCATGTGCAACCACAAAATTTTGGGGGTTAAGTGTAATTTTTTTTAAGGTTCTTTCATGTGAAACCATAAGATTTTTTGGCACAAACTTTAAATATTTTAAGGGTTTTAAATGAATGTTTAACAAATAAAACTCCATCATTCTCGTAAGTTGAGAAAGGTGGTTGATGATAAATTACGATTCACACCCTTCAAAGACTTTAATGTGTTTAATTTACTTCCTTTCCTATTTCATTTTTCGTTTTATACCCAAACTATATTAATTAATTATTAGTTAAAATACATTGAAAAAATATGTTTTTTTGTTGCAAATTATACCGTTAAAAAGATCTTGTCGATACCTTCGAAATGAGTCCAATGTTGAATATTTTTAATTTTAACACAAATAAAATATATATAATGCATGTGTGATAAATACCATATCTAATTATCTTTAATACAATTTAATGTGATTACAAATTTTTATTAGCATCTTTTTGGTTAAGGTTAAGTTGTTCAGTTAACCCTCTCTATAGACTAGAGTTCTTTGTTTGGAGTTAGGGGTCATTACCATACGCTTATCTAGTAAGTGTTTACGAGGTAATATTGCTCACCGGATAACATGACAGTCGAGAATCTTACCCGGTAAGAATGATGATAAAAATGGAGGGTCTTACTCAGTAAGCGAGAGTGACAGCTCTTACCTAGGCAAGAGTTTACCAGACAAATAGTTTATATTACGATAATTATTTTGTGCAACCACTGCCAAAAAAATTTGGATCCGCCTCTGTATAACTGTTAAATGTACATAAACATAGAGACAAAAAACAGATAAATACAAGAATGTGAAGTAACATGTGAGATTTAATTAGGCTATCAGCAAATAACGAAGGACGATTTCACATGTGATTTTGGTATGACAACTAGTGATACGAGTTTGGTTCATCTCCTTTTCCTATGTATAAATTTATCATGATCCAAATAGCTTTATTTATATTTTAAATACATTATTTTTATTTAGAATTCCTTCACGGATAAGTCACAATCATACTACTATTTATAACAAAAAAAGCACTTAAGAGCACATGCCACAACCTATAAACAATGACTTGCAAGTTAAAAGGCAAGATAGATGATATCTCAATAACTTCTAGTTTTAAATTGCAAAATATTGTATAGATGAATATTATATTATCAAAAAGAAAAACTACTACTTGTGCACATGTATTATATTTTAGTTCCACCTATTAGAAGTTTTGGTGTAGTATATCGTTATAGTTATGAGTTCTAAAAGGTGTGTCATGACTGTATCATGACGTGAAACGTGTCTTCAGCGTCACATTAACCTTTCTAGTGGTTGTGTAAGTTGCATCATATGCCATAGGCATGGTGTTTCTTGAGACACATTAGGGAATGAACTTTTTTGAAGGGGAAATTTAACTTTGTTTGATTTTTTAAATAATCTTTTTAAAGGTTGTCTTTCTTAACCTGACTTGTTTATATAACGGTTTTTGCAAATCAAATGAGAAGCAAAGTATTGCTTCTCATTTTCACATGTGGAAAATAAAGTATTGCTTCACATATGAAATCGATAGATACGTTTCATACGTTAACAAAAAAACATGTCCATACATTTCATATACAAATCACGCATAAACAACAGTACACATTGAATGGTTGATATTCCTTTTTTTGCATGAATTCTAATTGTCTAATATCATTAAGTAACAGCATAAACAATATAAGCGCATATATATAATTATATATGAAATACAAACTTGTCGTTTTCAAAAACATCATGGTTTCATCACGACTTTTAAGATTTGATGTTACTACCATGTCAGGCTCACAACATTTAGAACATACTGGATACAAAATATATGTCTTGATATCCAAATGTTGCGCTAGATTGGGACTAACCCAAGTGACGACACACAAAGATGCACACTTTTTGCCATTCAACCCCATACCTATGAACTTCGATACATTGTTTTACCGCGTCCAGGTACGTTTTCCCAATTTTGAGAAACACCCGAACTTTAAACAATCAATATTGAGGGGTTGGTTCACTGACAATAAGACTTGAACCTTTTGGAGGCTCAGGCATGAGGATCATGTGAGAAGTGAAGTTAAGGTGATCACTTTTAATCTCAAACCAACTCATGAATTGTGTTTGATATAGGGATTGATCGGGTGCATCTCAGTATATGCATCTCATCCTAATGTGCATCCAATAGTATCTCTTCTTACCCTTCTCACCATAACTTCATTTCTCACTGGAACCCAACCCTTCGGGCTCATTTCCAAAGGTCACCTATTTCAAGTCCTTCTAAGGCCACTATGGATTTTTCTAGCCATTCTCCCATGGGATTAGTTGAGGTGTGGGGAAGCTAACCCGAATTAGCAACAACAAAAACCAACATTATGAGAGATTTGCTATGGGTCATATGTGGAATCGAGATCTAGATTTTCATGGACCGTTCAAAAAAATTGATATAAATTATTCAAATATACACACCAATGATCATCACCTACATAATTGTCACAGCCAGGATTTATGCACAAGATTTATGCTTACATAAACTAACCACCCTAGAAAGAATCATGTTCACAAAAATGAATATATATATATATATGTATATATGGTTCGAGTTTAATGCAAATGAATAGTAATTAATATATGATGTAAAATCATTTGTGAGATTTTCGCGATAATAATGGTTCCAGTTGAGGGTCGGAATCTTTAGATAATACGAAATCTCTTTCACCTGACTCCATTTTAGATGTTGATAAATCCTCCTTCCTTCTCGTGCCTAATCTTTCTAAGAACCTCGAGCTTTTGTCTGGAGATGATTCGGAAATTTTTGGTGCAGTTGGGACATGCTGAAGGCATACTTGAACGGCATCATGCACTCTCACAAAACACCATTCTTTACCTACTTGATCGATGAATCCAGATTTTGTTAGCGTCAAAAGTACATCTTTGTTCGGGTTGGCAATAGCTATCTGCATCATCATAAATCATAAAATTGCTTAATTTCTTTATAAGATAACAGGTAAACTATACACATCCATCCCATAAAAATTGTAGCAATTTATTTATGGTCATATATATATATATATATATATATATATAGAGAGAGAGAGAGAGAGAGGGAAAGGGAGGTTCTGGGGAAACCTCAAAAAAGGAGAAAACTGAAGAACACCCCGAGTCTCCTTCATCTTGGATGGTATGTACTTGTGCATAGCTTGAAGCTGTTCTTTTTTCTTTTTTCTATGCACGAGTGCATGTTACAAATACCAGTATGCATTTGTGCATACGGTCCAGATGGAGGGCTCCTAGAGCGTTCTTCGGTTTTCTCTTTTTTTGAGGTTTCCCCTTGAACCTGACCCTATATATATATATGTCCATCCAAGCCCATATCTTGTTTATGTAATTTGATTGAAAAATAAATACATACGACATCCAAATTCGATTTTTCATTTGCATCCAATAAAAACATATATATATATATGTGTGTGTGTGTGTGTGTGTGTGTGTGTGTGTTCACCCAATACAAGTGGATATAGATATGGACATGATCCAATTTGACCGTCTACACTCCTAGTTTCACTAGGAATATGGTTCTTGGAAAGTGTTTGACTACTTGTCAAACGTTCAAAATATATTTCGATGGGGTCACAGAATAAGGTAATCTTAAGAATCTATATTATTAAGTTTTCTTTTTGGTACTGATAAATATAGGCAGGTAGGTAATTAAGACTTGAAAAACTTTGGAAATATGGAAAATGTTGCAACTTTATTGAGATATGCTAAATGTTGCAAATTGCAAAGGAGTGAGTGTAAGTAGTTATTGGCAAGAAAGATTATGTACCTGGATGTCTCTTGAGTTGTATTCCTGAAACAACTCTTTTAGTGCTTGAACTGCACTGGAGTCCACATAAGTAACAGCTGAAAATGACATTAAATTAGATTAATACAAAAGCTACACCATAGAAAATTAGAAATGCACAAATTAAAGAGATTATGGAAAAACAATTACATGTAAACATTGGAAAGTAATCAAATCCATAAGTTGCATTCATTCACTTTATGCTAGTGCAGAATATCCGTATAGGATAAAGATAGATAAGAAAAGAAAGAAACGTCAGATTACATATATTTTGTTATATTTGATGATGTTTACGTTTCTTTTATACATTCAAACAAAAAGATTTATCAATTAAATCCGTATATTCACAATCATATCAATTACATCACCATTTTTAATCACGTTAAAAACGAGCATACATGACCAGGGACAAAACAATGGCAGGAAGGACAATTTCAACTGTGCAAACATTATTGATAACTTCTTTTAGTAAATCCAATTAAAATTATGCAAAAGTGATGTAATTGATATGATTGTGAAATTAGTACAATCAGAATGATGACCTTGGGTTTTGTACTTGTACCAAGTCTGAAACCAATTGGAATCTTGCTCCCCGTGGACCATTTGTATCTATATGCATCAGGATCCCTCAAACTATATAAATATATTTTTTAATATAAATTAAAACACGGTTCTCAAAGAAATATAATTGGGTCCTACGTCAAAATTCCATAGCTGACTCGCTCAGGATATCCTAGCATCATTCCAGCATTTCACCGTAAGAGGATCCTTAAAAGTGATTTGCTTGTCCAGTGGTACTTGTCGCTTTTTATCTATTTGCTAATTATCTTTCTGGTTACATCTATCTAAGTCGTTGAAAGATTTGTTGTATTTATTATGGGATGTAGGGGGTAACAATATAAGTTGTTATATGCAATAAAAACAAATAAATAACTAATATAAAGCTTCAGATGTAAACTTACGTGCCATCTCCAAGATTACAAAATATATTCTTTCAACTTCTGGTCCTCGTTTGCAAGATTGATCAACCACAATTTCATAGTCCCGCAGCCTGAAATTATATATGAAAAGTTTAGAAGTTATTTAGCAAAAGCAGCCATCTAATTAAGTCACTTTATTTTACCTGTCTTTTATATAACTTGTATTGGCAAAGTAGATAGGCGCATCAATTCGAACAATTACAATGCCATTGTATGTATATGCTTCTGGGTATTGTTGGATGTTCCTATAAACAGTGGTGCCAGGAAGTCGCCCCAAAACAGCTGCAATCATATAAATAAATATGCATGTTATACAAATAACGTGACCTCCAATAACCATCTGTATACGACAAACTTACAACTGGTTTGTTTGTGTTAGAAGAATTAACAATGTAGGCTCTAAAGGTCAAATTTCAGGGTGGAAGCAAGAAGGTGATGTTTGTAATTTGAATCTCAAAATAGGTTTTCAGTCTCAATCATCATTTATCTCCAAAAATCAGCCCTCTTAAGGAAGTACAGATGGTGTTTGGAGGAAAGCTTTTGGAAATAAGAAAATTAGTGTGCTGGCACACTTTTAAAGGACCACATATATATAGGGGCGGGTTCAAATGAGAACTCAAATTTGGTTGTGAACGTGAGGACAAATGAGAGAGCAACACGTTCAGGGGAAAACCTCAAAAAAAATTGAAGAACACCCCAAGAGCCCTCCATCTGGAAGGTATGCACAAATGCATACTGGTAATTTGTAACATGCACACGTGCATAAAAAAACAGCTTCAATCGCTTACCAGTATGCGCTTGTGCATACCGTCCAGATGGAGGGCTCCCAGGGTGTTCTTTAGTTTTCTTTTTTTTAAGGTTTTCCCTTGAACCTCTCTCTCTCTCCCTCTCTCTCTCTCTCTCTCTATATATATATATATATATATATCAGAGAAAGAATGGAACTAGAAACAAAACAACCAAAAGAATCAAACAAAAAGAAACTCATACCCAAACAAAGAAGAAACACCCACTCATGCCAACAAGGAGTCCCAAACCCACAACCATGGGGGTTCAAGAGATATGAATGGTACCAGATGAGACTTAAAGGACACTGGTTGTTTTGTTAATATATTGAAGAAATCCGAATCACAGATAAATATAACAAGCTTACCAATATGTGGATTTGCTGATTCATGGATCACAAAAGCAAGAGAAAAACCAACCTACAGATATATCAAGACACCAACAGTCGATTAGCTTTGTGATTTTCAAACCTAATTGCTTGCAGAATGTTTTTCTCGCACAACACCAATAGTGTGTTAATTTATTTGGACAAGTTAAAAATATCATAAAATCAACAACAGTACTAACAGTTCTACCCAACCAATAGATAAGGTATGCTACTATCCTATAAAACTTGATAAGCCTCATGAAGAATCTAGATACAGTATATATGCTCACCCCAACAAGGACACCAATCTCGATCCCAAGGAACAACGTTGTTGTACTAGTAACTGCCCAAAGAAAAAAATCTTTTTTATCTACCCGCCATAAAAATATAGCCTCATCATAATCCACCTTTAACAAAAAAGCAATCAAGAATTAGGATCAGATTAAGGAAACAAAAATAAATTATTTGCAATAGCTGTTCAAATCAGAGAGGGTACAAGAAAGTTATAGAAGAATCAGATTATGACCATAAATGAGTATTAGGATATGTAATACAGTTACTCTTTAACTGATTCTGTAAGGTCAAGCAACTGTTTATGCTTGATACTTGATAGTCTAGGTTAAGACAATGTCATTGCCATACAGTAACGCAGTACAATGTGGGTGTATGATATCTTACAAACTAAATGTGAAAAGTGGCATCACATTGCCAAAAGAAACCAGGAGAAGATACAATGTGTAAGCATTGCATAAATAATAATAATACAACGGATTCTAGTTGAACAAGCAAAAGGTAATAATCCTATATGGTTGGACTTATGGGCCCAGATGTAAAGTAGATGTCGACAATCCTATATGTCTAGAAGTATCATTCTGTCAAAATTAGACTTCCTTAGATGGATATCGAACTATTTCTAGGATTATGAGAATTAGAAGGAAACGATTACCAAAATGTATGGGTGGAGCTATGTTGAAATGCATAAAGAAACTTTCAATGTTAATATCTCATGGTTCACTCTTTTCTGTTCTATAGCCTTCCACGCGTTCTTACTATTCAAGAAGGACAAACATTAAATGCAGCTAGTAAAGTGGGTTCAAGAATTATGCTAATGCTTTCATTAACAAGATCATTTAGCATTTATATTAGAGATTGAACAGTAAGAAAGTAATCAAACTCAAACCCATTAGATGATATACTGACCAGCCCAATTACAGCAGAGATTACAATAGCAGCAAGAGCACACTGCAAAAGTGAACAAAAGAACACAAGAGGCTTAGTCCATATTTGAAATATGTGCCAATAGAAAGATAACAAGGCTTTTCGATTTCTAGCTTCATAAACTACTAACACAACATCACTAGGATCATTCTGGAACAAATCTGGTTTCTGAAGTTTAACTAGAAGGATAAGAGATTATTTGAAAAAAGGATTATCAAAATAATTTACAGCAATCTATACCCATGACAATTCCTGTGGCATTATTCAAACAATGGTATCATAAATGCAGAGAAATTGGGAGAATACCTGAGGTATAAATTCAAATAATGGTGTCATAAATAACAGAGCACATGCCATAATAATTCCCATGACAATTCCTGATAAACCAGTTTTTGCTCCACTTTCATGATTAACTGCTGACCGTGAGAAGGAACCTATACAACATATTTAGGAGAAAGTGTTCCTTCAGAAGTATATCAACAAATAAAAAATTGTGAAGTGTAACACGTGATCTAATTGTTGTCAGATTTGACTACCTATGCACCAATCTCACCTGTTGACGGATATGCTGAGAAAAAGGACCCGCAAATATTGGCCACACCAAGGCCAAATAACTGTCAAAAAGCACTGATGTGTTAGTGACGGTTCATAAACAGTTTCATCCTTCGAAAAAAGAACTATCACGGTACCACCTAATCAATTGCTTACACTTTCTATTTATCAATCTTAATCAATAAAACACCACCATTCATCTCAATTAAGCCGGTGTCCCGATATTTAAACAGAGTGCACAAGCAAGCATGATAACAAAGGCCACCAGAAGGAAATTATCAAGCTACATATGTTTTCTGCAGGGCTGGGGTTTCTAATATTTCATGGTGTGGAAGTAGGGGCAGGTAGGGAAATATCCCCCCCCCCCCACATTCAATATTGAATCTAATGACAGATTAATAAGGAATGTGTTTGCTTCAATATTGAATCTAATCAGCTATTAATAAGGAAATAACTCCCGTTTGATACCAACAACAATATTCCAACTCTTGATGAAAAAAGCACATAGAGAGTGGTTTTGTCAGATTTTACAAGAGGATGAACTCTTGAATTAGGGGATTTTACAGAGTAAGGCATTCTTACTCTTCATAATTATAAAGCTAAGAATTTTGGCTTTTGTAGTTTTGTTATGTGATAATAAAAACAACAAAAAAAGAAAGAAAGAAGGATTGTCAACTTATATGTTGCTAAATATTGAGAAATCTAGTGTGTTCAATTTCCTTGTCATATGATTACCAATAGTTTCCATATAAATTGGTCCAAATTGTTATTTGATGGTCATATACTCGTATTTACTTTACATAACTTTATGATACTTATCATATAAAATAAACCAAACCAAACTTTCCTAGTATATCCCACTAGGAATTGGGATCTTAGGTGGTAGGATATATGCAGATTTTTCCTCTACCCCAAGGAGTTGAGAGGTTTTTGTGAAACCCCCGGCTTGTGAAAAGGTTTCAGAAAAACATGTGAAACAGAAATTTTGTCAAATAAATTTGAAATTTTTTATACTCTGAAAAGAAACCAAAGAACAAGCAACAGAGGAAATTACGAGTAGGAAAAGAGTGTTGGCAAACAGGCAACAACGACAGTAAAAAGGTTATGATACTTTATGCATCTTAAAACTGTCACCAGATCAAATGTCTTAACTTAATAAAGGAAATATGTTGTTGATAGTTTGCATTACCTTAGAAAACGATTACCTAGAATTGATCTAGAATGCTAGGATGACACTATTTCTTGTACGGTTATACATAATTACTAAACTATAGTAATACGAACTTGAGCAATGGTATTTTTTCCTATAAAAACGCACCTCTTGATTTGAGTCAAGTTCATATCCATTCTTTGCTGCCAGGGCTTTGGCAATCCCCACAGATTCCTGTAGTGCAGATTTGAAGTCATTGCATGGTTAAAACAATAAAACAGGTAAAAAGCTTATAGCCAATTACAAAAGAATCTTCTATTACCAGTATAGCCACACCAGTAATGAGAAGTGAAGTCGGGATTAAGGACTTCAGATGACTGAACTCTTTAGGGATGGAAAATGGTGGAAGCCCTTGAGGTATATCTCCTACCTGAATTTATTTATAGCAAAGCTTTTATCATGAGCATGTCAAACTAAAGGCAATCAAATTGATGCCCAGGTAGGTATGAAAAGAAAATACAAAATGTCCATCCTTTTTGGACTTAAGATTCAGAAATGAAACTTTACTTGGTACCATAAAAACAATAATATAAAAGGTAAAGAGAGTATATAGTTACATATTCACGAACTTATATTTAATTTAGCTTCTATGTATCAGAAATTCAACAAGGCCTTGCATTAATTTCACTAATTATTCTAACTTACCACAACGGTTACAACCGGAAATCACATGAAACAGCTCCTACAGTCCCACTTTGCTCAAGATTGTAGTACATAGTTCATTTATTTGAGATTTAATCTACTAGACTTGACAGCAACTAAACATAACACAACCAAAGAAGATTTCAATGATAAAATTGAAAATACCTATTTAAAAGAAACAGGGAATCAGAGTTGTGCATAAAGACCAAACCACTAGCTGTGATGGCCTACATGGGAATACACATAGACAAAACATCCAAAACGGAAGGTGGTCCATTAAGTATCATTAAACTGAAATTGTAAGAATGTTACTTTTTTCCAAACTAATAAGTAAATTAGTGTTGTGGTCAGATCTTGATGAGATACAAACACATATGAAGGCCAAAACATAGAAACCCATACCAAATTACCAATCTGAACCCCACAAGCAAAACAAATTAAAATAATAATAACAAACTAAAGTAAACTAAAAATCCAATTTTCAGGTTCTTGGTAAATTATCAACAGATTGGTAAATATATAATATACATGAACATTCATTTGTTTACTTTATAAGTTCAATTCCAGTACTTCAGAAAAAGCTTCTCTCATTATTCTCACCAAAGAAATGGAAGAGGGATGAAATATTTTCACAAAGGCTGTACCCAGAACAACAGCAGTGAGGGGACCGCCTGCCCGCAGATACCGCAATTTCTTCCTTGTTTTCCCCTGTACTTGGAACCATCTAGATTAATTAGAAAGCTCGGGTATAATGGATGAATGTAACTTACCAGGAAGAAGTGCATACCAAATGCTTCATGACCAAAATAATTGCTAGGATAGAAGACCCCATCAAGAAAGGAGGCCATGAGAACTACAAGCAAGGAAAATTTGCCAATGGGTTAGGAAAAAGTTATACAAATAATGCTAAACAAAAGCAGAAACGGAAATGCTTTACTAGAAATAAAAGCAAGAGCCACACGATTCGGATAGGTGTCAGTTTGGTTTTTGGGAACCAATTCTCAGAAATCAAGGACCCATAACATAGCAATGCAAAGTAATCTTTTTAACTGTGAGTTATTTGGCACGATAATACAAAAATTATGGCAAGTTCATGCTGTCAATAAGAACATTTCCTGTTTGAAGAAAACAGACTACAGATAAGAGTATACAGCTAATCTTAGTTACATCCTGCACCATATTACAAAAAGTGGAATTATGATGTAAGCATCCCAATGGGGAGGCTAGAAAACATGTTTCTATGTGTGAATGATGTCTTACAAGGATCCATGAAACATAGTCCACAACTCCACATGTAATTTGTTTTTCTTCTTTTCTGAGAAGGCTCCATGTGTTCCAACTTCTACTAATGGGAAAGAGAGGTAAACAACAGAATCTCCACCCAGGGGTTCTCCAGGACTCTCGTGGACTTATACTATTTGAGTTCCAGTCATCCACTAGTAAAATTGATATAGGAATTTGATTTCCCCCTCCCCCAAAAAAAGGAAAATATGGGGAAAAGGCTTTAGTGCTGAAAAGATTACACTCACTAAAATCTCTGGGTTCGTGTAATTAACAAATAGAAATGATAGGTAGAGATAAGGGTAATTTTGCTAGTTCTGTAAAAGAGTTTTATAGATATGTGCAATTATCTTGGTAGTTTGGGAAGTGGAGACATTCCACAGGTACGGAGGAAGTAAAAGATCTAGCACAGGCACTCTAAAGTTCGTAAGTCATACATATTGACTATATGATGGGTCAGTTAATTCTTACTAAAATGTCAAGTAAAACCCAAAACCAATTCCTATGTTTCTGCCTAACAAGATATCAAAAATGCAATAGAATACAGCTCCAGGTGAAAAATAGGATACCTTATCTGCTCCTGCTATTATACTCTTGACCAATGGAATTATTTTACTGCTTCTGTCCACACTATATCCCAGGAAATATTTTGCTTGAGATAAGGCAATAACAAAGGCTGAAGCAGTTGTAAAGCCAGAAATTACTGAGTGGCTGATAAAGCGGATGAGCCATCCAAGCCTACAAGGAGGTAAAAGAAAAGGATTCATATAAATCAAGTTTAACGGGTAAAGAAACACCTACATGGAGTAAACACCAAATGATTACATCATTCCTCTTGACATTGGTATCAAGAATTAGTACTCTCCACAATTATAAACTTATTAATTAGTCGATGCTAACTTTGGAACATTAAATGTAAATTTAGAAGGATGTTAAAAACTCATCAACTTGGCAAGACTGTGCTTGAGCAAATGAAGATGTATTACATATTGGAAAGCCAATTCAATGAGAAGCATATGGATTTGATCAACAAATAGAAAATGCAGGAGATTATTTTAAAACTGAAAAAGTTCATGAAACAAAGGTACCTCAACAGCCCCATTGTGCATTCTAGAATCCCAACCATGAGTGACAACAATATCGCAAGTTCTGTATATAATTCAGCAGATGAATCAACATTGCCTAGGACATTAGAGACCAGTAGAGAAACCAATGCTACTGGACCAACAGCAAGCTGGCGGGATGATCCAAATATGGAATACACAAATACAGGAACTAATCCAGTATCTGAAATGAAGGATAAGCGAAAACACAACAGCTAGTGAGACACAAAGAAAGTTAGGAAGAAAAAGGACAAACAAATGCTCCATCAATCAAAGCTACGTGACCCTACTCAATATTCTTAGATTCACAATGGCTCAAAATGTTTATAGAAAAATGAAGGGTAAACATCAGTTGAAGTGGAACATGTAAGCTTCATTTTCAACATAGGAACTTCGTCCTGAAAAAGCGTAAATCCAGTTAAACTTGCAAGCAATTCAGGCTTTCTTGTTCAGCCTAACAGCCAATGCATCAACAATGGCTGCTAGGTGGATTGATGAAATATAGCACATGAAAATTCAGGAAGAAAAGGTTCCACTACCAACTAAAAATATCTCAAACACACAGAGAACATGCTAGACTATTCAACTCTCTCCAATAGAATATGTTCAAGTGACCACAACAACAGTTATGTTAAAATAATTTTTTTGGAACTTGTAGGGGAAAATGGAACTGTGCGAACACTCGAGATGAAAACTACAAGACTACACACGCTCTATTTAGTGGAATCTGGCATCTTTACATATTGTGTATTCATCTCCACTTCCTCAAGTAATATTCATCTTGTGATCGCCCAATTCCTATTCTCCCTTACATAAATTTAGCTTATAAAACTATAACAGGGGAAAAGCCTAGTTATACTGTAAGGACTAGATGTTCAACTTACAAAGTCCATATATTGGTTGAAGTCCAGCTAGCTTTGCATATGACATAGACTGCTCACAAGAAACAGAATAAAGAAAAAATAAGAGGTCATATATTCATAGCAAATGATCTATTATATAACATACATTACCAGCCAGCAGTAAGTAATTAATGAAATTCATTAGAGTTTCTAAAGAGAAGAAGGTCTCTTAGGTTTAGGAACAAGATTCTCAGCCTTCCAAACTAAAAATAACGTATTAGAGCTTAAAAACACTCTGGTTAAATGGTACGAAGGCAGTAGCAAGATTCAACCAGAGATAAGAAACTACTATAACAAGCAGAGAGGGAAAAGGCTATAAAGATAGAATGTGATTATTGCCTCTGCCTGATGTTGTAGCATGTATACATGACTGAAAGTGGTGCACTCCTAGAAAGAAACTTGATACAGTGCCAACCGATCAAATCATGGTATCTTGCGCATCTAAAAGACGAATAAGACCTAATATATGAGCTTTCATTAGCAGATACAAGGTAGGTATAACTGTGAAGAAGCAACCTATACAGCATCGATCAACAATAACATAAGATCCAGCTGTTGCTTAAATAGTGATATAGAAAGCACATATATCAGAACCCTTTAATTAATCAATGACTGACAATACTTGAGCAACTTTTTTAAAATTGGCATCTTACCTATTACAATGGAGAAAAATTAAAGCTCATAGTCCAGCCACTAGAAGAGCTGAATGGGACTAAGAGTAGGTAACAAAGCTTAAAGTCAATATCTAAATTTAGTAGATCTGAATGTGATAGATTCCAAGTATAGCTTAACTATAGATATGCCTGGATTCTTGAGATGAACTGATTGCTTAAACCTGACATGTTTATTCATAGAAATAATGGTGATTTTAACGTAGTCATCATAATTTCACAAGATTAATGTAAGAAAGCGTCGTTGAAATAGTATCCGGCCAATCTTACGCAACAACAGCCGACGAAATGCATTATGCATCCCAACCAAATAGAAAACAAAATGCCAAGTCTAGTTTTCTAGTCAAACACGGTACTATCAACTATCAAGCAACGCAAAAACAGGAATCCGATACTGAAATAAAAATCAATCATCCAGTTGTATACGTAAGTAACTTCAATTTCAGTTTGTACCTGAGGAACGAGCATGATCCCGACGGTGACGCCGGAGATGAGGTCAGGCTGGAGATTCTCACGCCAATTATAAGTACGAATCCACCGTGAACAAGGGAGGAAGAAATCAACCCAATCATTCGTTTTCATCCGCTTCACCTTCGTTCTCCATCTCGAAAACGGCGACGAGGGAGACGAAGACGAAGACGAGGTAGGCGTTGCATCGGCGGCGCTGTACGGGTGCTGGAAAGGTATGACTTTGACGGGACGGATCGCCGCCGTCGCCGTCGCCGGAGTCCTGGCCATGGAAGATAGGTCCGGTAGACTGGAGGATGCGTATGTTATCTCCATGCGCACCAGGAGGGAGCACGTATTATGAGAACTGAGAAGAAGTGAAAGGGTCTACTTTTTAAGATGCATAGCCGATTACCACATGCTTTTTACCATTTTTAAGTCAATTTAGTTGATTACGTCAACGATTTGTAGCTCCTCCGATTAATCACACTTTTCAATTCATTTCTCAACGTTTTTAAAATCAAAATATTTATTAAAATATGTTTTTAGTCCTTTTGGTTTGTTGAAAATTTCTATTTTTATCTATGTGGTTTTAAAAAATTTAGTTTCCATCCTTATAGTTTATTATTCATTACTGTTGTCGTTAGGAATGACAACAGGCTGGGTTCGGGCCGGGGATCAGCATCCCCGTTCCTGAAACTGATAAGAAAAATCGTCCATGTCCCCGTCGAGGATCCGCGTCGAGTTCCCGCGGTTTCCCCGATCCCCGTTGGGGAACCCGTTAATCAAATATATCACCGTTATCCGTTGGTTTTACCCGAAATCGAAACCGAACCTGAAACCGAATAGAAAAAATGCAAAGGTTTTCAAAAGTATTTAGATTGGACTTTTAATTATTAGTATGCTTAGCCCATTTATTAATTTTTAAAAATTATTTATATTATATATATATAGTATTATAATATATATACACTATCGGGCCGGGCCGGGCCGGTGGGTACCATCCCCGTCCCCGTCCCCGTTAAGATCCTCGTCCCGTCCCCGTTAAGACGTCCCCGAATCCGACCCGAATTGTTCGGTTTTCGGTTTTCACTGTCGGTTTCGGGGTTTTTTGCCATCCCTGGTTGTCGTTCTTTAAATTTAAATTTTATTGTTTTTTTCATCATTATGGTTTACAACTCATTTTTATTTTAGTCATTCATAAGTGTTTTAAACATAGGGACGAAAATAGAAATGAAATGCAAACTATAGAGATGATAACCGAAATTTTGAAACCACATGAACTAAATCCGTAATTTTTAACAACCGACAGGGATCAAAAACGTAATTTACTCTTATATTTATTTTAAATACATGAATTTAGTTATTTTCTATAACAAAATTCGTCAATTACTACTAAACCATTAATTAGCATCCTCATTAAATTGTTACCGAAAGTGATTGGAAATAAAGATAATATAATTAGAATGTATCTGGACATGACTTGGTTTGTTATTTTATTCGTTATTTTATTCGGTAAAAAATGACATGGATTGATATAAATATTTAATTTTTAAGATATTTTTAAAATAATTAATGTAAAAAAAATTATGTAACAACCAAAATGTTTTTGCATATAAATTAATCTTATAAACCATTCAAACATCCAAATCAAGCTTCTAATTACCAATCATCGTTTTTCATCAAGCTTATATTTTTTAATATATCTAAAAAAGAAAACACAAATATGTCATTTAATCATCATGTTCACAATATATTTATAAAATAACTATTTATATTTAGTAAAACTAAAAAAAAGGTTATCAAAATTGAGTAAAATTCATACTTGTTTTGTATAGTATATTAAGATTAATCGTTAAAAGTGTTCTTATTATCTATTATATATATATAGAGAGAGAGAGAGAGAAAGGCGGGTTCATGTAAGGACGGTAACAATTTATGAGAATGCGAGGACAATTCTCGGCCAATCATTTTGTACATGAAATTTTTTTCATGTAGAAAATCATATGTGATTTTGTACTAGCATCAAAAATGGCACGCACAACTTTTGCTGCAGGAAAAGTCTTGGCTAATCATATATGATTTTGTATGCGAATCATATGTGATTTTGTACATGAATCATATGTGATTTTGTACATGAAAAATTCCATTTACAAAATGATTGGCTGAGGATTGTCCTTGCATTCTCGTAAATTGTTATCGTCCTCGCATGAACCTCTTTCTATATATATATATATATAATGTAACTGTAAATTAGGGACCTAATTATTTGAGAAGTCTATACATTGTCATAATCGTAAGAATTTTTTATTAAAATATTGTTTCATATGATTTTTTTAATCTAAAGCTAGTACTTAATGTATTGATGGACATATTCTTTCAGAAAGTTTTTGTTTCATATAGTTTACAATGTGAAATCCTTTACATCCAACTTTTGTTTCATAAATAGATTAAAAATTCATATTATGAAATAAACACATTGTGAAACAAAAATATGTCAATCAATATATTTTAAATCTTAGTCATAAATGTTAAGAATCATAAGAAATGACATATGATGCATTAATTCTCAAAACTTGTGTTAAAATTAACTATTATATATGTTAAAAATTAAAATTAAATTATACATCAATTTAATTGTAATGTTTATGAATAACTATAACTATAATGTTTATAATGTATTTATAAGTTTATCGTAGCTCAATCAATAATTACTTATAATTGTTCATTATAATATATTTGGGTGTTATTTTATATTTTAATGGAGGAATGACTTCATAACATTAATGAGACTTAGAACTATGTTTAGATAATGATAAAATAACATGTATTAATTGAATATGATTTTGTTAAATCGTCAATTTTTATTTGGGATCATGTAAAAGAAAAGGTTTTATTTAATTTAAATACGTATAAAAGAACAGATCAAAATTTCATAAATGTATGGTTAAAAATAAGATACGAAAGAATAATTAAGAAAATTATAATAAATTAAAAAAGGACGTCAGGTGAACATGGATGGCGTGCCAGGATCTAATGTTGTATCTAGACTTGATCACGCTCTAAGTTCATTTCCAATTATGTTATTCTATTTTTTTAAATAAATAATGCAACAAGTGTCTTAAGAGCCTCTCCAACAAGCTTCTATATAATTTCTTTAAAAATAAATAATTAAAATTCAAAATCTCTAAAAAATATTAAACAAGTTCTCTATTTTGGAGATTACATCATTCGTTATATTAATATAATATTTTTTTTCTCACCTAAACATTTAACTTCAATATTTCTTGTTGGTGGAAGATAATAAAATAATATTTATCTCTTAAACTAATCATTTTTAGAGATATCTCCAAATTTGAAGATTTTTGTACCATCTCTCTTACTTTCTCTATTTTGGAGAAAATTTTAGAGATATTGTTGGAGCAAAAAATTGCTCAAAAACCTATTTTCTCTATTTTAGAGAAGCTGTTGGAGATGCTCAAAATCCCTATTTTCTCTAAAAGACTTAAACTGGTATTTACATGTGTCTTTTGAAGGAGATTATTTGATATTAAATATCTGGTTGCAATAAGAAAGGTAATATTTTGAGTGTTTGGAAAAGAATAGGGTATTTTTCGGGTTGAGTTAGACGGTTTTGATATTTATACAACTTAACATATTTATGACGGTTTGAAAAAATCTCAATCTAACCCAATCCATTCAGTTTGTGACAGGTTAGGTTAGGTTAGGTTGGGTTGGGTTAGGTTGGTAGGTTATACATAAATTTGATTAAAAAAATATGATAAATAATACTAAAAATATACCCAATTAGAATTATCCAAATATATATATTTAAATCTTTAAGTTTCAGAATCAAACTTTGATATATAATACTTTTTGAACCATCAATTAAGTATGAGGACCTCTCTGACTCCAATGTTGTCTTCTTCTGAAGTTTGTTTATGTTTTCTACGATTCAAAAACAAAAGTCGCTACTACAAAATTTAGATTTATAGGACGTCTAGAATGTTTAAGCATCCTAATAGAACTTACATTTATAGAGCCAAACTATAAAACGTCATATTTAAAAAGTGTTACAATAGGTTTACAAGATATTTTTGGGCGTTTTAACAAGTTCTTTTAGAATGTTTTACGTACATACAAGGGCTTCCACCATTTTTGAACTCAAAACACTTTTAAATGAATCCAAAATACGTTTGCAAGTACTAAAGGAAGATTTAAATATGGCAGGGGTACATGTATAGTAAGAATATCTTTAGCTATGAACTATACCTATTAAATAAGGGAGTCTGAATTGATAGACTTGTCAACCAAATATCTATCAACATCATTCATATGCTTCAACATATCCATTTGTTGCTCTTACAAATAGGATTTCAATAATTTTCTCCTATTAGATTATTTGTCATCATTCTTTGGTCGTGAATCTTTTATTGATCCATTTGGTACATAGACTACTATACTATATAGTATATTGGTATATTATATTTATATTTTAGTCTTTACCATATGCATTCAAACACTAGAGGTGTGTAAAAAAAACCAATTGATCGTGAAAATAGGTTGGATCAAACCAAACTAAACCGTTTTTGGTATTTTCGTTAGTTTAGCGGTCTAGTCTAGTATAAAAAATAACTGAATCCCATAATATAGCTTAATATGTTGTTTACACATATTAATTTGACGATTTAAACTACCACTGAGCAGATACACTCCCCCACCACACATATATATAATTAGTTTCCCCATCCTCCAAATTACTTAGGTTTTCAATTAAATAAATTTTTATACATTTTTATTTAGCAACTAAAATAACCGGGCACCTATATAACATTTAAGGGGTGTTTGGGATTGCTTATCTGAAACAACTTATGTTTATTGTTAAAAGTGCTTATTACCTTATGTGATGGTAAAATCGGAGTTTTATAAAAAGTATTTGGATTAACTTATAACGGTACCACCACACTGAAACAAGTAAATAAGTTGTTCTGTATGGAGTGTTTGTGATTGTTTATACATGTACAAGGCTTAAAAAAGAGTTAAAACTCATAAAGAGTTTTGATAAGTCAAAATGGAATAACTTATCAAAAACTCTTTTTCACTGCTTTCCCACCGGTATAAGCACTTTTCTTTCTTTATCCAAACACTCAAAACTTCTTTTTATCGGTTCCACATCGGTATAAGTCAATAAGTTGTTTTGATAAGCAATTCCAAACACCCCCTAATTAATTGTGCTAAATTAGAAAGAAAAAAATGTTGGAGTGGTAAAAGTTCTACGATTGTAGTGGAGAAATCGTTTGTATCCGATCCGACATTCAAGATCTGGAAGGAAATGGGTGAAACTACAACACCAAAACCTATAGCAGCTTTTACTTTCTATTTTTGAGTATTTTCTTCATAGTCGGCGACAAGGGATTGTCGGTTGGGAAGGCTTTATAAAAACTAAAAAATCACATTTATAAATTAAAAAACAATTGTGAAATTTATAAAAACTAATCTTATATAGGACTTTACTTGATTGATCATTGGCACCAAAATAAAATGGGTAAGAAATTTGCTACATTAATTGAAAAATCATTCTTCGTAACACAATAAAATAATTTTAATATGTCGTTTACCAAACACTTACCTGATAAGCATTTATTGATAAAATCCAATACTGTCATTTATTTCTTGGGTAAGATTTTAGTACATAAAAACGACATCGTATGCAACAATTTACCCGGTAAGTCCTTACCATGGTAAGAGTCATCGCCTTCACTTACCGGATAACACTTTTGGAATTTACCTCGCTCTTATCGGATCAGATTCTTGGTCCTTACCATATTCATCCTGTAAGGTAATGTGACTTCGTAAGCGCTTACCAAGCCACGTTACCTTCCCGGGGGTGGGTAGGAGCGGGTCGAGTCCGTATCGGCGCGGAGCAACAGCCGCGTCCGGATCTGATCTATCAAGGATTGGAGTTATTTTCCTTCGATCCATAAACGCAAGAATCGCGAGACGGCAGACATCGGCCGATGAGCAGCTCCGGCCCCTATTAGTTTTGCACCTTCTAACCTGGTATCTTTCTATAATCGTCTTTGTGGCTCCTGTTGCTGCGGAGCCTCTGGCACAGATAAATATGACAATGACCAAGAATCTTACCAAGTAAAAGCAAAGGGAAGGACCGAAAATCTTACCCGGTAAGTAAGGGCGACGATTCTTACCATGGTTAGCGCTTACCGGGTAAATTGTTACATACGATACCGTTTTGGTTAACTAGAATCTTACCCGATAAGTAAGTGATAGTGTTGAATTTTACTGGTAAACACTTACTCGGGTAAGTTTTGATAGACGATCCTAATGTTACGTTGTAGCTGGATTATATACTAACGTGTAATAATTATTGTTTGAATTTAATAAGTTGAATTTTTAACTCAAATTTTTTTCTTTCTTTGACTAATATTTTAAATATTTGATGATAACTATATGTTTCCATCAAATTATGTCGTCAGCAAGTTCAAACAAAATACATTACAATGACAAATTGTGGCCCAATACTATCTCTTACGGTCAGTCCAATCTTGAATATCCAAAAATTCAAACCACCAAAAAGGACTAAAATCATAAGAGGATCTCCAACATCTTTAAATTTTTCAACATCATTTTTAAATTTTTTCCAAAATAGAGACATAAAAATAAAAATCTTTAAAAATAATCGTATTCATCTTTAACAGCATCTTCATTTTGGAGAATCCAACAATAATTATATTATTAAAATATTTAATATATTTAAAACCTTTTAGTTAACTTTTATATTATTGATGGAAGAGGGATACTATGAATAAAATATTAATTTTTTTCACTTGGTAATCATTTTTGGAGTAATCTCCAAATATGAAGAAAAAATTATCCTCTCTCATCTTTTCTCCATTTTGGAGGAACTTTTAGAGATGTTGAAGCATAATTTTACTCTAAAATCTTCATTTTCATCATTTTTTCTATTTTAGAGATGTTGTTGGAAATGCTCTAAAACCAACCAAACCAACATGCTTTTAGTTGGTTGGCAGTTTTTATTTTTTATTTAAAAAACAACCCTTCAACAAACATGCATAAAGAATCAACACTTTTGGTTGTAGATATCTCATGTATATAAGATTTTAATTAAATTCATGATTTTTAGATGAACATGAAGTATTTTTTTTAACAAGCCTTGAGGTCATAGGTTTGATATTGTTTAGTATAAAACCATAAACTTACTTGTAAAATAGCTAATATGGACACATTCACTAAAACATAGGCAAGTTTTCACCAATATCACTTTCCTTGTCAGTTGAGCATGAAAATAACCGAGGATCTTACCTATTAAGAGACATAGTAAGGGTCAAAAGTCTTACCCTGTAAGTGAGAAAAGACTTTTACCCGATAAGCGAAACCGTGTTTAAGACACTCACCAACGATCCATTTTTATGGCCGAAATGTTACACGATAAGGTAAGTAAGGGGTTGTTTTACGCGGTAAGCACTTACCAAGTTACATTACCTTATCAGATTATACGACAAGAGCCGAAAATCTTACCTGGTAAGAGCAATAGCAAGGACCGAAATTCTTACCGGTAAGTGAGGGTAACGACTCTTAACCGGTTAACGCTTACAAAGTAAATTGACATATGATGCCATTTTATTGACTAAAATCTTACCCGATAAGGTAAGTGACAGTATTGAATCCTACCGGTAAGTGTTGAATATTTTACTTAAGAGTAAATTACATGATTGGTCCCTGTGGTTTACACTTCATAACACTGTGCGTCCCTTTTTCAAGATAATTATATATTTGGTCCCTGTGGTTTACATTTTCACACGTCTTTGGTCCCTGTGTCCTAACTCCGTTAACATATCTCTATTAAATATGTTAATTAGGAGGGTAATTTTGTCATTTCATTATTACTTTATTTTCTATTAAAAAAACACAAGGACTATTAAATATGGGACCCACTTCTTTCTCCCTGTTGTCTCTTTTGATAACTTACACACACAAACATTATATATATACACACATTATATATATACACACACAAGACCGCATATATAACACCCACATATGCATATCATTTATATATATACACACCCACATATAAAGATCATATATATATATATATATTCACACACGGAGCATGCATATATATATAGGAGCATCGACAGCAACTTAGCAAGAGAAAAACGAGTTGGAAAGATGAATCCTTTTGTGTATTGATATTAGTTTTATCAAGAATTAAAGTTAATAAACTTTAATTTTTACAAGATTGAATATTTCATCAATATCTTGATGAAATGGGAGAAAAACGAGTTGGAAAGATGAATCCTTTTGTGTATTGATATTAGTTTTATCAAGAATTAAAGTTTATTAACTTTAATTCTTGATAAAACTAATATCAATACACAAAAGGATTCATCTTTCCAACTCGTTTTCTCTTGCTGAGTTGTTGTCGATGCTCCTATATACATATATATATATATGTGCATGCTCCGTGTGTGAATATATATATATATATATGATCTTTATATGTGGATGTGTATATATATAAATGATACGTATATGTGGGTGTTATATACGTGCTCCTGTGTGTGTATATATATGTGTATATATATGTTGTGTGTATATATATATATGTATATATAATGTTTGTGTGTGTAAGTTATCAAAAGAGAAGAGGAGAAAGAAGTGGGCCCATATTAGATAGTCCTTGTGAATTTTTAATAAAAAATAAAGTAATAATGAAATGACAAAATTACCCTTCTAATTAACATATTTAACAAAGATATGTTAAAGGAGTTAGGACACATGGACCAAAGGCGTGTGAAAATGTAAACCACAGGGACCAAATCCATAATTATTTTGAAAAGGGGACGCACAGTGTTATTAAGTGTAAACCACAGGGACTAATTATGTAATTTACTCTTTATTTAATGAGTAAACTACATACTTGGTCCCTAAGGTTTATTGGTTTTAACAGTCTGGGTCCCTAAAATGAAATATCTATGGCTTGCATCCTCGTGGTTTCCATTTTATAACGTATTGGGTCCCTAAAACTAACTTTGTTAGACTTTTTCTGTTAAGTAGGTTAAGTAAGAGGGGCATTTTTGTCATTTTAAGTTTAGGGACCAAACATGTAATAAAAACCATAGGGACCAAACATGTAACTTACTCTCTCTATATTTTATATATACTTAATAATTAATAATTAATAATTAATAATCAATAACATATATATTGTATATAATTTATCACCATAATTTCCACAATTTTTTATAACATTGTTTTTTTTATTACAACAATATATTTTTAATTCTGTATTTTTATTATGGCATTATAGTTACATTTTTCTTTATTATAGCAAAATATATTCAAATTATTTTTTTTATTATGTCATTATAGTTACATTTTTGTTTATTATAGCTATATATTTTTAAATTATTTTTTAATTATGGTATTATAGTTATATTTTTCTTAATTATAGCAATATGTATTCAAACTATTTTTTTATTATGTCATTATAGTTACATATTTTTCTTTATTATATCAATATACTTTCAAATTGTTTTGTATTTAGCCATTGTACTTTTAATTTTTTTATTAAATTGTATGAAAGTTATATATTTTAATGTAACATATATTTTAAACATATATGATTGTTTTTTCCTTAAAAAACATATATATTTTTAAATAAATTACGTGGCATAGATAAAATGGACCATCAATTTTTTAGATAGTTTCCTCACTTTACCTTCCGATTATTCATACATTTTTAAAGGAATTCTTAAAAAATAGATGAAAAACATAATATAGGTGGTATATGAATAATCGGGAGAGAAAGCGATGAAGTTATTCAAAAAATGTAAAACACATTTTACATTGCTAACGTTTAAAAAATGTTAAAAAGTATGTGTTTTTTGAAGAAAAAAATGTATATGTTTAAAAAATATGTTACATTAAAATATTTAATTTTCATACAATTTAATAAGAAAAATTAAAAATACAATATGTAAAAAAATAAATGAAAGTATATTACTATAATAAAAAAATGTAACTATAATGCCATAACAAAAATACAATTTGAAAATATATTATTTTAATAAGAAAAAACGAAAAAAATGTTATAATAAGAAAAATTGTGAAAGTATTTGATAAATTATATAATATATATATATATACACCCACAATATATATATATATATATATGTTATAATTATTAATTGTTAAGTATATATAAAATATATAAAGAGTAAATTATATGTTTGGTCCCTATGGTTTTTATTACATGTTTGGTCCCTATGATTCTTATTACGTGTTTGGTCCCTATACTTAAAATGACCAAAATGCCCCTCTTACTTAACCTACTTAACAGGAAAAGTCTAACAAAGTTAGTTTTAGGGATCTAATACGTTATGAAATGGAAACCACGAGGATGCAAGCCATAGATATTTCATTTTAGGGACTCAGACTGTTAAAACCAATAAACCCTAGGGACCAAGTATATAATTTACTCTTATTTAATTAAATGGAAATTTCAATTTTTTAGTTTTGGTTGACATTTTTGTGCAACTGTCAACCATAAGAAACTATTTATACTAGTTTTCCTCCTCTCTTTTGTGACTTGATTTTTTCATTTTCTGAGTTTTCCTTCCTGTAACATAAGGGTCTAACAAAAAGGAGACCTGCACATATTTTGGGTTCAAAAGATTTCATATATCGGTGCCGCGATTATCGAAGGTATGCATACATTGTTGTATCCTAGGAGGCATATCGTCATCTAATTCCGTAGGCAAATACCGGAAGATTTTGTCTTTAAGGAGAGCGATCTGAATCTCAACTCAACGTTTAATTTGTTTGTTCTTAGTTATCCGTGTTTCATTAACTTTGTTTATGTTTCCGTCTTGAAGAAGAGTTTTAAATAATCTGATGATCTACTTTCACATTCATTATCATAAAGGAAGTCAATAATATTATACACTATATTAGCTCCACACATAAATAATGGAGCTTAGCAAATAATAACAAAAGCAGAATCATTCAGACAAGATATGTGAGAGATAGGGAGAACTTACAGTTGGTTTGGTTGAAAGAACGGCTTAATGATGTGTCTGTGCATGTTCAGGCTTGTGAGAGAACTCGTAATCCAGATGAACAAAAGCCCGTTCAATCTCAGGCAACTGCTCCAGTTTCTCTTGCAACGACTCCCCGATATCATGGGCTATCTGCAGAGGCATCTCCGATGGTAGAACGATATCTACCTCTACAAAGTAATGAGATCCAAATGTATAGGCCCGCACTGTATCAATGTGCCTTATAGACTTGTGGTGGTTCCAACACAGGTATGTCAGCTTCTGTAGATATTCTGGTGCAGCTGATTTCCCGACTAGCGAGTTTACGTTCTCCAAAACCGTCAGTGACCATGTCCGGATGGTGTAAAGTGCCAGCTGTTCCAACAAGACAAAACTTAGTCTTATATACAGAGGGTATGTATATATATATATAGAGGGAAGTTCAAATACAAACCAGTTGAAGGGTACAAACTATACAAATATATATATATATGTGTATATATATATCAACTTGGTTTACTTCTTTCTTTCTTCACAAGTCTCCTATTTTCTAACTTGTTTTTAAGTTGCAGAAAACTTCATAATCTAAAGAACTTACAAAAGATTCTTATAAACAATATGGAGAAATAGTAGAGAACGATTATAAAGAACTTACAATTATAGCTCCAACGGGATCCATCCAATCGCTAATATAATTAGCAAGCAGTACAGCTATTAGGCCAATCAGATTGGTGACGACATCAAAAAAGTGATCCTGAGCATAGGCTTTCACGATCTCATTGGTAAACGAGCGGCAATATATACAGAGGACAAGTTTCACCAATGTCACAGAAAGCATGATGCCAACAACCCATTGCTCTTGCTCTTTGGTCAAGTTGAAATCCTTTTCCTGAAATGGTCATAATGGATTATGTTAACAATACATGTGCATAAGAGAACTTAAAACTTTGAATCCATTTCTTAAACAAACATAACAAGGTAGCGTTTGGTACGTAGACATGACAGGAGGGGACTAGACAGGATAAGTGTTTGTCTCGTGTTTGGTATGACTAGGACCGGATGGGACAGAACTAGACAAGTTGCCCTAAAAGTTATTTGATGATTTTATATATCATATAATAGTTATAAATGACATAAATAAAGTAATATTTAAATAATGTAATTTATAAACATTTCTACACAATTTTCATATACATAAATACATACATATATAATATTACCAAAGTTGAATGAAAAAATTGATATAATTGATGGTAGTTCAAAGAAACTTGATCCGTACAAAGGAAAAACTATATTTTATTCAGTTTGGAAGATCCTCATCAATTGGCGGAGGCACGGTGAAGATTGTTGCAACAGCAATGATTATGGAGGCAGAGGCAGTGGCAGTTGGTGGACGATGTTGGTTGTGGAGAACGTGAAGATGGTGGTGGTAGTCGACAGTGGTGGAGGAGGTAGTTTTGGCCGATGTGGTGGAAGTAATTGTGGTAGTGGTATCCGATGGTGGTGGTGGTGGTTATGATGGAGTTCGAGGTGGCCCACGGTGGTGGTGGTGGCGGCGGTGGTGGTCGGTCACCGACGGGGGTTGTGGAGCAGGTTGTTGTAGTGGAGGTGGCCAACCATGGTAGTGGTGGTATTCAGTGGCCTACGGTGGTTGTGGAGGTGGTTATCGGTGGCCGCCGATGGTGGTGGCGGGCTGGCGGCTGCTACTAACGGTGATGACCATTAAAACAGACACCATATTAAGGTTATATATTAAACAAGGGTAGATTAGTAATATTCTAGTTTATGTCTCATCCTTATCCCATCTTTGGTGGAACAAGAAAAAGCCTTTTTTTGTCCCATGTTGTCCCTGTCCTATGTCACGCCAAACGTGGAACGGTGAGTTCTTGTCGTGTCCCATGTCGTGCCAAACATGGGACAATGAGTTTTGTCCCAGTGCAGCCTCAAGGACTTAACTAATGAGCCACTAAATGGCTCCACCACTTCCTTGGTTGGTCCTCTCTTACTTCATTGTTCTTTCAGATCTTGATGATTTTACTTGCCTCTTAAGTCTTAAGAGATAATATATAAGTTCAAGTCTGACTTAATATTTGAAAAAATAATATCCTCTGTTTTTTGGGCAAAACCTCCTGCTCTCTCTCTCTCTCTCTCACTCTCCCTATCTTTGTATTTTCTATTGTCTTCTGGTTTTGTTTAGTTTTCCTTGTCGTGTCTTGTCTTTCTTTTTTGTTCTTGTCCTTTTGTGTAATGTTACTTGTCTAACTTCAGTTTTTTCTTATATTTTGTTTTCCTTTTCCTATGTTAATTATACTCAACATTGTACACGTTATATATTTGATTTATAATTAATTACACATGTCAGTGAATGATTGTTCACAGTGCAATTTATACCTGTACCATTTTATCAAGTACAACCCAGTGGCTAAGAACAGTAAAGTTCAGTTGTGCACTTATTACATACAAACACTCGTAAACAAGCATTTCCTTCATCTACTATCACCTGTAGACAGTCTCTAAATTACTCACCCCCCCCCCCCCAAAGTTATCAGCAGCTAATAGTCCTTCAACAGTTTCTATTCAGTTTTATCAAAAGGACCATGACTAGTTTACTTACAGCAGATGCCAATGTGCGCACAGACTCCAAAATAATCTGCAGTCCAAGAGTTGCCATGACAGATGCGAAGACAAGAATTCCCTGCAAATCACTTCTGAATTCAGATCGGAGTGCCCATTGTAGAAAATTAAAGTTATACTCCATATGTATTTAGACCGTAAAGTTAAAGGCTCCAAACTAATAGGTCGTGCATGCTACTTAAAACAAGTACCTTTTATGCCCAGTTGCATTAGATCAGACCACAAGTAGTCTGGGTTGTTGTGCGCAAGTAGAATTGGTAGTTGGTAATATAATAAGTGGAAAGGAGAACCATTATGCAGCAAAAACCATACCCAGCATTAAATTACCCACACACAAAAATCATAACAAAAAATGGTCCCATTGAAGGTAGGAATTTTATGAAGATGTTCTTCTGGATGTGGTTCCTATCCGCTATAAAATGATGTATAAGTATTCCACAATCAGTATATTTGCCTCCATGTAATCAGTGTAAAATTAAATTATCGATTAGGTCAAACTCCTAACAGAATCACAGGAGTCTCTTTATTGGAACACTAGATTATATGCTTCTTTGTAAACATTAATTCAGATCATAGGCATCATTGTAGAATAGATATTACAAGAATTTGTGATGCTGTCATGATTGGAAGCATAAATGGATAATAGAATGAATAAGCAGTGAAAGATGTTTGCCCTCTTAAGTCCGAGAAGGCGAGAAGTGCCATACATATGAATAAAAATATTTATCAAGATTATTCACAAGCATATTTTGTGGTGCTGACGTTTGGACAAAGCATGACGGCTATAGAAATTCATGTTGCAAATCTTCTTTATAAATCATAACAATTAGTTCATATTGCTTGGAAACCATCTGAATTTAGACATATAAATCCCAAGTAAATGCATCAAGTATGAAGTGCACACTAACCAAAGGCTGCATTCGTCTCTTTCCAATTGGATATTGATAGGGGTTTTTAGTCTGCATTGAGAATGCTGTGAACCATAGGATAAATCCAGATAACAGATCAAGAAGTGAGTCTAGTGTGGATGCAATTATGGCCAATGAACCACTCCGAACTGATGCATAAACTTTTGCAACAAAAAGAACCATATTTGCAACATTTGAAATTCTAATGGCAAGTGTCTCCCTTCTTGCCAAAGTTGCTTTTTCTTCCTGCAAGTCGAACAAGAATCTCAGTTCAAGCCATCTTGCCTTAGGTTGTTTATTGTTATATAGGCTGAAAATTACACACAAACTATTGACTCCTACCTCTGACAAACGAGGTACAAAACCACGCTGTGCTAAGGCATCCATCTCAGTAAAGCCCTCCAGCATCTCTACCTGCTGCTGGTAATACTCTGCTACATTGTCTTCTGGGACTGAGAAATTTAAGCAAGTCAGTTGAAATACATTATAGCTTCATGAAATAATATAAGGCAAACAAGTAAAGTGTGTTGAGAACTGCCAAAAGTTGGAATTTTGTACAGCATAAATGCAGACAAATGAATTGAGACGTGAAAAAGGTTCCAGAACAGCATAAACTGGTTATAAACTGAAATTTTAATATATATATATATATATGGTCTATCATACATATATTGGAAGGTTTGATATATTGCTGGACATGCGAACTTTAAGATGTTACTTAATCACCATAATAACATCTGAATCACATGGCTGCTTTTAGCATCACAGCTACCTTTGTACAACCAAAATAGGCAATTCACCATAATCAACTGCACATCGTGTGACATAGACACTAATAAGCTAATAACCTAATGCATCCAATCTCCGACCATCACCCATTCCAGCAAACGCCATTCCAATCCTAACATTGAACAATAAAATTAGACGTGTTGTACATTAGATGTTTCCATGTGCATCTAAAATCATTTGAGGGATTCAAAAATGGGCAGAACTAAATTAAATAAAAATGTTGGGGACGGAATCCACAATAAAGAAACATCCCTTGTGTAATCAGAATTATTTATTGCTGAATCATAATTTAGCCTAATTAGACCATATTTCCAATAAGTTGAAAACTAGGTGATAGGGGCTTTTTGAGATCGTCTAAGACGTTAATAGGAAAAAGAATTGAAAGATTTCCTATTTTAACATAGCATCCCCCGTTCTTCTATGAATTATTCTGCCTTTTACCCCCGCTGCCTCCTTCAAATTACGAATTCTTAAATCAGTAATAGCACCTATTCTTATGATTTCATTGCATGCTCTTAATCTGTCAAGAAAAGAAGATAGTGCATTAATTTATTTGCATCTGACTCTTAGAACTCAACGAGAACTGCCTACTTCATAAGCAAGCCCTATCCCTTGCCCAGTTTCTTCTTAGAAACAGATGACCAGATTAACAATCATAACAAATAAAACTGCAACTCCAATAGTAATCCCTTTTGCATAAGAAGCCAATAGTACTTCAAGCCCTAAACATAGAAATAGTACTCTATGTTCATCCAAACTCATAGGCGATTATACCTTACAGGCGCAGACTATCCTAGCATCTATTACACAATTCAGATATAAGAGAATTTTGTCGTCTTTGTTCCAAATTCGAAATAGTTTTTAATCAATTTGACAAACAAAAAACCGGAGTAAACAAATCAGCCGTATGAGAAACAAAACATGATCAAATAATTAAAACTAAAAAACAAAAGAGGTTTCCTCAGCATCCAACAGCATTGTTCTCGTATTAGCAACACCAAATAATATAATTATTTAAATAAACTGTCAGAATCAACACATAAATGGAACGGAATAAATAACTGAACGTTTTTACCTAATACCCCAAGGCAGTCATGGAGACCTCTAGGAAGTTTCTCTTTATGTTCCGACGACAACTGAAACCCGTCGAAGTTCAGCCGCCATGAACCGTCGCAACCACCACCAGTACCTCCGCCGCTGATATCTACATCCGTTAACAGAGATTCCTCCTCAGTGCCACCGTGATCCGAATCACCATTCATTGGTTCCACCATTATTACAGACCTAAAAGCTTAGAAAAACAACAAGTAAAATACTAAAACAAGGGTTTGTATTTTTTTGAATATGCAAGGCAGTACTCCGCTTCACAAACAGAATCTGGCTACATAAAAAGAGAGAATGGTATTAGAATGTAAATCCAGCGTCAGTGAAGGGTATATTTGGAATAACAGAAGATCCGATCCTGGTAGGTAAGCCTGTGGTCATAGATGCAGGATAGGAGCGTGAAACGTACTCGCTATGTGATTGGTGGAAGATGAAACGTGGCAGTATTTTGTGGTGATGAATAATGGAGAGTGCGGTTCGATGTTATGGCCGAGGAGGAATCGTGTACGATAACGTCTACGTGATGACTGTAAACCTCAAGTGGGGGAAGGAAGGGATAGTGGTGGTAGTGGTCCTCTTTTCCTGCCTTTTGTTTTATGAATATCATGCGAAGCCAAAAACCAAAATACAGTTAGGGATTGTTTGTATTTTGGGTTTAAAAATTATTTTTGGTAAAATTAGCTTACAAGAATGTAAAATGATAAAAAAATGCATATTAAAAAATAGAAATAATAATTAATATTAATAAGGGTTATAATTGAAAAAAATGACAATAAGCTTCTAAAACGTTATTCCAAGTAGCGTTTCAATAAACTAGCTTACAGTTTGCCAAACGTATACATTGAAAATAAGCTAGTTTATTTTTGCCAAACATAGCCTAAGTGTTTGCCATCGTTACTGTGCGGTGATAAATTTTGTTTCTTTAAATTATGTTACAAAATTAAGATGAAAAGTAATTAATGAATTGACATTTAATAAAATACAAAATAGAATAATTAATATATTTCGTTTTAAAGTATGGGTAAAAAAAAATCAAATCCATAGACTCATATTTCACTTGACCATATTCTCGTCAATGTGGACAACCAAATCCAATATCAATAAAATAATTATGAATACTTAAATTTCACAATATCAAATAATCACATTTAGTTCTTCTACAATCACCCTTTTATATATCCATCATCTTCTTTCAAATTATCATTTTTCCAGGAATGTGAGATAACCAAAACCAACCTTAGTTGAAGATTTAAGAAATAATAAAATATTATATTGCCAAGTCATTATCATTTATTTCACTTTTAACTTTGTACTATAAAATTTACCATTTTGTTGGTTTTGATTTCAACCATGGTTATATATTAGAGATTTTAAAAAGGGTCATCCAAAAATAAGACAATTACATGAGACAAACTTCATGAATTGACACAAACAAGTTCGGTCAACTTTTCTATACACTTCATTTTGTTCAAAATTTTCAACTATGCACCAATGTGGAACAACTAAAACTCAACCACAAATCACCATTTGAGAATACTCACTTTGATGTGGCATTTTTTCATGATGCCACATCAATACCCCAATGTTTTCCTTTTATATATATAAAGATTTCAAAGTTTCCATCACTCTTTTATATATCCATCATCTTCTTCCATACTATCATTTTTCCACCAACATGAGATGATGAAAGCCGACCTTAGTTGAAGATTTAAGGAATACTCAAACCTTATGTAGCCAAGACATTATCCTTGGTTTCACATTTAACTCTGAACTATAAAATTTACCATTTGGTTGATTTTGATTTCAACCATGGTTAGACTTTAGAGATTTTAAAGAGGGTCATCCATAATAAGACAACCCCATGAGACAAACTTCATGAATTGACACAAATAAATCAAATCAACCTTTCTTATACATTTCACTTTGTTTTAAAAATTTAATCATTCACCAATGTGGAACTACTAAAACTCAACCACAAATCACCATTTGAGAATACTCACTTCTCATGATGTCACCTCAATACCTCAAGTTTTCCTTTTATATATCCATCATCTTCTTCCATACTATCATTTTTCCGCCAACATGAGATGATGAAAGTCAACCTTAGTTGAAGGAATACTCAAATCTTATGTTGTCAAGCCATTACCCTTGGTTTCACAATTAACTTTGAACTATAAAATTTACCATTTGGTTGGTTTTGATTCCAACCATGGTTAGACTTTGGAGATTTTAAATAGGGTCATCCATAATAAGACAACCCAATGAGACAAACTTCATGAATTGACACAAATAAATCCAACATTTCTTATACATTTCACTTTGCTCACAAAATTTAATTATTCACCAATGTGAAACTACTAAAACTCAACCATAAATCGCCATTTGAGAATACTCACTTCTTATGATGTTATCTCAATACCTCAAAGTTTTTCTTATATATATATAAAGATTACAATTTTTATTTATTGACAAAAAAATTAATAAAGTATTATTTTCTATATTAAAATTTTAAGCATTTTTAAATGGTAGATACCATATTTGTAATTAGTCCTTTATTTTATTTTATTTTATTATATGTGTAGTATAAGTTTAAATTAAAACTCAATTTTCATGGAGCATGTGATAATGAATTTCAATACTTGTATCTCTGTTGATCTAATAACTTATATCAAATAAAGTTTTTAATCAAATCTATTAATTAAAATGATTAGGGGTAAAAATGAAAAATAATTTAGACTCAAGATTTTCAGGATGAATAATACATGATTCATAAATTTGTGTATTGTTCATACTGAATGTTGTATTATTCATCCTGAATGTTGTATTATTCATCATGAATATTGAATGTACGTTCACATTTGTTATTCATATTGAAGTCTAAATGTAAACACCTAGGGATGCACATAGATATTCATAATGTCTTAAATCAAGTTTCGATTGTGAATCGAGAAACAAAATAGAGTGTGTCATGTGTCTACATCTTCACGAGTCATTCATATATTATTCATGATGAATAATACAACATTTAAGGTGAATAATACACGATCCATGATGAGTAATAATGAATCATGAATTCGTGAGTAATACATGAATTAGGAATTCGTATATTATTCATCCTGAATATTGTATTATTTATCATGAATAGTCAATGAACGTTCACATTTGTTATTCATACTAAATATGGATATCCGAGGACGTGTATACATATTCATAATGAATACAACACATATATACCATTTCATTTAAAAAACTATTAAAACAGGGAAAAAACTACATTGAGGTGCATGTCATATCGAAGAGCATAAAATTCTCGTTTTTTGGTATAATTATTTGATTAAAATATTAGTAATTTTTAAGATAATTTATTTTAAACTTTAAGGACATAAAAGTTTTTTAAACTAAAAGGGAAAAAAATTTAATTAAGGTAGGAGTTGATTCAAATTTTCAGTTATATCCCTAATTACTTATCAGTTAATCTTATTATGTTTTAACCATTGATCAATTTTCTAAGTTTGGATTAATGGTTAAGACAGGTCCTCACGTGCACAATAAAAAATGAGTTTTCATTTAAACTCACCCCTACATGTGTATATATGATAATTTGACTTTTGAAATTGAAAGTCATGGTGTACACGGGTTGATTTAGGTGGTTTAGACATCTTTACAACACAATCTAGTTATGGTGAGTTGGAAAAATCTCAATTCAACCCAACTCATTCAAAATTATGACCCAACCCACCCTTGCAGGTTGGGGCGAATTAGACGGGTTAAGCGTTATAAATAATCGTATATGAATCAAATTACATTTAAAAATATGTTTTTTTTTACAAATTATACCATTATAATCGTCTTGTTAATACCTTAGAAATGAGTCAAATACTGAATATTTTTGGACTTAATCGTATTATCAAATAACATAAATACTCACTGAATTATTTTTAAAACTTACAGTTTATACATTATAGTTATTTAATTAATTTTTATATACTTTTTACTTTTTCATTTAACATCATTATATATTAACATACATAATCGTATATTAACTAAAACATTTTTTTTTGAACGGCAAATTAGTAGTTAGTAGTTAGTGATTCAGACCCACAGTGACATCCATATGGGCAGTATGCGGGACCCGAACTTTCACCTTAGGGGATAAAATCCCACTCCTCTACCATTTTTAGGAAAACCACCACTCCCAAGGCTCGAACCCGAGATCTTGAGGATGATGTAAAAACCCCGGTACCGTTAGGCCAGAGGCCCTTTGGTAACTAAAACATATTAAAAAATGTTTTTTTTTATAAATTATACGGTTATAATTATCTTCTTCAATACCTTCAAAATGAACATCATATCGATTATTTTTTTTGATTTAATAACACCATTAAAAATGATAAATACGTATCAAGTTATTTTTAGAACTTAATTTTTTGTTTTTCATTTTACACCGTTATCTATCTATATTTATACTA
Organism: Silybum marianum; assembly: GCA_036898165.1. Lineage (NCBI taxonomy): Eukaryota > Viridiplantae > Streptophyta > Magnoliopsida > Asterales > Asteraceae > Silybum > Silybum marianum. Next base: position 45,508,654 of record CM072529.1, on the reverse strand, counting down.
TAATATAAAGAGTTTAAACAATTATTGTTTAGATTTTTAAGAAGTACAAATGTTGATGCATTATATACAGTTTTTGAAGCTTTACAACTTTCATGATTCAACACGATAATTAATTTTTATTTTTAAATTATACTTTACACCCTTATAATATGTTATAGTTTACTTTATAACCCTTCATTTTTCATTTTTCATTTAACACATTTTCATAATAACATACATAATCGTATATTAACTAAAATATATTAAAAAAATATTTTTTTATCATAAATTATACGGTTATATTTGTTCCTTCAATACCTTTAAAAGAGTCTAATATCAATATTTTTTTATGTAATAATAATATTAAAAATGATAAATACGTACCGAGTTGTTTTTAAACTTAATTTAACATCTTAATTTTTCATTTTTAATTTTTCATTTTACACCCTTATCTATCTATATCTATATTATATTGTAAAGAGTGGTTAGAGCATCTTCAAGATAATCCCTAAAGTTTCTCCAAAAAAGAGAATCAAAATTTTAAATCTCCAAAAATATTTACATCCATCTCCAACAAATTCCCCATTTTGGAGAACCCATCATTGATTATAATATTAAAATATCATAATTATATATTAAATTATTTTTTTCTCTAAATATTTATTTTCAAAAATTTCTATTGGTTGTTTCACATTGTAATCATTTTTGGAGTGATCTCCATATTTGGAGAAAAACTCTATCTCTCTCCTACTTTCTCCATTTTGGAGATAGTTTTGGGGAATCTCTTGGAGCAAATTTTTGACTTAAAATCTTTATTTTCTTTATTTTCTCCATTTTTTCCGTTTTGGAGAAGCTCTTGGAAGCATCTCCAAGAGATTCTCCAAAATTTCTTCAAAATGGAGAAACAAAAACTAAAATCTTCAAAAAAAATTACACTCATCTCCAACAAATTCCCCATTTTAGAGAACCAAACAATTATAATAATATTAAAATATTGTAATTGTTGGGTCACCGATGATTTGGTGATGAACCTTCTCTATTATTTGTTTGATCTTTTACAGGGTCTTTTGAAGGTCTGAAATATACTTCAAGTATTGAAAAGTCAAAGACTAATCAATCAAGGGTTGTACATCAAAAAGTGGAATTTTGGATGTACCAACTAACTTCAATATTCAGATCATTTTGCCAAAGTCAAGATTGTTGGGTCACCATGGGTCACCGATGGTACACTTAAAAGTTATAAAAGTACTATGACATCAATACAAGATGAGGACATCAAGTTTGAAGTCATGGTCACCGACATTACAATCTTGGTCACCGAAATTGCAGGTATATTTTCTAAGGCTGTGATATCAAGTCACAAGGATGTACACTTTCAACACTTAGTGAAAGATGAAGTTTATTAAGCAAAAGCAAAGTGTACATTTATCATTTCCAGCCTTACAAAGTATCCACCGATATGATACATGGCTTCATGTATCACTTAGCAATTTCAAGAGATAAAGTTCTTACTCACAACAATTGCAAGATACGTGAACTGCAAGAACTTGGGCATCAAGCCTTAAATAAAGACATTCTCTTTTATTCTTATAAAAGGAATATTTGTCTTTTAGCTAAAAGGTTTGATGGGACTTCACAGAGCATGAAGAAAAGAAGATAAAGTTATCTGACATTACGTGCTACAAGGAATGGTTCATCCATTATTCTAGTACAAAGGGAGTGGCCTCTTCCTTTGTCCATCAGATAAACTTCCAGCTAATCAATCCTTGACAGCTGTCCACTTGCATCCCTTGCATGGGCACTATAAAAGGAGATGAAGTCCTTCCCAGAAATCTCACGTCTTCAACAATACTTCTCTGAAAGTATTTGTTTGATTTCGCCAAAGCTGTGTGCGCTAACAGTCTTATTTTAACTTCCTGTGTGTATAAGTTAATTACTGTTACTTAAGTTTGTTAGAATAGGTTGTCTATTCTTTTCCGCAACAAACTTCTGTGTGTAAATTTTTAATATTTATATTAAAAAATTTAAAAAGAGCAAAAACTGTGTGTTTGTATTCATCCCCCCCCCCCCCCTTCTACAAACTCTTACTAGCTTAGCCATCTCCCTTCCGGGACTAACAGTAATCATTTAATAAAATATTATTTCTATCTATTTATATTTATTTTCAAAAAAATTCATTGGTAGTTTCATGTGGTGATCATTAATGTAGTAATCTTCATATTTGGAGAAAATAATTTTCTCTCTCCAATTTCTCCATTTTGGAGATAGTTTTGGGGAATTTGTTGGACCAAGATTTTGGCTCAAAATTCTCATTTTCATTATTTTTCCAAATTTGGGGAAGCTCTTGGAGATGCTCTTATTGTTTAGATTTTTAAGAGTTATAAATGTTTAAAATACCTGTTTTGGAAAAATCAATTAATAATGAAATTCAACTTTATTTCAAATCCTACATATCAAAAATTCCAAATCTTTCTACAAAATCCAAATTATTAAAAAAACATTTCGTCAAATCAAATGAGTCATAAATGTGTTATTTTGTTCTTTTTAAATTAAGATTGTACCTGAGTCTTGTAAAAATAATAGATGTCGATTTATCTATACTACCTTATAAGTGAAATTTCATAACAGTTTTAAAAGTCTTAAAAAAACTACTACTAATACATTGAGTACTACCATTGTCCCACATTGGTGTGAAGTTGAAAACTTTGAAGATGAAAGTCACTATAAAAGGACAAATCAATATCCTGAATGTTCATCCAAAATTTGATCCAATTTTGGGTTAAATAGTTTTTTTTATGTAAATGACAAATTATTTTATATACATGTAAATAAAGTATTAAACAATCTCGAATTGTTTCTATTAATTCAATTTTATTTGATATTTTTTTCTCTACTTTTTCGTTCCCAGAATTTTAGTTGTATGGTAACAACCATTCATCAATATCTATACTACCTTATAAATGAAATTTCATAAAAGTCTTTAAAAAACTATTACTAATGCATTGAGTACTACCAATTTAAGCATGGAATCTTAGAATTAAATACAAATAATAAAGCATTTTGTACAATTTATTCATGCATACCACATAAAGTCTTTCCACACACGCTCTCATCGCTTCCTCTCAAATGACGATTTGCAAATTGATTTTCCCAGGATATCGATTCAAGACCATATATCAAATCTATAATGAAATTTCATAAAAGTCTTATCCATACTACCTTATAAATATAAGCCCAATGAAATTTCATAAAAGTTTTAAAAAGTCTTAAAAAATACATTGAGTACTACCGTTGTCCCACATTGGTGTGAAGTTGAAAAGTTTGAAGGTAAAAGTTACTATAAAAGAACAAATAATAAAGCATGTTGTACAATTTATTCAAGCATACTACATAAAGCCTTTCCACACACGCTCTCATCGCTTCCTCCCAAATGACGATTCGCAAATTGATTTACCCAAGATGTCGATTCAAGACCATATATCAAAATAAGGTTAGGATTTCATGCTACTAGGTTTTTTTTTTCATTCGATCAATCGCTCTTTATCGACTCCATCGCTCTCGATACGGTTTTTCTATTCGATTAATCGCTCTCTATCGGCTCCATCACTCCCAATACGGGTTGTTTTAATCGATCAATTGCATTTCTTATTTGAATTTTACATCCCACCGCATTGCGCGGTATACAACTAATAAGTTCATAACGCCAGACAATTTGATACTTTGAAAGAGTTCAAAACTTCTATAATTAATGTTGAATAAATAATTAAATTCCGCTGCATTGCAATGGGTACGTATTCTAGTACCTTCAAAACCATAAGGACAAAAACTACAACTTTTGACAAACAACATGGAAAAAATAGTAATTTAATCTAAAGGGTGTAACTCATTCTTTTTAAAGCTAAGACCCGGCATCTTTAATAGCTGTGATATAAAAGAGTATGAAAATTCAAATTTTCTGAAAAAATTATATTCAATTTCAACAGCTATTTTAATTTAGCTATATCTAGTATTAACTATATCAATAAAATATTATTTATCTCATACACACTTTTGTTTTAATGACTTTAATTGATTGAATATAATTAAAATATTATTTATCTTTCTTCTCTAAAGTTTTAGAGATTTTTTCAAATTTAAAGATTTTAGAGCATCTTCAAAAGCCTCTATAAAATGGAGATGAGGATTTTGACCTTGTTCACACCGGCCGTCACACCTTAAGAATAGGTTTTGCCTGAAGCTTCGGACCAATGATTACCTATGACTTGCCAATATTTTGCTCCAAGAGCTTCCTCAAAACTATCTTCAAAATGTAGAGAGTATGAGAGAAAAAAGTTTTTCTCCAAATATGAAGATCACCCAAAAAATGACTACCAAATGAGAGCACCAATTGAAAATTTTAAAAATAAAAATTTAGAGAGATAAATAAATGAAATATTTTAATATTATAATCAATGTTTAACTCTTTAAAAAGGATAAATGTGATTTTTTTTGAGATTTTACTTTCTGGTTCTTTATTTTGAAAAAAAAAATTGGGAATTTGTTTGAGATTCTTTACAATCTTTATCTTTTCTATATTTTAAAGTAAACTCTAATTTTGGTCCCTTTGGTTTACTGAAATCTTTAAAACTAGGACCTAAACTTTGATAATTTAAAAAATTGTCCTCGTGGCCTCATTTTGCTTTAAAAGTGGTCTCCTATCACTAACCTTGTTAACTTTAGCTGTTAATGTGAGGTACATTTTTGTCCATTTATGTTTATTTTTGTACATATATACATCTTATATATATTATATAGACTTGGGATCACGTGAGACCACCCTGTTTCCGTGAGACCCGTGAGACCACCCTTTTACACTTGAAACTTCACAGCAAAAACACTATGAAGGTAAAAAATTATGAATCTTTAAAGTATTTTTTCTATGAAAGTAACCTACATAGTGCTTTTGCTGTGAAGGTAACATTCACAGTGTTTTTGCTGTGAAAGTTCAGATTTTGTTTTATCTTCACAGTGTTTTTGCTGTAAAGTTTTCAAGAGTAAAAAAGTGGTTTCACGGGTCTCCGACGGGTCTCACGGAAACAGGCTGGTCTCATGTGAACCCATCATATTTTTTTTACCTTCACAATGTTTTTGCTATGAAATTTCAAGTGTAAAAGGATGGTCTCACGGGTCTCACGGAAACAGGGTGGTCTCACGTGAACCCATCATTTTTTTTACCTTCACAATGTTTTTGCTGTGAAGTTTCAAGTGTAAAAGAGTGGTCTCACGAGTCTCACGAAAACATGGTGGTGTCACGTGATCCCAACCCTATATATATATATATATGTATAAATATAATACATTATGTGTTTAATATTTTAAAGATAATTAAGGAAGTAATCTAAATGGTCAAAAATACCCCTTACACTAACAGAAAAAATTAATAGAGTTACTGATAAGAGACCACTTTTAAAGCAAAACAAGAACCACAAGAACGATTTTTAAAGTTACCAAAATTTAAGATTCAAATATAAAGATCTCACTAAACTACAAGGACCAAAATTAAAGTTTACTTTCTATTTTAACATAGATAACAAGCAATAAAAATGCAAAAATTCAGGTGCAAAGAACTTGGGGCCATCAAAGAATTATCTCAAAACTTATATATTAACGGTTTTAAATTTACTAGAGATTAGTTCAGGCAAAATGACTAATATATCCTTTAAAAGAATGCTAAATTTCTATTTTCTTGCTTTGAAGTTGAAGATGGTCGGGTTGCTCAACAAATCAATCCTATTACAAGTAACATTTACGAGAAAAAAACAAAAGAAAAGCATGGTGGTAAAGATGGAAGGAATCAACGGAACTTTTGGAAAAGAAACGTGGATCATCTTGTCGCAACAACACTCCGAAGGTCAACACAACACACACTTGAATACTTGATCCTCTTTCTTCTCCAATCTCCCCCAAAAATGTCACCCAAATTCCCCACCCCAAACCTGCAATCACTACCCTATTTCTCCATCCTTCTATCCATCATCATCATCTTCTATTTATCACCAATCATCACTTCTCGAACCCTACCAACAATCGCTTCTTCTTCTTCTTCTTCCTCTTCACACCTATTGGACGATTCATCCATCACATATTTATGGCCGTTGCCGTCGGAATTCACTTCCGGTAACGAAACCTTCACGGTGGATCCTGATTTATCGCTATCCCTCTTCGGCAATGGCGGAAATTCTATTATAATTACAGAGGCGTTTGAGAGATACAGAACAATTGTATTTAAGCACGTTGGTAGCTCCAAATTTGGAGGGATCAAGACGTTAGGTTATGATATTAGTAAACTTACTGTCATTGTTAATTCCAGCGACGAAGAGGTGAGTTTTTTGAAAGTAGCTTAACTTAAAAAAGATTATTTCAGAAAGTGAAATTTTAGCTGTTTGCATTTGTTGTTGTAGCTTCAACTTGGTGTTGATGAGAGTTATTCTTTGTTGGTGGCCAAGAATAATGGGCTTTCTGTTATTGGTGAGGTTACCATTGAGGTAAGTATACATGTGCAATTTATTTATTTATTTTTAATTTTTTGCTTTCAACTTCATAAACGAACTCTTTTTAGATACTTCTATCTAATAGCAATATATATTACTTCAAAGAGTCTTGCTGCTTGTTTGACTTGATTTCACTCTATTTTCTGTTTCTTTCTGATTGTGATGGTATTAACATTATCATGTTGATATACTTGTGGAGGGTATAAATTCACCAAGATAGTTGATTTTCATATCTAATGGTTTCTCATATGTATTTGTGCTGAAATGTTAGCAGAGATGTTTGATGATGAAACATTTGGGTATTTTCTAGCATTCTGGTTTAAGTTGTACACTAGATGTTGATAATTAAACTTTACTGCTTTTGCTTTATTCTTTGGTGTTTTGTTTAATGCAGGCAAACACAGTTTATGGTGCATTGCATGGATTAGAGGTATGATCACAACAGGTCATAGTTATGCTGTACATTTGTTACAACACGTATGGATGCATCCTATTTTATATCTGCGGTATATATATATAAGGGCGGGTTCAAATGAGAACTCAAATTTGGTTTTGAACGTGAGGACAAATAAGAGTGCAACACGTGTCATATTTAGACTGAATAATCACAGAAATATTCAGATGGAATATAGTATTTATTCGATCTGAATAATGCTTATTTAGAATGAATATTTCTTTAATTATTCAGTCTGAATATGACACGTGTCACACTCTCATTTGTCCTCATGTTCACAACCAAATTAGAGTTCTCATCTGAACCCGCCCTTATATATATATGCATTAATAAAAGTCTCAGGCTGAATCTGGTTTGATGATATGTTCTTTAGATGCTGCTACAAACTATACATTGTTTTGATGTTAAAAAGAACATCATGGTGAAGAAAAGAGCCAACTAATCATTTAATTTGCTTTAACCGATGCATTGTCCTTCACTCATTTATTTGCATACAATTATCCTATATTGCAGACATTCAGCCAATTATGTGGTTTCGACTATGGAACTAAAACTGTACAAATATACAAAGCTCCATGGTTTATCAAAGACAAGCCAAGATTTGTGTTTCGTGGGCTATTGCTTGGTATGTTACAATTTCTTCTCACAGCTAGATGTTAAATTGGCCTTGTTACCAACCTAAAATATGAAAAAGGATAAATAAATATGAATATTAATTTATCATTGTTAGTTTTATTATTATTTCTGGACTGTTACGATTATAGATGGCAATGATGTTTACCTTGTTCCACAGATACTTCAAGACACTATTACCCAATTGACATAATCAAGCAAATAATTGAATCTATGTCATATGCTAAACTTGTAAGTTACTTTTTATTATTATTTCTCCATCGTGATTGCAATTTATAGTCAGAAATTTATTGCTCATCCCTTTGGGATATCCTTCAATTTCTGTATTGAATTTAAGTGGATGTACTTATGATGCTATGATTTTTGTTCAGTAGAATGTTCTTCATTGGCACATCATAGATGAGCAATCATTTCCTTTAGAAGTACCTGCATATCCAAAGCTATGGAAAGGTGCATATACAAAATGGGAGCGCTATACTGTGGAGGATGCCTATGAAATAGTTAAGTAAGATTCTTCGTCCTATTACTTAAAGTAGTTATGCGACTTATATATACTAAGTATATTGTTACTACAAATCTCTTATCACCTATTAGTTCCGTGTGACTTTGGTATAATTAATATGTAGTTTCTGAGTCTCCTTCTCAACGGATGTATGCTATGTGCATATGAATGCATTAATAGTGTATCTACAATGCCCTTGTGTTTTTATTGGAAGTGATCTTTGGTTCTTTCATTCTCTTTTCCTCGAAGTGGCACAGTTTTTTTGATGGTTTTTATCGATTTTTTAAATTTCACGTGTGGGCCCATGTATAAGCATATAATATTGTTATGCGCCCTTTTCCAGTTTTCGTTTTAGTTTCTGCCTTGGGTCATGATGAGGTGATGGTGGACATGTGGGATAAAGCCATGCCATTGGAAAAGCGGTTGTTCTACAACTACATGTCGCTATGCCATATGATGCTTATACTTTATTTCATAAAGTATTTATCTAACAAATTGCTACCTAAAGTATGCAAAACTAACTATGCTGAATCTTATGATCACAAAAACACTTGCTTTAACATTTATCTTTTGTTTCTACATCAATATTTGTGTGCCTTTTTGTTTTGTTACTAAAAATTTGTTTTCTGTTTCATGTCTCCTCGGTGATGTTATTGTAAAGCTTCGCGAAAATGAGAGGTAGTCTTTCATCTTTTACATCTTTAAGTTTCAACAAGCCATTTATGTATAGTATACCATTTTAATTGTGTTAAAATGATGCCTATGTATATGTAGTCACGTACATACATGTTTATTATTGAATTCTCGTATTAAAATTTTATTATACGCCATTCTTCCCACTTGAATATGCCCTTTATGAACGCCAAAATATTGTAGGATATACCCTTGTTATTGGCATAACTTGATCATCAGTTCATCACATGGGGTTTAAAATTAAAAGCATTATGAAACTTGTTAGATGTTTCTAGGTGAAATAGGGGTTGGCTAAGTACAGTTTCTTTGATTAAGGGACTGTTTGTTTACCTCTTAACATTTCCATTAAGAGGCAGCTTCTGAATTGCTAAGAGGTGAATCCTGTTTGGCAAAAAATAAGTCTGCCTTTTAATGGTTCCAAATACCTCTGAATCATTTTGTATCATGGACCTCCCTTAACCATTAAGATCCCTAATTACATCCTGAACAATTACCAACCAATTATATTTCATTTTGCACTATATCATAAGAGCCTCTTAATCATTCTGCACTAAACCATCCAGTAACCGCCAAACAGCCCCTAAGTAAAAAGGATTGTTATAATTTGTGTATGGGGTTTGGTTTTGTTAATGTTGGTCCTTATCACAGGTATCAATGTTATGGCAGAGATTGATGTTCCTGGTCATGCAGAATCATGGTAAATAAGTTCTGTAAACATTAGTCTGTCTTTTCTTATTTATTTAGTTACAACTTTTTTCTGTTTTTGTTTTACAATTGATTTCTCTTCAAGAAAAGGAATTGAAATAGGAAACAAAAATAAAAAAAGAATGAAAATCGATAGATAAAAAATGAATTATGCATTTTCAATCTCATAATATGGAATAACAATTTAAAAATAACTTCAAGTTTGCAGCGTTCCGGTTCCACCATGGAAACATAGATCCGAAATACATTGAGTACTTTTAGTTATCATATCTTTTATGGGATAGTTAACATACATTAATTTATTAATATCCAAAAAGCGAATCGCTTTCTATGCAGGGGAACTGGGTATCCTGATCTGTGGCCTTCAGATTCCTGTAAAGAACCTTTGGATGTTTCAAAGAACTTCACTTTTGAGGTGCTTTCTGGAATTTTAGAAGGTTAATCTCTATAATTGATGACCGGCCATTTGTGTATGCATTAATTATTATTTTTTTGTATGTGCCCAAATTTCATGCCTTTTAGTGTAATACTGCTGTTCATTTTGTTTTTTGACTGTTTGTATTTGTGTGCAAACTCATAGTAAAATTCATCCAAAATGCACTTAAAATTTTGATATTGTTAAGGTTAGTATATTACTAGTAGTTTATATGGGTGATAAATAGTGTAATGAGGAGAGAAAATGTGTAGTACTGTTTTATTCTTATGTTTTTCCTACATAAAGGAACTGTCGTGATTTTGATGGTAAATTTTGGTCATTGCTATAAATTTACCCATGTTTTTAAATCATGAAACATTTTTAATTGCTTCATTTATATAATATATAGTTCAAAATATTTGTGTAACTGTCCAACTCGACACTTTGTTGATCTCCGGTTTTCATTTTTGCAGACATGCGACAAATATTTCCTTTTGAGCTCTTCCATTTAGGAGGTGATGAAGTCAATACCGGTTAGTAAGTTTTCCTTCTAATTGATGAAATAGTGATGCTAACTATTTGACATCAGCCTCCTTATTCATATTTAATTGTCTTAGGGGCTGTTTGGTTGGTTTTCCATTAAGTTCTGTATAGATAAAGTTGTCTGTGTGGATTAATCTATCTGTATAGATTGGGAAGGTTTTTGTTTGGAAGAGTTTTTTCATAGATGAAATGAGCGTGTTTTTTAGTTGGGAGGAACAAGTTCGGAAAAAACTTGGCTTTCTGCATTAAGCTCCCTCCTAAAACCTTACTGAATAAGCAACTTTCTGTATCATTAAGCCACTACGAAACAGTCATGTATAGCTGACCAAATATGCTGTGAGTTCCATTAAGCTCATTAAGCTGCTAACAAACAGGCCCTTACACTATTTATTATTTTACAGATTGTTGGAGGGATACACCTCATGTAAACCAGTGGTAAGTAAAGCCTTTATCTTTTTGTATTTAGTTCTTGATTTACCTCACATTTGTATATACAGTTTACGTGATTTTTGAAGCAGGTTGGCCAGTATTTGAGAATAATTTAGATAGCGATGCGATATCTGATGAACATTAAAGTTTTATCTTGATGTTGGTTAATGATGCACTCATTTTTCTCAAAGTGACTACTTTTTGTGCTGATTTCTTAAAGATCTTCTGTAACTAATATTTTTACGTATGGATGATAGTAATAAAGTCTTAAATATCTTTTTTCTGCTTTGTAAATATAATTTTTTTAATTCCAAATACAGGCTTCAGGAGAAGAACATGACGGCTAAGGACGCATATCAATACTTTGTGATCCGAGCTCAAGAGATAGCGATATCAAAAAACTGGACCCCTGTCAATTGGTATGTCATATTTTATACCAAGCTCATTAAAATACTTTTTATGATATGGGGTCAGGTTCAGGGGAAAACGCCAAAAAACAAAAAAAAACTGAAGAACACCCTGGGAGTCCTTCATCTATACGATATGCACAAATGCATACCGGTAATTTGTAACATGCATTTGTGCATATGCACTGGTGCATAGATAAAAAACAGCTTCAATCGCTTGTATGCATTTGTGCATACTGTCCAGATGGAGGGCTCCCAGGGTGTTCTTCAGTTTTCTCTTTTTTTAGCGTTTTCTCTGAACCTCCCTCTTATGATATGTATCCTGGGGATTTATGTAATTCTTATATGGAGATATTGGATTTTAAGTGAGCATTAAGACATTAATGGTGGTCAATGGAAGTAGCAGGATACATATGATTTACACTACAATTTTTTTGACAAATTTCTAACATCTTTGAGCTGTATCTAAACAGGGAAGAAACCTTCAACACGTTTGCTGGAAAGCTTAATCCACGGACTGTTGTGCATAACTGGTGAAGTTCTATTTGGATTTTGGGCTATATTATATATATATATATACGGTTTATAATTATATCTAATCAGGGTTCTTAGGACTTAGTGCAGAGAAATGGTGTATATTATCTCAGGTTGGGCGCTGGTGTTTGTCCAAAGGTTGTTGCACAAGGGTTTAAATGCATCTACAGCAATCAAGGGTTTTGGTATCTTGATCATTTGGATGTCCCATGGGACGGATTTTATGATGCTGAACCATTAGAAGGGATAACTGATGCTTCTGAACAGAAACTTGTGCTTGGAGGAGAAGTTTGTATGTGGAGTGAGACTGCTGATCCCTCAAATGTTCAGCAAACAATATGGCCTCGTGCTGCAGCTGCTGCAGGTATCTTTTTTCTTTTTAGTATATATATATATATATATATATATATATATATATATATATAGGGGCGGGTTCAAATGAGAACTCAAATTTGGTTGTGAACGTGAGGACAAATGAGAGCGCGACATGTGTCGTTCATACTGAATAATCAAATAAATATTCAATATTCAGACTGAATATGGTATTTATTCAGTCTGAACAATGCTTATTCAAACCACAAGGCTTGTGGGGGATGAGGCTAGATAACCCATCTACCCCAGGTTCGAATCCAGGCGCAAACAACTTGTGGCCACTGGGGAATTACCTCAGGGCTGCATGCTTTAGCAGTCTTAAAATTGTCAGGAATTAGTCTAGGCAAATGCTAGGATACCCTTTCAAAAAAAAAACAATGCTTATTCGGTCTGAATAATCTACATTCAGACACGTGTCACGCTCAAACATATATATATATATATATATAGAGGAAAGTTCAAATGCGAACTCAAATTTGGTTGTGAACGTGAGAACCCATGAGAGCATGACACGTGTCAAAATAAGCAATATTCAGACTGAATATACAAAGGAATATTCAGTCTGAAAATATTTCTTTGTATATTCAGACTGAATATATACTATAATATTTCTTTGAATGGGACACGTGTCGCACTCTCATTTGTCCTCACGTTCACAACCATTTGAGAACTCAAATGAGAGTGCGACACGTGCATAGGCGGAGCCACCTTATAGCCAAAAGTGGCATTGGCTCCCCCTCACTTCCAAAATAAATGTTGAAATAGTCTCAAGCCTCATTTATCCACTTGAAATTTTATTTATTCATATTAAATTCTACTTTTCTTCCTTTATAAATGTCAATTTTTCTAAAATGAACAAGTTACTTTATTGATTACACAAAAAAATTAAGATAAATTTCATGTACTTTCAAAGGGATTTCTTATTTATATGGTTATCTAAACAAATCTTGTATTTGTGTGTATAAATATAGACATAATTATGTTGTTTAGGTCACACATGTTTTTCAACTTTTTTTACAACTATTTTTAGGACAAGTATTTAGTTACAAAACATGTATACTTAAAAAGGGTTTTCTCAATCTTGAAATCGCGAATTTTCTTACATTTTTTCCTAGGCATCCCCTAGATAGATTTTCTGGCTCCGCTCACACGTGTCATATAAAACTGAATAATGAAGGAAAATATTCAGACTGAATGCAATGGTATTCAATCAAAGGAAAAGATTCAGACTGAATGTAGTATTATTCAGAATAAATAAGTCTGAATATTTTCCTTCGTTATTCAGTCTGAGTATGACACGTGTCGCACTCTCATTTGTCCTAACGTTCACAACCAAATTTTAGTTCGTATTTGAACCCTGCCCCTATATATATGCATACATACACGCCCGACAAAAAGGTTTTGATCCAGTGAGCATGTGATAATTGGTTATTATATGATTTATGAACATATGAATATGTTTTCATTTGAAACCCGAGGGGTCTAATACCTCTTTCCCTCTACTCTAACACACACATGCTTACATACATGCTGAGACCGAACTTTCTTGCTACATTTGAATTTTTTATTTTTATTTTTTGTTTGCATGGTAGAGCGGTTGTGGAGCTCAATGGAAGCTGCACCAAGAAGCAACACCTCGGAGACTGTATTAACGAGGTTGCAATACTTCAGGTGCCTGTTGACAAGGCGCGGTGTTCAAGCTAGCCCAGTAACTAACTTTTATGCTCGAAGCCCTCCTTTTGGTCCAGGTTCATGCTACGAGCAGTAAGTCGTCATCATCGATATATTTATACATATATAATATATATATATATGTATATGTATATATTCCAGGTGGATTTATGCATTGTTGGTTGTATTTCCTATTAAAGCAAACAAGCAAAGTGTGTTGGTATATGTGTGTGTTGGTGTGAAACTCAACTTTATAACATCTCTTTTGTTGTAGAATGTGTGTTCATGTTTGTTCGTTTCTATATTTCGTTAATTTACATTTTCCTCTGCGTTAATTATCGCTTCCATAATTAGCTTTTTTCAATGGAGCAATGAGTATGTGATCATTTGACTTGGATTGTTGAGACTTGTTAATGATTTTATTATCATTTGAGTTCCATTTAACCTTATCATATGTATTGCTTTTATCATTTCTGGGTGATTGATTTAAGTTTGTACTTTTAGATTGCTTAAACTAATTCTGAATTGGTAGATAAAGACTTGGGTGGCGTTTGATTTTTAAGAGGTGTTAAAGTCTGAAGTCTGATTTCAATTCTGAAATGGTTGTGAAACGTCTAAACGAATGAGACATAAGTGGTGATTAAGAGCTTAAAATGAAAAAACAAACAAGGCCTTGGAATCAGTAATTCTTGTCGAAGTGGCAAACAACACTTCAATTGATAACCAAATCAGTTGATGATTTGTGTTGTGGGTTTGTATAATCTAGTCTAAATGGTCGGTGTTTGATTATTAGATAGGGATGGTGTTTGTTTGATCTTATTGCAATTGGTAGGTAGTTTTACGTTCATATCTGGAACTAATTAACCGATTAGAAATTGATTCATTGCTAATTTAATATTATATTATTTTAATCCCAACCTTTATTTTCAAAATTTCTAGATCCGTCACTGAACAAGATATGTAAAATATCGTCATATTTTAAATTCAAGTATAAATTCACCAGGGATACCCAATTTACGAGATCACACAGATACTTACAAGCTGACTGCTTGATCACACTTTCTAATCCATGTACACTTTTGATCATCTTTCCAATTCTCAATGATCAATCATCTTCTTGTTCTTTAATGCATATCAAGCCTTCGATGATAGATTGATAAAATCTTACAATTGAAAGCAAATACTTTATTGAACTTAAGTTTATCTATAAAATCTTCCACTTCCTTTCTTCACCTTTTTTTTCAGAGTTTTTTTTTATATAAAAGAAAGTTGGTTTTTTGTTTGTAAAGAAGTGTCTTTTTATATGTTCATATAAGGTTCATGTGTAATTTAATTTCACATATATATATATATATATATGTAAGATTGCAATATAAATTTGAGATTTGATTAACAGGTTAGGGTAAAAAAAAAATCATGTCCTAATGTCTTCTATGAATTTAACTTTTAAAAGTTTTTATTTGTAGGATTTGGTGATCAATATTCATGTCTTTCAAAAAGATAGTTATTTTTTATAATTATCAAAATTAGGAGCTTCGAGAATAGAGGTGGAGGCAAAAAAATGTTTAGGAATGTTTGATTCGAACAAGTAAATGAAAATGAGTATGAAAATAACATAGGATAAAAATAAGAATAAAATTTTCAGTGAAATTTATTTTAAATAACCATTTTTTTATATTTTAAAATATTATGTATTGATGTAAATTACTTAAAATTCAAGATCACAAATAAATTGTATTTAAAGTTACATAATTAAATTATGATAAACATAATTAAATAGATGATAAATATTAAAACAAGACCCTTAAAATTGAGATGTCTCAACTATGGTATTGTTTGGCAAAAACAAGTTAAATTATAAGCTGACTTATTTTTTGAGTAATCGTTTGGATGCACGTAAGGTAGCTTATTTTTTGAGTAATCGTTTGGATGCACATAAGCTAGCTTATAAGTCAGTTTATAAGCTAGCTTATGAGGAGTTTTTTGACACTTTTTTCAATTATACCTCTGACTAATATTATTTATTTATTTACTATTATTATTAATTATAAATAAATATTAATTATTAATAATTTTAATTTTAAATAAATATTAATTATTCATAAACATTAATTTATAGAAATTAAAATTATTTTATAAATTATTAATTAATTTTAATTACACATTATTAATTAATTTTAAATTATACAATAGATATTAATAATAAATAGTAATTATTTATAAACTTTATTAACTATTATATAAATTTTTTTTAATTATTATTCAATATATTTAGATATCAAAAAACAAATATAACAATTCTAAAAATGTTTATGTAAGATACATAAATATTAAAGTCATACTTATTTTATTTTATAAATAATGAAAATATGTTAAATAATTGTAAGAAAATAATTATTAATTATATTTTTAGAAAACATTAATTAATTATAATACGTGAGTTTGATCAATTTTATTGTTATTCATATGTAATGGTTATTTAAAATCATAGATTAATGTATATTTTTCTAAAATTTGTTTTAACAAATTCAAAATTTATATTATGTATATATAATAATCAATTTTAAATTCTTTCCATTAACATATTATATTTTTTTTTTTACTATTTTGTTTATATTAACATATTATATTAATATAAATTCATTTAAATTATATTATTGAAAAATTATTTGAATTATAATATGAAACGTTTGTAATTTACTATTTTTTAAAGATGTCATTTTTGGTCATTTTACATTTTTATGAGCAGTTTTTGCCAAACATATCTTGTTCATCAGCTAACTTATCAACTACTAGCTAGCTTATAAATTATCAACTAATTTATAAGTTAGTTTGCCAAACATAGCCTATATTAACAAACAATTATATAAACCAAACAGTCTTTTATAATCATTAACCTTTATAATCGAACAGAAAACGGCCCACCCGGTTTGGCCCAATTTTCTTAGACATGTGATGATCCATGATATAAATGTCCCAAATCACAACATGCGTTCCAAACCCTAGGTTGCCCCATCCCCAACTCTTGCCCATTTCCGTTGCGGAGGTATGTTTTCATCCGGTTTTTAGGGTTCCAAATTTCCGTTTTAATATCTACAAATGAGACTGTATATGATCGTTAGTTTAGATTTATTGTTAATCTGTCGTCTTTGATTTTTTTTAAAAAAATTTGATATAGCTTAAATTGGCTCTTTTATGTGATTCCAGTTTATCAGTCGTCGGAGCTTGGTCTAGCAATGGCGCCTGCTAAAGGTATGTATTTTGTTTCCACACGTACAGCTCATTGTTTCTGAAATGCTATGTTTTTCTGTACATTTGTTGCTTCTGATTTTATTGAGTATATGAACTATGCCTTATGGTGTTTGGCTTTGTTAATTTTGTTCTAAAAGCACTGAATATTAGATTGGAAATTTGTAAAATGAGGCTGTCTCACAATGAAAAATTGGAAATAGTTTCATTTTTTGTATTGGATGTGTGTTATTCTTTTGAATGGAAGGAATTAGATTGGTAGTGATAGTTTGTAACCATCTGTTTTGTGCTTTTTGTAAACTTAGCAATGATAAGGGGGCGAACTGTATCCTTGTATCCAAAAGTAGCAGAATCTTGAAATTATAATAAAAATAAAGTGATTTTGGTAGACAAATATAAAAATCAAGTGATTAGCATTGCAGATTATATGCTTATGAGGTTGTTTTGAATGGGTCCTACATTCATAGCTGGTAGTTATGATCTTTATCAACTTCATTAGCTTGAATTGTATATATTTCACATATATATATATATATATATATATAATTTTGCTAACACAACATTTTACATATTTTAAATATTCCAGCTGACGTTTCAAAAAAGGGTGATGCAAAAGCTCAGGCTTTGAAGACAGCCAAGGCTGTGAAGACAGGTTCAACTTTCAAAAAGAAAGCCAAGAAGATCCGAACCAAAGTTACTTTCCATCGTCCAAGAACATTGAAGACAGATAGGAACCCTAAATATCCTCGAATCAGTGCCCCACCAAGAAACAAATTGGACCATTATCAGATTCTTAAATACCCATTGACTACCGAGTCTGCTATGAAGAAGATTGAAGACAACAACACTCTAGTTTTCATTGTTGACATCCGTGCTGACAAGAAGAAGATCAAAGCTGCCGTGAAGAAGATGTATGACATTCAGACCAAGAAAGTTAATACCTTGATAAGGTTACTTTCTGATCTATATTTTAAATTTAAGATCATTGATTGTTCCTCCTATCATTTATGTTTCCCTGGTTAGAAATGAAATTGGCCAAAATGCAACAAAATTTGCCTGTGTTTTTACTTAGGGGCAGTTTGGCAGTTGGCAGAATGATTAAGAGGCTCTTATGATATAGTGCAAAATGAAAAATAATTGTATGATAATTGTTCAGGATGTAATTAGGGTTTATAATGGTCAAAGGGTTTAGGGTTCTTAATTTTTGACCAAGGGAGGTTCAGGATACAAAATAATTCAGAGGGTTTTGGAACTAAGAGGCAGAGCCTTGTTTGTTTTTTCATTTTAAGCTCTTAAACACCACTTATGTCTGATTCGTTTAGACGTTTCATAACCATTTTAGAACTGAAATCAGACTTAAGACTTCAACACCTCTTAAAAAACAAACGCCACTATTCACCTCTTAGCGATTCAGAGACTGCCTCTTAATGTAATGTTAAGAGGTAAACAAACAGCCCTGTAATAATATGATTTTTTTTTCTTAATTAGTGTAACTAGTCTTCAATTATTTCTATTTTGGACCGATAACTAGTAAAATGATTACAAAATAGGAAGGATTGAATGCCTGTAATGCTAATTGGGAGGAAACAAAATCATTGTTACACTGAAAATAGGAACTAAAACAAATAATTTTGCCCAAATGAAGTTAATTAAGGTCTCATGGACAGCTACATTACATTGTTAATTTGTAGTTATGTCTAGGATAGAATGGAAGGGTAGGTATTAGTGTGTTTTGAGGTATAATTTTTTTTCTTCTTCTAACATTTAAAGAAAAGAAATGAAGTTAGTTGAAAATCTGAATACCTTAATTTGTATTATAGCGTTGTGATCATATTGTCTGTATGGTTTTAGTAGTAGTTGGTATTTGTTGATGAATAAAATTGATTGATTTGCAGACCTGATGGAACGAAGAAAGCCTATGTTCGGTTAACACCAGACTATGATGCCTTGGATGTTGCTAACAAGATCGGAATCATCTAAGGTAAAGCTAGTTGGAATCAATGCAGTTTTGTTAGAATCGTCATGTCTTGAATAGTATTATTATTATTATTATTCCAATTTCAAAATCACTCGCATTTGCCGATGAAAGCATTTTCTATAGTTTGTTTGCTCCTTTTAGTCTATGTTTTTTTTTAATTATTTGATTTAATGCTTTGCTTAATTAATACGATTGATTTAATGATGGCATAGTTTGGCCATATCTTTTGATGGATTTGATCGAATTGCGATTTTTCAAATTGTCATACTTATTGGAATGAAACAAACTCATTACTCCTTCCTAAGCCATAAATAAAAATAAAATGCATAACTACTTATTAGGAGGCCATATTTTTTAAACCTTAAACAAATGAAATAACATGATACAATTTCTTTGATTTGGGTTACGTATAACCTACACATAATACCATAATTGACACAATTTCCGTTCTTGTTGTTGTCAATTAAATTTTCAAATACATTTTCCGTGTCACACAACCATTCAATGCATAATGTGAATCGTCATAAGTAAAATGCATACAATAATTATCTGCGTTATATCACAAAACATTTAAGTTTTTGTTATTAAAAACTCGTTACTTTTCCAATAATACAACTATTAACATATATTGCATAAGTCAATTTATATACGATACAATTTGGACAATTAAACATAGTTATTATTAGTTTCAAGTATAAATAAAAGCATATATTCTATCATTTTTTGAAGAAAACATATATTTTGTTGTTTTTAATATCAATAATTTTGATACGTAGATAATCTGATTATGCTTCCAATTTATTAGGAAAAACATTTTGCATATTAATTTAAGAAGTATTGAAATCCCAATATGCCCAATTAAAATGATGATTTGAACTTAGAATTTCGGAAGTTTATGTAAAACATCTTAATCATTTAAATGTACAAGATTAAGTATCAGCTATTAATATAAATATTTTGATGGTTAGAAATTAATTTTTTAAAACTCTATAAAATGCTTGATAGACTTCATAAATAAGCCTCATTTTGTGAAAAGTATATTATCCAATATGATTATTTTTTAATTAAACAAACTATATAAAAAATATATACGTATTTTACTCAATTTATTTTGATAACAATATCTAATGTTTTTTTTCCTATTTTAACTGAGTTTTTTTTCTTGTAAATATTCAATTATAAGCATACTCACGTTTAAGTTTACTCACATGATATCTTTACCATATATAGAACATTACCTCGTGTTCTTAAACTCTTCAAACTAAAGTTTACAACGATAGTGTATACCTATAACTTCTTAAAACTTGACGTTCAAACTTCATAAAACTAACTGATAAACATGATCAAATACAGGATAACCGTTTAACCCTACTGGTATTGTAGAATAAAATCAACCGGAAATTCTCTCGCTTTCTTAAAACCACACAAAACCATATAATCGAAAGTTACAAAGAAAATACGAACATTACATAGAATTGAGGGTTTAAGTTATCAGTTTCATGATCAAGATGTATCATCGTATATAATGCATGTACACTATTATAAAAACATGTTATTGGGTCCCATAATGTTAATATATAAATTATGAAGATCTTATTTCTTGTTAATAGATGCTACTGATATTGATTTTGTTTACGATATTCTTTTTTTTTTATTATCGATAACATTTTATTTATTATTAGAGTTTCCGTCCTCTTTACAAAAAGACATTTAAGTATTTTACTTTCTACAAGTTGGGGCCTAGCCGCCTAGGCCATAAGAGGGTTTGTATAGAAACAACTTGTTCAACCGGTTCAACCATTGGATTAACCGGTTTCAATAATTCCTTTAATCCCTTGTATTTTTTTCATTTTTCTGCATACATACATATATATAAAGTAATAATTTGATGTCCACAAGTTCCAACATTAAAAATAGACAAACAACAAGTTTTACATCAATCCAAATAAATTAAAAAACACACGTAACACAATTTTTTTTTATTTTTTAATATTTTAATATAAAAACGGGTTAATCGGGTTTGAGAAACGGGTTTACCACCGGTTTAACCGGGTTTTTGAGGAACCCGGCCGGGTTGAAACGGGTCGGTCATATGCATTAACCCGGTCACTACCCCGGGTCCCGGTCCAACCGGTTCGACCGGCCGGGTTAACCCGGGTTTTAAAACATTGCAAGGGATTAAAGGAATTATTGAAACCGATTAACCCGATGGTTGAACCGGTTGAACCTGTTAATCCGGTTACCACACCGGGTCAACTAAAAACCCGAGTTTTAAAACATTGAATATAAGTGAACTGTAAACCATAGGAACAAAAAGAAAACAATTATTAAATCATAAAGACAAAAAAGGTAACGAATTATAAATTATAGGAATGAAAATTAGGGATGCAAACGAACCGAACGTTCAGTGAACCGTTAGACGGAACATTCGTTCATTTATGTCCGTTTACGTTTGTTTATATATATATAAATATATTATATATTATGAAATTAATATGTAAAATCATTAACTTGATTAAAAATTTAGAATTGTCCATTCGTTTATGTTCATTTACGTTGGTTCGTTTAAGTTCGTTTGTTTACGTTAGTTTAACATTTTAACAAACGAACATAAACGAACATGTACAAACACATTTTCTTAACGAACAAAAATGAACATAGAAAATTCCGTTCGTCTAACGTTCATGTTCGTTTGTTTGTTCGGTTAAGTAGACTTGTTCGTGTTCGTTCGGTTCGTTTACAGTTCTAATGAAAATTATAATTTCAAAACCATGAGGATTAAAATAGAAATTTTCAACAAACCATAGGGACTAGAAACGTAATTTACTCTAAAACTTTGTTCTCAATCAAAAAGGGTTTTGGGGGTTTTTCCGGTTTCCATTCTATTCCGTTCCCCTTTCGCCTCTTTCTCCCTTTTGCCTCCATTGTTCCTCAAGGTTTTTGCAGTATGGTTCTATCAAACAAGAAGCTAAAGCAAACGATACGAGCTCAACTAGCCGAATCCTTGGCCAAATCAGAGTCTCAACCAAACCAATCCGATCATCTGTCCTTCAAATCTCTCTTGAATTCGATAACCCCCAAACCCAAATTATCCAAAAGAGAAAAACGCAGAGTTAACATCCCATCTCTTCGAGGAACTTCAGACCTTCAAAATCATGAAAATGGCGTTGAAGCGAGAGTAAATGAAGAAGGTAATGGTGGATTGATGAAAAATAAAAAGAGGAAGAGAGAGAAAGATGGAGTTGAGGTGAAAGATGCGGATAAAGAAGATAATGAGGTGAAGGATTTGAGTGAAAAGAAGATTAGTAAAAAGAAGAAGAAGAAAAAGAATAAGAAAAAGAAGGTGGTGAAGAAGGAGGAAGAGGGATTGCAAATTGCAAACGGAGGAAGTGAAGAAATAGTTGTGGCAGAGCCAGAGACAATTCAAACTCCTACTAGGTATGATTCTGCAATATTTATGTTTGTTTGTTTACAGTTTCCATTCAATCATATAGTCTATTTGTGTAGAAATTGTATTGTTGTCTTAACTCATCCTAAACTTTCCATCATCTGCTGATAGTTTCTTTTTTGCTGTTTTTTTTTGTCTTATAAACTTGTGGTAATTTACAAATCAGAAAAAAAGGGGTGATCCATTTTATAATTGTGTATTGCAACATTTGATTTTTAAAAGAACTGAAGTGTTTGGAATGGCTACATCACCTACCATTTCCTAATTGTGATTTGGGTTGTTTTACAAGTCTAGTTTCTGATGAATGAAGGGGTTTTATCATAAAATTTTCTGGCTTTTATAGTTTAATGGTGATCCATGGAGCAACCAATAAAGGCTTTTTAGAGAGGAAAGTCACATGTTTTAGTCAAATGCAATGAAAGCCTGTTTACAAAGGCTTACCCTCCAACCCTTTAGGCTTCATGGGCATGCATCCTTAATTTGTCACATACTCACATTTCTATTTAAGTTTGTCCCAAAATAAGTGTCTACTTTTCAAAAATCGATAGTTATAATTTACTAAATTTCCAGTTCTATTCTTAATTATGAAACACAAATATTTAAGAGTTGATAGAGATGGAGAAATTCATTAGTGGGAGAAAAATATTAGAAGAACTTGTTGGAACATTTATTGATGGTGAATTTGTCATCCAGTTAACTAAAAAGTGTAATGATTATAATTTCTTAAACCTGTAATAATTTTCTATTGTGGACATTTATTTTGGGACGGAGGGAGTAAGATGTTCAAAATGAGGGTTCTTCTAAACTATTTGGTACAACTAACAAACTTACATAAACACTAACTAATTTGAAACATAGATACCATTTATTACAAGTTGTAGTATTGGTCTTTAAGACGTTCAGTTTAATAAGAGTGGCTTTTTTTAGTTGTGCATTTGCTCTTGAAGAGTGAGTTAACCTGGTTAAAAGAGTTTGGTTTTGTTGATCTTGATTTTGATCATTCAACTATTTAATTCTATTATGGGTCCCTATATATACCTTAAAATGGAGAACGGTCAAGAAAGAAATATATAAAAGGAATGGGCCTCAATAGTTTCACTAATGATGAAAATTCTAAGCCCTATTAATCGTCTTTTTGTGCTAAACATTGTTGATGCAGTAATGAAGATGGTATTTCTACAAAAGTTTATGTTGGAGGGATTCCATACTACTCAACGGTGGATGATATTCGAAGTTACTTTGAAGGGTGTGGAAGTATTACCGAAATAGATTGTCTGAAGTTTCCTGAGACCGGGAAGTTTAATGGGATTGCCATGATAAGTTTTCGGGTAAGATAAGAGGTGCATTGGTTATTTACATATTTACTATGCTTATTTGTATCTGTTTTTCAGTATTGGATTTCAACTATGATCAGATGTTTACGTTTGTTGAAAGCTCATTCTTCATGATGCATCATATTATTGATATAAGTTGGAGAGAATTGATTTATATGCACTCAAAATTGTCATGCTATATAGTCTATATAGATATAAGCTCATTCTATATGTATGTATGTATATATATTATGTGCATTTGTATTCGCTTTCTTGAGATCAGTAAAAGAGCAGATATCTTTTTTTTCCATGGTTCTTCATGATAATGGAGGTTTAGATGGAGCTCTTGCTCTCTTAAAAACCAACAACATTCCAATTTTCTCGATTTATTTCCCAATAAGCATTGTTTCTGGTAACAAATACATTATTTTTCTCTCAGTTTAACTTTTCTCGGTCTCCTTGAAAAGTCAAATATATCACTTACTTTGGGATAGATACATGTTATTTATCGGGACTTTTGTAAGCTTTTTTTTGACATTTATAATATTAATACGTACAAGCTTTTAACGTTAACTTTCATACCAATCTTTTGTTACAGACTGATGCTGCAGCAAAAAGAGCATTAGCGCTAGATGGATCAGATATGTGAGCAACACAATCATTTCTTAGAAAAATGATCGTCACAAATCTTTATATAATGTTAACTGAAACTTACTTCCTGTTTTCAGGGGTGGACTATTACTCAAGGTCCAACCATACAAGCCAATCAGAGATAAAAAAGTTTCCGACTTTGCCCCTGCAATGTTGGAGGGCTACAACAGGATCTATGTAGGAAATTTATCATGGGATACAACAGAAGATGAATTAAGGAAACTCTTCTCGGATTGCCGTATATCCTCTATTCGACTTGGTAAAGACAAAGAAACAGGGGAGTTTTGTGGTTTTGCCCATGTGGATTTTGCCGATAGTCTTTCCTTAACAATGTCATTGAAATTGGATCAAAAACCTCTTTTTGGTAGGCCCGTGAGAATTAGATGTGCGGTCCCACCAAAATCAGTAAACCCCAGTTCAAAGTTGGAA
The DNA here is from genome assembly GCA_036898165.1 of Silybum marianum. NCBI lineage: Eukaryota > Viridiplantae > Streptophyta > Magnoliopsida > Asterales > Asteraceae > Silybum > Silybum marianum. Next base: position 45,483,719 of record CM072529.1, on the reverse strand, counting down.
CCCGCTGCTGTTAAAAACGAGGCCAACGTTTTTAATGCGCCTGTGGGTCCCACCGGTGATACAGTAGTTAATGATGACGTGGCAAGAAAAGCAAAGAGGCAAACATGCTATGATTGTGGAGAAAAGGGACATCTTTCTTCATCATGCCCAAACAAAAAGGCTACTGACGTGGCACATACACATTACGAAACTAATGATGTGGCATTTGATGATACTTTTGCAACTTCTATAGATAAAAATGAGGTTGATAGTAATATTGGTGACGGTAAGGTGAAGAGGAGGACATGCTACGGGTGTGGCGAAAAGGGCCATCTTTCTTCATCGTGCCCGAAAAAGCGAACTGCTGACGTGGCATACTCGGTCAGCAAAGCTAATGACATGGAAGTTGAGAAATTTGAGGAGCCTAAAACTATGGCGGCTGTTAGTAATGTGAGCGATGGTAAGTTAAGGAGGAGAACGTGCTATGACTGTGGTGAAAGGGGTCATTTATCGTCATTATGTCCAAAGAAACAAACTGCTGATGTGGCGAATGCTGATGTGGCAAATACGAGCAACGAAGTTATTAATGGGATGGAAATTGAGAAAAAAGCCGAGGAAGTTAAACCTGTGGCGGGTGTTGGTAATGAAGGTGGTGGTAATAATGCGGCGAGTTCTGTTAGTGGTGGTAAGGTAAGAAGGAGGACTTGCTATGAGTGCGGTGAAAAGGGTCATCTTTCCTCAATGTGTCCTAACAAAAAAGCTGATTTTATTAAGTCGGGTGGTTCTGCATAACAAGTACGTTAAAATTTCTATTTTTTACTCCATATATGATCGTTAATGAAGCTTGTTAGTTTTAAGGTTTTTTTGTTTTTTGGAATTAGTTAGATCTTTGTTTCTGTTGTCAAAATCATAGCGTACTTTGTTTGTGTCACGACAAAACGTTAGCAGTTTTCATGGAACAAATTAAGGCTACGTTTGGTAAAAGTAAGCTAGCTTGTTTTCAGTGTATACATTTGGCAAACCATAAGCTAGCTTATTGGAACGCTACATGGAGTAGCGTTTTGGGAGCTTATTGTCATTTTTTCCAATTATAACCCTCATTAATTATTAATTATTTTTTTTATTTTTCAGTATGTCCTTTTTGGTCATTATACATTATTATACGCTAGTTTTGCCATGATTTTTCATCAGCTAGCTTATCAGCTAGCGGCTAGCTTATAAGTCATCCACTAGCTTATCAGCTTAGTTTGCCAAACATAGCCTAAGTACTTGTGTTTGAGACGACGATGGTAAAATTATGACGGATGTTTTTTTTTCAGGCTTTGTGATGGTCTTCACCATGGGAGCTGTCGGCCATGCTTCATTCAGTTACAAGTTCAGCTCTTCTTGATGCCCACTTATGTGGCTGAAAACTTGCTTATCATTTCTTTTGGTACGTAGGGAAGTGGTTTGCTCTTGCTGAACAGAATCAGACAACGATTTGTTTTGATATGCTGCAATGTTTTGTGGTGGCTAACTGATAGAAATCATGTTCGAATATGAAGTTGGGCGTATCAATGTGAACTTATCGCCTGCGAACCGCATGCTACATTTTTTGAAAATTAGAAGTAAAACAAAAACATATATTTTCTTGATATTTATATCTCTTTATTGTATAATTGGATTCATAAATTTTGTTTGGTCCTATAATCTCTAGTTGGTGTCATGTGGTTATGAAATATTTGCATCGGAAATAAGATCAAACGGACTCAATATATCCCAAATTAGTTTTTTTCGAGTTTATTCCCCCTTTTGCACCCCTTTCTAATCCCCCATGGGTTTGGAGTGAAGGAATCCCTACCGGGCACTTGTTTTAGTACATTATATATTGGGCTCAAGATTACGTGAGAGTCGCAAAAAAAAATTGAAAATCGTGGGAACGGGTATTTTAATTCTTAAACTAAATTATCTTAAAAATAGCTTATATTTTAATCAACCAAATTACTTTAGAAAAACAATAATTTCATTCTAATCGATTTGACATCCATCTTGATATATACTTTTTGTTTTACGTAAAATGATATATCTATGTAATATTCATCATGAATATATTAATATTAAGAGTAAATTACAATAAAACCCAACGGACTTTTGTATTTTGAACAATTAAGTTACTGGACAATTTTTTGGAACAAATAAACCACTGGACTTTCTAAAACATGTTAATTAAACCATTGCACTTTAAAAAACCTTCTAAATAAGTATATTAGGTGACCTGAAACCTGAATAGAAGGTAACATGTAAATTAAAAAAAGGGTAAATTACAATAAAACCCAACGGACTTTTGTATTTGGAACAATTAAGTCACTGGACAATTTTTTGGAACAAATAAACCACTGGACTTTCTAAAACCTGTTAATTAAACCATTGCACTTTAAAAAACCTGTTGGATACACCCTTATGACCCTTTTTAATGAAAAAGTCACTTGAAAAAAATGGAAAAAAGTCCAAATATACCATTCCCTAGAAGATATTGTCAAGCATATCCTTATCCGCTCAAACTAATCATAATGGATTTGGTTTCATACCAAGATTTTTCTCAATAGCTGCCCTCTACGTTTATGAATTTTCATGAAATATCAGTCAATGAGTCTGGGATTTTGAGGAGCTATGAATATGGATTGCTATATCAATTCATGTATATCATACGCATCTTATAATGTTTAGATTTTTCTACGTGTTTCTGTAGCAGGAGCCAAGAAGAAACCAGTCGATATTGACTACTTTGTAATCAATGCCTATATTGTGGTAATTTCAAACACAAAATATGCCCAAAATATTTACTTTCAAATTTGATTAAAATAATCAATAATAACAGTGAGTCAAAATTGAAAATTTAGAATCAAAACTGAAACAATTAACCACTTTTGAAGGAGATAAAAGATGGCTATGGCCTATGGGATGGTGACTATAAGTCTGGAATAAGTCAATGAAAGAGGAAATTGGCATTGAGATAGACAATGTGAGACAAAATGTGAGAAAATGTGAGACAAAATGTGAGAAAATGTGAGAAAATGTGAGACAAATGATGAGAGTAAGACTGTGTAAGACTGAATCGTTACCTTGTTTCTGCTCGCTGCCCGTCGCAGCCCGTCGCCGTCCGTCGCCTCTGGTCGCCGCTGGTCGCCGCCCGTCGCTGCTGGTCGCCGCTGCTCGCTGCTGCTGCTGCTTCGCCGCCTGCTACTGCTTCGCCGGCGGTGGTGTGGTGCTGCAGTGGTGTGGTGCGGTGGTGTGGTGCTGCAGTAGTGAAGAAGGTGGGTAATTAGGTTTGAGTTGTTTTTTTGGGGGAGAAACTGATTTGTATACATTATGCATCAATATGATATTCATATAACAATTTTAATATTCATATATCAGAGTGATATTAATCATTAATATACAACCAATAACATTGATCATGAATATATATATATATATTATGCATCAATATGATATTCATCGTTAATATACATTTTCACTGTAACATTCATCGTGAATATTTGTATATGTTTACGTGTATACAACAACTTTTCAGTTACATTAGTATGATATTCATCATTAATATACATTTTCACTCTATGCTGTTAATAACGGCGTTATAACGGCGTTATAACGTTTAACGGGCATAAAATACTTAACGGTGCTAAATAACAGCCAAAATAACGATTCCATTTTTAACGCCGTTACAGACCGTTATATAGGCCGTTATATGTGTAATATAACGGCGTTACATACCGTTATATAGGTTGGGCCTTATTTTTTACCTTTTTAGGTCATTGGGCCTTATTTTTTTTACTTTTTTTTTGGGTCAGCAGCCCAACAGTTGACTATTCTTATCTTATGTTTTCTTTCTTCTCTTTTCTTTTTTTCTTTCACCGTTTCACGAGTTCATCATCAAGAGTTCTGCTTCTATTTTTTTTCTTCTGCTGTTACTGCTTCTGCTTCGATTTTTTTTTCCAGTTGCCATCAAGAGTTCTTCTTCTGCTTCTGCTTTGATTAACCAGTTGATGCTTCTGCTTCGATTTTTTTTCTTCCGATTCTGCTTCGATTAACCAGTTGGCAGTTGCTGCTTCTGCTTCGATTTTTTTTCTTCTGCTTCTGCTTCGATTAACCACCACCACGAACCAGTTACTGCTTCTGCTTCGCCTCACAGTCATCACCACGAACCAGTTGCTGCTGCTTCTTTTCTTTACTAAGGTTTAATGGAAGGGGGTAATTCTTCAAATGCTTCCATGACTCCGAATACTATCTCATCAGATGCTCGTACAACAGGAGGTAGTACAAAACCTTTGAAACCCAATGATATTGCTTGGCAATGGGGGGAATGGAGAGATCCAAATCCAAATGCAAGCATAAATACTATATGGTGTACTTTGTGTGGAAAAAAGGTAACTGCAGGGATCACTAGATTGAAAGAACATCTTACACACACAGAAGGTAATGTAACCGGTTGTCCTAATGTGACTAATGAGATCAAGAAAATGCTTCTTGAAACAATGAAAGAAAAGGAAATGAAAAAGAAAGAAAAAAATAGAAGAGAAGATATTCTTCGACAATACAACCGTGAACCCAGTGAAGATGATGATGGTGATGGTGAAGGTGGTGATGGTGATGGTGATGGACAAAGCAGGAGCGTACAAACCGACAAGACATCTCGTACTTTAAAACGAAAAGCCGCTAGTGATGTTTGTGGTCCCCTTGATGCAATGTGGAAGCCTGACTATGCCAAGTTAAAACAAACCACTTTGGATAGAAATAACCCAATCAAGGAGAAGTTAAAGATGGCCGCTTGGAAAGAGTTTGCAGTTTGGGCATATTCGGTTGGGTTTCCCTTTAATGCCGTACACGACGAGAACTTTCAAAAGTTTATAAATGCGGTTGGAGAATATGGAAGAGGTAATTACCATTATGTTTCTCAAAGGTTATGGAAGAGTTAATAACTAATAACTAACTTTATAGTTTATTCTTATCAATTATCATTGGTATAGGCATGCCGGCTCCGAGTTACCACAACATTCGTGTGACTTTGTTGAAGGATGTACTAGAGGACACACACAAGTTTGTGGATTCCTTTCGTACGCATTGGAAGAAGAGTAAATGCTCGATTATGTCTGATTTTTGGACAGACGGGAAGGGTCGAAGCTTGATAAACTTTTTGGTCAATTGTCCTCATGGAACAATTTTTCTGAAATCACTTGATGCATCAGAGCATGTGAAAGATGCTCAATTGATAGTAAAGATGATCAATGAGGTTATAGAGGATGTAGGGGAGGAGAACATCGTTCAGGTAACAAATATTCTATCTATATTAAGTATTAACATATGCTATATATATATATATCAAAGTATTAACTAATTGTTTTTTCACTTATACTAGTTTGTTACCGATAATGGGTCAAACTTTAAAGCTGCGGGAAGAATCTTGGAAGAACAACATCCTCAATTGTTTTGGACACCATGTGCAGCACATTGCGTGAATCTAATGATAGGAGATGTCGGAGAGAAAATACCAAAGATTAAAAGTGTGTTAGCCGATGCAAGAGCGGTAGTGGTTTATATCTATAACCATGGGAGGGTTCTTAATATGATGCGGAGTCTCACTAAGAATAGGGAACTTCATAGGTCTTGCGTTACAAGGTTTGCAACACAATTTTACACCATTCGGAGCATTCATGAAAACCGACATCATCTCCAAGTGTTATTTGTTTCTGAACAATGGAGGAAGAGTGACTTTGCCAAGAAAGCCATCGGAAAAAGAATTGAAAGAATAATAGCAAAGCAAGAGTTCTGGGATAATATTTATCTTGCTTGTCAGGTATTAGCACCATTGGTTGATGTGGTTCGGTTGGTTGACACGGAGGAGAAGCCGTGTATGGGTTATATATACGATGCTATGGAAAGAGCAAAGGATCAAATTAAGAAGAACTTGACCGGCACTACTCATGAGAGATTGATCAATAAAGTGTGGTCTATGATTCAATCACGTTGGAGTGATCAACTTCATCATCCTTTGCATGCAGGTATAATTTATAAAACGTTATGTTTTATTAAATTTTATACTTAATACAATTATTGGAATTCACTTTTGTAAATAACTAAATTTGTAGCCGGATATTACCTCAACCCCGCCATCTATTATGCACAAGATTCACAAGTTGAGAATAATAGATACATTAAGACGGGACTATATCAGGCAATTGACCGACTTGTACGTGATGATGATAAAAATGATGCTTTAAGGGATGAACTCACTCACTATGTGGAGTCATCGGGGCAATTTGGATCTGCGGCTGCCATAAGGAATAGAGCTAAAGTTGCACCACGTAAGGATGATAATCATATATATATATATATATAAATTTATTTATTAACTTAATATATAAATTTAATAATAAACATATAAACGTATGTAGATGTATGGTGGCGTTCTTATGGAATTGATACACCCAAGCTCCAACAATTTGCAATTAGTGTTCTAAGCCAAACTTGTAGTGCTTCTCCCTGTGAACGGAATTGGAGTGCATTTGATCATGTAAGTTTTCTTTCTTATGGAAAATTTATTAGCTCAAATTGAACTTTAATTCAAGTAATGGTTTTTAAATTTATCAATTATCATTGCAGTTGCACTCTAAGAAGAGAAACTGTCTTTTGCAAAAGAAGTTGAATGACCTTATATTCATTCAATATAACAAAAGACTAGAGAGGCGCTACAAATCTCTTAAGGAAAAGAAATATTCAGATCCTATTTTCTTGAGAGAAGTGGATGAAAATGATGATTGGGTGGTTCCAACCGACGTTGGCTCCAAGAGTTTGTGGATGCAAGAGATGGCCTCCTTTGGTCAGAAGTACGAGAAGCAATGGGAGGTAACGAGCAAGTTGGGCCAAGTACAAGAAGTAAAAGGGAGCGCTATAGGGATGACGATGATGATCTTTTTGGAGATGAAGAGGGAGATGGGGAAGATCGGGAACCTAGTCTAAACGAAGAAGTGAACGTATTAGATGATGTTGACTCGGATGCTGAACTTGATGCTTGCAATTAGCTAATTTATATTTAGCTCGTTTATGAACACTTTTCCTATTTCGTTTTGTGAAACTTGTTTAAGTTAGTGTTTTGAAGATTGAAGTTGAAACTATATCTTCTATTAATGCAAATTATATGTTCACTAAAAGTAGGGAACTATAATATATATATATATATATATATATTATATTTCTACGAAATATTATATGGACCGTTATACCACCGATATAACCCCGTTATAACCGTTATTTCACATATCGGTCCCGACCGTTATATTGTACTTTCACCGTTATGACAGCATAGTTTTCACTATAACATTCATCATTAATATACAAACTAATCATCATAAATATTTATGTATAATTACATGTATACAACAAGTCTATAATATTCATATAATTATGATATTTGTCATAAATATTAATTTTCACCATAATTTTCATCATCATATACTACAGATTCAATTCTACATACTCTAGTGTTTTTTTCTTTTATTGGGTTCTTGATTGATCTCGATGAGTTCCCAATTCGTCTTGATAGGTTCCTGACCTATCTCGATAAAAGCTGAAAGTGGTAGGTTATGGTTTTACACAAACAAACACACAATAAATCAATCGATAGGTTCTCAATCAGTCTCGATGAAAAATGAAGGTGATAGGTAATGATGTTACACACACAACCACACACCAAATCAATGGATGAGTTCTTGATTAGTCTCGATGGATTCTCGATAGTCTCGATGGGTTCTTGATTGGTCTCTATGGGTTCCGATCCGTCTCAATAAAAGCTGAAAGTGGTAGGCTATGGTTTTACACACACAAACAAATAATAGATCTATCTATATGTTCTCGATGGAAAACGAAGGTGGTAGGTTATGGTTTTACACAAATAGACACACACCAAGTTGATGAATGTATTCTCGCTGTTGATAGGTTCTCGATCGGTCTCGATAGGTGTTGGGTTATGGTGATGAAGAACTTGGGGTCACATTGTTGTATACACCTGAACATACATGAATATTCATAATGAATATTGCACATATATAACATTTTTCACGTTAAAAATGGTTAAATGAAAAAACTATATCGAGATGGATGTGATATCTAACATTTTGATGTAATTTGTTTGATTAAAATACTAAGAAATTTAAAAGATGATTTAGCTTAAACATTCAGGGGTAAAAATTTAGGCAGATGTTCAAACACCCCTATTTTACAAAAATGCGAGAACGCTTCTAGATTTCCAAATTAATTAACCTATAAAAAAAATTAAAATAAATAAATATAAATCAATATTTGTCACCAATTTATTGTTATCTTAGATTTGTCTTCAAGGAAATTGACTCAAATGACCATTTCACATACTTAAATTGGTTTCTTAACCATTTCTCTCCCGGATTGACCGAAATGTTACTGCTTCCGCAATATCCAGGTCCGCAATATTACGAACCTAGCTAAGGTAAAAAAAAATCAAATTCAACACATATGCAATTGCTACGATACCACTTGCTAAACCGATTGAATTTTGAATTTTTTTTGTCTTTTAGCTAGGTCCGTAATATTGCGAGACTGAATTATTGCGGAAATAGTGACATTTGGGTCAACCAGAGAGATAAATGGTTAAGAGACCAATTTGGTTATCTACTTTGGTCATTTGAGTCAATTTTCCATCTTTATCTCTTAAATATTGTTGAAATTGTCACAAATTTCTTATGTCAATGTCTCCATTGTCGATAAAGATGTAATTTCATTGTTATAATAATTTGACAATGTTTTGATAAATTGAAGACTTCTTAAGTTCTTATGATGTGATAATGTTGTGATAAATAAAAAATAAGTGATGATCACATCCACAATCAACAGTTATGTCTGATCATGAAATTTGCAGTTTTTACCCTTGCATGCCTTCGATATTCCTAAAAAAAGATAAATTTTTATCTAATATTTTTTTTTGCTCCCACAATCCAATGACTTAAAACAAAATGATGAACCTACAAGTGTTCTCGTATTTACATAATCATAAGTGTTCTCATTTGAATTCTTCCCTATATATATGTATGTTAACAGAGTTTCACATACGTTACCATGCTCACATAGGTTAAATATGTTAACATTTTATGTTAATGCAAGTTAATTTATGTTAGCATTTCATGTTCATGTTCATGTTCACGTCCATGTTAATGTATGTGAACTTCACGCTAGCAATGTGGTTCCTACGAAAAAAATTCCTACACAATCCTGATTGTGTATACACACACATACATATTGAGGTCAAGTTAAGGGTAGGTAGTATAATCCTCAAACTCGTTTTATATATAGACATCAATCCTGCAAGTTAAATTTTCATCTCTACCTGTAGTTTTTAGCCTAACAGGTAACGGAGTTGGCGTCCTTACAAAATGAGCGAGAGGGTTGAAGTTCGACTTCAGATACCATCCACTGCACCTAGAACATATAATTTACTTCCCACATAATAACCATGGAGTCGGTATAATCAATGAGAATACTACTGAAAATTCTGTCATATATCTTTTTGCAACATGATTTTGTACCACGTTGGATGTTGCATTACAAGACTAAATCCAATGCACACGCAATTATAAATGCATCACCTATTAAAGCAATGGATGTTGCATGACTTGTTTCAATTTGTCTCGTCCTTTCATTTCTACTTTATGCCAAACTTTTATTACTTTAGGTTATATGGGGAAGGACAACTATTTGGACAATTTTTATGTATTATTATGTCGGAAATAACTTGTCATTACCTTTTTACTTTTAGTTGACAAGAAGGTCTTGTGAACGTTCTTACAAAATAAGCGAGAGATTTAAAGTTCGACAACATACCTGTCTCTGGAACATACAGTTTACCTTCTCAATTATTAGTAAAAACTTGACCTTTCCTCACATGTACCATACGGAAATCTAACATAAACTCGTTTTGTAATTTATAACAAATTATATAAATGATTAAATATACCCTTTTTAAGAATAAGTGCAAATAGTACGACAAACTTTTATCTAATTTCTAACTTTGCATTAAAGTTTGAAAATTATTAAAAATGTTTGAGAGCATCTTCAACAAATTGTCTATAATTTTTTTAAAATGAAGAATTAAAAGACAAAATCTCAAAAAAAAATCGCATTCATCTCCAACAAACTCCCTATAATTTCTCCAAAATAATATTAAAATATTACATCATCTATTAAAATATTATTTCTCTTTTTAAATATTTATTTTTCAAAGTTTTCGATTGGTCATTTCATTTGGTAATCATTTTTGGAGTGGACTCCATATTTGGAGAAAAATCCACTCTCTTTCTCCTACTTTCTCCATTTTGGAGATGATTATGGAGAAACTATTGGAGCACAATACTTGCTCATAATCCCCATTTTCTTCATTTTCCCTAATTTAGGGAAGCTATTGGAGATGCTCTAAGGGGCAATTGCTGAATGGTTTGATGCAGAATGATTAAAAGGCTTTTATGATTTCGTGCAAAATAAAATATAATTGTATGGTAATTGTTTAGGATGTAATTAGGGCTCTTAATGGTTAAGGGGAATTCGAGATAGAAAATGATTCAGATGATACCTCTTAATCAAACTGCTAAAAGCAAAACAAACAACCCCTAAAGGTTATAAGATCTTAGGGGCTGTTTGATAGTTGTTGGATGGTATAGAGCTGGATGGTATAGAGGTCTGGATGATACAGAGGCTCTGTATGATATAATGCATAATGAAAAATGATTGTTTGGTAGTTGCTCTAAATGGACGGTCTGAATAAGAACAAATGACCATTTTAACCCTCAGTCTGATTTATTAATCCAAATCAATAACCAGATAAGAAACCAAATCAATACCCATAACAAATCAGTAACCATTCTACACACTACAAATCAGAAACCAAAACAAAACATATCAATATATCATAACAGATCATAAATTAATTTGAAGAAATCAATTTGAAGAAAATTATAACAGACAAAGAAATCATAACAAATCAAGAAATCGATTGGGATACATTTTTAAGAAAAGCTTCAAGGGGCTGTGTGATTTCTTCCATCTTCAACCCATCTTCAACAATGCTTTCATCTTGATCGATCAAACTAGGTAGCAATAGATCAAATCGATCAAAAGGGAGGTTTGAAAAAGCACAATTGATCAAAAGGGAGGTTTGGAGAAGCAAAATCGATCATCAAACAACAATCCAAACACACCCTAGACAACAGAACATAAGCGATTTTATAAAAGAAACCAAAAAATCGAAATTAGGTCAAAAACCCAAAATCGAACCCAAAGTACAAAGGAAATCAAGAGAAAAAGAAAACAAATCGAAACTATACCTGAGAATCGTGGGAGGAAGGGAGATAGTAGGATTTGGAAGCGGCCGGCGGTGGTGGCCTGCGGTGTTGGACAACGACGGTGGTCGTGGAAGGGACAGAAGCCGGCATCGTGGAATGGACAGAAGCCGGCGGTCGTCGAAGAGCAGCAGCCGACGGTCGTGGAAGGGCAGCAGCCGGCCGACGGTGGTGGTGGAAGTGCTTGACAGAAATCAGAAGAGAGAGGCAAGAACCATGTGAATGGAGGAGGCGCTGGAACAAAAAGAAAAGGGTATTTTGGAGAAAAATACATGTCTGAATCATTTCTCAAGAGGTTAGGGTATGCATCATCCAGAGGCTCTTGTCCCACTTCAGAGGACAATTTTTTGTTGCCAAACAGTATCCTACCTCTACACGATTCAGAAGTGCCTCTGAATGGAACCATTCAGACCTAAACAAACAGCCCCTTACATTTAAATATACTATAAACAAATGTAAGCGTTACAGTCTACTTGGTTCATATTACCTAGGGGTGGCAATTCTCGACACGACACGACACGAAACCCGACACGAACCCGACACGAAAATAAACGGGTTAGGGTTGAATATTTTGACACGCCAACCTGCCAAATAAACGGGCCGTGTTCGGGTTGACACGAATGGGTCGCAGGTTGACCCGCCAACCCGCCAAAATTTATTAAAAAATAATAATATATATTTTATGTTTTACTTTTAACTTAAAGTGTTTGAAAAGTCAAAATAAGGTTTGTGAATAATGATTTTAAGTTGTATAAATGGAATTTTTGACCCGCCAACTCGCGACCAACCCGTCAACCCGCGGGTTGACCCGCCAACCCGTTTTTGACCAGCCAACCCACAACCAACCCGCGACCAACCAGCCAACACGACCGTGTGCGGGTTGGTGTTGCGTATTTCGACACGGTTAGCTAAACAGGTCATGTCCAGGTTGACCCTCCCTGACCCGCCAACCCGCGACACGCCAACCCGAACACGACACGATTGTCATCTCTAATATTACCATAGCTAACCCATTTTTATTAATTTAAAATGTTTTCTTGATAATTTTCAAAATACCAATGATTAGGTTATATATTAGAATAAAATGAATTGTAGTCAACCCATTAACTTAGCTAAAATGCATATGTTAAAACAAACTTGCTTTCATTTATATTTTATCAAAACCTTAATTTCAGGGAACTGTTGTTCAAAGCTATTTATTTAAATTAACGATCTGGTAATTAAATTTTTATTCCTTAAAACAAAAATTATTAGTGTTAAATGTGGGCCATAACACACACAAAATGAAGTTTTTGATCATAATTCTTCAAAATAAATAAAATTGATATAAATTTTAATACATTTGTGCTCTGTTTTCAAACAAAAAGATGATTTTGACCTTTGAGGGTCAAACTTGTAATAGGAGAATGTCAAATTTATCCCCAAATTTGGAACCATTATTTATAATACAATGTGAATACAAAAAAAGAGTCACGGGGGCCAACTTGGGAAATGGGAAGTATTTGGAATATTGCCTTAATTCTTTACTTGGGTATTTGAGCCATATAATTTTATATACACATATAACCTATGATGTATTTATGGAAAATGTTGGCCTTTTGTCCTTCCAATTTTGGACATCAATTAAATATTTTATCATATAGTTTTTGGAGGTTATAAAAAAAATGGGGATTTGGTGTTTTTGGGAATTGATATTCATTGCATCTTCTTCTAGTCTTCAAATAATTTGATTTTATCTTGTTCATTAGTGGTTAAGATTAATGTTAGATTTCAATATTTACATATGAATTTGAATAAAGTTAATCTCATAATTTTTTTTTCATTTTGTTATCAATAAAAGTTGTTTTTTTCTTACATGATGTTTGGACCAACTTATGTGTGTCTTGATTGCCAGTTAAACTACATTTCAAGATTTACGAGAGTTGTTAGTGCTTAAAGATTTGAAAAAACCGTTTAACAGTTAAATTTTATAAAATTTATCTTAAAATCGATTCTTGTCTAACCTTTTTAAAGTTTGAACACTTCTTTAACAGTTGATAGTATTTGTTCATCTCTTAATAATCAAGTGATTCGTTCATTTGTTAATCCAGACTTTGTTTTATTCAAATGTTTGTTTCTTCATTTAAATGAGTTAACATTGTTTGGTTTGTTTTTTGGAAATGGTATCCTAGGCATTTGTCTAGTCTAATCCCTGACAATTTTAAGACTGTTAAAGTATGCAGCCCTGAGATAATTCCCCAGTGGCCACAAGTTGTTTGCGCCTGGATTCGAACACGAGGTAGATGGGTTATCTAGTTTCATCCCCCACAAGTCTTAACCAGTACGCCACAAGTCTTGTGGTTACATTGTTTGGTTTGTTCTCAAAAGCATCTTCACATTTTAATAGTTATGCTATTTTTAAAAAAAATTGAAGATTTGAAAAAAAAAATTGCTTCAACAGCTATGCAAAACTCTCGTTTATTTGAGGAAAAAAAAAGGGAAAGAAAATTTCCAAATTTAAAACAAGAAAGAAAAAAAAACATATCTTTTGAAAATGTTAATAATTTATACATGTTGACATATATTAACCAATAAGAGTGGTTGATTTTTTTTTTGAAGCAGAACGTTATTTATTAAACACTTGTTTATTCAATTATATCAACATCTATTCTAAAACATGGGTTTTTTTGTCCTTGACCTATTTATATTTAATGTCTGTCTCTATTTTTTCAGTATTATAAAAATAAGATGTACAAAATAAAAACAAAAAAAAATCCCTTGAAATAATTTGTTCCTTTTGATATCCTTGAATAATAATTACCAATATCTTATTTGCTTGTATTTTTGCATAGACAAAATCAAGGTGGATTTTGCAGGGATATATTTATATCTACCTGTATTTTTCTGCCTTAAAAATACAATATATTTTTTAGATATCAAATGAATTTTTTAATATCAACATTAGAAAAGGATTTAAGTTGTTCATCTCTACTTGATAATATAAATAATTAATACATAAACGAAATATATTTATGGAGTGTTTAGTTTGAAGAAATGATTTTTAAATATTTAAACTTCGTGAAAGAGTTTTGAATTGGAATAATTTGGGATTTTGGTGTGTTTAGTTTGTAGAATTTGTAAATAATTTATAAAAAAATAATTTAATTACTTTTTATTAATTGATTATTGGAAAATAAATGTTTTTACTAAAACGTTGTTACATTCAAATCTTATGAAATCCCGTAAAATACCCAACCACCATGTGGGATTTTAAAATCTATATTTGTAAGATTTCAGTTAATTCAATTTCGAATCCCTTTAAATTCAATTAAATCTTATGAATTAAACGGGACCTTAGATCCGTTAAAAAAAGGACCTTAGATCATACATCTTTTCATTTTAAAACCCTAAAATATTTAATCTAACATACAATGTAAATTCGAATGAAAATGGAACGGATCGATGTTTACCATCTTGCCTCATCCCATCCCCGTATAAAAATATGTTGTCTTAATTTCCGGCCCCCTTAATTTAATTTTATCATTCTTATTTTTCACTAATGTAGCTTTATATAATTGGTAGATAAAAAAAATATTGGAAAATTAGGAACAATGCATTTTTATCCCCCACATGGGATGCATAGGATGTCCAACAATAGGGACAAGTGTACTTAGACCATCTCCAACCCAATTATTAAAAATGATCTGTCTATTAAACACTGAAAAAAATATAAACTCTAACCACACATTAAAAACGTTCTTTATTATTATAACAATAATAAAGTGATAAACATATCTATAAAACTTAATATTATATATATAGGTCTAGAGTCGTGTGAGAAGTAGAGTTAAGGTGAGAATCGTAAGAAGAGATCTGAGCCATTGATCACTTTTAATCTCATACTCACCCATGAATTGCAAATTAAAAGAGAATTGATCCGGTGCATCTTGGTGTACCTCATCTCGGTGCATCTCATCCTAATGTGCATCCAAAAATGGAGATCCATTCTTATGTTTCTCACCATGACTCTCATTCTCACTGGAACCCAACCATATATATATATATAAAGAGAGAGAGAAAAAAAAAGAGATGAACATGAGATAATATAAGATAAGGTGAGAAGCGTAAGAAGAGATAAAAACTCTTTATCACTTTTAATCTCACCCCCACCCTATGAATCATACTTTTCACAGGAATTGATCGGATGAATCTCGGTGCATCCCATTATCTGTTGATCTTCAATTATGATTGATCCAATGGTAAAGATCCCTTTTTACCCTTCTCAACACAACTTTTATTATCACCGAACCCAAGCCGATATATATAATTATAAAAACTTAATAATATATTAGTATTTCGTTTATAGAGGCCACATTTTTTGACCTCTAAATATAAAAGCCAATGATCTTTATCTTTAATGTTTTAATATTAAGTTGAAATAGAAAACACCTATTTTTATGTTTTTAATGATTTATAAATACCCTCCCAACCAAAATTGGAACCCTATTCATATTCTGCAGGAACTCTAATTCAAAACATCGTATTCGTCATGTGTGCCTCTTATGATACATACATATGACATATGACATATGCTTATGCTTAATTACTATCTTTTAGAAAATCATTTTGTGTTATTTTTTATTTTGATAAAAAATTCAGCTTTAAAACGGTTAAAAAACGATCGAGATGAATATAAGAATACGACATCGTATGGCTATCAAGGTATTAATTTTAAGTGACGATCATCATACAATAAAATAGATTTAAGATATTATATTTTAAAGACAATACATTAAATTGTAACAAAATCTGCTTAGTTTTATTTAGAGTAACGGATTCAGAAATTTAGGTGACTGGAGACCATAGGAATGTAAAAAAGTCTGAAACTGAATAACTCACCCGAACCAAATGGGTTTGGGTTGTTTGATTTACGAGTTTAACGGTTCAGTTAACCGAATAAGGTAAGTTTTGGTTTCGATTTTTTTATCATATCAATTAACCGAACAACAAATTATATTATTATTTAATTCATATAATATTTTTTTAGATGAGTTGGTCTGAGCATATATAAAATTAACATTAGGTGTAATTTAAGGATCAATGTTGTAGAGTTGCACTAAGGATCAATGGCCAATGAGTTCAACCAATCGTGATATATGGATCAAGGCCCCGATGATCCCGTTTATACTCATTCACTATAAACGACACCATATGGTCAAATGGTTGGTATCCAGGTCCAAAAGTCCATACCATAATGTTCCTAATGACCCAATACCTATTTCTAATTACAGAGCAGGAAGGCCATCCCATTTCAACTAAAATCAACTCTTATGTCTACAGATCAATTTGCATTATGGTATAATATTTGTCACAACTTAAACGTGACCAACTATAATCACATATATAGTTTTCATCATTCAAATGTCCACATAAAATCAATTTGACACAAGACTTACTGCATAGATCAAAGTTCTCATAACTCCTAACAAAACCATTTTCTTCCCCAAACAAAGATCCCGTTCACCATCTTTCTCCAATAGTTCATAAGTTCAACAATGGCTTTGATTCAGAGGTAATAATACTTCTCTTTTTCGACGTTTGATAACTTTCTATGAAATATCTTCAAGTATGTAAAAATCAAGTATGATTATAAATCATGAAGTTTAAGTCCCACAATAACATTTATGTATCTAAAACACACTTTTATATCACATACTTGAAACTGGTCAAAATCCATAAACATGTAAAATACATAAAGAGAGATGTTCTAGGAGACTAAAAAGAAAGATCTTGACATGTATAAAGGTTTAGAAAGGTTAGAATGAACTCACAATAGATTTTGACGAAGACCCTAAAACCAAGCCAAAAATGACAGGACGATGGTGAAGAAGATCAAGATCTTGAGCTCCACTCGGTTTGATATCTAGCTCCAAGTCTCTTAAACACTCTTAAATAAATCGATTGGTGAAGTTAATGAACTTGAACCAAATTAAATGAGTGAGGAAAGAGTTTGTGTGGAAAATAATGAAGCAAAACAACAAAAATCAGGTTCAAGCCTTCAAGGGGGTGCGGGCAACCGCCACGACCACATGTCGCGTTGGCCAGGTCATGCATGGGGCCCGGCCCAGTCCAGTGCCTCAACTTTTCTGATTTTGTATCTTTAATTACCGGTTGCGAAGAATCTTTTACAGGCACAAAACATGCTAAAATCTCTTGTTTTTTCGTTTATTAAATGATAGCCAAATGTAACCCAACTCGAGAAAGAATTATTTCAAAACGCAAGTACAAATATAAATCCCGAAATAACGTACAAAAATCCGAGTCTTACAAATTGAAACCGTTTTATCATTATATTTAATAATAAAAACTAAAACAAATTTCATTATATCTTTGATTTTTTTTAATATAAAAAAAAAGAAAAGAAAAGAAAAATGAGGTGTTAATTAATTAAAATTGTTTTTTTTAACCTTTAGGAGAGAGGGAGAGACTACAAGTATGTTTAGCTTACCAATTTGTGCGTAGAATGTTTCCCCTTTTTCCATAAATATATCACCCAAGAACCCAACTGATTTTACCCGCCACCCCTTCTCTTTCTCCCACTCTCCTTCTCTATTCTTCTTCAATGGCTGTGGATTCCAGAAAGAGCGTCTCTGAGATGTTGATCTCCAGAAGGCCAAAGAAGAATCGAAATCGTCTTAATGAAAATGGAAATGGAAATACAGATCTGATCGTCGGCAATGCTTCTGATACAAGTCCGATCTTCATTAAACCTAAAACAGAGGTAACAATGGAAGCCAGAAAAGTTCCAGTTCTGTATTACCTCACACGAAATGGTCACCTTGAACATCCTCATCTCATCGATGTTCCTCTCTCTTCTCCGAATGGTCTCTATCTCAGAGGTACGTATAATCACATTTTATTTGATCGATTTCACTGATTCCTAATGAAACACTACCAGTCGTCTTCTCTATAAAGTTTTTACTGATTTTGTTTGCAGATGTTTTGAATACATTGAATTATCATAGAGGAAAAGGAATGACAAACATGTATTCCTGGTCTTTCAAAAGGTATAGAAGATCAATCGAACAACAATTAAAACAAAAATTTCAGTTTTTCTGTTTGATTATATTCTCTTTAATTCGTGATTTCCTTTTGAAAATTTCCTGAATTCAAAATTAGGACCTACAAAAGCGGATACGTATGGCACGATCTATCGGAAGACGATTTGATTGAAGTTACAAATGGTCATGATTACGTTCTTAAAGGATCAGAGCTTCTCGAAACACAACACGAGTCCCAAATTCCGACGGAGGCGAACCATACCGGCGGCGACAATTGTAGCTCTACAACAACGGCAACGGCAACGGCGGCGACGGCGATGGTCAGACAACGGAATCAATCATGGAGTTCGTTCGATAATCCGCAAGAGTACATGGTCGTGAAATGCGAATCGAGCAGAGAACTCGCGGCAAGGTTCGCGGCGGATGCAGCGACACAGACGGAAGAGCAAAGGAGACGACGTAGTTTTGAAGGAGGAGAAAGGAAGAATCAGGTGAGTAGAGAAGAGATACCGTCTCCACCGCCATCAAATTCGAGCTCGGAGGTCTCAGAGGGAACGAAATACGTGGATCAGACGGTGAACGTGAGAGATGGAAATGGAGATGGAGATGATCCAACGGCTGAAGGCAATGGAAGGATGAAAGCTTCTCAGATTGTGATGCAGCTGATTTCATGTGGGGCCCCATCTCGGTTAAAGATGCAAGAAGGGTGAGAACTGAGAACTGAGAAGCAACAGCAAAGCACCATACCACCGAATCAATAAATGTCAAGTACTACCACCACGTCACCATCTATTATAGTGTTTATATGATGAAATTTGCTATTTTGTCGCCATCTGGTGTTTTACATCGTGAAAATTGGCTCTTTTGTACATCCTGATACATGTCGTTCCAATTTTTTGTTTAGACCCTCGTACACATGTAAAAAAGATTATAAATCGACTCAAAACATAATAAAACAAATGAAATATAAGAATTATGTAAAAAATTTCTTATAAATTAAAATAATAAAAATATTTTAAAATTGACAAGGTAATACATAAAGTTTACTTAGAAAGAATGATTCTTCTAACATTTTATGAAATTCAAAACCAACAAATAAACTAAAAGAGTAAAAACTTAAAACATTAATAATTGGACTAAAAGTATAAAACAATATAATTAGGTTAAATTTTAGGGTACTGTTTCATATCTCACATTGGAACACCCTCCTTGATTCTCTTTGATCATGGTTGATAAAGGGCTGAGATTTTTGAATAGCCGGAGATTAATTGTGGGCTTTCATATGTTGTATAAAGTAGAAGATCATGAAGTCGTAAAAACGGAATGAGCAAATAAATGTGTGAAGTCATGGGAGATTGACGTTCATAGAATGTGAAGAGAAAGCAAGCAACAAAATCTAGACATAAATTCTTGAGGTGCCTACGGCTTTCCAGTTAGGAGGAATGAGTTTTTATAGAGAGACATTGTAGGGTTTGATCCCTGAATCAAAGGTTTTTGACAACTCTTGAAAGCCATCTTGGCCATTGCAATACACCCAATGAGGTTGTCTGATAAGTTTCTCAAAATTGCTACATCAAATGTGTTCCCCCAAATAGGGATGGCGAAAAAAAACCGAAACTGACGGTGAAAACGAACAATTCGGGTTGGGTTCGGAAACATCTTAACAGGGACGGGGCGGGGATCGGGGATGTTATCAGGAATCTTAACGGGGACGGAGACAATACTCACCTGCTCAGCCCGGCCCGATAATATTTATTTATAGATTATAAATAATATTCAAAAATATAAAATGGGTAAGTTATACAAATATATATATATATATATTTGAAAATTTTGCGTTTTTTCTGTTTGGGTTTGGTTTCGATTTCGGGTAAAACCAACGAGTAACGGTAATTTCTTTGCTTAACGGGTTCTCCAACGGTTATCGGGGGAATTGTGGGGACCCGACGGAGATCCACGATAAGCTCCCCGACGGGGATCAGGACGGTTTTCCTTATCAGTTTCGGGGACGGAAGCCGGGGATACCAATAACCGGTTCGAACCCGCCCTGTTGCCGTTCCTACTCCCAAAGGAATAGCCTCGTAATCAAACAAATATTTCATATTTATGCAAAATAAAATGACAACTAAATTAAAATGTCATTTTTTGTTCATTTACAAAACTAGAGGTCTAGCAATTTAATTGCAATTTTACAAAACTAGGGGAAGGGGTAAGGATTTGGATAGGTTAGGAGGGAGGCTAGAGTCTAGCAATTTAGGGTGGGGATGTTTTTCTGTTGTACTTGTTTCTCTACTTGTCTTGTGCTTTATTCACCATAGGCCAAATCATAATTCTTGGCTTCTTGTTGCTTGGTTGTTCGTACAAGTCATAGATCTTTATATAAACAATCCTTTTACTGTTTAAAATAGAGATCAAGTTTGCGTACATCTCTCCCACATGCTAAGTTTACCAGATACGTTTAATCTGGTTTGGTTTTATTTTGTTTAGTTACATGTTAATATAATATACACTTATACAGGGCCGTTCCAATCTTTTTGGGGACCCTGTTAGAGATTTACTAAGAGTGTAGATCGACTAACAAATTATGATAAAGATAAAATATAAAAAAATTATACCATATATTATATTAAAAGTCTTACAACATAAACAACAAAAATGTCTTAAAATGACAATGTAACATACAAAATTCATTTAAGACCATCATTCTAAAAAAATTCGATACAAAATCTTCAATGAATTCTTCACGATCAATTTTCTCGAAAAAACTATTTTCAATAGCTATCAAAACTATTTTTAAATATATATAATTGAACCCAAAAAATTTGGAGGTCTGATTCTAAGTCTCACATTGGTACCACTCGGCTCGGCCCTGCTGACTTATAATTATATTAATTACATAATTTTTGTTTATTTTAATTGTAATAATCAAATAATGTTAGAAATAATTAACAATTTGTAATTATTTTGTTTATGCATAAAGCCATAGCCATAGCCATAGCCAATGCATGTGAATGTGATAAAGCCCATATAGATTGGGTTACCGTGTTTGTATATAATAATTTATATGTTGACCTTGGAAGGTGTTTAGAGTGAGAGGTTCCAAAACTTTGTCTGTAAACAAAGGAAAGGCTATTACAATACTACCTATCTCTCTTTCTTCTTTCGCCCCTTGTTTTTTATGCTTACCTTTTTTTTTCTTTCTTTTCAAAACCATCAAATCAATTACACTTCTTTCACTCCATGGTCTAATCTCCTG
Organism: Silybum marianum; assembly: GCA_036898165.1. Classification (NCBI taxonomy): domain Eukaryota; kingdom Viridiplantae; phylum Streptophyta; class Magnoliopsida; order Asterales; family Asteraceae; genus Silybum; species Silybum marianum. Next base: position 45,462,048 of record CM072529.1, on the reverse strand, counting down.
TTTTTCTAACAAATAACTTCACATGTAAATCATCAACCATATATAACCTTCTAAAATTGCAATTAAATAGCTACCTATATATTCAAATTTCATCATAACACTTCACTTTATATCCGACATAAATTCTTTTACAAGTTGGCCTATGCAGCGGGCACGGGGCTAAGTGAGATATTCACTGGTATAACCTTCTAACATTAAAAAAAAAATACATGACCTTCTAACAGATTTTTTTAAAATACATGATCTTCTAGCAACATTTTAAAAACTACACGACCTTCTAAAAGATCTTTAAGGCATTATTGTGTTAGGAAGAAACATTTTTTCTGTTAGACAGAGATGTTTCTAAATCTGTTAAAAGGTCGTGTATTAAAAAAAATGATGTAAGAAGGTTATTCTCCTAAATAACAAGGCTACTATATTTTGGTTCTTGTATTAACTACTATCATCTAACCGTACAAGTCCAAGTCCAAAGAATCAGCCTTTCATGCCTGCCCACAAACTACTGGTTAACTAACTAGCACTATTTTCATACTGATAGAATCAGAGGTAACCATTGCTGTCTAATTCTACCACTGAATAGCACAATATTTATAAGGCCATAAAACCACCAGAAACTCGTATATTACCCACCAAACATTTGGCTTTACATGTTACAATAAAAGTAAGTAAAAATGTTAGTCAGGATTCCAATTCAATATGCACAAGCGAGTACGAAAATGAAACGAACATACAATACCCATTTTCATATTTCTTTTTCTTTTGTAGGATCACACAGAAAACATCACAATTTATACCAGAATTCATAGAATTCTTGAGGAAGCAACTTGAAAGGTAAAGCAGGTAAAGGCAGGCAATATCATACCTAAATGTTCATCCTGCTTTCCACAACCATTAGACATTTTAACATAAACGATGGGAGATTCTATGAAGAAGTGGATCTCCATTGAATCAAAACGCAGCTTCAATTAGCTCGACTTTTAATAATATCAAGGCCCACTTCAGTTGGATCGGTTGCTTGCAACTCTACTTGAATACCGTCAAGTTCTCTCTTGAACCTGTCCTTCGAGCTTGCATAAATCATTTTGCTCCTCACCCTTGCAGTATCTGGGGACCTTTCAAAACATATTGACATGATTATTATTTATTAATGAGATGAATAACACACAGAACTTATAACATTGAAAAGATTATTACCATGCAATGAAGAAAATTCTGCTCTTTTGGCAATTTTCTGCGGTCACAAAATCAAAATCATAGACGGCATATCGGCACTCATCAGCAGGGAGGCATGCTGTAAAATCTTCGTAACTTTCAGCTGGTTCTCCCAGTTTTTCAACCACAACTTGCTTCTGTTTCTCCTCAATTTTGTAAACAATGAAGCGAAAGGTCCTCTTTGCCTTCAAGTCTAGAAACTTTAGCTTGCACTCATCATGCACAGCCATCCCGGATGCTGCATTGGCCTATAATGTTGACAAATTATCAATTAACCAGTATATAATAAGTGAATATAAAGTAAACATAGATATTTGGTTGGTAGGGTTGGGTTCCAGTGAGAAGTGAAGTTATAGTGAGAAGGGTAAGAAGGGATCTCGGCCCTTGGATGCGTATTAGGATGAGATGGACGGAGATGAGATACACCGAGATGCACCGGCTCAATCCTCATATCAAGGGCAAATCATCGGTGGGTTTGAGATTAAAGGTGATCAAGGGTCAGGATCCCTTCTTACGCTTCTCACCTCAACTTCATTTCTCACATGATCTCATGCCTTGGTTTGGTAATAAGATCATAAGAATACCCTAGAGAAGGAGTATATAATTCAACAATAACAGAGACTTCAACAAGAACATACAAAAGACACGCCTAATCAAGCTGTTCCATATAACACACTATTTTCTACCAAACAATCAACCACTGCAAATTTGATTAATCATTACTAATGAGTGTGGCCTTCAAAATGCATAAATAACAGTCAAATTATCTACATGAAACTTCTTTTGGTAAAGGCAAACTAGATACGTTCATATCTACACATGAACCTCACAAAGTCACAAGTGTACAAATCCAATCTTTTTAGCACCGTATGATGATTGATGAAGTATGATCGTCCTTTTGGTGATGTTTCTTATTTCCTTTTGGTCATTGTTGTTACTGGAACTATAACTTGTACCTTTATGATGAAAGTCTCAACGCATATAATTAGTAACATTTTTATCAAAAAACTCAGAACTCCAGCAACGTTTAGCCAGATTATATATAGGATTACGAGCATTAGCGCAATTGCTTTCTTAGCTACTGCTCGATCTAACAATTGAAAAACTAATCTAAATCAACGTCAAATTATACCGAAAAAATGATAATACGCAAGATCATCAACGAAAATACGTAAATCACACGTTATCGAAAATCAACCACCGCACACAAAGATCAAAGCCAACAACAAGAACAAGTAAAAGCAAAAAAGCAACAAGCAACTATCACAAACATCGGCATACATACTAGCAGGTATAATTGTACAGATCGCACTGAACTTCTCAAATCGAACAAAACATACTAGGCTAATCGAGCTTGTTCATTAGTGAATTTGAATGAACAGATAAACTACTGGAAGAGTGTGTGATCACTTACCATGATTTCAGATGAATGAGAGTAATTAGCGAAATCGATAGAGCAAATCTAGGTCTACGATTGAGAAATCTTGTGTGGATTACTGCTGTATTTTCCTGCCTTTCGAATTTGGGAAATTTTGTGAAGTTGATTCACGTTTAAATAAGGCTGAATTTGAAAGGCAAAAAGGTAGAAAAACAGAAAAGGTAAGGGGTTGCAATAAATTTACAAATATAACCCTTTAGAAAAATAATGGTCATATATAACCCTTTACTTTTTTGAAATGCTCAAATCAAATTTTTGTGGTGTGCAAGGGTCTTTTCTTAAAGTGTTATTGGAAATTAAACTATTTTTATTCTTAAATCGAGATTTTACATAGTGTAAAGAACGACCATAAAAGTTGTTACATTTAAATATGGGTCATTTATTTCGTACATCCCATCGTTTATTAATGTATAAAGGTTATAAAATATGCAAAATTTGAAATTCAGTTTAACCAAAATTTAAAACATCATTGATTATTGTATTTATATTGAGATGTTAAAAGGCTTGTTGGTTTTGGATGAATAGGAAAAGAAGTAAATATTCTAACATTGATATTGGAAGGTGTAATTTGATCATTTGAAAAAGTGAAGGGTTAAATTTGAGCAATATAATTATTAAGAGATATTTATGTAAAGGTGGAAGAAGATGAGGGATCTTTCTGCAATTTCTTTCTTAGTATCTCTCTCTACCACCTTACATTTCCACTCGCTTGTATTGGCGTTGGATGTCCGCAACTATTAAAAGCGCACTGCATCCAAATATATTCTGCCACGTGTACTCTATCCTGGAAAAATAACTAGAGGAAGTAATTGACTCCTATTTAAGTCAATAAAGTCATTGGTTTTCAATCTCGTAACAATTAGTTAATAGGACTCTTAATGGCATCCCTTAAATAAGGTGATTTAAGATGCGAACGAAATTTTATGTATTTTAATTAGAAATGAAAACAAGATCCGTTCTATTGGAGAACCCGGTGTATCCGTCCCGATGAAGATGGGGATTCCCTGCAAAATTAGGGATGGAAACGGGAATCTCCAAAAGTTAAAAACCGGGGATGGGGTGGAGCCGGCTCCGCCCCCGTCCCCGAATATTAAAGATATAATATATTTTTATTATTAAATATATTATTTATAAATAATTAGATTTAATATATTTTAAATTTATAAATTGTATTTTGATATATTTTTCTTATATACATTTTTTTGAGTTGTATACTTATTTTTAGTGAAAAAACGTTAAAATCCGAAAGTTTTTGGTTAAATAATTATGTATGATGTTTTGATTTTGTTCATATATAAATTTTTTATAATCTATAAAACCAAATTCTGAAAACATGTGAAATTTAAACATAAACCATTATCGATCGATTTTATTATTTAACATATTTGATTTAAAAATATATATATATAAATCCCCGATGGGGATCCCTGTTCCTTGTTGGGAATGGGAATGGGGATGTGATCATATTCCCTGATGGGGATGGGGATGAAGATTGAGATCGGGGATGGGGACGGGGATTGAGGTCCCCGCCTATCCCCGCCCCATTACCATCCATAATTTTAATAAGGTTTTGACATAGATAGGTATGTAAAGAATTCATTTTTCAAAAGTGCCATTAGCCATTTAGCCTTCTCCTTACCTAAAATAAAGCAATTGACTTTATTGACTTAAATAGGAGTCAATTACTTAAAATTTAAATAGGAGTTAAAAAAAATAATAAAACTTTTACTTTAATACATAGAACTTAAAAAAAATAAGGAAAACTATAATTGATTTTAACTAAAATAGTAAATTGCATTGAAGTTAGTGTCATAGTAAACAAAGAGCAAAAGTTATAAAATTACAAGTCTAAATACTAAAGCCTAAATCTAATACGGTAATGTCAAATCTCAAAGTAAGAAAAATAAAAAAAAGCAATGATAAATTACAAAATTCATAATCTATTTTCACAATATTTTGTTATCGTTGTACATGTGATCCAACAGTGCCGATACACTGATGTGCTCATTTGCATGACAAATTTCAGTTTTTAAATTTTCATAATGCAAGAACATTATTCATTATCATAATGACAAAAGCCTCTTAGCCTTAGCCTAGTATTCACTAACCTACACAACCACAAATGACACTACTTATAATAATCAATTAGAAATTAAGATAAAAAAAATAGCAAAAAGATTTAAATATTCATAAATTATAACATGACTCACACAACAACTCAACGATAGAAATTGGCCGTTCGGGATTTGTATCTTTGATTTCTCCATCTTATAATTGAAGGGTAGAGTGGGAAAAGTATGCACTTGTTTATTAAAAATGGACGCTTATCTTGGAACAAACTAAAATAGTAATTTAGATACTTATTTTGGAATGAGGGAAATATTAAACTAAAAACTAGTAATAAGTGAGAATTTGATGCCCCATTACGTGGCCAGGGTTGACCCTGCTCACACTTGTCACCCCAACCATCAATCTCCCTATTTATGATATGTTTTTTTTTTTGTCTTTTAATTCTTCCTCTTTTTACAACAAATTAATGGAATGCGTATAAATAGAGTGAATAACATTTTTCGCTTTTGTGGTTCAGTTTTGTCCCTCGACTTTACTAAAAACATCCATACCTTCAGTGGCGGAGCTAGTTTTTTTTGCTGAGCGGAGGCATTTTTAAGGCTGGTCAAAGGTCCGTGCCGAATTCTACAGTTTCGAGAGATTTTTTAGTTTTTTTTTTTGTCGATTTCGAAGGACTTATTTGGGTTTTTGATTGATTTTGGGAGATTTTTTTTCCGTTTTTTGGTTGATGTTCCTTATATTTTCTAATATCTCGAAGCACCCCTCAAAGTTTAGTGGATGCATATTTCATACCTCAAAGACGATTTTACTTGCAAGAATAAGTTGAACGGGTGCACAGAAGTCCGCTCGAATATACATAGAGCTTCTGGAAAATCTTACATATAAATATCAGTTTAATTTTACTGTACTCTTATACATATAACTCAGTTGACAAAAAAACAAACAACTTTACTTAATATTTTGAATGTAGGCAACCGTTATAAACAACAATGACCGTAATTTCTCTTAGCGAATATGTTATCCTTACAATTTACAAGACTATAGAGGCCCATACCAACACTTTAGTGGATCATTTTTTCAAATATAAATAAAATTTGGATATCAACTTGATTGATCTTTATTTTATCATCATCTTTTTCATTAATCACTTAAATATACAGCTTGTATGTTTAATAACCGTCAATCGAATGAATATTGATATACTTTTGAGAGATAATATAATTGATCATTATATCAATTTTTATTTGTTTGCTAATACAAAATTGACAAGTGTTTTTACTCATTTTTTATGATGGTTTACTGATAAACATCTTTTAAAATATTTGCTTACAACTTATAATGATAGTAAATGTAGATATCATTGATCAAAGAGACTTGCGAGCTTGGTATGTACACGATGCCTATCAAATTTTCCCATATTCTAAGAAGATATGGTTGTTGAAATCAAACATGAATGTAATTTTGATTGGATAATTTCACTCATATTGACCTATTAGAGTCTCACATCAGCTAGACTTGAACAAATCTCTCTCTCTATATATGTTGGAACCTCCATTCTTTTTTCAAGAGCTCTTTTGGAGTTTCCACATATTCTCACATGACTAATGCAAAGCTCGATGACCACAAGCAATGTAGAAAAAGAGTATAGCACTTGTTGCCACACTAAGTTATCTCTACTTTAAATATCAAAATTACAAGATTGTCCAGTAAGTGAAAATAGAATATGGGTTAAATCATAATAAATCACGATGTTGTATCCCTTTATCTTGTTTATTTGTTTCTATTATTTGTACCATCAATTCATTTGGTTGTATGCTTGTTTTCTTGACCAAATAAAAAAACTTTTAAAATTACTTGTCATCCTATTTGTCCTACTCTAAATTGACTATCGTCTACTTTTTCTTAATCTAAACATCATAAAAAAAATACTCTGAGATTTTATCATGATGTTGCAGTTAACTGATAGTCAAGATCTTTTTAATAACATTTTTAAATCTTTATATTTGAAGGAAGAATAAATCCAATATAACAACCAAACTTGGTTTATAAACCTAAGTGTAAACTACGAATTTGGTCCATGTGGTTTCTCGGATATAACACTTTTCGTTTCTACAATTTCAAAAATATAAGATTGCCATCGTGGTTTCAAAAAAATTCTAGATTTAGTCCCTAGTGGTCGATAAAAAGATCCCCCTTAAGTGAGGGGTATATAGACTTTTGTCGCTTTCCTCACATGCATAATATATAGTCAAACCAAATCCAGGAGAAATGTAAACCCACGACAACCTCATCTCTTCGTCGACACCATCTCTTCCATGACCACATCATCTTTGAAGATGACAAATAGGGGGGGGGGGAGTCTTCGGCAAACTGACATTATAAGAGAACCCTTTACGATAACCCTCCCCATCTCACCACTATAGCAACCTTCATCGTTTGTCCTTTTAACCCTCGACACCATCTAGTCACAACACTCCTCTTTATTGCATCTTCCCTTCTCTCTTTCAACGATGTACAATGTTATCATCTCCGTCCTCCATTCTCTGTTTACACCAAACCTGCCTACATCAATTAAGGTCTTTGGGTTCACTGATTAAAGGTTTGGATTAGGGTTTTAGGATTTTGAGGTTGGATGTTGATTTTGGATTTTGATTTTGGTGGAAGAAGATGAGATTTGTTATTTTGACATTGGGCTGACATAAAGGTCTTATACTTGTGTAACCAGTGAAGCGCCAATGTACATATATTATTCACGCACAAATATATAAATAATTTATTCATTTTGATGTTGTTTGGGTTTGATTTTGGTGTTTCAGTTTCATTTTAATGTTGTTGTGTTTTGGCCAGAGAAAATGGTCGAAAAGGGTTCGGTTTGATTGGAGAAGATGGTCGGAAGGGGTTAAATTTGGCTAGAGAAGTTCTTGGAGGAAGAGAGGGACATATGAGTAGGACAAATTAATGCAATGACTTAAATACATGGATTAAAATATATTTTTTATTATTTTTTTAATGAAAAATGAGACTAAATTGGAAAAAGTATAAAGTGCCCCTTATTTAACGGTTGCTAGATGAATATCTTAGTGCATCTCCAAGAGTTATGTTAAAATGGAGAGAAATGAGATTTTAGCAATTTTTTTGCTCCAAGAGTTATGCTATCTTGTATGCTAAAATAGAAAAATAGCATCTTCAAGAGTTATGCTAAAATAGAGAAAATTGAGATTTTAACAACTTTTTTGCTCCAAGAGCTATGTTATCTTGTATGCTAAAATACAAAAAAACATGAGAAAGAATAAAAATATTCAAATTTGAAGAAAAAGAAATAATATCTTAATCATTCCACCAATAAGAGACATTAAAATAAAATGTTTATGAGAGAAAAACAATATTTTATTTAATATACTGTGTATTTTAATAATATAACAAATATTACAATCTCTAAAAATTAGAATAACTCTTGAGGTTGGAAGTAATTTTTTTTTAAATTTGATTTTCCTTACTCTATTTTTATAAAAAATATAGCATACCCTTTGCCTTTGGAGAAGCTCTTATACTTTCAAAACTGCTGGCAAGAAATGTTATATCCGAAAAATTACAGGGACCAAATTTGTAGTTTACTCTAAACTTCATTAATGATATTCGCTTATAAAAAACTGAAATTTCATCTATGAAATCATCAAGGGTCCATAGCTCGGTGGTAGAGCATTTGATTGCAGATCAAGAGGTCATCGGTCCGAACCCGATTGGGCCCTCTTTTTAGTTTTTTCTATTTGACGTTTCCACCCCTCAAAGTTTTCCAACTTTTACTCCGTTACCTTAAAAGTTTTATTTCTTTATTGTTTTCCTACCATAGTTTTTCTATTTTTATTTCAAGAGTTTTAGATTTTTCTATACTTTTATCAACACATATTGATACCATTTAGATTTTTCTATACTTTTATCAACACATATTGATACCATTTAGCAGGGGCGGCTCAAGGGCTGGGCGAAGTGGGCGGTCGCCCAGGGCAGCAAGAGCCCAAGGGCATCAAAGCCTAAAGTCGGTCCAGGTAGCACTAGTCCAAATTGTTATTAACAAAAAATCTAATACAATATTTGCATCTATCAAGACTCAAACCCATAATCTTCTCTATAATATTAGGCAACTTTACCATTCAGCCAAAACTACTTTTGATTTATATTTTTTCACATTTTACTTTTAACTTTAATTCCTAATTTATCAATGATTTTTTTTTCCTCTTGTTTTTATGAAAAAACATATTTTTATTTGAAATAAAAATAAAAACCGAATAAAATTAGTATTTTGTATGAGTTTTTGTTTTAAAAAATCTTATGAGAATATTTAAAAAAACTTATTATTGTATCATTGTTTGAGATATCATCAACTTGGTACAAAATAACTCTCTTTAATTTTTGTTTGAGAGTTTTCTTCAGAAATAAATAGTTTGGTTACCCCAAACTACTCTAGAAACAATCAGTTGTCTTAGCATGATTATTTGTAAAGTTCTACTAGGTGCTAAGTAGTTTCTTTAAATTTATTTAAAATAGTTCATTGACAATATTGTTGTTACAAATTATTGAACAAAGTTTTCTTTTATGCTATCACAGTGTACATTTTATGTAGGTTTATTAACCAGATTCAACATTGTTAAAAACTCCTAAAATTTTATTGGTTCTTTGAAGTGGCATTTATAAGCGTCTTCGCCCAGGGCATCAAAAACCTTAGGACCGGCCCTGCCATTTAGATACCATTGTATTGATTTTGAAGTAAACTACAAATTCATCCGTGAAAATGTTTTTTTTTTTTGCCATCAATATCGGTTGATCGTCGTAACCGATATTCTTCTATCCAAATTAATATGATATCAAACAATATATAAGATCGATATTGATCAAATTAAATGTGCTTCTATTCATATATATTATTTATTAAATTCTTCATTATGAAAAATAGATCATGAAATTTTAGAACATGTGTAGGAACATAAAATAATGATAAACAAAATTTAAATAAATAAAAAACCAACAATTACATCATTAAACTTTGTCTCCTAAATCTTCTATGATTAAACCGTAGATAAAAATAAAAAATGAAAAGTAGTCCGATAACTAGAAGTAGTTTATTTAAACACATTTTGTTCTATTCAAACCCATTGAATTTTCGTTAATTGTTTGCCAATAAATCCATGAATAGACCCTCTTTGATTTTAAATAAATTGTTCATCTTTTCTTTCTTTTAATGTTTAGAATACCAATTTTCGTTTTTTTTAAAAGGGTATCCTACGCATTTGCCTAAACTAATCTCTGACAATTTTTAGACTGCTAAAGCATGCAACCCTGAGATAATTCTCAAGTGGTCACAAGTTGTTTGCGCCTAGATTCGAACTGGGGTAGATGGACAAGTCTTAACCAGTACGCCACAAGCCTTGTGGTTACCAATTTTCGTTTGATGTTTAGAATACCAATTCGTTTGCCATGGTAATGTATCTTGAGGATGGAAGAATTGATTTTGCAAAAGAGCTCATGGAACGATGGTTTCACTCTATTTGGGAGGTTCATTATCCCAAAAGCAAAGCTCTAAATATCAGTTCTTGGATGTCTAGTTTTAGCCAGACAGACGTTATATTCAGACTGCTTAATCTCTCCCTGCATAAAAAGTTGCAAAACCAAGATACAGAAGCCCGTATTGCCATTCAACAGGTTATAGGCTGCTTCTTCTGAGGACTATAAACATTGCGTTTAGAGAGCATGCTGCATGTTTGCTTAAAAATGGTTCCATTCTGGGTGAAGAAGCTTCTTTACACAGCTTTTTGAATAAGTTGAACCGCTATCTAACGGATTCACGTGGTTTGCCGCCTCCTGAACCACTTTCTAGAAGCTTCATCAAAAGCATCAGGAACCCAAAGATGCAAAAACTCGTTAATGATCTACTAACTCCCATCTCATTCGATCTCTCTCTAGTGAACTTAGTTCTTGAATCATGTTTTGGGCCGTCTCTCTTACCACCTTCAATCATCTGAAAGAGTAACAGACGTTGTAGATTTGTCTGAAGCTCTGATGGAAATGAGGCCGGGGAATTACCAGCTAGCACTTTGTATCTGCAAGATGTATTCAGGTGTGAATGCCCGTATTTGTTTCTGGGCAAGTGCGCTTTTGATTGATTCTCTGTTTCAGGTCATTCCAGTTGCACAGGAGTCTGTATGGGTTCAGGTAGCCGATATGTTAACGAAACTGGCTGATTTCACAAAAGAGCGTCATCGGTTTACCCTTATTCAATGAGACTCTGGAAATCATATATGGGGTTATATGGTAACAGGGGCGGGTTCAAATGAGAACTCAAATTTTTTTCAGTCTGAATATTTTCTTCATTATTCAGTTTGAATAATACAAATTCAGACACATGTCACACTCTCATTTGTCCTCACGTTCACAACCAAATTTGAGTTCTCATTTGAACTTTCCTCTATGGTAAACCCTAAAAATTTCTAACAATTATATACATATATGATATATGAGGAAAGTTCAAATGTGAACTCATTTTTGGTTGTGAACGTGAGGACGAATCTCAGCCACTTATCCGGTCAATAAAGGCGGCTTTGACCTGGTTCCCCTCCTTTAATAATCTCCACCCTCCCATGAATCGCGTCAATCCTCCGTGATCGCGTCCACCATAACCGAAGATGTGTGGCTGAGATTCGTCCTCACGTTCACAACCAAAAATGAGTTCACATTTGAACCTACCCCTATGATATATATATATATATCATATATACCCTGTTATTATATAAGAAACCTTATTATAACCATTTCCACCCAACCAAACAGTACATACACAAGTCACCCAATAACATTCTTATTAATATAATTCATTTAGCCCTGATCTTGCAATCTCCATTTAACATACACTTATTTATTTATTTAGTAAAAACCATAAAATCATTTGGCCAGAAATCTTTACTTGATAAAAATCGAGAATCAATCAAATGCAACCCCATCCACCTCCACCAGGAGTAAGAATCTGAAGAATTTCACCTGCTTCCACCTCGATAGTATTTTTACCGCCAAGATAAACCCGCCTTTTATCTTTCTTTACAAGATAATTAACCCCACGGGCCCCATCTTTTCCGCCCTTAATCCCCCTGGGTGCATGAACACGTCTCTCTGAAAGAACGCTCACAACTATCGGCCGTCTGAATTCTATCTCCCTAATCAGCCCATCACCACCTTTACGAATTCCATCACCTCCACTCTTCTCTCTTAATCCAAACCTATGCAAAATAACAGGATACCTCTGTTCGAAAATCTCTGGATCAGTCATACGAGTATTAGTCATATGACACTGGACCCCACTTGTTCCATCCCATGTAGGACCGGCCCCACTTCCTCCACCAATTGTTTCATAGTAACCAAAAGTGTCGTCACCAAAAGTGAGATTATTCATACAGCCCTGAGAACAAGCACAAGCTTGAAAAGCCATAAGAACAACATCTGTTATCCTTTGTGAAGTGAGAACATTACCACCCACAACAGCAGCTTTATCACTAGGAGAAAGGAACGATCCAGGTGGTATAAAGATCTTAACTGGAGCCAAACAGCCTTGATTAAGAGGAATATCGACATCAACTAAACATCGAAGACAGTAAATAACCGCGGCTTTTGTTACTGCTTCTGGTGAATTCCAGTTTCCATAAACTTCAGGACTAGTCCCTGAGAAATCAAAAAAAGCTTCTCCTTTTTTAGAATCGATAGTGAGTTTTAAATGTATTATTGAACCATCATCCATATAATCTTCTTCTTCAATTGTAAGAGAATCAACAGATTCTGAATCAACTTTGGCCGGGATGGATTTCAGCATTTCTCTGACTGCTTCTTCTGCATTTTGCTGAACGTACACCATGTAAGACTGAACCGTCTCCAAGCCATAGTGCTGAATAAGCTCCTTAATAAGCACAATTCCTCTCTGATTTGCAGCTATTTGGGCGTGAAGATCTGATAGATTATCTTGAAGTCTACGTGTTCCCGGGATCTTATGAGATGAATCATCATCAGAACTCGGGAATCGAAGAAGTTTGGTGATTCCTTCTTCTTGAAAGATTCCTTTTTCGACTAGTTTGAATGCTTTTATAGCAGCTCCTTCTTCCCATATTGACTTTGAAAATGGCGGCATACTTCCCGGAGTTATTCCTCCTATTTCCGCATGATGGCCTCTACTAGCAACAAAAAAAACCAATTTTCCGTTATCAAAAACAGGCGTAATAACAGTTATATCCGGCAAATGACTACCACCAGAACAAGGATGGTTTGTAACCAATACATCTCCTTCATTCAGATCTTGCCCCCAATATTTGAGTTGCCACTGAACCGTGCTAGACATAGCCCCCAAGTGAACTGGAACATGGGGGGCGTTAGCCACTAGACCACCATCAGGGTCGAATAAAGCACAAGAAAAGTCTAGCCTTTCTTTGATATTTGTGGATATGGAAGTTCTTTGCAAAGTCCGACCCATCTGTTCAGCTATACCCATGAACCTATGATTAAATATAGAAAGTTGCACAACATCTGCAACTTTTTCCGATACTTTCACAGTGATTAAACTCGACTCGAGTTCGATTTTAATGTTTCCATATTTGGTAATTATAGCTTTACAGTTAGGTTCAACTATAACAGTACTGTTACCATTCATAATAACAGCAGGACCAGAAATAATATGACCATATCCTAAATCCTCGAGTTTAAAAAGAGGTGTTTTATGCCATCCATTTCCAAAATAGACCTTGTATTCCCCTTGAGATTTAGGATTACCAGATGAACTTTTTGTAGCTTTTGGCTTTAAAATATTTGTTACTCCAATACCACGAACCCTTACGTCACATATTAAAATATTTCTGTTTTCAAGCTTAAATCCATATTCTTGCTCAAATAACTTAACAAATTCAACAGCATAATCACTTCCGGATCCTTTCACCATTATAGCAGTATCAGTTCCTTCATACCTCAAATTTAAGTACGATTCAGTTGTAATACTACTTTCTCCAAATCCTTGATCTATAAGTTTTTGTTTTACCTGCTTAAGTAACAGAGATTCTCTATGAGAAGCTTCTAGAACAGATTCAGGACCATAAGCTACAGAATAAGGCTCTTGTGCTTCTTCAATAACGTCCGCCAATCCCATCCCGTAAGCACTTAAAATCCCACAAAATCTATGAACTAATACCTCATTCATACCTAAAGAACGTGCAATGGCACAGGCGTGTTGTGGGCCCGCACCTCCAAAGCAGGCAAGAGCATGATTCTTGGTCTCGTGACCTTTCATTTCGGTTAATTGTCTAATAGGACGACACATTGTCTCATTGGCAACGTTCACAAACCCTAGTGCAATCTCCTCCACCGACATTTCCTTTGATAACGGATCATGGCTCTTTCTATAAGAATTAATTTCCTTTGCAAGTTTCCCAAATTCTTCTCTAGTTTTGTTGATATCCAAAGGTTGATCTTCATTAGGACCAAATATCGAAGGAAAATAATCAGGAATCACGTAGCCCAAAATAAGATTCGCATCTGTGACAGCCAACTCACCACCTTTCCGATAGCAGACTGGACCCGGATGTGCACCTACAGATTCTGGCCCAACTCGAAATGCACCAAATTGAAACTTTAGCTTCGAGCCACCACCAGCAGCTACAGTGTTGATATCGAGTTGAGGTGCTTGGATTATAGCTCCGGCTATTTGCGTTTCAAGAACTTGTTCGTAACTTCCAGCATATCGGCTAACATCAGTAGACGTGCCACCCATATCGAAACCGATAAGGGGTTTGTTGGTTTCCAATCCGAAAAGCGTTTGAGAGTAACCGACAACACCGCCAGCTGGACCTGATAACACAGCTTTATGGCCGGAAAATCTACTTTCTGGAGCTAGACCGCCATCGGATTGCATAAAAAGAACGTTCACTTTTCCTAAATTATCATCGAATTTAGAAATGAATCCTGATAAATACTCTTTGATAACCGGAGTCAAGTATGCATCCACGCTAGCTGTAAGACCTCTAGGAACAGCTCGAACCATAGGAGTCAAAGAAGATGATAATGAAACGTGTTTGAACCCCATGGTTAAAGCCAACTTATTTACAGCCAGTTCATGATGTGGGTATGTGTAAGAATGCATTAACACAACTGCTAAACATTTGATTCCTTTATCTAAAAGATCTTTAAGTAAAGGTCTTAAAGTTTCTTCATCAACACCTTTCACAATCTTGACCTTTTCACCTGAAATTCCCATAACTACATTCGATTCAGCAGATTCCGGTTCAGATGTCTCTGAATCACGCTCAAGAACAAGCTCGATTCTCTCATCAACTTCTATAACCTCCTCATAAAGATTAGAAGGCTTTAACACAGTAAGGTCGAAAATATTTGGGCGAGCCTGGTTACCGATCTGCAGTAAATCCTTAAATCCACGGGTTACACACAATGCAATTCTTTCCCCTTTTCTCTCTAAAAGTGCATTTGTTGCTACAGTTGTTCCCATTCTAATCCACTCAATTTTATCAGTAGGGACTTTTGAAGTCCTAGGGATTGGATTCCCGGTAAATTCTTCTAGAATCCTCCGGATTCCTTCAACAGGAGCATCTTCATAGTTAGATGGATCAACAGACAACAACTTCATTACTTTTCCATCGGATTGACCAGGGATTTCAGCATAGACATCAGTGAACGTGCCTCCTCTGTCTATACAGAACCTAAGTTTCCCTTCATCCACACTGCCCATGGTTCCTATATCATAAATAATATAAAATTGTTGTAAGAACCAAAGAAACATAAACTTAACTTCGACATAATAAAGAATTTAGGACTATTAGAACCAATAAGTAGTTTACAAGAATCAGATCAGATAAGTTGGCTAAAAATCTACTTTAATGATATTTTTGTAATTTCTTGCTTAAATTATAACTACTAGTAAAGTTATCACATAACCTGTAACTTATGTAAATTGACATTTATGTGTGTATGTGTATGTGTATGTGTTCCTACAACAGGTAACATATACTTTAATATCAGCTGCAAGTTAGTATATGTAAAGCATGCAACCTCAACAGTTTTAACATCAACTAAAATATAAATATAAATAAAGCAAGGTGATATATTTTTTATATGGAATTCAATAAGGTAGAACCATTGATTTGCTTCTCTCCAACATAACCTTCCGTTTCTCATACTAATAAGAAAAAAAAACTGCTAAAATGAGGCAAATACCAAGCACTAACACCAGAAGCATAAGGTGAAAAGTTATATTTGAGAGAAGCGAATACTATTAATTAACAAAACTATTGAGTATATATGACTCAAATCCCTATCTAATTCATCTAAATTAAGCATGTTTAGTACTTCAAGACCACCATGTGCTCACCCAATTAAGCTATCAGTATTTTTGCTTCACATTATTTGTCAGAATATCTGCATTTTTCTGAACTATCAAGCACAATGGGTTCGATAGAACACATTTTACAATGTTTTGAATTATGCTCTCAATGGCATATTCTAATAATGTGACAGAAGGTCAGATTTATGCTAAAACATGAACATGAATAGAACTCGAGATGTTCACTCTATACAGAATCCATATACAAGGCACCATGGACACTTGAATCAATTACCATAGCTTATTAGGCCAAAAGGTATCAATTTAAGGCATATATTGCAGATATCATATATCAAAAAGAAAATAATTTATTCAAATTTCATACGTAGACTTGGGATCACGTGAGACCATCCTGTTTTCGTGAGACCACTTTTTTACGCTTGAAACTTCATAGCAAAACACTGTGAAGGCTTCACAGGGGCGGATGTAGTGCCAAAAAGGAGGGGGGAAGGGACCCCAGTCAAGAGTTAAAAAACAAAATTAGATAAGTTGAAAGAAATCAAAAATGCTAAACTTACCCTTAGTTCCCCCTTTAAAATTTTCCCAGGGACCCATCTTGCCGGGGATTGCCAAAAAAATTCTCTTGAAATCAATCAAAAAAACAAAAAAAGTTATTCGAAATTGACAAAAATACTAAGAAAATCCCTCGAAATCAACTAAAAACTTTAAAAACCCCTCGAAACATGTTGGATGACTTTACACGCGTTTAAATGGTGACCCCACTGGATAAAAATCTTGGATCTACCACTGACACAGTGTGTTTTTACTGTGAAGTTTTAATAGTAAAAATATTGTCTTCCGGGTCTCATGAAAACAGCATGGTGAACCCAACCCTTCATACATATATTAGTTCAGTTCTAGAATAGATGGAAAACTACATGCCCTCCTAGATAAAAACCAAATCCCCATTGCCTTGTTGACAAACACATACAACAAATGATCTCCAGCACATGAGTATATATCAAGCTAACACTCCCATAAGTTGATATTCTTTCCTCCTTTTTAAATCAAATTGACACCACATAACATAGAGCAACCAGTCTGCTGTGATGTGATTCATAAGCATCTGGTGCACATATTGAAATTACCAACAATTAACCATCTAATAAGAAACCAGAAATCATAAAACAATAACAAATTTCATTATTCCACAGTTCAATTCCAACTAAACAAATTAAAACAAAATATGTGATCAAAGAAGAAAAACGGAGAAAAGGGGAGTAAAAAACACCCAAGGGACATGAAGCCAAAAATTTCCCAACAGAAAAAGCTTAGGGCTAAGTGTTTGACGAAGAACACAGAGAGAGATAAGTATGGCCAAACCTCGTTGATCTTCTTGAATCAGTCGTCAAAAGAAAACCTGAAAAAGGATATCGTTGAAAGAATGGCGATTAATAATGGCGTGTAGAAGAAGAGGAAGTAGTAAAAAGGAAGTCGTACTCGTAGTAGAGCTAGAGCAGATCGAGAATTGGCTGGCTGAATTCAGCTAGTGGATTCAGAATCCACCGCTTGATCCACTCTATGACCCGATATTATCCGGTATCTATCCACCCAAAGAACCCGAAACCCTGGGTGCGGGCCAGACCAGGCTAAGTTTGGCCCGTACAAACCCGACTTAAGTTCAGCTTAAGTTCGGTTTTTAATTTCAGAGCTGGCCTAGGTCGAGGTGGCCTATTAGAGCCTATCAAACTAGCAGTTGGAGGCTCAAAAAGGCCCGGACCTGCATGCGTTCAGAAAATCTTTTTTTCGTCAAAAAAAAGTTTCCAACAGCTTAATAGCCGTTTTTCCTATTTTCTCTAACGGCTAAAGTAGCTGTTATTTTGTTTTATTATAATTTGACTATTTTATCCTTAAAAACTTGACGTTGGAGGGGTAATTTTAGGAAAGAGATTCTGTCAGTTGGTACAAATACGAATGTCTGTAGGTATTCTTTTTTTCTCACTCAAAACTTTTAACTCTGAAGACGTCTCTTAATTCTTAGTTCTCAAGTTCTTTCGATTATGATTTTGTTGCATAAAAAAACCCTTTAAGTTTCCTATTCAATTCACAAGTTTTTATAGTAAATTTATGATCTCGTTATTTTCATATCAATTTTTCAATCTCATAATTCTAGTATCGTTTTTATCGATCTTGTTATTTTAAAATTCCCGTATTAGATTCTTTTAACTTTGAGAGGTAGAGGGATTTTAAGCTCAAACAGACCTTTCTTCAAATTCTTGATCTTGTACCTGTTAATTTTATATTAGCTTTTAAATCCTCATAATTTTTATATCATTTTCAGTTTTCTCGTAACTTCCATAACATTTTTAAAATTCTCGTATTTTTGTATTATAAAAACGTTTTCAAATCAAAGTGATAGTAAAATCAATACTTTTACCACCCCATGTACCACAACTCAAAATTAAACTATTATCACCATAAAACTCCAATTTAGGAAGATTTTGGTTTTGTATTGGTTGAGGGGGGTAAAAAAGGTCAAAGTAAGAGATGTGAGGGTCTATTAACAATGTTAGGAAATTCCATGTGGAAAAGCTTTGTCCAATGTGATAAGGCACGAGATGGAAGCAAATCAAATGCAAATTGGTCTTTACATGTTCAATTGTAACAAATTTGTCGCAAGTTAGGGAAGATGGTGACTCTAAGGAGGTATACCACTTTGACATTTGGATAGCCAACCAATCACAAAAAAATACCCCCCAACCAAAAAACAAACCGGTAAGCCATGCTACACTAAAACCGTGATACACAGAGGCGGAACACAATAGGGGCCTAGGGAGACCATGGCCCCTGCGTTTAATTCCTTAAATACTAGATATTAAAAATATTATCAATGAATTGCGCTTAGCTCAGGTGGTTATGTGTATATGGCCCCTTTATATGTGGTCATAAGTTCTATTCTCCCCTCATACAGTTTTTTTTATATTGAATTGAGCTTATTAACGAAGATGTTTTGTTGGGTTCGGCCCCTTTAATTAGAAGGCTTATGTTCCGTCCCTGGTGATACAAACTTGGCTAAACACGTGAACCAATTTTCAAAATTAATGTCAACGTATGGTTTTAACATGCGATGTTTGGAATGCCAATATCGTGTGTTTTTTAATCACATGTGATATAGATGTTCTTGTGTTTTCTTATTTCTTTTATATGTTTATGTGTGAATCCAACCCATATATGTACGCACACGCACACTATGTTTGAGTACTAAAGTAAGTTGCATAGATAATTGGCTCAAAATATTAGATTGATCGAATTCAACCCAATAAACAATCAATAGATAGATTGGATTAATTGTTGAAGGTTAATTGAACCATATTAGTTGTCAAAAGTCCAACATCCAACAAATAATTATATTAGATTTATTTCATCCATCATCCAATAAATAAATTGGATTAGAAATGGAATCCAACTTCTTTTCAAAAATATGAATCAAAATTTCCCATCTAAACACTTCAAAAAATTAAACCATATTCTCACAAAATATATATTTCTTGCATGCCATATACATCTTCAGAATAAGAATAAAATGGAAACACTTTCTTTAAGAAGGAAACCAACCAATCACAAAACAAGCAAGTATCAAGATCAAAATTGCCAATGAGTTAAAAGATGAAAAACACTATGTAGTCAAAAGTATTTTGTAAAGCACCGTAGCCATTTGCAGACAGTACCTGTTTCTTTCTATTCATCATCATGTATTTTTATACTTATCTATATCTTCTACTTTCTTTTTCTATCACAGACTTTACTAACTTCTATCAAAACCAACATTAACAACTATTACCTTTCAAACTGGTCTTCTAGGTACACAAAATTTGCTGCAAAATTTGGTTTATCTACAACCAACCAACCAACCTTCCTATTTGGTCAATCAAAGCTTTATACCTTTTTTTCTAGCCATTTCCATCACTCCATTCAGCTCATCTGTATTATTACCATATAACCCCATATATGATTTCCAGAGTTTCATTGAATAAGGGTAAACCGTTAACGCCCTTTTGTGAAAACTCTCCAACATGGCTGTAAAATCAGCCAGTTTCTTTAACATACCGGCTGCCTGAACCCATACAGACTCTGGTGCAACTGGAACGGCTTGAAACAGAGAATCAATCAAAAGCGCACTTGCCCAGAAACAAATGCTGGCATTCAGACCTGAATACATCTTGCAGATACAAAGTGCTAGCTGATAATTGCCTGGCCTCATCTCCATCAGAGCTTCAGACAAATCTACGTCGTCTGTTACTCTTTCAGACGATTGAGGTGGTAAGAGAGACGACCCAAAACATGATTCAAGAACTAAGTTGACTAGAGAGAAATCGGGTGAGATGGGAGTCAGTAAGTCGTTAACGAGTTTTTGCATCTTTGGGTTCCTGATGCTTTTGATGAAGTTTCTAGAAAGTGGTTCAGAAGGCGGCAAAGCACGTGAATCCGTTAGATAGCGGTTCAGCATGTTCAAAAAGCTGTGTAAAGAAGCTTCTTCGCCCAGAATGGAACCATTTTTAAGCAAACACGAAGCATGCTCTCTAACACAATGTTTATAGTCCTCAGAAGAAGCAGCTTCTAAGACCTGTTCAATGGCAATACGGGATTCTGTATGTTCGTTTTGCAACTTTTTATGCAGGGAAAGATTAAGCAGTCCAAATATAACGTCTGTCTGGCTCAAACTAGACATCCAAGCGCTGATATTTAGAGCTTTGGTTTTGGGATACTGAACCTCCAAAATAGAGTGAAACCATCGTTCCATGAGCTCTTTTGCAAAATCAATTCTTCCATTCTCAAAGGCAAATGCTGCATACTGGTTCCAAATACACTGTACACCAGATTTTCCAGCCCAATTACTTAAAGCCTCTTCAAATGCAGCATATGTTGCATCAACTGACACACATTCGTTGGCCCGTATTGACAGAAGAACAAATTCCAAACATAAAGGATACAACTGAGTGTACTTGTTCAACAAGTTATTGCAAGATTCAAAACCTTGAAGCACAGCTGAACATCTGATGTGATTAAGGGCAAAAAGCTTTGCTGCTTTCAGAGTCTTTTTGGTCTGATCAGCTGATTTGCCATCAATAGATGATGCTAAAGACTCAGTGGCCAGTTTCATCAGTGTAACTGCTTGCTGCTTTTCATCATCTCTTAAATCAACAGCATGCCATTCTATTGCAGAAAGTTCTTTCTGACATTCCAACTGCTGTATAATAGTATCTGGCAATTTTTTATACATAACCAAGTATATGCAAGAAATCCATAAGATACATTTGTCAGAAATGGTGAGGTATGCATCAACATCAGAAAGAAACGGAGCATGCAGATCACCGGATCTTTTTATGGAAGGTAAGATTTGGTATACTTTCTGGATGGCATCTTCAACTTGCCCAGAAGAGCATAAACAATTCATCATTTGCAAAAGGAGATCCAAGATGCACTCACTGTCAAGCTCTGGATCTCTGTCAGGATCAGATGCATGATGACATAGTGCAGACAGTGCAGTATTATACCCATGCAACCGATCATCAAGTTTATCGCGACTATTGATGAACATCAGCCATAGTTCATAAGATGATTTGTTGTGGTCAACCTGGATGCCAAAAATCAATATGTTTCAGTGTTCCACAAAAAAGAAAAGTTGAATAGACAAGCAAATTGAACTTCCAGGAAAAAATACCACCACAATGAAAAAAAAATTATTATAGGTATTGCCGTATGCAATGGCAATAATCAGTTGATGAGATTGAATGATTTACCATTCAACCTTTCCCTTTTATAATCCACATAAAGACGAGCAAGTATAGATAATAGCTAAACTCATAGATAACACAAACTACTATGCAGAGTCGGACTCCATTTAAATATTTAATATAGATAGCAGAGTATGGGGTTTAAGTTCCTAATAATATGATATTGAAAATGAGAGAAAGACAGCCAGGGTACATACCGCATGACGAAACAGATCATCTTTTCCAATAGACTTCTGATTGCCATAGTAAATATGCAAATAGACAATCCAGAGAAGTGCAGATGTAGGATGTTCTTCGAGGGCTCGAGAGACCACTATAAGAGCCTGCATATTTCCATTAATCAAGCATGCAATATATAAGATCCAAAACATAACTAAATATGCATAAGAGTGGCACAGGCATCACAAATACCTCTCTACGTCCCTTCTGCTTGTTGACCTCTCTACTGAGAGTAAGAAGAGCTATTTCAAGAGGCTGATTAGTGTCATCCATATGCTGATCTGGCAGACCCTATATGAACATAATTTATAAATAGATGTTAAAATCCCAAAGATTAGTGTCATCCTTGAGGAACCCTGTGATTACAAGACAATAATGCAAAAAAGTAGATACCATTAAAATTAAATTGTATCTAAATTGAATGAGCACTAGAGGCTGAAGACACTGTTCAAATGACATGTACTCAGCATCCTTAGGCTCATCAAGTGAATTGTAGAACTTCCCAAAATGATTACCATGAGAGAGAGAAACAATTTTTTTATTATAATCCCACCAATAATAAACCCTGATGTTAAATGTTTATGAGAGAGAACTAATATTTTATTAAATGTATGGCATATTTTAATAATATAATTAATGTTGCAATCTCCAAATAGGGAATCTGTTGGAGTTGAATGCTAATTTTTTTAGAGATTTTAAGTTTTGTTTCTCCATTTAGAAAAAAAATTAGAGAATCCATTGGAGATGCTCTTACAATAGAACAAAATCTCTAAAAGATGAAGGAAAGAATACCAAGAGCAATGTGGCATGTGGACTGACCTCTTTAGCATTTTTACCATGAAAAATTGATGATTGTCTATTCCAAACCCCATCGATCTCAATGCGCGCTTCAGGGCCATGCAAACATAGCTCATCCGAGTGCAAATCCCCCAGAATTGAACTCGAAACAACCAAGGAAGCACTAAAATACTTCTGCCAACGTTGTTCAACAGTTTGAGCTAGAAGATATTTATAAGAATGTGAATCACCTTTCAAACTATCCAAACTCACAAGATAAGTAGGTGGAGTCAAAGGAAGAGAACCAAGGCACTTAGAAATAATAGTTGCACCATTTCTGACCTGCAACGATGATCCAAGTACACTATCTGCATAGATGATGTGATTATAATTATAAATATTCAAAACAGCCTAAAATTCTTATTTCGGAAGAAAAAGGCAGGGAGTTCATACCATTGTTGTTACAATCAATGCTTCTAGATGAATAATCTTTGAGATGTTGCCAACGACAATCATCATCGTTGCATTTACCACGTAGTTCAAACATGCAAAGAGGCCAAAAGGGGTTGATCGCTAAGTTATTGGAGTAAGAACCAACTTCGGGGACATACATGTCCAATAAGGAATATTTATTTTCTTTAGAAATTATATCAGCAGATGTGGCCCCACAAACACCATCAACGACTTTCTTCTCATTATATATATCATTAGTGTGAATCTGCACGTTTTTGGTGTGTGACTGAATAGAATTCAGCTCAGAGGTGAACTTTGCATAACCAAAAGCACTTCTCAGAACTGGCTCAGCTAAAGAAGATCCGTTATTAACAGAAAATTTCTCAGCAGGGCACTGGTCCTTGATACCCATAGGATGCACAGATATACTTTTCTCTGACCTCCCGATATCTTTTTGTTGCATGAAAAATATAATGTATTAGAAACAAAGACAACAATAGAAGTTCCAGAAAAAATACTAAGGATTTGGTTTATTTACTTTTGGTTATTATTCTGGAGGGGAGACCTTGAAGATTGTCCGTTCTTTTCAAATCTAATTTATCATTTCTTTTTTAAACTTGAAGCCATGAAGTTAAGCAGATATCAGTTGTGTGTTTATATATCTAAGGTATCCGTTAAAAAGTTTGATAAACAACATTTGGCTGTACAAAAAGATACTAGAATAGAAACAATTGAAAGCTCAGTCCTATGAATAACACATGTACCTTCAAAATCATTAAGTTGGTCCTTCTCTGTCTCAGGGGATGGTATGTTTCCAGAACCTTCCATTATTTCCCCATCCTCTCTTTCAACCGCAGCCTCCATGGTCTGACCTAATTCATTCTTCTTTGAAGTTTTAATTCCTAACCTTGCAAATAGTTGAGACCTCAATGTTGCTTCAAGAAGCAATGAGTCTTCAGTGGGGTCAACCATAATTGTATCATCGTTTGTTTCTTTCGTCCTTTCACTACATATTCCTTCCCCTTGACTATCTAGACTCGAGTCACCAGCTTTAAGCTCAAATGCAGATGTTTGTTCATCCTCACCTAAAGTATTGGTCTCATGCAGTGAAGAGCATCCGTCATTTGTTTTTTCTTCCTCCTGAGGCTCTGATGCACTCGTATCAGGTTCACCACATGATTCAGAAACCAAATTTTTTCCATCTTCACGCAGATCGTCAGTAGACCTGACATTTAAACCATACTGATTTTGATCTCGATGATGAAAGTCATTCTGTAGTTGATGACGTGAAATTGGTACCAAATGCATATTATTTTCTGACATGTTGGTTATAGGGTTCACATGAGCTCCAGTGTGCTCAAGCGGCATATTTGACCAGAACATGCTCGAGTCTTCCATCACATGTGAATGAAGCTTAGCTGAGAACAATTCCCTTTTATGATAAAGATAGGAACATCTAGCGTTAGCCTCCACCAACGCCCTCTGAGCCTTCCGATAAGCTTTTAGAGCATTCCTTTCTTCAATTTCACATTTGCGCCGATGCTCCTGTGCTTCATCCAGCTCCTTGTCTTGCAATTCCTCAATCTCGAGTAGCGATTTAATGTCCATGTCACTGGTTTTTGGCATGTTTGTGGCACCAAAATGATTCCAAAAGCTTGAATTGTTCAAACATCCCTTCAATGAGTTGACAAGAAAGTATTCATTACCCTAACAACAATGCATGAAGACTATTGGAATGCAATTTATGCAATCTTAAATCGCATGTAATTCACTGGTAGTTATTAAATTAGATCAACATGCTACCTCCTTTAGACTCTTCAGGATGATATTGGTCCACAATGAGATTAACTTACAAGATGCCTCGTACTAGCAGTTTGCTAAAAGCGATATAAGACTGAATAACTCATAAAGCTATTTCAAGGTCATAATTGTAGTTTACAAAAAAGCGCATATTCTTCTTGTCTATCATATAATGAGTTGTAAGAGTAGGATGCAATTACAAGATATTTTTTTGAATTAGCAAAATTATGTTATAAAGATAGGCCGACCTCTTAAGAGAATTAAATAAATCAGCAAAAAACAAGGGAAACCGGTCTACACACAGCCTTGATGCATCATGAGCTCAAACTTCCACAAAATGACTGCTAGTTTGAACTAATAGAACTCCACACAGAGATTCATCTTTTGCCAACTAAGGTGACTATAAGAAAGGTTAAGCTTCTCTAGAAACCCTTAATGGCGACTTAATGAGACTTGAGAACGAAAATATATTTTCTTAAGGTTATACAATAAATTCCGATGCTTAATGAATACAGTATACAACTTTAAAGCACTTGTATCCCCAACTTCAAAGAATGATCAACATCAATCACCAAGATAAGGAAAATTTTGCCTGCCATCATAAGGTAACTTCCACATCATAACATTCAAATAATTCTAATTAGCTATTGTCTTTTCCTAACTCTTAAGTGAATAATGTCGACATAAGTTCTAAATGTTTGATATGCTGGAGCAAATTTCATCAGGATGTCGATAATCTTAACATGGAAAAAGAATCATGTATAATATCATATATATTTGGCGAACCCCTACTGTGTCAAAAGTCGACTTCTTTTGGAAATACCTATTGTGTATAGTTTTGTTGCCAAGATGAGATCAACTCGTCTCATATCATTCAGGATATGCATAGCCATTACATCAACTAGATATCAATAATGCATTTCATAATGGAATTCTTCAGCAGGTATATGTGCAGCAAATCTAGGAGGTTGCTGCATGTTTCTTGACTTCACAAGGTATATTTTTTAAATAAATGAGGATGAACTTTGTGATAATTACCTTGTTAGTTAACAGCATTAAATCTGGGTTATATAATGATGCCAAGATAGTAATAACATAATACTTATAATTAACAATTGTGCCTCTGAGGACAATCATGTGATTATACATTTTGTATTCTAGGCTTGAAATGTTACGATTTGATGAAAGAAACAAAAAGAAATAAATCATGACAACCGTAAAGATTGGATGCTATAATAATGATGCCAAAAATATGTCCATTATATCATTAGAGGATACTTTGGGTTTTGATTTGGATAAAGAAAATAAATAAATATAGAAGTAAAGTAATAATCAAAGATAAACCCATACACTATTAGGCATAATTAATAATTTCATACCATTTTGGCACTATTTTGTTTTGTTCTCTTTGTTATGTTTCTCATATATAAATGGGATTCTTTATGTTCCAATCTCTGTGTCAATTTCCACATTTGAAACTTGTGAAACTTTTTGCAAAAGTAATTGTTTCAGATTGAGAAAACCTTCGCTTAAATAAGATCGGGTTAAACTTTGTAATATCACATTTTTGTGTGATCCAAAGTTCGTGGTTTGATATTTATTCATTTAGGACTCGTACACACGGTGAACTTTCTCTAGTGTTGAGGTTGGATTTGCATGTTCCAGTGTGTGGGCCCACAAAACCCTAGATTTGTAAGCAAGATAACAAGTATAACCGAATCGAATCTGGTTCTATGATGTTTCCTTCTGCAATTGCGTGATGTAGTGTTTTACACACCTGGTCTTGGATACACTTAAGACTTAAGAGCGGCAATCCAACGTATTATTTTAGATATGATGTTGGCACCATATGTCTGGTACACTTTGAGATTTCTATTTTATAGACCACTCAATATAAATATATACAATCTATCGTTGCTTCAGTCTCGTTTTTTATCACTCTCAGATTCAGTTGTAACTTAAGAGAAAATCTAAAATTCATGCAAGATGGATTTTTAAAATGTTTCATATTTGATCATTTTGTAATCCAAACAATAATACCAGGTAATTGGCTCAGACTGTGTATTTTCTTGCGATAGGTAATCTGCCATGTTCAGGGATTGAAAATAGAGTTGCTAGCTTTGAGAGGAGATTTATTTGGAAGTTCAATTTTAGTTTCGGTTTCCACTGAAATTTTAAATTTTAGATTTGATAAGCATATCACACTTATAGTTAGCTATGCTATTAATTGTGGTGCTATTAGTTAGGAGAAAGAAATTTGGCATATGATTGAATTAATTAGATATTGCTTAATTTGGAGCATTGTCAGTGCTCTCTTCAGCTTGTTCAGTGTTTATTGTGACCTCCCTTTCCAATAGCAAGAAAGGGGTCTTACATAACCACTAGAATGCACTTCACAAAGTTACAAGTAGATTTGAACCGTTGGAATGCAGAGTTATGAACATGTGCATGCTTTCTGTGTGATATAGTCATCACATAAGCAACTACTTGCAAAAGAGTGAACTTTGTTCAAATAAGTCATGGAAATGAAAAGATTAAATGGCTTCTTGAGCATTTTTAGAAAAATATAATGGGTATACTATACCCATGTCAAACCAATTATATAGTTGGTGAGACCCGTATAATAAAATAGCCCAATGACCTTTGCCCTCTCTGCGTAAGGTCACTTACCCGAGCCTATAATCTCCCTCGCATACCTAAAGATAACTTAATAGTTGAACTTACAAGATGCTCTAAAAGATATTGCAACTTTGCAAGTACTTAAAGGGGGGCGCATATCATAATAGGGACTGTAGTAAAAGATATATAATACTGTAATTTTACTTTCATGCTCTCTTTTACATGTTTATGCTCCTGTATAATGTGTATCAATATAAATGGTGTAGTACGAACATATTCACATCAGTAAGAACAAAGTTGGCTTTTAAAACAAATAACAGAAGTTTCGTTAAGATATCCAGACATATGGAAGCAAGTATGGCAGTCAGAATTCAGAACGGACAAACACATCAGAAATTCAACTAGAAATTTAAGCTTTAAAGTTGATTCCAACTTGTTCACTTTGTATAAATTACTCATACCTGTCTATGTGGAGGAGTTTTAGCCGTCAATGGTGTAGAAGACTCCGCCAGGTTTGTAATCCCATTGTGCCGCGTACTATTCCTGACTATGCTGGTACCTATACAGCCAACACTCGCCTTATATTATGCCTCCAGTGATGATAAATAAAACTTCAGCATAAAATAATAAATAATTCATGGCTTTCTTTCCAACCTGATGGCAGATTTGTTGAAGGGATGTGATTTTTCACTCGATTAATCTGCTGCATTGCACTCGACTGCCCTATTCCGGTTGGGATTTCTTTGTCACAATAGTTACCATTTCTACCCTTCAGGCCATCACTTTTAAGTGCAGAAGTTCCGGCAGCTAACTTTGATACTGTAGGAGGCCTATCATGTTGGCCAACAGAAATTAGAGTGTTCATAGGAGGCTCACTAACTTTGAGTCGCTTCTTTTCTGGCTCCTTTGGTTCAACAAGTATGCGTTCAGCAGAATCTCTGATCCTAACAGCGGTGCTCTTCAAAGTCGCATTTGCATTATTCTTTAATAAACTTGAAGCTGCCTCCTTATCATGTTTGCCAGCTCGACTCTTCAACTCATTTTCACGAATTGCAATCAATTGCCTCAAGTCTTGGAGTTTACTGCTGTTAATATGGACATTTTGGCCTACTTTATTTTTGCCAGGGGTACTAGATTTTTTAGGTTGAGATTTTGGTCCAACAAATGTACTTCCACCACTCTTGAACGAGGTTCCGTTAACTCTGTTCATTGATGAAACAAATGTGCGACTTGTAGAAAAGTTTTTGGGTATCCTGGTGTTAGTTTTGGCAGTTTGTTGCGTCAATCGTGAGTTCACCAATGAAGTGGCTAATCTTCTATTCTCCATAACTCCTCTTGTTGTGTCATTAGACTCCATTGTGTTTCCTTTCCTGTCTTCTTCAGAATCACTGCCACTGTCATCATCTGAGAAACTAATCACAAATGGGACCCGATTCTTCTCTGTACCTTTACGATTGTTCAGATGCACAGAAGTTCTTGCCACAGCAGAGGATGTAGGATTGTGAGTCACGACAGATTTCCCTATCAAGTATGAGGAAACATCAAGAGATCATCTCAGAAACACCCCAAATATTGTACTTGTACAGTAATTTTCATGGAAATTTAAAAAAATCCAATAATCATGCCAGATGAAACATCATATGTCAATTTTGCTTGCTTACAATGGCTTTTAAGAGTCCAAGCCTACTAATTACACTGTTAGACAGGTAACAACATATCGAAAATTTACGAATGGAAGTATAAAAATGATAGTCTGAAATTGTGTTTCTATGTATAAGCATGTGTTGATTCAATATATATGGATGGGGGTCATAGATTACATATTACAGAGGTTCTTCATAAATTGGAAATTTACAACCAAAAGATGGAGGTCATAGATTACATATTACAGAGGTTCTTCATAAATTGGAAATTTACAACCAAAAGATGGAAATTAAATTAATACACGTGCCAAGAAAAAGAAAATAGCACAACTGGTAACAAGGAAGCAGCATATATACTTCTTCCTCTGCTCCAGTCACCACCTATATTCGTTGTACAAGTTTTCATTATTGCTTACGCAGTTGATTGGTTTTTCTAATGGGTGCTAGATAGGAATTTTTTTTCTTTTACAAACAGATTTCCACTTTCCTCTTCTCTTCTAAATAGTATCATTCGACTGGAGCGCCCCAAAACGAGAAAGTAGTATTCATTTCATCTGATCAGTTCAATCTCATGTTTCATTAATGTGTTTCTTGTGTCTAATATAAGTCCATGTGTGTGCATGTGTTACATAAGTTCAATCACCATGTTAAAGTATTTTTTTAGAAGTAACTACCTTATCGTACTTGTAGGCTTTTTCCTTTTAACAGAGATACATATAACAAGGCAGAATGTTGCTTGGTGGAATTTTGGGGAAATTGGTTTAGAGGTCCAGGTATTATGTCACAGCTTTTCATCCTTCATCCAGTAAACAAGGACCTTGGACTTTATCCTTTTCACCTCACATTAGGTCGTACATAACATATCATGTATACGTATTCCCATTCAGTAAAGTTATAATGAAAAGGGTATAGCACTTGAGGCAGAAGATATAGCAGCCAATGTTAAAACAAAGTTCAATGGCTAACCAAACCTACCCATATCAACAACATCGTTATTCTTGTTCAATGGTGCCCCTGGAAGAGTGGTCCTATCAGGAAACTGAGAACCTGCAAACTCCTGGGAGAAACTCACTGTATCAGCATGAAAGCGGTTCAAATTACCGATAATAGGCAGGAAACATGTAAGTTCCCTTGCAACAAGGTTTCCACTACAGAACAACTGAACCGGATATAAATTAATTGCATTTACATATAAAGAAATAAAGACCAATGCACCAAATGAATAACAAACAGAAGTATGACATCAAGCACCACATAAATCAACCAACAACAAAAATGGTCATAAAATGTCCCAATCAACATGAAGACGTGTGAATGCATCTCCCTACAAGTAAAAGAGAAGCAGTCTTGTAACTTGATCAATATAACTGAGAGAGTGTATGGTCTCTCAAATGCTTTATTGGGCTTCATAGAGCTACAAATCCTTTCAACAAATTTCCTGCTTCACTCGCAACTTATTGAAGATACCATAAATGCATCTATTGCCATATACACCACAAGAAAGTGCCAAATAAAACCACAAATTACAGCAACAAGACCAAGCCAGGGCCAGGCTTCTGTAATACCAAAGTTCTCAAAATAAATAGTCCTAGAGACATTAGGTTAAGTAGTATTCTCATGATTAGACTAAATTGAGATTTTTAAAAACCTCAGATAGTTGTTTTATATTTGAAATACAAATAAAACAGGTTGGTAAAACAAAAACAAAATGGTCACAACTCACAATCGAAGGGGATATAATCACTACTACAAATAGAATAAAACATTACAGCGTCAAGTTAAGAAGCAACAACAAAATGATGATAATAATCCACAGTGAATGTGAATCGATATGATGCGATAACCTCCTCAAACAAATACGTAGATAATATTTACTATCTTTATCCACACACACAAAAAAGGGTAATATTACTACAATTAGGATAAAACATGGATTCCCCACTGCCTAATTTTCAGTTCCGTAAAAACCCTACATGACTATTCATGCGAATAAAACTTAAAAACCGAAAAACAGATTCAGAAAAAACAGATACCAAAAACCTAAAGAAAAGAAACCCCCAACGAGGATTTAGCTAACGACGTCTCACATGAAATGAAAGCTGATGAGATGAAAACATCTATAACAACAGATTCAACATGCATCCTACCATTGAAATGAATGATTAACTTCGAGAAACAAAAACAAAAATTGAATGAAATAGTCTTAGGGTTTTATAGAATTACCTCATTCTCGGAAGCAGAGAGCTCTCCTTCTTCTCTAGTTTTGATTGAATTCGTTAAAACCTTTGCATTTGTATCATGATTAGATGTTGGAGGAGGAGAAGAAGCCGTGGTTGCGTTCTCCACCATCTCTCTCTCTCTCTCTCTCTCTCTCTCTCTCTCTCTCTCTCTCTCTCTCTCTCCTCCGCTTCGCTGCGTAGAATCTGTGTGGATGGTGGTTAAAAATATATGTACTGTACAGGCTCTAACAAACAATTCCCATGTCTCAAGAACCATAAATGTGAAATGTCCAAAATGACCCCCTTATTATTTTGTTTCATAGAAAGATTTCGAAATAAATTTACTCCTATAAATGTTATCAAAAAAGTACTTTTTAAAAATATTTTATCAAAAAAGTACTTTTTTGATAAAAAAAATTAGTAAATATAATTAAAATATTAAATGTATTTAAATTTTGATGCTATAGATAATGGGAAAGGCTAATGACATCCCTACAAAAATGAATCTTTTTTTATATATGTCGATGTCAAAATTCTCTTTTTACATTCTCAAAACTATAAAAGTACAAAAAGTTACGTACACACCATTACTAAGGATGCTATTAGCACTCCCCTAAAAGCATCCATGATGAATTCTAAAAAATTAAGAAAATGATGATTTAGGAGATTATTTTGTTCCAACAAATATTTAAATAGATAAAATGATAGAGAGAAAATAAAATTTCCAAATTTAAATAATAATTTAATGAAAACGGGGATATATTTTTATTTATTTCTCATTATCTCTCCATAAAGTTTATTGAAATATTAATAATAATATTTTAATAATATAATTAAATGTTAAAAAATATTTATACTTAGGTTATAGTCATATGAAGTTTAAATAAGAATTTCTAATAAGTTATTTGTATGCATTAAAGAGCATCATCAATAGATTTTTTATTAAAATGAAAATTTAGAGTATATTTTTTTTCTCTGACAAGATATCTAAAATATATAAAATAACATAACAGAAAAGTTCTTCAAATTTTAGAGAACTATATAAAATTTAATGTTAGGACAAACACGCACGCATATATATAATATACATTGGTATTACTCTTTCTCAAACACACTCTCAAATTTGTTTAAAACTTGATAGTATTAAATATATTGAATAGTTTAATGATATATAATTAATATTAGAACGTATATATTCATTAGGCTATAGGGTTTAATCTTAAAAATTTGAAAAGTTATTTGTAAAGAGTAATGAGTATCTCCAATGTATCCTCATAAATAGATAAAAAAAATATAGTTTAGAAGATTTTTTTTATTGAGCAGATTTTCTAAAATAAAAAGGAAGAAATAGAATATATAAGATTCTTCAAGTTTGGAGAACTTTTAGGGGGCGTTTGGTTTGCCGGAATCTGATGGAATTGGAATCGTCAATTCCGTTGACCAAATTCCATTCCAATGTTTGGTTACTTAAGGAATGGAATTGAAATATAAACATTCCATCATTTAAGGATTTCACCATTCCTTCCTACATCAGATGTAATTGAATTCCATTCCATCCCAAACTTCTATAATAACAAAAATACCCTCATGATAAGTTGAAAACCCTAGCCACTATCTTTGTTCTTCTACTGCTCTCAACCATCGTCTGAAATTAGCGACTTCTCTCCATCTCAGCAACGATCTCACATACTCCATCTCAGGTACGATTTTGGTCCTTCGATTTTGCTCTTCGAACAGCTGCTATCTTTCGATCTTGTTTAATGATTTTGGTTCTTCGGTCTTGGTTCTTGTTCTTCGATTTTGCTCTTCGAACAGCTGCTATCTTTCGATCTATTTACTGATTTTGGTTCTTTGATCCTGCTCTTCTACTGTTCTTCGATTTTTGGGTTTCGATTTTGCTTAGTTCGATTTTTGTTACTTCGATTTTGCTTACTCTCCATGAAAATATATGTGCTTATTTCGATTTTGCTTACTCTCCATGATAATATGATATGTGTGCTTACTTCGATTTTGCTTACTCTTCATAAAACTTCAAGGGATTTAGGGGTTGATTTGTCTTACTGATTTGTTCTTAAAAAAAATTTGTGTTTACTGATTTGTTCTTACTGATTTATGGGCTGGTTTTTTGATGTGCTTACTAATTTGTTCTTACAGATTTTTTGTGTTTATTATTATTTATAATTAAAAAATTGAAAATAATTATAAAAGAGAGGGTACTTTTGTCATTTTTCAGCATTCCATTCCAATTCTGTTGCAAACCAAACAGACAGATTTCAATTTTTACATTCCATTCCTGTAAACCAAACACTTGATCAAACCTGATAACATTCCATTCCAATTCTTTCTGGATTCCAATTCATTTGACAGATTCCATTTCTACAGATTCCATTCTGCGAACCAAACGCCCCCTTAATGTTACCATAGAAAAATGTATTTTTAATTATTTCTCATTTTTCCTATCTAAAGTTTGTTACAGTATTAAATACATCAAATATCTTAATGTTATAATTAATACTAAAAATATTTAAAATATGATAATTTATTAGAATTTAATAATTTATTAGAGATTTTAAATGATGAAATCATCTATATTGAAGAAGTTATAGAAAATCCGATCAAAATCGCCTAAATTGTAAGTTTGAATTTTATAAACCTATATATACTAATTAATAAGTAATAAGTAATATACAATTCTTAATAGGTTTCTTTTAATTATTTTTGCAAATATTTATAAAGTATAGATATGTAATTTCACCTTAATTATTTTTTATCATAATTAAATATTTAACCGGCTCTTACAATAATAAAAGAAAAAAGAATATGGATGGAATTTACTTTCATTAATATCTTTTGTTGATAAACAATAAATAATTTAGACTTAAATCTTATTAAAACTAAAACCATCAATGTAATAATTAAGTAAGCCCGGAAATACATTAAACATCAAAAATTCAAAACCCAAACATAAACTAAAAACTGAAACCGATCATTGGTGAACAATAACAATAATAGATGGTTAAACAGTACTGACCAATTAGTCGAATACTTTATATGAAAACTTTAACCTGTCTACATAAAGGGATGTGATTGACGAAGAAATTTGGTTCTTGAGGATACCAAAACTAAAATATGATACACTCAGACCGTGGTGTGAAAATTACAATATAAACTTTGTTAGTTTATGCTCTAACAAAATAATGATAGGTGTTACCATCAACGTTATGAGAACCTTTTAGTTACACTGGGTTTCATATTACATATAGGTTTTATTTTGACACTTAAAATCAAATTGTTAATTCTACAACTACACACTTGAAATGGTAAAGCATAACAATAATAGCATACAAAATCATAATTACAAATTTGAACATATATTAATTAGAGTATATATTTGATATCATAGTATAATTGGTGTTAGAAAACAAATTTAAGTTTCCATATGAAACATGTAAACCTAATCAAGGTTATAAAACGCAAATAAATTCATCTTTGGACATATATTAGAGGTGTATGATCTCCGAATCTTATTTCTCTTAAAAAACAACTCTCACTTCACCCGAGAGAAAAATCCTAGCCGTCTTGAATGTGTTTCGCTACGATGATCAAGTCTGTTTGAGTGAATACTGATATATGGAAGGCTAAGTGGTTTTGTTTGTATTGATCAAGTGTATCGATTAAAGACGCTCTAAACTCAGAATATAAGATATAAGGCATATACACATACATAAGGAATAAAACTATGAACTATAGTTGTTTGGTATGATTACATATCCTTTGAATGGTTATGAAGTAGGGATAAAAATATTTAGATTGTATTGCATATAAAGGCGGTTTACATGACATTTAATACTAACAAATCTATAAGTTCAATTTTACAGTTTATTGATTCACAACTTTTTGAACACTATGCAACGGACACAAAATGCATCAAAACTCATCTAATATGAATAAAAACCGTAAATTAAACCTTATATACTCTATATCTAAACTTAAATCAAAACCCTAACCAGATGGAAATAAAAGAAACTCTCATGAAATACATACACAAAACTTAGATGAATAGCAGTAAACACGGATGGTGAAACGCATATATGTTTCAACGTCATTACCAACGGGAGGAGATTTCAAGGCGATGTGAAAACCTAGACATACAAGTACGTAAAAATTGGGAGGATTTTCTTATTGTCGTTGATGAAAAAGATCTCGAAAATGGAAAGTTTTTCTAATCGTTACCGGTGAATATGAGAACCTAGTGTTAAAATAAAAACTCAAAAAGCGAAGCGAGTCAAATAGAACTCACAAGGGGGTCTCATTTGGGGTCGATAAATTTGGCATTTAGATATAATAGTGTCACGCTCTCAACTTCACACAGGTGTGATATCATACTCTTAGCAATTAGTGAATAATTATGAATAATAACTCCAAATATACGCAACAGAAATATCTTTAAATACATAACTAAAACTTAGCAACATCAAAAGAGTTGGGGTTTATTTATTAAAGAGTCACCGTCCTCACCTACCTTACCGGGTAACATTTTCGGTCATCAAAATACAGGGGCAAAACACAAGCTTTTTAATCGAGGGGACCGAACCTAACTGATGCATCTCATAAAAATATATAATGGAAATATTTTTGTATCTTATTTATGGTGAATGAGAAGTATAAACCCGTCTATCCTTTTAAATGTGATACTTAAGGTAAAACCTTCACATATTAACAGGAAAATAAAATTATAAATGTGATACTTGAATGTAATACCTTCACATATTCACAATTTAGAATGCTGATATTTAGTATTTGAGGGTTAAAGCGTAGCGCCATGGTCCCCTTAGGCCCTCATTTTGTTCCATCACTGTCAAAATAGATTGTTGGCAAAAGTTTTTTACTTGGTAAGTGCTTACCGGATATGAATATTATCCCTCACTTAGCTGGTAAATTTCAGTTATGTTGTGAAAAGATTCTCGATCATTGTCATACCCATACTCACTCGTTAAGGTAAGTAACACCCAATAAATGCTTACGTAGTATAATTTTGGTAGATGGCCCCTTAGACAACTTCCATTCTCAAGTCTCATTAAGTAGCCAATAAGAGTTTTTGGAGAAGCTTAACCTTCCTTAGAGCATCTCCAATAACTTCCCTAAATTGGGGAAAATGATGAAAATTGGGATTTTGAACCAACATCTTGCTCTAACAGATTCCCCAAAATTATCTCCAAACTGGAAAAAGTAGGAGAGAAAATATGTTATTCTCCAAATATGGAGATCACTCCAAAAGTTGATTACCACATGAAACCAATGGAAATCTTTGAAAATAAATATAATAAGAGAGAAATAATATTTTAATATTATTATCAATGTTTGGTTCTCCAAAACGGAGAATTTGTTGGAGACGAGAGTAATTTTTTTTTGAGATTTTGGCTTTTCCTTCTCTTTGAAGAAATTTTAAAGAATCTCTTGGAGATGCTATTATAGTCACCTTAGTTCGCAAAAGATGAATCTCTTCATGGAGTTCTATTAGTTCAAACTAGCAGCCATTTTGTGGAAGTTTGAGCTCATGATGCATCAAGGTTGTGTGTAGACCGGTTTCCCTAGTTTTTTGCTGATTTATTTAATTCTCTTAAGAGGTCGACCTATCTTTATAACACAATTTTGCTAATTCAAAAAAAATATTTTGTAATTGCATCCTACTCTTACAACTCATTATATATATATATATATATATATGATAGACAAGAAGAATATGCGATTTTTTGTAAACTACAATTATGACCTTGAAATAGCTGTATAAGTTATTCAGTCTTATATCGCTTTTAGCAAACTGCTAGTACGATGCATCTTGTAAGTTAATCTCATTGTGGACCAATATCATCATGAAGAGTCTAAAGGAGGTAGCATGTTGAATTGTTGATCTAAGTTAATAACTACTAGTGAATTACATACGATTTAAGATTGCATAAATTGCATTCCAATAGTCTTCATGCATTGTTGTTAGGGTAATGAATACTTTCTTGTCAAGTCATTGAAGGGATGTTTGAACAATTCAAGCTTTTGGAATCATTTTAGTGCCACAAACATGCCAAAAACCGATGACATGGATATTAAATCGCTACTCGAGATTGAGGAATTGCAAGATAAGGAGCTGGATGAAGCACAGCAGCATCGGCGCAAATGTGAAATTGAAGAAAGGAATGCTCTAAAAGCTTATCGCAAGGCTCAGAGGGCGTTGGTGGAGGCTAATGCTAGATGTTCCTATCTTTATCATAAAAGGGGAATTATTCTAGCTAATCTTCATTCACATGTGATGAAAGACTCGAGCATGTTTTTGGTCGAATATGTCACTTGAGCACACTAGAGCTCATGTGAACACTATAACTAACATGTCAGAAAATAATATGCACTTGGTACCGATTTCACGTCATTAAATGCATAATGACTTTCATCTTCGAGATAAACATCAATATGTAGTGAAAGGACGAAAGAAACAAATGATGATACAAATTCTTTAAATTGTTGTATTTTTATTTTATTTGTTGTCTAATACTAATTTTAATAAACTAGTATTATAAATTTGACAAAGAAACTTATCTTCTTTTTAATAAATATAAGTTTACTGTGAAAATAAAAAATATAAGGATAATTTATAAAGTTAATAAATATAAGGGTATTATTGAAAATTAAAAAGAGAAGAAAATATACTTGAAATATTTTTTTTTAGAGTGTAAAATAGAGAATACATGACACATTCTCTATTTTACTCTCTATAATAAAGAGTAAATAGACAAATACATTGGAGATGCCCTTAGACTTGCATGTTTAAAAAAATTGCAATTTATTTTTAGTTGTGAAAATTAACATATGTAATTTTTTCTGGCTGATTTTGGTTTCGGGGTCGGGTATAACCAACAGTGAACAATTTTTTTTACCCTTAATGGAATCCCCCAACAGGGATTGGGAAACCGCAGCTATAAAATCCCCAACAGGGATTGGGGTGGTTGGGGGACGGTTTTGGTTATTGGTTTCAGGAACGGGCATGCCATTAATCGTCCCCGAATCCAGTCAGTTGCATGTTAACCGGGTAAGAGTCTTCTTCTTACTAGGTAATTTTTCGGCCCTTCCTATATACCTCTTACTAGGTTGGTACTTCTCATGTTTACCCCCGTTAAGATAAGTAACACTTCCCTTTCCCTCTCTCCAGCCCTTTAGGTTCTCTGATCGTCTTATCCGACAAGCATCCTATCTCCAACCACTAATACCAAGGGGACATTACTAAACGCTTATATGGTGGTAAGTTCTTCAATTTTCCTCATTAGATAAAGAGAATCTTATCCAACAGAGCAATAATAAGAATTGAGAGTAGTGAGAATAACCGACTCTTATCCAGTAAATCAAAGCGATGACTCTTATATGATATAAGGGGCTGTTTACCAACACTTACCTCGGTAAGTGCTTGCGGGTAAAATTCAACGCTATCACTTACTTTCCGGGTAAGATTTTAGTCTATTAAAATGATATCATATGTCATAATTTATCCGATAAGCGCTACCCTTGGTAAGAGTCGTCATCTCGTTTACCGGATACGATTTTCGGTCATTGCCTTTACCTGGTAAGATTCTTGAACCTTGTCGTAAGGTAATATGAATTAAAAGCGCTTACCTGTAAGGGTTAACTGGACAAATTTTTTGCATACAATATGTGTACTAGATATTGTCCGCACACCTGTACTCACGGATTTAAAACGAGGAGGTATCCAAGTTGCCTTATAAGGCAACTCTTGTTCTCCTCTCCAACCAATGTGGGATATTACAATCCACCCCCTTGGGGCCTAGCGTCCTCGGCACACCAGTCCGGTTCCCCGGCTCTGATACCATCTGTAACACCCCTACAGTCCAAAGGGCTGGCCCAATAACTTCAAATCCAACTTAAAACCATGGTGGAAGTTATTAGAGCATCTACAACAATTTCTCTATAATTTCTTCAAAATGGAGAAGCAAATAACAAAATCTCTGAAAAAAATTGCATTCATCTCCACAAATTTCCTATAATTTCTCTAAAATAATATTAAAATATTACATTATCTATTAATATATTATTTCTCTCGTTAAATATTTATTTTTCAAAAAAATTTATTGATCAATTTATTTGGTAATTATTTTTGGAGTCAGCTACGTATTTGGAGAAAAACTAACTCTCTCTCGTAATTTTAAGAAAGTTTTGGAAAAGCTGTTGGAGCAAAAAAATTTGTCCAAAATTCCATATTACTTTTTTTTTCTCCGTTTTGAAAGCTCTTGGAGATGCTATAAAATAGCCAACTACTTGAGTCTATCAATCGTGGGATCGAGTTGTTACAACGTGTTTTATTGAACTAAACTTTTACGATATGTTAAATGAGAGTATTTCACTTGTCTGGCCCGTTTACCACTAACCAAATCTATCCAAATCCAAACCCTAATAATTAAAACTTATCCCAAATATACCCAATTCCAAACCCTAATAATTGAAACTTAACCAAAAGAAAAACCCGATGATTAGGAAACCTACGAAATCCTCAACGTAACAGATGTTCAAATCTGGAGGTGTTGTAGTCGCTATGTTGCAAGTGGTGAGGAAGAAAAGACCGATGAGTATTTCTGGAGAGAAGAAGAGTAGCCATGGGGGAAGAGATGAATCGCCGGAAAAATAAACGAGGGAGGGATATCGTTCACCGGAAAAGCGGGCTGGGGGGGGAGAGGAGATTCATCGACTTTTCTTGAAGGAGAAGACAGAGAGTCGAGCCATGGAGTAATTTACTTTCAAACCCTATTAGTATGTCACTTAAATACAAGAGTAAATTACGGATTTGGTCCCTATGGTTTGTTGATTTTTATGAAAATCGTTCCTAGGCTTCATTTATTAATGATTTGGTGCTTATGGTATCTTTTATTTTTGTTGGATTTGGTCCGTTAGGCCATCCATATCCTTTGTTAAACTTGAGGGCATTTTTAGTCTCTTTGCCATTTTTATATTGTTATACATTTATAACTATTATTTTTTTCTTTTTGTTGAATTGTCATCTTCTTCGTAAAAATAATTTCAAATCACCTGAAGAAATCTTAAAACATCAATCAAACCAAAACCAAATCATCATGAAGTGTACATGAACAATAATTATCCTTAAAAAGAAAAGGCAATTGGAACTCCTCTCGCGCAGCGAATGCTTCTTCTTCTCGGATGCAACCTAATCTTCGGCGCCCCATTTCCATCTCCGACACCCTCCCACTACCTTTCCCTTCACAGATCACCGAACCCCCCCCCCCCCATGTTCCTGTTGCAGATGGTTGTAAAAAACTCCTCCCCCTATATTTTGTTGCAAATCAACGTAAAAAAAACTCCCTCTATGTTTCCGTTTGCAGATCGACGTTAAAACTCCTCCCCCCCCCCCCGCCCCCCGGTGTGATGTACCGGAGAAGGACCATTTTTTCCCTTAATTTTAACGGACTAGATAGACGACCGTTAGGTTGAAGAACCAAATTCAACAGAAAAAGCATACAGGCACCAAATCCATAACAAATAAAGCCTAGGGACGATTTCCATAAAAATCAACAAACCACAAGGACCAATTTCGTAATTTACTCTAAATACAATTTTGGTTCCGGTATTTTACATAAATTAACAAGCAAGGTCCTTAAATAGAATTGTTAATGAGGGACGTTCGTATAATTTTATTTTTATGATATATATGGTCTTTCCTACAAACTTCTTCAGTTAGATTCCCATTAGTGAGGGGAAAATTTTGTTTAATTACCTCATCTCGCACAACTTCCATTCTCGATAACGAATCTGTCTTGGATCAAAACGTTTTTCATTTTATGTCATATTTGGTCCAATCAACTTCCTTTTATTATGATAACAAGAGTACACATCAAATTTAGTCCTTGTGGTTTGTTGTTTTTCTTGGTTTCTGTCCTTATAAAAAATTTATTGCAAAAAAACCCTCATGACATGCAAAAGTTTGTGGTTCGGGTCCCTCAGATTAACTCTTATCACATTTCCTTCAGATAAAACCCCCCAATGTAAC
Source organism: Silybum marianum (assembly GCA_036898165.1). NCBI lineage: Eukaryota > Viridiplantae > Streptophyta > Magnoliopsida > Asterales > Asteraceae > Silybum > Silybum marianum. The sequence continues at coordinate 45,420,393 of CM072529.1, read as the reverse complement.
TTGCACATGAGGGCATTTGGGTTCTTTTTACTTTTTTTTTGTTTTTTACTAAAAATAACGGACCAAAGATACAAACTACTTAAACAAAATACATAATATATCAGGTTCAGGGGAAAATCGAAAAGAAATGCAAAAGTGAGGAACACCCTGATAACGGTTCATCTGGACGCACGAAAGTAATGTTTCTGAAAAGGTAAAATCATTCATAGCAAAATTTAAGTTTCAAGTTTTATTTAATTATTTTGCTCATTATGTTTAGAAGATATATGTTTATGTCACAAAATTTAATTGATTAAAAGGGAGAGACCAAATCCTAAAACTGAAAGTTGAGGGAGGGATCAAATCTGTTACAAAATGAAAAGTAGTTTGAGAGACCGAATCCATTATTGAAAATGAAAGTTGAGGGAAAGAAGGGTAAATAGAATAGACAAAATTGCCCTCACTAATGAAAACTTAACTGAAGAGGTTAGTGAGAGGGACCATATCCGTGATAAAAATAAAACTATAGGGATACCACTCGTTAATAATTATTTTCAAGGAACTTACTCGTTGATAATATATAAATTTTAAATGAAAGCCAAGGAAAAACGAAAAGAACACGAAAATACCCCTGATTTAGCTAAACAAATTTAACAAACTAGGTATTAAGGATCCAATTCAAAACGAAAATGAACCCATAGGTAAACCTTGCAAACGTGTTGTGTCATGTCGGGTTCGTGTCAGGTTCAAAGTTAAACGGGTTGAGACCTAACCCTGACCCGGCCCGTTTAATTTTCGTGTCGTTTTCGTGTCAATCCGTTTACTGAAACTGGTTGAAATATATTACCCAAATCCGTTTCATTCGTGTCGAGTTCGTGTCTAGTTAGCATGTTATGCCAGTTTTTGTCAGCTCTACATGGAATGTACAATCACTTTTTATTATTATTTAGTATATATTTTGTTAAAAAAAACTATAAACTGTGAGTTGTTGACGTTATTTGCCTAAGGGCTAAAGGGGCCTAATATAAACGGGTTATTCAGTTCATTTTCGAGTTGAAATTTGTGACCCTGACCTTATCCGTTTAATTTTTGTGTTGTGTCGTGTCAACCCGTTTACTTAGACGAATTGAAATGTATTACCCAAACCCATTTAATTCGTGTCAAGTTCGTGTCTGGTTAGCATGTCGTGCCAGTTTTTGTCAGGTCTACCCATAGGTACCCAATCCATAATTAGGTTTCTTAAGGAATGAAATTCATAATTTTTTATATAATCACAAGGACAATATCTGTAATTTACTATTCTTTTAAATAAATATGTATCGTCGTTTTCTGGTGACTTGGGAGTATTGTTGTCGCTCGATTATTAGTCAGCTTAATGAGTTTAATATGACTCATAACTTATTCAGTTAGTTATACATGATTGTTTGATACTGATTTAATGACATAGAAAATGGTTTTTCACAAAACCTCTAGCGGGAGAGCCTTATGCAAAAAACCAAGTTTATTCCAAACACGTCTTTTCAAATTTAAAAAAAAACACGCTCTTTTGATCTATGAAAAACTCATCCAAAACATAAACTTTCCCTATATATACAAACAAATAATCCACACAAACAACTTCATCAATACAAGACTTAATGGAAAATCAACCAAACCACCCCATTAAAAAGGGTTGTTGTTCATACCCCTTGCTTACATACACCTAGTTTTTATCCCCTATCTCATTCAGATATCCCCTGTATGAGGAGATATGAATAGAATTCATCAATTAAAATCATGTTTACCGTAGCCTCTCCAACAAAATGCTATCTTTTCTCTGCTTTTCTAAATTTGATGATTTCTCAGTTCTTTCTCAATTTTTTTTTTCTATTTTAGATGAGAATTTAATATAGCTATTGAAACAAACTTTTTCTAAACCTCCAGAATTTCTAAAATAACATATCCATCAGATATGCTAGAATTTTAGACAATTTCAAATGGTTTGCAATGGTCAAATTCAATTGCTTCAGGGGACGTTTACCAAACATTTATTCAGGTAAGCGCTTACCAAGTTACATTACCTTACGAATAGACTATGGTAAGTGAGGGTGACGACTCTTACCACAGTTAGCACTTACGGGGTAAATTGTTGCATAGGATATCGTTTAGGTGGCCTAAAATCTTACCCGGTAAATGATAGTGTTGAATTTTACCCGTAAGCGCTTACCAGGGTAAACGTTTGATAAATGACCTCTTAGTCTTTTTTTTTTGGGGAATTCTTACCAAATATCAACTCCAATGCTACAAAGAACCAAAATTGAACTCTTTTTTTATTAACATGCATGTTCAACCCCGCTACACGAGCCGACTAATCTCAGGGCAACCACTACCGCATTTGAACCTCCGTAGCCAGAAGGGGATTTTTATTCCTTCTTGGATTCGAACCTAGGACCTTCAGGACTTTGATCTTTGGAGCCTAAACTCAAACCATTAGGCACCACCCTTGTGGAGTTGTGGTTTTATTAAACTCTTCTTAAAACCAAAGACAAAGGAATTCCAACTCTATTCTCAAACATTAAACACCAAAAACGTATACTTAGGGCCCGTTTACCAAACACTTACCTGGGTAAGCGTTTACCAAGTCATATTACCTTACCTGGCAAGGATCAAGAAATCTTACTTGGTAAGAGCAGTAAGAGCAAAGGCAATGATAGGGAGTCTTACCCGGTAGGACGACGGCTCTTACCATGGTTAGCACTTACCGGGTAATTTTAGTAGACTAAAATCTTACCGGTAAGTAAATGATAGTATTGAATGTTGCCGGTAAGCACTTATCACATAATCCACACTCCATTGCATGAACAAAGTACCGTCATTTTAACATTTACCCAGTTATATATATTTTAGAATAATGATTCTATATGTAACTGAATTTTGTAAAAAAAATTGTTGATCTAATTTATATGAATTTTAATACAAAAGATTGGATAAATTTTTATATTTGTTTTTATTCATTATTCGTCTAGTCGATCCATAATCTTGGTACATGTGTAACAGATTTTCCAAAAAGATTGGAACATCCCTTAACCTGGTAGACTTCAATTAAAGGTAGTGACTAGAAACCCAGGAATAGAATATACATAGACCTCGCCTATATCCGATTAACGAGACCAAGAACAAAATATCGTAACCCATATATATATTCTTCAAGATGAAAATTTAATTTGCAAATTACCTACAGAATATCAACAAAAAAAAGGCACAACATACCGACTACCGAGCTTCTTGATACAGATCCATCGGGCTGAAGCCGGATACGCAACAATTTTGTCAAGGATTAACGTTAACAATATTACTGTTGTGGGATCACGATATTGCACGATCAGATGGTTAAAACTTTAGTTTTATTTGGTCTAATTTCACCAGCCCATAAGTGTTCTTCTGACCTTATCAACTATATCCAGCTTAGATCGGTTGCTGGTTGAAGGAATCCCTCGGGTTTCATCTAATCGGAACCTGTACACTTCCCACTCACGATCTGATGTCGAGTGTCTTCCAACCTCCGCCTATTAATAAACCATACAACTTAGTATCAAATACCAAAAATACCCTTCAAGAAAGATAAATCAAAAATCATTGATCTTTCTGTATCAGCGGCAAAGGGCAAATAGGTAATATCTGGCTATACCGCTATAGACACCGATTTTTTTTTAATATTGCACACCATCCAATCTCACATTGTTTGACAAAAACGTTGAAATATTTTAAGTATATATACTATATAACCTTAGAGGAAAGTTCAAAATGCAAACTCAAATTTGGTTGTGAACGTGAGAACAAATGAGAGCACGACATGTGTCATATTCAGACTGAATAATGAAGGAAAATATTCGGTCTGAATGTAGTGTTATTCATATCGTTCTGTAAGATTAAATGAGACTGACCGAGAAGATACATATCCCAAGCGCCTTCAATGCAAACGTAACATCATAGAAAACACGCGGCCTTCCCTTCCCAGAAAGCTCAACAGGATTAGCAACCAATAGTTCTGTATCAGGGCCACGGTTCGTTATGATCACTCTTAATGGATGTAGCATCTCTTCTTTTAGCCGCGAACATAAAGCAACTTGGTTCTCCATATCTAGTATCTTTTTCCCATCGTCTTTCTGGATAAATAAGTCTAAACTCCGGTACCCTTTAACACTAGTAGAGATTCTTCCATATGCAATCTGAATAAAAAAAAATATATGCTATTCATCAAACAAAACAAAATTCAAAAAGGGAGCGCATGGTTCGTTTCAGGGAATGGAATAAATTTCTCAATTAAAGAAATGTTTATTTCTTTCTAGTTTGGACCTAATTTACTTGATATCATTTGAATTTTATGGAAGGGTGTCCCAGACTATGTCTAAGACTAATCCTGGCAAATTGTGACCGCAAGAAATCAGCTCTGATAAACTCAATGGCCACAATTGTTGTGTAGGCGTAGAATTAAACCATGGGCAGATGAGATATTCCACCACATCCCCCAGGGCCTCAACTACTACGCCACAACCCTTGTGGTTAATACTCCCTCCGTCCCAAAATAAATGTCCACAATGAAAATGACACACGGTTTTAGAAATGTGCAATTATTACACTTTTTAAATAACCAAATGACATTTACACCCTTGATAGTAGAGAAAGAGTTTTTCCATCTCATATTTAAGGGTAAAATGGGAAATTGAAAACTTACTTTTGAAAGTGGACACTTATTTATTTTGGGACAAACAAAAATAGTAATGTAGACACTTACTTTGGGACAAACAAAAATAGTAATGTAGACACTTAATTTGGGACGGAGGGAGTATCTCTTAATTTGATGTGCCATTTTTCAGCATGATCAAGAAATTCGGCATCCACATCACCAATATTTACATGATCTACCCCATACCGGTCAAAATGGGTACAAAATAAGAAGAATTGAACGTTTATTACACTAACTGAGAAAAAAAAATAGATAGTTAACCACAAGGCTTGTGGCGTACTGGTTAAGACTTGTGGGGGATGAGGCTAGATAACCCATCTACCCCAGGTTCGAATCCAGGCGCAAACAACTTGTGGCGTACTGGTTAAGACTTGTGGGGGATGAGGCTAGATAACCCATCTACCCCAGGTTCGAATCCAGGCGCAAACAACTTGTGGCGTACTGGTTAAGACTTGTGGGGGATGAGGCTAGATAACCCATCTACCCCAGGTTCGAATCCAGGCGCAAACAACTTGTGGCCACTGGGGAATTATCTCAGGGCTACATGCTTTAGCAGTCTTAAAATTGTCAGAGATTAGTCTAGGCAAATGCCTAAGATACCCTTTCCAAAAACTGAGAAAAAAAAAATCATCGTTGCACTAAATAGGAACAAAGACAAACTTTGTTGCATTTTTAAAAGTGTTGGCCTAAACACAAATGCAAATTAAGTTAAAAATGATTAAAGTATACCCGGATATTGAAGTCCTTGGAGATCTTTAAGATGTCATAGATTAGACCCTTCTGATCAAGGCATTGTATTTGAAGCAAGGTATGAGCTGGGCTCATTAAGTTATCTACAGTTATAACAGCCTTCTTAACATTTGACACATCTGCACTCAGAGCTTGTGAGCGGTTTTCCCTTGTGGAAAGCTCACAGCTGAACAGTTCATCAGCAATTGCTTCTGATATGGAACAAAACGTTTGCTGGCTTTCGTACTCTGGGCCTGCTAACTCGAGTTCACAGCTGATACAGCACTCTCCTAACACACCACTAAGGTGTGTGCATGTTTCTTCTCGTCTAATCTTTGTGTGAAGTAGGTCCCTACGGTAAATTCAATACCATGAAAATGTTATCAAATAGCTCACATTAGATGACCCAAAGAAATCCGTAAGAAATGAATAATCTATAACTCCAAGGGGTTGGCCTTGTTAGGATATGTGGAACCCCTTCGAGTTCTCTCTAAAAAATTCACTATAGAGAAAGGGGATGTTTATATATATATATATATATAGAGAGAGAGAGAGAGAGGGGGGGGGGAGTTCAAATGCGAACTCAAATTGGGTTGCGAACATGAGTACAAAGGAGAGCGCGACACGTGTCTCATTCAGTCTGAATAATGAAGGGCATTCGGTATGAATAACGAAGGTGAAGTTCATACATTCAGTATGAATAACACGCATTCGGAGTGAATAACACAACATTTAGTGAATAACACAGTATTCAGTCTGAACATATTCAAACTGAATGGGACACGTGTCGCGATCGGACTGAATATCAAGGTGATATTCAGCCCGAATACAATATTTATTCAGCCCGAATACAATATTTATTCAGACTGAATACATACTGTATTCAGTTTGAATATTTCTTCAATTATTCAGTCTGAATAATCTACATTAAGAAACATGTCGTGCTCAAATTTTTCCAAACGTTCACAACCAAATTTGAGTTCACATCTGAACTTTCTTCTCTGTCATTCTCTCTCTATATATAATTATATAGATAAATAGATAGAGGGGGGGGGAGAGAGAGAGAGAGAGAGAGAGAGAGAAGGAGGTTCAAGGGGAAAACCCCCACAAAACGAAAATTTGAGGAAAGCATGCACATGTGCATAAAAGTAATTGAAGATGTTTCTTGGTTTTTATGCATGTGCATACACCTCCAGATGAATGGTTACCAGGGCGTTCCTTAGTTTTTCATTTTTTTTGCGAATTTCACCTGGAACCTGACCCTATGCTGTTTTCAATTCTTCAATCTCTTGTATTGAATGCATATAGATGTTACAAAACTAAAAAAAAAGGACTTACAAGTGATCAGTAATAAAGAAGAGGTCCAAGACCTTGCCATCTGGGGTTGTCATTACTTTCAATCGTTGAATTGTTAACTCAAGCTCACAAAGAACTTCTGTCACATCTATCAAGTTGCAATTTCATATAATAAGAACAGATATATATATATATATATTATTTCAAAAACATAATATGTTAGAATTATTACCATGTATTAACCCTTTTCGATCCAAGGAGAAAACCTTGAGCAGATAGATTGGAGGTGGCTTAGAACAATCAGACAACTGATTCAGATAAAACGTAGGCAAACACGATGGACAACAAGATACAAGCCGCTTCTTTAAGCCATCCCAATCAACTATCACCAAACTTGGCCGTGGAACAACCCATAACACGATGTAACACCATCTCCCATCGGTAGAGAAATCTATAAATAGAAAGTAGATTATCAAATCAATACTAAATTAAGCATGAATTTGGGGATTGCATCAATTTCAACAGCTGAATCAATCAATTAATCATATATATAACACCATTAGAATTGATTTGTAGATTGAATAAAAGAAATTGGCTGACCTCCACGGCTAACATAGAGTCCGAATTCGAGAACATTCCGAACTAGGTCACACCCAAGGCCGGCCTTATCGGGGCAGTTCACCGTGACGACGGTTGGTTCGTCGGAATTCTTACCTTCTTCGATTAAAACGACGTCTTCCCATGACATCCCCATTCTCCGATTTGACACCGCCGGCGACTAAATCGAGCCGACCATAGCCGGAAACGGAGTATTTTGGTTTATAGAAAATGAGAATTCAGCTCATGGAATGGAGTTATGGAGCAGAAGAAAAGAAAGAACGGTGTATATTCATTCATTCATGTGATTTTGATGTGATGAGCCGTAGGTAGGCTGGCTGGCTGGATGGCTGGTGGCGGCGTCGCATGTGGGGCCCATGCTGTGTAGTTTCCACGTCAGGTGTTATACTAGCCGACATAAAACACATATCTAGCAATTTATTAACATATACGATTATAAACATAATGTCCCTTTCCCCTGAATAAAAAGGATGGATCTCATTATTTTCATTTTCATGTTTTAATATAATAAAATAGTTAGAGTAAATTATATATTTGGTCCCTATGGTATATGAGTTTTAACAGTCTGTGAATAAAATTATTACGGTACTCGTGACTTCCATTTTATTTCCCTAAATTTTAGTCCATCCAATTTATTTCGTTAAGTAGGTAAAATAAAAGGGTAGTTTAGTCATTTTACTTGGCTTTTATAAAAACCACGGAAGCTAAACATGTAATTTGCCACACCTTTGTTTGGGCAAAAATCTCAAACACTCGACCGTTGACTAAAACGTTCGACCAATGACTTTCCACGACTCCGAAATATCGGCCAAGACTTAAGAAAACAAAGGTCGAGCATAACTATCGACAGTAGGGTAAAACGTGCGACCAAAGACATTTTACGACCTGTGAATATTGACCGAAGCATCAGGAAACAATGGGTTGTTTGTAACATTTTTCATATAGAAAGTGGCTTAATGCTATAGAAAGTGGCTTAATACTATAGAAATGACTTATATATATATCAACGGGACTGAGAGCTTATTCGCTCAGCTATACATGACTGTTTGGCAGTGGCTTAATGCTAACAATTAAACAGACTTTTAATCTACAGTGGCTTAATGCTATAGAAAGTGGCTTAATACTATAGAAATGGCTTATATATATCAACGGGACTGAGAGCTTATTCGCTCAGATATACATGACTGTTTGGCAGTGGCTTAATGCTAACAAACAAACTTTTAATCTACAGTGGCTTAATGCTATAGAAAGTGGCTTAATACTATAGAAATGGCTTATATATATCAACGGGACTGAGAGCTTATTCGCTCAGCTATACATGACTGTTTGGCAGTGGCTTAATGCTAACAATTAAACAGACTTTTAATCTACAGTGGCTTAATGCTATAAAAAGTGGCTTAATACTATAGAAATGGCTTATATATATAAACGGGACTGAGAGCTTATTCGCTCGTATATACATATTTGTTTAGCGGTGGCTTAATGCTAACAAACAAACTTTTAATCTACAAGTGGCTTAATGCTATAGAAAGTGGCTTAATACTATAGAAATGGCTTATATATATCAACGGACCGAGAGCTTATTCGCTCGTATATACATGACTGTTTGGCAGTGGCTTAATGCTAACAAACAGACTTTTAATCTACAGTGGCTTAATGCTATAGAAAGTGGCTTAATACTATAGAAATGGCTTATATATATCAACGGGACTGAGAGCTTATTCGCTCAGCTATACATGACTGTTTGGCAGTGGCTTAATGCTAACAAACAGACATTCAATCTACAGTGGCTTAATGCTATAGAAAGTGGCTTAATACTATAGAAATGGCTTATATATATTGTTGGGTCACCGATGATTTGGTGATGAACCTTCTCTATTATTTGTTTGATCTTTTACAGGGTCTTTTGAAGGTCTGAAATATACTTCAAGTATTGAAAAGTCAAAGACTATTCAATCTAAGGGTTGTACATCAAAATGTGGAATTTTTGATGTGACAACTAACTTTAATATTCAGACCATTGCCAAAGTCAAGATTTTTGGGTCACCATAGGTCACCGATGGTACACTTAAAAGTTATCAAAGTACTATGACATCAATACAAGATGAGGACATCAAGTTTGAAGTCATGGTCACCGACATTACAATCTTGGTCACCGAAATTGCAGGTATATTTTCTAAGGCTGTGATATCAAGTCACAAGGATGTACACTTTCAACACTTAGTGAAAGATGAAGTTTATCAAGCAAAAGCAAAGTATACACTTATCATTTCCAGCCTTACAAAGTATCCACCGATACGATACATGGCTTCATGTATCACTTAGCAATTTCAAGAGATAAAGTTCTTACTCACAAAAATTGCAAGATACGTGAGCTGCAAGAACTTGGGCACCAAACCTTAAATTTAGACATTCTCTTTTATTCTTATAAAAGGGATGTTTGTCTTCTAGCTAAAAGGTTTGATGGGACTTCTCAGAGCATGAAGAAAAGTAGATAAAGTTATCTGACATTACGTGCTACAAAGAATGGTTCATCCATTAATCTAGTACAAAGGGAGTGGCCTCTTCCTTTGTCAATCAGATAAACTTCCAGCTAATCAATCCTTGACAGCTGTCCACTTGCATCCCTTGCATGGACACTATAAAAGGAGATGAAGTTCTTTCTAGAAATCTCACGTCTTCAACAATACTTCTCTGAAAGTATTTGTTTGATTTCGCCAAAGCTGTGTGCGCTAACAGTCTTATTTTAACTTCCTGTGTGTATAAGTTAATTACTGTTATTTAAGTTTGTTAGAATAGGTTGTCTATTCTTTTCCGCAACAAACTTCTGTGTGTAAATTTTTAATATTTATATTAAAAATTTTAAAAAGAGCAAAAAAATTGTGTGTTTGTATTCATCCCCCCCCCCCCTTCTACAAACTCTTACTAGCTTAGCCATCTCCCTTCCGGGACTAACATATAACAACGGGACTGAGAGCTTATTCGCTCAACTATACATGACTGTTTGGCAGTGCCTAGCTTATTGCTAACGAACAGACTTTTAATCTACAGTGGCTTAATGCTATAGAAAGTGGCTTAATACTATATTTTATGGTGTAAATTAAGGAAGTATATTTTATTAAAGTATCTTTAATGTTAAAAAAAATTGAAATAAATAATAATTATTTTATTAAAGTAATTTTAGTTTTAAAATTATTTTTAATAAAAAGGGTATTTTAGTCATTTGCCGGAATTTCATTCCAATTCCAAGGCTACATTCTGTGAACCAAACAGACAGATTCCAATTCCTTCAATAGATTCAATTCCAATTCTGCCAACCAAACAGGTGGTCAAACCTGACAACATTCCAATTCCAATTCCTTCAAAGTCAAATTCTTTTGACACATTCCATTCCAGCCAATTCCATTCTGCGAACCAAACGCCCCCTTAGAGAAACTTTGGGGAATCTTTTGGATATGTCAATAATCACTTGGATCAACAAAAAAATCATTATCCGGATATAATAATTTGACCCAGAATTGCTTTGGGCATCACAAATTACACTGGGATAATCCAAATGAATAATCTAATCATAAAGGTCGTAACATCAAGACCTTACATACACCCAAATTCCTGTTCATATATTTATGAGAGATCAATGACTATGAACGATTAAACAGTTAAAAAATAACTGCACAACGATTTTAACCATTAACGAATAAAATTAGAGAAAACATTTATACCTAATTCAGAATAGGAGTGCTCAAAATACCGACCAACCCAACCCAAAAAAACCGTAAAAATCTCAACCCGAGATAACCCGATGCATAGTTGATACAAAAATAGGACAAACCGCATCAATTGGGTTGGAATCGGGTTAGGGTAATTTGAACCCAACTCAACCCGATGAAATGGATGACTTTATATACTGCCGATTTTATTACGATTTTTAAGTCTTTGATTAATATATGAACATTAAACCAACTCGTAATTAGGTATATTTAAAATCATATTACAATTTCAACCGTAATTTACTTTCTTATTTTCACAAATTTTCAACTTTTTTAGAGTTTGTTAGAATTTTTTATATGTTCTTATTTTAGTTTTATTTTCTTAAACAAAACGCTTAGTAAAATCGTACAACAATGTACCAAAGTTTCAAACCGTTCCCCGACCAACCCGCACGGTTTGGGTTGGGTTGTAGTTTTACTTGAGTTGGGTTGGGTTGACATTTTTCAAACCGCAACCATTGGGTTGGGTTGTTCAAACGCCTTTAACCCGGCCAACCCAACCCGTAAGCACCCCTAATTCAGAAACCCTAAGCCTAAAGCAAACACATCAAAAGAGGTCCAAAGGGCTCTGATTATAAAGAAAGAGGCTCTAATCCTTCTCGATTAAAAATTTTGATTTCAAAACTCAGTGCTCTAGGCAAAAGTCTCCAGGTCCATATATGCCTCTTAACTATACTTAGAAATTTCACCAAATTTCATCATCATTTCAATAAAGTTCTCAATCGTTTGAAAATATTCATTCAAAACAATTCTGAGTGTAGATAATAAGACTAAAATGATTGATAACCCAACAACAAAATGGTAATATAAGATTACAATAACCAAACAAGATACACATAAAGATGAATCCAATGTAGATATGGAGGAGTATGATAGTGAAAAGATACATAAAAAAAGATTGCCAACAGCGTAGGAGACAGAAAAGATGAACAATTTTGACTAAACCAAAATGTGTGTTCCTTTTTTACATGTTAATCGTGAAGAATATGAATGAGGGAAAAACCTCATGTAAATGAACTCTAATAATAGATTCCATGATTATATCATTTGTTCTTAACGTGGAAACTTAGAAATGAAACATCTGGATAAGATCTATAAGATTTTCTCAATTAAATTTGACTTTAATTCAGACACAAGGTAAGGCAATACTCCAAACAAAAAACAGTAAATCAGATTCATGATGCCTTTGAAGATCAAAAGATTCAATTTACATATAGAGCATATCATACCAAATTCTAAAACGATCAGAAAATCGTAGATCTATAACCACAATTTCATGTAGAAATATAACAACGAAAACAAAAGATGATCGGAAGAGAAAACCTAGCATAATTCAAAAGAACAGCAAGAACCTATTGCAGATCTCATCCGCCAAATCCGTAAAGAGTCCTGCCTTGTCGTTTCAGTGCGTAAACAACATCCATTGCAGTTACAGTCTTCCTTCGCGCATGCTCGGTGTAAGTAACCGCTTCGCGAATCACATTTTCCAAAAAGATCTTCAATACACCTCTCGTTTCTTCATAGATCAGACCGCTGATCCTCTTTACTCCACCTCTTCTCGCCAGCCTCCTAATCGCCGGCTTCGTTATTCCTTGGATGTTATCACGCAGAACTTTCCGGTGACGCTTTGCCCCTCCCTTTCCGAGCCCCTTTCCTCCCTTTCCACGGCCTGACATTGCTGCAGAAACCTCTTATCGAACTGAATACCTTTTGGATTTTGAATTGAATCTGTGAGAGGGTTTGTGGATTCGCTAGGTTTTATAAGGGGGGAAAGATTTGGGGATTTTTTGCTTTGGGCGGGAGAGTTTTGTTTCAGCGGGATGATGTGGGATGAGATCGACGGTCGAGATTGTGATCCGTGTGCTATAGTTTTCTTCTATTTGAGCCGTTGATGGAGTTTTGATCAATGGCTAGGAATCACTTACGTAGTTACCTGGATTGATGACATTGAATGGTGATGCGCTGATTATCACGTTCACCCCCCTAAAAATGGCCATGTAGATGTTTTATTAGTACCATACTTCTATTTATTCTATAATAAGTACAATATTTGGTTAAATATTTATATATAACCATTCAAATTTGTAAATCATCTCCAATATATTTTCCACATTTTCTACAAAGAATCAAAAGTGAATTGATATTATATTTGTAGAAAAAAACTATTTTGTCTTCTAAATTTCACTATATTGAGTATAGCTTTATGGAAACTCTTCGAGTAAAATATTAGCTAAAAATCTTTACCCTGTGTTCGCGAAACTCATTTAACGAATGAAAGGAAAGGAAATCGAGGAAAAGCGGAGAAAATCGGAAAAAAAACTTGTGTTCTCGAACAGGGATGGTTAAACAAGGATGGTGAAAATATTAAAAACGTAAAAACAAACCTCGATTATTGGGAAAAGTTTTAAAAAACCTAGTAGCTTTTAGTGTTTGAAATGATTAAGTCATTGATAATTTTATAGAATAAATAAGTCTTTTGACGTTCGAAAACCTATTAAATAAACCCTTTAACATTTTGAAATGTGTTAGATATATCTTTATGACCTATAAAACTGATCAAAACGAAACAAATATACCATTCTTGTTACTTTTTCCAAAACATACAAAAGTTGTATCCAAAACATAAATAATATGTATATAACAACTGAGATAATTTACCAAAAGTTGAACCAAAACATACACCAAAAGTTGTGCCAAAAAATACCAAGAGTTGCGCTAAAATATACCAAAGTAACGTCTAATCTATGTTAAGGTCGTGGCATGACCTATTTTTCATTTGTATCATTAATTTTCGTTGGAGATACAACCATTTGACTTTCTTGTAACCATTGTTTTTTATAGTAGATAAAACTCTAGACACATTTATTAAAATAAAAGGAAAAAACGTACAGACAGGTCACAACCGAAAAACAAACCCAAACAACAAAGCAGAAAAGCTTAGTAGCCACCCCGTACCAAGAAACTAATAACCAAAACATATACAAACCAACAGAAGCAAGCATCATACAAAACAAAATGATGAAAAATCCAGTCTGATGGTAGACCCCACCCACGAACGAATGCTAAAGCTTCCAATCACGGTCCATCATTAAGAATCCTCAGATGATTCCTCGTTTTCCATATCTTCCGCATCGAAACCAATTCCTTGATCTGATTGACAAGAGACATTGCTGCTTTGTCTAGGTATTTGAAAATCCGGCTATTCCTTTCCCGCCAAATGATGTAAATTGTAGCCCAACGTGACAACTTCTGAGTGAAATTAGTTGGTGATGAACAGTATCCATCATAAAACCTATAATATCTTCCCACCTGTCCGACCAACTTTGCATGTCCGCATAATGTTTGACACTACCCCATACCTCTCTAGTAAAACCACATTGAAAGAAAAGATGGTTATGAGAATCCATGCATTCTTGTATTGTTGATATCCAACATCATCCTCACTTTCATAATGTTTTTCATAAACAATAGTGTCACCTTTATCACGGTCTTAATCATTAACAACAACTTCACTTGAAAAATAAAACAAAACCTATCGTATTATATTATATTAAAATAATTCAAATCCTCAACAACATATGTATACATGTTTCTGTTGGGTCACCGATGATTTGGTGATGAACCTTCTCTATTATTTGATTGATCTTTTACAGGTTCTTTTGAAGATCTGAAATATACTTCAAGTATTGGAAAATCTAAGACTATCCAATCAAGGGTTGTACATCAAAATGTGGAATTTTTGATGTATCAACTAACTTTAAAATTCAGATCACTTGCCGAAATCACCAGTGTAGATTGGTCACCTACCTGACAAATTGGGTCACCGATCTTGGATGAGGTCACCGACGTGACAGATAAGGTCACCGATGTATATTGGGTAACCGATGAATTGGGTCACCGATCCATGCAGGTCACCGATGATGTATACATAGTCACCGAAAATTGCAGTTGCCTTTACTTGAGGTTGTGATAACAAGACACCAATACAAGGATGTACACTTGCCAACACTTAGTGAAAAATGAGGATCACCAAGCAATGTGTAACTTATCAATTCCAACCTTACAAGGCACTAACCGATGTGATACATGATTCCATACATCACTTAGCAATTTTCAGAGATAAGTTCTTGACTCACAACAAATGCAAGATATGTGGGCAGCAAGAACGTGGGCACCAAACCTTAAGTTCGGACATTCTCTTTTATTCTTACAAAAGGGATGTTTGTATTTTAGCTAAAAGGTTTGATGGGACTTCACAGAGCATAAAGAAAAAGAGATAAAGTTATATGACATCGCGTGCTACAAAGAATGGTTCATCCGTTAACCTAGTACAAAGGGAGTGGCCTCTTCCTTTGTCCATCAGATATACTTCCAGCTAATGAATCCTTGACAGTTGTCCACATGCATCTCATGCATGGGCACTATAAAAGGAGATGAAGTCCTTCCCATAAATCTTACGCTTTCAACAAATCCTCTGTGTGATCATTTGTTTGATTCCGGCAATCTTGTGTGTTCTTAACAGTTTTATTAGCTTCCTTAGTGAGTTAGTGTATAAGTTAATTACTGTTATCATGTGTTTCATGTGTTTAGTTTGTTAGAATAGTGTGTCTATTCTTTTCCGCAACAAACTCCTGTGTGTAAATTTTTAATATTTATATTAAAAATTTTAAAAGAGTAAAATTTTGTGTGTTTGTATTCAACCCCCCCCCCCCCCCTCTACAAACTCTCACTTACGTAGCCATCTCTAAACAAGGACTAACAGTTTCCTACGAAGTTCTAAGGTAATCATTATGCATATGTATTTTGTTAGAAATTGGGAATATCCGTTATCATTTTCTTGAATTATACATTATATAAAATTCACAACAACCTCGAACATTATCATTATGCAATATACGTCGAGTTTGATGTGATGACAAAATAAGATAATTCAAGAATATGGAGTTTGTTGTTGAGTTTTGTGAAGCATACAATATATAAAATTAACAGCAAACTCCAACATTATTGTTGCAAGATATTGCTATCCCTTTTTATCACACAAAAATAAACCTCAGCGCAAGTATACACCCCGGAATACTGTCGTATTTAACAAGTAATAGTGGTACAAAGTACCGGATATTGTTCCCACAGAGATGGTATTTAAAGCTTGTAGAGATGAAAAACTTAACTTCTAAAAAGATTGATTTCAGAGGATGAAAACAAGAGATTTTTGTTGATTAACTAAGATTGGTTGGTTGGTAACGCTGAGAAAATACAATTATAAAAGGCAAACATGGGGTGTAAGGATAAATTGAGACTAGTTAATAATTCCATAAAAATATATTTTATAATAATAATTGTTGTCTTAGAAATTTAACACTTTTTATAACCTCATTGAGGTTAAGACGTTTAAATACCGATAGTTAGTTGTCAATTAACTTTAGGGCATTACCACGAAATATTAAAGATCCAATTATGACAAGTTTGTCAACTATTATTACAAATTCGATACACCTCTTTATTTTATTACTAACGTTAAATCTCAATTTAGGAACTTACACCCTAAACTTAAGGGTTTTAGCCTTCCATTAAAAATGGGTTTTATAGAGTACTTTTGACAAATAATAAAGATGACAATAATTAACTAAATTAAACGTAAACGAAACAACAAACTATGATTATAAAAACAATTAAAGAAAGCGTTAAAGTGCAGAAAAGTAAAAGTAGGCCAAGTTTGTGTTAACAAACTTGAATAAGAAATCTAGGACAAGGTTACCATTAGTAATCTTGAATAAGAGATCTAGGACAAGTATGCTACTAACAATCTTGATAAAGTGAACATGGACAGGTTTATAGGTAATGATCTTGAGTAGAGTGTTTGGGACAAGTTTACCACTGGTAATCTTGAAGCACACTTTAGAACAAGAATACCTTGAATAATCTTGATGTTCAAAAGTGAAAAAGTGCAATAATTAAAATTAACTTAAATATAATACGGTAATGAAATAATGAGTAGATCGAACCACAAGCTCAAAGAAACTAAAACTTACTAATGTAAAGGCATGAAAAGTGAAAGATGATGAGAGTTTCTTGAATAAAACCCACTTGAATCCATAAGTAACACATTAAGCATAAAAGACATTCTTAATATATAACTTGTAGCCAAATGTTGCTTCTTACTTTACTTCTTGAAGACGAGATGAGAGAGATGAGATGAGATGAAAACAAAAACCACTAACAAACTATATATAAAACTTGAGATCACTTGTAAACTAATACCATATATTGATTTCTTGGAACTACAAAGATAAATTATAGCCAACAACTATGAAGAAGTTGTTAACCATAAACACTAACTAAGCTTCTCCACAAAACCCACCAAAGTGTGTTTCCATGCTTTCAAGTGAGAGATGTGAAGAATGGAATGGGATAATGAGATGAGAACCCCAAGCATCCTATTTATACAAGGAGCTTAATGGGTAAGGCTTTTTGGAAAGCCATATGTTTCATCCAACAACACAAACCAAGCCTACTAACTAATAATTCCTAATAAAACTAAGTAGCCCAAAAAATACAAAGTAAAAAGTTTAGCCCAAATACATCAAAAGTTTGATCCAACAAAATAGCACAATTGTTTAACACCATTATATGTGGTTTCGGCCCATCTTTTGGTCATTTCAATTGTATTGGCTCTCGTAAAAAAGTTTCGGCTACATATCTGAAAAAGACGAGAATGAAAAACATGAGTTTCGGTATCATTTTATAACATTTTATAGTAAAAAACTCAAGTTATCTTGTTTCCTAGGCAATATATTAAAAAACTAACAACTAACATTATTAACTAAAAATACTAATTAATAGTAGCTAAAAATGAATTAAAATAATACCAAAGTGAGCGAAATACGGTTAATAAATTAACCGTATCAATTATTATTATGCAATTTTGTTATAAATTGGTAGAATTCAAGAATTTGTAGAATCCAAGCTATCTTGGGTGAAAATTAGGATGTAGCAATGAATCGAGCCTGAACTAACATAAGTAAGTAACGAATCAAACCTGAAATTTGGATGTAGTAATGAATCAAACCTGAAATTTGGATGTAGTAATGAATCAAACCTGAAATTTGGATGTAGTAATGAATCAAACCTGGAACGGTGGGATTACCTGGAACGGGGCGGCAGGCTTGAATAGGGATGCGGACTAGGCTAAGGAGGGTGGCGACGACGATGGGCAGGGCTAATGGAGGTGGCGGTGACTGATGGTGCAGGGAGGGAGATGGGTTGGAGTCGGGTGGTGGTAGGGGGGACGAGATGAAGACATACACGATGGGCCGAGGATTAGTTTTTAGGGTTTTCTTTTTAATTTGTATTTTTTTTACCTACTAAAGAGGTTGCAGGTTACCTTAAGGATGTATCTAACGGGTTTAATAAAGTCTAAGGATTTATTTAACCTGCTTTGAAATATCCAAGGACTTATTTGTTCAAAAATTTGTCCAAAAACTTAGGGTATGTTTCGTTGGGGGTATTAAGCAGAAATTGATGGGAATGATAATAAAAAAAACTGTTTGGTTATATATAATATAATGAGCTCATTCCCCCAGAAGCCCAAATTTTCATTCCTGGTCAAACTGGAGGGAATGAAAATTCATTCCCATTTTCATTCTCTGTCATTTTTATTCCTTTACCGGAACCAAACGCCCCCCTAATCAATCCAAACATTAAAGTCCATTGGATTTTTTGGACTTTTACTCTTGATCATTAGACGAGTTTAATTTAAGCGATGTAGTAGGCTATATATTTAAAATTTTAGTTAGACTGAGTTTAATTTAAGCGATGTAGTAGGCTATATATTTAAAATTTTAGTTAGACGAGTTTAATTTAAGCAATGCAGTAGACCATCTATTTTAAATTTTCAAAAAAATAAGATAGATTATCTCTTACATTTAAAATAGAAAATATAATCAGGAGTCAACTAAATTATTAAAAAAAACAATTTACAATGCAGCTAGATCATTTACAAAGCAACTACATATACGATTTCACTTAGCCATCCACTTGGTGCTTAAGTGCTTTATATAATTAAAAAAACATGGTTAAAAAAACAACAATATGTATTTGAAAATAAAGTGAATAAAACAATGGATTTTTGGTATATTTTTTTAATCAAACTATATTTTAAACATTTTGTATTTTAGAAAACGAGGTAATCCATTTTAATTAAAAAAATAAAGTCTTAAAGCTACATTGAATAAGAAAATATTTTCACTTAGGGGCCTTCTAAATCCGTCGTTTTCTTATTATTTTTTCTAACAAATGAAATAATTAGTTTACAAAAAACAATAAATAAGATAATATTTTAATTTAGAGGTCGTTTATAAAATACTAAACAGATAAATGTTTACTGTTAAAACTCATCACCTTACTAAACTTATCGGGTAACATCTCATAGGGACAAATCTAGAGGGGTGGTTGGGGTGGCACGTGACAGGTGACATCGTATTATTTCTCTGTCGTAAGGTAAAAAAAAGCTCGTGAAAGGTGCAACCGTTTTATTTTAGAAGGTGCAACCGTTTTATATGGTCCCATTGTATGGAAAAATTATTAGGTCCATCCCTGACATCTCGATCATCAAAATAAATTGTTGGTAAGCGTTTACCTGATAAAAATCGTCACTCTCAGTTAACGAGTAACACTCTAAATCCATGTCTTGCATTTTACAGGTAAGATTTTCATTGTTTGTTATACTCATCAAATAAAATAAATGACCGGATAAATACTTAGAGCATCTCCAACAACTTCTCTAAAATAGAGAATGTAAAGTCAAAATCTCTAAAATTATTATCTTCTAACTCCAACAGTTTTTTTATTTTAGAGAATGTATTTAAAATTTATATTATTAAATATTCAATAAATTTATTATTCTAAAAATCTCTAAAATTATAAGGATTGTTATTGGCGGGAAATCATTAAAATAATATTTCTCTTTCATCCTTTTAGGATATAGAGAAATCTCTATATTTAGAGATTTTTCCAAAAATATCTGTTTTAGAGAATGATATAGAGATGCTATTGGAGGAGTTTAGAGCAGATTCAACAATATCTCTAATTTTTTTTTCTAAAATGGAGATATAAAAATCAAAATCTCAAAATTTGCATTCATCTCCAACAGCGTCTCCATTTTGGAAAATTCAACATTAATTATATTATTAAAATACTCAATATATTTAAAAACTTTTAAACTAACTTTTATATTATTGGTGGAAAAATAAAGTATGAATAAAATATTGTTTTTTAGAACTTGGTAATCATTTTTTGGGCAATCTTCACATACGGAGAAAAAAACACTCTATCATGTTTTCTCCATTTTGAAGAAACATTTAGAGATGCTGTTGGAGCATAATTTTAATCAAAAATCTTTATTTTCCTTATTTTCTTTATTTTAGAAATGTTGTTATAGAAAAATGGAGGATTTTAGCAATTTAAGTGCTCCAACAGCTATGGTATATCAATTGCTAAAATAAAAAAATAGGAAAAAATAGAAGAAAAATCTCTAAATTTAGATAATCTCTAAAAACATATAGAAGAAAGAGAAACAATATTTTAATTATATTCAACCAATCAAAATACTTGAAGTTAAGTGTGTAGTAGAGAGAAATAATATTTTATTAAATGATGAAATATTTTATTAATATTGTTAATGGTAAAGTTGCTAAAATATAGTAGCTGTTGGAGTTGGATGCAAATTATTATAGATATTTTGACTTTTAATATGTTATTTTAGAAAAAATTTACAATAACGGTTGGAGATGCTCTTAAAAATGCTTTTAGACAAAAAAATAAGTTTTTCTTTATTTTAAAAAAATTGTTAGAGATGTTCTTATTTGACAAGAATTTGATGAACATCTTTTTACTTTTTCAAATAATTCATATAAAAAACATGAAATGACCAATGATATCTATCAATCCTTCTAGACGTTTTCAAATTGTTTTCCCTTTATAATTAAACATGTCACATCATAATAACATATCGAATCTTTATAAACAAATATGTTTCTTTTGTGATTCATATTACAACAATTATTGTAAGGTTGGATTTAATAAAAAAAGAATCGAAATATTGTAAGGTTGGGTTTGATAAAAAAATATAAAATTTTTGTAGAGATCGTAAGAAATAATTTATTAACATATATCTACATAATTTAACAGGTTAATATACGTCAGCATTTTTTACTAATTTATTTTGATCTATATTAATTTATTTAAATTTTCATACTATCTATTAAGCATTTTTAGCACATTCTAATTCATTATTGTAATTTTATAAAATCTTTAAATAAATAGATAATTTAATGATCATATTTTATTTTGCTTTAATGAATTTGCACAAAAGTTCGTGTTTGCAAATACATGTGTTGTTTAACGTTTAACACTTTAAAGTTACAATTATTATTTTTGATAAAAAGTGAAATAATAAGATGGTCAATAAAGTAATTGTTATTGGTGCTTTTAGTGTTACTAGTCAATTTAAGTGTAATTAAAAATGATTAGAAGTTTTAAGAGGTTTTTTTTACTGAGTTCTAATACGAGTTAGAAGGTGTGGATGCACACTTGTTATAAGGCGAGTATGAACCCAAAAGCGACGAAATGGTGAGGGTCCAATAAGAAAAATGTAGAGGTGTAAATGAGATGAGACAACTCGAGATCGACTTGGTCAACACTGAACTCGAACTTGAGCTCAACTCGATATACTAACGAGTCGAGTCGAGCTACCTGAACCTCGACTCGATAAGCTCGTGGGATACTCGAATATAACTTTTATATAATTGATTTTATACTGTAATTTATAAAATATAATATAAAAAAAATAATATAATTAATCAATAATAAGATAATAAATTAAATTTTGAACTTAAAATGAAAAGAAACCATGTAAAGATAAATTTGTGAAGGACTATGTGAGTGACTCCACTTCTCATTTTATCCCAGATTGAAATAATCTTTTATCCCATATTGGCAACTTAGAGTGATTCAACCTCATGACCACTTACTTATATAAATAACCATTGTAAGGATGGTTTGCATTGACCAACCTTGCTAAGTTGGGTACTTAAAATAATTAAATGTTCATTAATATCCTTGTAGTTTCAAATATTTTTTAGTACCCCATAAAATTAAGTGGGTGCACCTTTTGGGTTCGAGCTTGAAACGAGCTCGAGTTCGAGCTTGAAACCAGCTCGAGTTCGAGCTTGAAACGAGCTTTGAAACGAGCTTTGAAACAAGTTCGAGCTTGAAACAAGCTTTGAAACGATTTCAAGCTTGAAAATAGTTTTGAAACGGGTTCGAGTTCGAGTCGAGTTTGGATTTTCATTACTCGCGAGTTTTCAAGTGGAATTCGAGCTTGAGAATTAAGTTTCGAGTCCGAGTCGAGTATAATGATACTCAAGCTCGACTCGCATTATTTACACCCCTAGCAGTGGCCCCAATGAATTTTGGACTTAAAGTGTAGTGAAAAAACTTGATCATAGTTAAAAAACTAGAGTTCTGCATATATGGACTAGAGGTTCTGCATGGTCTGGCCAGAGGCTCTGGTTATGTCTCTTCGAGACTTGAGAGTTTTTGGATAAATGGACTAGAGCTCTCTACATACTGGATCAAAGCTCTGGTTGGTCTTATCTGATCTCTCTTATGATCTCTTGTAATCAGAGCTATGGGTCTTCACATCCAGAACTCGAAGAGTGGTTACTGTGCATTAAGTGTACAATTATTGAGCAGTTAATATAATGAATGCAACTATCCACTACTCCTAAAATTCTGCTATGATTGCCATTTCGGTTATTTACTTATGTAAGTATAAATACCAATTTATACTCACTTTTTTTATACACGGTTTTTTGAACAATCCTCTTATATTCTCTAGAAAATTGCTCTCATTTTTGTGCCTAAATTCATGAGCGTTCTTGAGTCTTATCCTATATTGAATTCCGTGAAACCCAAACATAAAGTCGAAATATCAATTCGGAAAGTAACTTAACTTGATTCTCAAACAATCCGGTCATCTGATCGATTACCCTTTTCCTTACCTACTTCCCAAAGTTTCTAACAATTGTTTTTTAAAAAGTCGCTACTTTTTTTATTAACCTGGATATCCAATTATCTACGCGAGCCGACTAATCCAAAGACGACTTCCCATTTCGCGGGTAGCCGGAGTCACCGCATTTGTACCTCTGTGGCCACAAGGGGATTTTTATCCCTTCAAGAATTCGAACTTGTGACCTCCAAGTACTTTCGATATTTGAAGCACAAGCTCAAACTATTAAGACACCATCCTTAAAAAAAACCTAAATATATATATTATGATCGACAAGTTTTGAGATGCACAAGCTTCCTACCTTATATGTCTTGTGCCAATGATTATAAAATTTTGCTCATTAGTTGATGATTGGCTTAAAACTATGACCAATTTAAGCCTATTTGTATAAATAAAAATACTCAAAAAAAAATTATTACAATAAGTTTTTATTGCATTTGAAGAAGCAACATTCGAACATGTGAAATGTTCACAAAATGCATTTATTGTTTTTGTAGATGCATTTTAAATGTCCGAATTAGTCATTTTGTTCTTTGACTAGTCCTCTACTCTTATTTTCTTTAATATTAGGAAAATGAAAACCTTAACTAATACAAACTTATAATTGAAGCATCTCCAATAACTATACTATTATGTTTTTATAATAGAGTATGAAAATTCAAAACCTCTAAAAAAAATTGCATCCAACTATAACAACTATTTTTTTAGCAATTCTAGCTAAAATATATTAATAAAATATTCAAAACATTTAATAAAATATCATTCATCTCTCCTACATTTGTCACCTTAATAGTTTTAATTGGTTGGATTTAATTAAATTATTATTTCTCTTTCTTCTATATGGTTTTAGAGATTTTTTTAAATTTAGAGATTTTTTTCGTCTCTCTCATCATTTTTCTATTTTAGCGTATGAAATAGCACAACTGTTGGAGCAACAAATATGATAAAATTACTTTTTTTTCCTTCTTATTATAGCATAGTTGTTGAGATGCTCTCACTCCTCCCTATTAATGTTTTTTTGGCTCCAAATTAGATCATTAATTAAGCCACTCTAATTAATTTTAGTTTTGGGGGATCTTTATGTAAATAACATGAGAATTGCTGATGGAAATTAGGCAAGGATTTTTTAAATGGTGAAATTATACAACTTTTGTGATATCATCTATACAAATGACTCCATAAAAGATGGATGCAACTCGTTTAAATTACGTGCACAACTCTAACCCACCTTAAATTGTTTAAGGTGTCTAGCTGTACAAATGTAAGCCAACCTTCGAAAGATTTATAACAACTTGCTTAAATTGCGTGTTTTACTCACTACCTAACTTTTGATGCCACACCTCGGGCTGTAACAAGCTACGGTCTAAAGCTTGCCTCCAATGGCTAACCATGAAGCCTTTCTAACAACATATATACATATAGGGGCGGGTTCAAATAAGAACTCAAATTTGGTTGTGAACGTTAGAACAAATGAGAATGCGACATATGTCTCATTCAAAAAAATATTCAGACTGAATATACGGGTAATGATCCATCAACCTGCTGGTTCTTTTTCTGAAGTAGCAACGGGAGAATTCATCCTGGAAGTGGGAGAACTGCTGAAACTACGTGAAACCCTGACAAGGGTTTATGTACAAAGAACGGGCAAACCCGTATGGGTTATATCCGAAGACATGGAAAGAGATGTTTTTATGTCAGCAACAGAGGCGAGGAGGGATTCGAACCCCCGACACCGTGGTTCGTAGCCACGTGCTCTAATCCTCTGAGCTACAGGCCCCACTCCGTCTCCACTGGATCTGTTCCCGGGAGTACCCTCAAAAAAAGGAACCTTTGCTCTCCCCAGCCATTTCGAATATAGTATTTATTCAGTCTGAATAATTTATATTTAGACACGTGTCACATTCTCATTTGTCCTTACATGATTTAAAAAAAAAAACAGTAAATCTTATTTATTATATATACTAACTTTATTTTGTCTTCATAACAAGATGGTGTGACAATTATATATTAGTCCAAATCCAGATCTATTTTCTTTATAGAAATAAGTTGTTTTTTATTTAATTTTATGTTATATTAGTTACATTATGTTTTCTTCGCCAAAATTCTTGGATCCATCAATTTACACCTTGAAATACTTAAGAAAAAGACTTTGACTTGTAAATTATTTCCTTGCTATTATTAAAGGAATTGGCATGTGGTTTTGCCTTACTCAAACCTCACAGCCATAAATCCATTTTATAATTGTTATATTTTTAAGAGTAAACTACATACTTGGTCCCTAGGGTTTATTGGTTTTAACAGTCTGGGTCCCTAAAATGAAATATCTATGGCTTCCATCCTCGTGGTTTCCATTTCATAACGTATTAGGTCCCTAAAACTAACTTTGTTAGACTTTTCCTGTTAAGTAGGTTAAGTAAGAGGGGCATTTTGGTCATTTTAAGTATAGGGACCAAACACGTAATAAGAATCACAGGGACCAAACATGTAATAAGAACCACAGGGACCAAACATGTAATTTACTCTCTATATAATTTATATATACTTAATAATTAATAATTCATAACATATATATTGTGGGTGTATATATATATATATATATTATATATTTTATCAAATACTTTCACATTTTTCTTATTATAATATTTTCTTCGTTTTTTCTTATTAAAATAATATATTTTTAAATTGTATTTTTGTTATGGCATTATAGTTACATTTTTTTATCATAGTAATATACTATCATTTCTTTTTTTACACATTGTATTTTTAATTTTTCTTATTAAATTGTATGAAATTAAATATTTTAATGTAACATATTTTTTAAACAGACACATTTTTTTTTCCTTCAAAAAACACATACTTTTTAACATTTTTTAAACGTTAGCAATGGAAAATGTGTTATACAAATTTTCTAAATATTGTTATATTAATGAATAATTTTGTTTTATTTTTGAATAACTTCATCGTTTTCTCTCCCGATTATTCATATACCACCTATATTATGTTTTTCATCTATTTTTTAAGAATTCCTTTAAAATGTATGAATAATCGGAAGGTAAAGTGAAGAAACTATCTAAAAATTTGATGTTCCACTTTATCTATGCCATGTAATTTATTTAAAAAAATATATGTTTTTTAAGGAAAAACATTCATATATGTTACATTAAAATATATAATTTTCATATAATTTAATAAAAAAGTTTAAAAGTACAATGCCTAAATACAAAACAATTTGAAAGTATATTGTTATAATAAAGAAAAATATGTAAATATAATGACATAATAAAAAAATAGTTTGAATATATATTGCTATAATTAAAAAAATGTAGCTATAATACCATAATAAAAAAATAATTTAAAAATATGTTTCTATAATAAATAAAAATGTAACTATAATGCCATAATAAAAAAATAATTTAAATATATATTGCTATAATAAAGAAAAATTTAACTATCATGCCATAATAAAAATACAAAATAAAAAATATATTGTTGTAATAAAAAAAACAATGTTATAAAAAATTGTGAAAATTATGGTGATAAATTATATACAATATATATATTATTAATTATTAATTATTAAGTATATATAAAATATATAGAGAGTAAGTTACATGTTTGGCCCCGTGGTTTTTATAATACGTTTTGGTCCCTAAACTTAAAATGACCAAAATGACCCTCTTACTTAACCTACTTAACAGAAAAAGTCGAACAAAGTTAGTTTTAGGGACCCAATACGTTATGAAATGGAAACCACGAGGATGCAAGTCATAGATATTTCATTTTAGGGACCCAAACTGTTAAAACCAATAAACCCTAGGGACCAAGTATGTAGTTTACTCTATTTTTAATTATGAATGTTTGAAAGTTTGGTAAGGGGGTGTCAGTTGTTGGCAAATGGTGTAAACTAGCAGGTGCTGTAAGTAGGGACGAATCTAATTTTTTTTTATACGGTGGCACCATACAAAATAGACGAAAATTAATTATAAAAAACACGGTTTTTATTGATGTGTCTTTACTTTTTTACTAACGGTTAATATCTTTCAATGTGTTTTTAACCTAATTCAACTGTTTCAAGAGATATTTTGAGGGATTTTTAAGTTTTTTTTTTATCGATTTCGAGAAAAAAATTCGCTTTTTTGATTTATTTCAAGGGATTTTTTCGGTTTTTTTTAACTTCAAGAGTTTTTTTTTCTTCGGTCTTTAGTATTTGATATTGATGGTATTTAATAACTAAAAGAATTTAAAAATACTTTTGTGAAAACAAAAAAATTAATTATTTGTATCAAACTAGAATCGAACCCTAAACCACTAGGCCAACTACCCTATTTTTGTTATAAATTCAATTTTAAATTATTTAAGAGCACCTCTAAAATTATACGGTTGCACTGTTAACAAATCCAAAAAAATTACCCTTCGATGACGATATAATACGGTTAGACCTGGCAAACGTGTCGTGTCGGGTTCAAAGTTAAACGGATTGAGAGTGTCTAACCCTAACCCGGTCCGTTTAATTTTCGTGTCGTGTCAACCCGTTTACTTAAATGGGTTGAAATATATTACCCAAATCCATTAAATTTGTGTCGAGTTTGGGTCTTGTTAGCATGTCGTGCCAGTTTTTGTTAGGTCAATATAGAATGTATAATCACTTTTTATTATTATTATTTAGTATATACTTTGTTAAAAAAACTATAAACTGTGGATTGTTGACGTTATTTGTCTAAGGACGAAAGGGACCTAATATAAACGGGTTATTCGGGTCATTTTCGAGTTGAAAATTTTGACCCTGACCTTACCCGTTTAATTTTTACGTCGTGTCGTGTCAACCCGTTTACTTAAATGGGTTAAAATGTATCACCCAAACCTGTTTAATTCGTGTCGGTTAGCGTGTCGTGTCAGTTTTTGCCAGGTCTGAATACAGTGGTCCGTACCATCGTATAAACCATGCTAGGTCCGCCCCTGGCTGTAAGTTTGGTATGGTGTTAATAAAATTTGCACTTCAAAAAAAAAAAATTATGAATGTTTGAACTAATTTACTTCTCGATTAATTTTAAGAATCTAAAAAATAAGAGAAAGAAATCCCTATAATTATATTACAATTATCGAAACGATGATCTTGGAGAAAAAAAGTTCCAAAAACCCAAAATCTTTTTACGAGTCTCTAAAATGACAAAAAAATATGAATAATTTATATATTTTTCGATTACATAGCATCTAAGATAATTCAATATTTTATTTATTTAATGTTATTTGGATAGGGTTGCCAAAGTCAAAGTAGACCAAGATCGGCCCTCTATTTATAACACACTCTAACAACACACTTGAATATGAACAAAAAAAAGTAATGGAAGAAGACGATACCACCCGACCCGAATCCATTCCACACGAACTCGTATCCGAAATCCTTACTCGACTTCCGGTCAAATCTTTGACCCGATTCCGCTCCGTCTCTACCCGATGGAACTCCACCATCACCAACCCGTCGTTCGCCAAATCCCACTTCTCCCGCTCCGCCGCACACGGCGGCGCTGCTTCCATTACCCTCACCTTCACCTTCATCAACAGGTTCACTTCTCAACGTTCCATCTTCTCCGTTACAATCCCTCCAAACCAAACCCGATCGGATCCAAACCCGACCCACATCCTCACCATCCCCGGGTTCGCCCACCCGTTTGTTTCGCAGTCGCTCAATGGCTTGATCTGCTTCAATCTGGGAGCTATGTGTGTTTGCAATCCTTCTACTCGTAAATTTCTTAAGCTTCCATGGACGCAAACGGAGACTCCTTCGCCGTCGCCGTCTCCGGCGTCGGCACATCACCGGACGAACGCGTTTGGGTTTGATCCGGTTTCCAATGCACACAAGGTGCTCGACACTTGGATTATATGCCATGGGAACGAGATGATCATGGAGCACAGAGTATTCACCGTCGGATCCAGTTCAAACAAGTGGCGGAGGATCGCCGACGGCCCGCCGTACTTCCCTTTCAACGAGCGTGTCTGTATAAACGGCCAGATCTACTTTAGGGCTTTCCCTTGTATGATAGCTTCTGAAAAAACGGTTATGGTGGCTTTTGACGTCAATCGTGAAGAATTCCGATTCATTCAGATGCGCGATGATGATTCGATTTCCAGCTCGGAAGATGCTGTTCTGATGGAATACGATGGGCATTTGGCCATTGTTGACCATCAAGGTGTTAGAAATGGTGAAGATAATGTGATGCTGATGTGGGTGTTGATGGATGAGGAAGATGAGAAATGGGTGAAGAAGCGTGTGGAGATTCCGGCGAAATACAGTGAGATAAACGATCGTCGGAGATTTAAATTTGGCGGGAGTACATTTTCCGGCGAGATGATATTTGCAGAGAGAAGATTAGGGAAGCCATTCTATGTGGTTTTGTATGATATGAAGAAGAATGAAGGGAGGAAGGTGGAGATTTGTGGATTAACGGATTTTGAGTCTACTTACAGTAATGTTGTAATGAATGTTATCAGTGTTAACGAGCATGCAGAAAGCATCATTTCTTTAACTTAGGTAGGCCTTTTTTTTTTCTTTTCCTTCCAATTATCACGTAAACAACTGTTTTTCTCTTCTGATAACAGACTCTATACATTTCGTATATTTAGAGAAAACTCCTTTGCTCTTTTGGACATAGTCAGTGGCAGACCCAAGATTTTTCCAGAGCGGGTGCAACCTTAAATTGTATCAAATGTCCGCAAAGCTGTTTGATGTATTTTTCGGTTGATTTCCAGGGATTTTTTAGCCAAATTCCTCGTTTGGGACTTTTTAAGTTTTTCGGTTGATTTCGAAGGATTTTTTAAGATTTTTGGTTGATTTCGAGTGATTTTTTAAAGGTTTTTTTGTTGATTTCGAGAGATTTTTTAAAGTAGTCCTCCTTTAACCCTTGAAATAACCCATCTACCTCAGGTTCGAATCCAGACGCAAACAACTTCTGGCCACTGGGGAATTATCTCAGGGCTGCATGCTTTAGCAGTCATAAAATTGCCGGGATTAGTCTAGGCAAATGCCTAGGATACCCTTTCCAAAAAAAATCAAAAGTTCAGCGGGTGCACCTCATGTAAAAACTTACGAAACGCTATATTTTTTACCTTTACGGAACACGGTTGAGCGGTAGCACGGGACCCCCCTCCCCATAGGGTGGGTCCGCCCCTGGAGGGAGGGTGTTCAAACAACCTGTTGGCCTGTTCAAATAGGTCAAACCGGACCGTTTTTGACGATTCGAGTGGTCTAGCGGTTCAGTCTGGTCTGTAGTTTAAACGTTTTTTTGAGTGGTCTGGGATCGAACCGACTGTCAAAAATACACATATATTAATTATATTATTCTTTCATTTTGTAGTCTGTACAAAACCTTCTTTAAATTATTGAAAGCAAACCAAACCAAACCAAACCAAAGTAGATGGGTCGAGTTAATTTCATTTAATTTCATTTTGATTGACAAGAAATCCAGGCTATTGTCATTTAATGGCTACAACATCATTTACTTTTATCATTTACTTTTATGGTCCAATTAAAAAAACTCAGAGATTTTATTTTAGATACAGATGTCATGTTTTTATTTTATTTTAAAGTCCGTAAGAAGCCGAAACCGTCTAAATTGGTCAAATCAGACCGCCTTTTTTGTGGTCCGATTCCAATTTGGTGAGTTGCTATCAAACCGCTCGGTGTGGAAATTTTCTAAATTGCCATTGCGGTTTGGTTTGTGATTTGGGGGGTTTAACCACCCAAACCGGAAGGTACGATGTTTATTGCATGACGTACAAGTCAATATATTCAGGTGTTTCCGGTGCATCATCTATGTGTACTGTACAACTCAACAATGCATAATGAGAACAATCGATATATTAAGTTTCGGTTTGAATGTTATGAAAGAAATCGTTGAAAATGTCTACTACGCTCCAACGGTACTTTGGGGCAATTTTTGTTTCTTCTTGGAAACCTTCTTCTCGACCACAGCTCCATCTTCGGATTCCGACACGATTTCAAGCTTGGCGAAGATGGGATTTGGCTGAGCCATGACCTGACCGCCTTTTAGCCCGCCCCATTTCGTATCGTTCTGCATTTCGAAACATTTTCAACCAAATTAGCTGCATATATAACCCAAAAACTATTCCAACACAGCCCACTTGGCTCTTGGCTCATTGAAGTAGGATAATAAATAGTTAAATACATAGAGATAGAGATAGAGATGTGCAAGTGGTTCTGAACTTTGGGACCGATATAGATTACGAAAAGACTGAAGTTGGGCCGGTTACTAGGGCCCGGCCAAGGACCATTCATCATATTTTGGACCATTTTGCCCTTTTACTTTAGTATAGATAGATGTTTAAGTTGATGACTTAGGGGCTATTTGTTTACCTCTTAACAGTTCCGTTAAGAGGCAATCTCTGAACCGTTAAGAGGTGAATCTTGTTTGGCAAAAAATAAGTCTGTTTCTTAATGGTTCTAAAACCCTCTGAATCATTTTGTATCTTGGACTTCCCTTAACTGTTAAGAGCCCTAATTACATCTTGAACAGTTATCAAACAATTATATTTCATTTTACACTATATCATAAGTCTCTTAATCATTCTGACCACTTAATCATTCTGCACCAAACAATTCAACAACCGCCAAACAACCACTTATTCACATGAGACAAATGAGTCTCAAAGCTCAAACTCAAAGAATGGGCTGTGTTGTTGAAACTCAGTTTCTCGTGTATTAATGATTGAAAAATACAATATTTAATCGTTGCAACAAAATACTTTTAAAATAATTTTCAATCTTTTGTGTGCAGTTTTTCTGGTTCTTTTATAAAGTAAAACACATAGATAGACAAGAGAGCAAGAATACCCATGTAACAGCATTGAACTGTTCTTCAGTGTACCCAAGTTGTTGATAAATTTTGAGACATAATTTTGGTGCCACTGGCGACAAAGCAATCGCGATAATCCTCATTGCTTCTAATACAACTACGAGATCCTGCTTCACGATAACAAATCAGAATACAAATAATGCACAAAATTCACCTTTTTCACACACTAATTTTAAACTTCAAAAATCAACAAATATCTTTGGCCGTTAGCGTGAAAGTAATATATTTATCCACAACCACAGGGGTTGTGGCGTACTGGTTGAGGTCCTGGGGGATGTGGTGGAATATTTCAATATCCCATCTGCCCAGGGTTCGAATCCAGGCATACACAACAATTGTGGCCACTGAGTTAATCAAGGCTGATGTATTGCAGACTTGCAGTCATAATTTGTCGGGATTAGTCCAGGCATAACCTAGGATACCCTTCACAATATATATATATATAGAGAGAGAGAGGTTCAAATGAGAACTTGGTAAATTTAAAGGAACAAAGGAACACCTTGTGGACCACATATGATGTGGGTCCCACGCATTATAAAATCATATATGATTCAATGGTGGGCCCCATTGAATCAGATATGATTTTATACTGTGTGGGACCCACATCATATGTGGTCTACAAGGTGTTCCTTTGTTCCTTTAAATAATGGGTGTTCTCGTATGTTCCCTCCCTATATATATATATATATATATATTTACCCCCAAAAATCGATGTAATAAAGATTAAATAGAGATGGAGAGTTAACGAGACCTTTGCAGCAGAATCAAAAGACGCGCCTCCTTGTTTAAAAAGAGACCACGGTGCATGTTCATCAATGAACAAATTGCCACCATTGCCGATCTCCAACACAGTCTCACAAGCTGAAGATAGCAACAAACTTTCATACTGAACCTTTGCCTTTTCAACCTACACAAAGAAAAAAAATGTGTTCTTTAAACGAAATCAAATCAAACAAACGACATTACAATCCTTTTATTGGAAAAGACAAATTCTAATCTTGTTGAGCACGATTCTTTTGATCACTGATACTGAGGACTCAAGGAGGAATCCATCCTTCAGGTATCACTGAATCGTGTTAAGATTTCACACTTTGTGTAGACAGTCTTTGTTATCACTGTTTCAAGATGACATTACAATTTTTGCGTATTACCAGCTTCTCTACACTGTCCTTGAAGGCATTTCCTTCGGCTGCAACACTAGAATCAACAACCAAAGTTGATTGGCAGTTTTTTTTCAAAAGTCCAAGGGTACGATTAAGGAGATTGCCTACATGAAACGGCTAATAATCAAACTCTACGCACAATATTTTCAGTTTTAAGAGCAAAAAATTACGTGGAAATAGAGAAAATAACTAAAAATGTACCAATGGTATTGGCGAGATGTGCATTGACGATATTGATGAACCGTTCCTCAGAGTAATCACCATCGTTTCCAAATTCAACCTCTCTGAGGAAAAAGTACCGAACAGCATCAGGCCCGAATCTGTGCACTAATTCGTTTGGTTCAAGAGTATTCCCAAGTGACTTTCCCATCTTCATACCGTCCTAAAATTTTACAAATAAAAACCATCGCTGCATGAAATGATAGTATGCATATGGGCATAAGTGTTCATGATAAAAGTAAAGCATATAGTTCTAGAAAATGTAAAATTATTACACTTTTAATCAACTATGTGACAATTTTACCCTTAATAATAGAGCATACAGTTTTAGAAATATATAATCATTCCACTAATGAATTCTCTATCTCATCAACTCTTGAATATTCTTGCATCAAAATATGGTAGAGTTGGAAATTTAGTAAATTATAACTATTTATTTATGAAAGGAGACACCTATTTTGGGACAGAGGGAGGTTCAGGGGAAAACCTAAAATAAAAAAGAAAACTGAAGAACGTCCTGGGAGCCCTCCATCTGGGCGGTATGCATTTGTATATGGGCAGTATGCACAGAATATAGATGCATACAAACGATTGAAGCGGGTATTTTTCCTATGCACGAGTGCATATTAAGCATTAGTTCATATGCACAAATGCATGTTACAACTTACCAATATGCATTTGTGCATACCATCCGGATGGAGGGCTTTTTTTTTTTTTTTTTTTGAGGTTTTCCCCTAAACCTGACCCTTTTGGGACAAACGTTAATAGAAATGTGGACACTTATTTTGGGATGGAGAGAGTAGTAAAGTAGATACCTTTGTTAGGAACCCATGGCCAAAAACAGTCTTGGGAAGGCTCAGTCCAGCCGACATTAACATAGCCGGCCAATAAACTGCATGAAAACGCAATATATCCTGCAGAAAATGAACCAATTAAAATCTTCCATTTCTATTAACGATCTCCAATGCTTCCTTGAAGAGGTGAAGCAAAAAAAACTGGATCGAGAATATGAAACTTATGCCCGTGATACCTTGCCAATCAAGTGCAACGAAGCAGGCCAACCCGAAGAAATTGCAGTTTGTAAACTAGGTTGCTCTTGGCCTTCTGACAATGCTGATATATAACTACATAATAGATACAAATGAGAGAGAGTATTTAATCATGTGTCAAATATATAGATACATTTTAGTAGAGACCAAATAGAGGAATCTTGTGGACCAAAATCCGTATCATCTAATGATGATTCTGGCCAAATAGGTTCAAAACAAACACTTCCCGAAAAAGATTCTTGCAGTTTTTTTTTTCTCATGAAAACGAGAGTAGTAAAAGAAGATCCCCGTTTTGAAAGGTGTATGAGATAGTAAATGCATAAAAAAAGAAAAGTTTACCCAAGCAATGCATCAAACCATACATATATGGTTTGTTTTGGGTCGGTAGGAACTCTAATGCCCCAATCCACTGATGCTCGGGAAATAGAGAAATCTCTGAGCCCAGATTTCATCCAATTTTGAACCTAAACAAGTTTATGCATTCATAAATACAGCATTGTAATTTGTAAGGCAGCTGAATCGTTAAGACACTGCAGCATGATGACAATGGCTTACTTTTGAACCTTTGCTTTTTTAACACAGATTTCAAACAATTATTCTTTAAGATGGGTATGTTTGTGTGTGTTACATGAAGCAATAACATCACTTTCAATCAAGTATTAATTAAAAACATTGGTCCAAAATATAACATTTCATAAGGTGACAATGACATAAGTCAATAAACTAATTATCTCACCTCATTTAAACGATAAACTGGCTGTACAAAATCTGGATTGTGCTCTAAAATCTCTTCTAACTTTTTCTGATACTTTGACAATGCAAAAAAGTAATTGTCTTCTTTCCTTGCGACACATGGCTTCAGGTGCATTGGACAACAATTGTTTTCGAGCAATTCTTTCTCATCCTGTAGGTGTTTCAAAGGTAAGGATTCCACAAAACCATGTATATCCTTTTCAAAAGTTTATTTAGCTGCACAAAACATATAATATGTTTATTAATAGGGGAATTAATTAAAATAGCCACTTTTTACTTGTGGTTTCATCTTCTAGCCCATCTCTCCAAAAAGTTACCAAAATAGCCATCAGGTTCACAATTACGAAGGGGTGAAAATGTAAAAAAAGAAGAAGTTTTTGAACCAGGTTCGCAATTGCAGAGACCAAATATGTAAAATTTGGAAATTACATTCGCAATTGCGAAGTTGATATTGCAAACCTAGACCAAATTTTACATATTTGGTTCCTGAAATTGCAAACCTAGTTCAGAAACTTTTTTTTATTTACATTTTCACCCCTTGGCAATTGTGAACCTGATGGCTATTTTGGTAGCTTATGGGAGAAATATGCTAGGAGGTTAAACCACAAGTAAAAAATGGCTACTTTAATTAATTACCCATCAATGTATCAAGTACCTACTCCCTCCGTTTCAAAATAAGTGTCCACTTTTCTATTTAGTTTGTCCCAAAAATAAGTGTCCATTTTCAAAAGTAAGTGCCTACTTTCTGATTCTACCTTTAATCATGAGATAAAGAAATTCATTACCCTCTTTATTATTAAAGGTAAATTGTCATTTATAGACATTTATTTTGGGACAGAGGAAAAAGACTTGTATCTACAAGCTCAAGGTCTTTAAGTATTTTTACCTTATACTCCTCACAGTTGACACAATACAATCCTTCATAATCAGCTTGATATATATCACCATTGGCAAGAACCTTTGAATAGAACTCTTCCACAATAGCTTCATGCTTAGGATCAGTCGTGCGAATGAACTTATCATAAGATATATCTAACTGAAATTCAAACGTAAGAAAGCAAAAGCACAATATTATGAACAAAAATCCAATAACAGATTAGGGGAACAAATAAAAGATTTATTTGTAACAAGATTTACATCTTTCCATAATTCCCTATAAGATTGTGAAATTGCATCACAGTGGTCTTTTGGAATGGAGCCACCTGCAGCGGCGGCCGTAGCTATTTTCTCTCCATGCTCATCTGTGCCGGTGATGAATATAACCTTCTTTCCAATAAGCCTCTGATATTAGAATTTAGAAACAAACTTTAGAATAAATCATTGCCAATTTCAACATAATTCGGGATTCCTGGACTTAATCAGATACAATTTGAAAGATTTTGCAGTTTCATTGATTAGGGTTTGCCAAAAAGGACTTTTTATGTTTTCAAAAGTTAGCAATACAAATCAAGAATTGAGTTTGAATTAGCAAGAATATCTACATTTTGACTTTAGAAATCAATTTGCAAAGGTCTAAAATTTGTAATCAGTTAGCATACATATGTCCACAAGTATTTCTATGCTTGGGCTGTTTGTTTACCACTTAACAGTTCCATTAAGATGCAACCTCTGAATCGGTAAGAGCTGAATCTTGTTTGGCAAAAAAAGAATCTGCTTCTTAGTGGTTCTAAATCCTTCTTAATCATTTTGTATCCTGGACGTCCCCCAGAGGCCTAATTTCATATTGAACAATTACCAAACAATTATACTTTATTTTGCACTGAATCATAACAGCCTCTTAATCATTCTGCAGCAAACCATTCAGCAACTGCCAAACAGCCCCTTATTTAGATTTTAGGGTTCCAAAAAGTTATGAAAATGAGATAATTAACTCCTATAAAAACAAAATTAAAAGTGAATTAAGAACAAATTAGATTAGAAAGGCATAGATTGTAACAGGAACTTGTAAATAAATTACAGAATCAACCAAACAGATGCAATTATTCGAGAAGTTAGCATAAAATGGCAGACCTGAAATCGAGCAATAGCATCGGCGGCAATGGTGGAGTATGCACTGCCCATGTGAGGAGGAGCATTGACGTAATAAAGAGGAGTGGTGAGGACAAAGGGCGGGTCGTCTTTTGTGGTGACAGCTGCTGAGTTGAGGGCGTTAGAAGTAGAAGTATTACTGCAAGTGCAGTATAACGAAGCTCCTGATCTTTTGGAAGAAGAAGAAGAAGAAGAGAACCATTTAGAATGGAAATGAATTTGGGTTTTGTTAATCGAATTCGAAAAGGACGATGAGAAGATGAAAGTGGTGAGACTGTTTCTTTGAAATTGAAGGGAGTGTTGTAGCCTTGCCGTTGCCGCCATATCTTCACAAGTGAATGGTGGGTTTGGGTTTTTGGGGATAGGACAGGGTTTAGGTTCGACTTTCAGTGACAACAAACAACGTAAGCAAAAAAGGGGATCAGATTACTAACCATACCACTGTAAGATGTGAGTTCTGTTTGCCAAAAGATATGTCTGATTTTTAATGGTTTAAAAATCTTCATTATGATTTTGTATCTAATGGTTTCGTATAGAATGATTAAGACATTTTTATTAAGAAAGAGTATCTGATCATTAAAGATGTGAATTCTGTTTGGCAAAAGATATGTACGACTCTTAATGATTCTAAAACCCTTAGAATAATTTTGTATCGTGGGTTTTCCTTAACTAATAAGAGCCATGATTTCATTTTGAATAATCATCAAACAATTATATTTTATTTTGCAATATATCATAAAAGCTTCTTAATCATTCTAATCAATTAATCATTGTGCACTAAATCACTCAGTAACACTATCAAACAACCGTTAAGTGGTCATAATGATTAAGATGCTCTTAAGATATATTGTAAAACGAAATATAATTGTTTGATAATTGTTCAAAATGAAATTAGGGCTCTGAATGGTTAAATGAGATCCATGATACAAAATGATTCAGAGAGTTTAGAATCATTAAGAGGCAGACTTATTTTCACCTCTTAGCGATTCAGAGATTGCCTCTTAGTGGAACTGTTAAGGGGTAAACAAACAACCCCTTAATGGAACTAGAGGTGTGATAAAATCAACCGATACAATTAGAACAGACCGACTATACTTGGATATCCAATTGTAATTGGATCAAATCGGATTGAAAATTTCAATATCCAATTTAGATCGGTCGGTTTTTGGATGACAATTCAGAACCGAACCAACCACAAAGGTTGTGGCGTAGTGATTGAGGTCCTGAAGAATGTGGTGGAATATCTCATCTACACAAGGTTCGAATCAATACGTACACAAAAATTGTGGTCATTGAGTTTATCAAGGCTGATGTCTTGCAGTAATAATTTTTTGAGATTAGTCTAGGCATAGTCTGAGGCACCCTTCCAAAAAACCCGATCAAACCGACCCGACCGACATCCAATTACCATCCAAATGGATCTGTCATTTGACCTCAGTCATTCCATACAAATGGATCTGTCCTTCGACTTAGGTTAGGGCAAGAAGGCTACAGTTAAAACCCCCAAAAAAGGGTTGTTAACATTCTTCGATGTTGGTGCAGTTCATTTTCTTTTATTATCCGACATATCACATTTGTACAACTATTGCAACCCAATATCAATTGTCTTTTTAGTCTAATAAATATTTGGTTCCATAAATATAGCGATCGTTTTATAATATAAAACGTTGAGTATAATTCATGAACTCTAATTATTTTTCACAAATATCCGAATTATAATAAATGAACCCTCACAATTTCCATAAATATTTCAATTGATTGGGTTGCATTGGTTGTACAAATGTGATAAGTTGTATTTGAAACGTCTTATATTATTATGTATGACAATTTTTAAAAGCATGTTACCTTAAATAAAAACTAGAACAAAATACGTTTCGTTCCGTATGTTTTGATGCTATTTTCTCATTAAAAAACGTTCAATCTCTAACAACAAATTGTATTAAAAGCATTGTATTTTGTTCTTATTTTTAATTTATGTATAGTAGTTTCAAAACAATCGTATGATACCTTATCTGTGAATGTTTGGTTTATAGAAAAAAAGTTTAATCGCGAACCAATTTTTGGTTGTGAACCGGGAGATAAAGGAGAGCGCAACACGTGTCATAACATCCACGTTCAGTACGAATCACGAAGATGAAGTTCATATATCATTCATAACGAACGGTACAACATTCAGTAGGAATAACAAATGATAATGATCCATGTTAAATGGATTCATTATTCATGATGAATAACACATGGACACAAGGGACATGTGTCATGTTCTTCTTTATGTCTCAGTTTATAAAAAAAATTCAGTTTTCATTTGAACCCGTCCCTTGATTTCTATTTATAATTTGCATGAAATGCAATGTATTCGATCTGATTCATATTTTATAAACATTTAAAATATGACATAAAGAAGGTTTAAAAAATACATCATTTTTAGTGAAACTTAAAAACATTTACATTTAATTTTCCACGAGTTGCATTATGATCTTAACTTCTGTAGAGCCAATAGTTTAAATAAAATATATTGTCATTTATTTCAACATTGTGGCTGTAGTTTAGTGGTAAGAATTCCACGTTGTGGCCGTGGAGACCTGGGCTCGAATCCCAGCAGCCACACAATATTTCTCTTTTTTTGGATGATTCAATTCCAATAGGGTTTGAAAATGCGTATTTAACCCAATTTTCGAACTCAAATCAGTCGTTTATCTCCTTTTGACCCCTTCGTCTTTCACACCACAACTCATTGGCGTCCAAGGTATGCGATTTCTTCCTATTTCTGTGCAAATTTGTATGTATGTATTGATTGTTTTGTTTTTGGTTTGCAATTTTCGATTTTCTCAAGTTTTGTAGTATACAGAGAAGTGTTGTTATCTGCTTGGAGATCGAAACCTAATTGTTATTTGTTATTATTAGCGGACCTGTTTCTCTTATATGATCTTGAAATCGATCAGATTTCGCAGTTGATTTCGTTATTATCTGCATTTAGTCTCTAGATCCAGAATTTTGAAACCTTTTGTTTTTTCATCAGTCCGATTTAGCGTGCGTTTCTAACTGATAATTGATTTGAAAGAAGATGGAGGCATGGAGCGTTAGTATTAGACTCCTAAGATAGTTGTTAGGGTTCAATTTTTCTTAGATGATCTTAAAAGTTGACTTCGTCGTCTTTTGCACTTGATTTCTAGATCCAAATTGAGTCATTTGATTTTCTGTATATAAGAGTATGTGTTCGTGTTTGATGATTAACAAAATGAATGGAAAACGATAATTTAGCAAATTCTGAGCATTTTGTGCAAACTATAGAGAAGGGGATTTCATGGCAGATTAGAGAATCCAACTCTTTGTAGCAGGGCAATCAACCAAATCCAACATAAGATTTCACAGTTGAATTTGTTAGACCATCCTTATTCTTGATCCAAAGTT
Organism: Silybum marianum; assembly: GCA_036898165.1. Classification (NCBI taxonomy): domain Eukaryota; kingdom Viridiplantae; phylum Streptophyta; class Magnoliopsida; order Asterales; family Asteraceae; genus Silybum; species Silybum marianum. The sequence continues at coordinate 45,379,715 of CM072529.1, read as the reverse complement.
TTGAAACTTCTTGTCTCTGACTGTGTATTTCTTATGATTGATTCAAATTGGATCCCAGATTGAAAAAAACATGGATGATTTACATTAATTTTAAATTTTGATCTGTTGATATGGCGATGGAAAAGGAATTTTTCATGAGTATTTAGAGAGATTTCTTTGTAGTACTGTAATGTAATCACTGTTTTTTGATCCACATTTTCTTATGTGACCTTTGAAGAACACTAATAGCACAGTTAATTTTGTTGTCGTCTCACTTGTTTTCTAGACCCATAGTTTGCTACTTCTTCTTGTCTGTCTGTATCTATGATGATTGATTTGAAAACCAATGGGGGTATAGCTTCATATGTCAAATCTCAAAGTCATGGGTGATAATCATTTTGTAGACTATGATCTTGTCAATTGTCATATGAGCAAGGAGAAGGAATTTTCATGAACAAGTAGAGAGCTAATTATCAGCAAGAGTCTTGATCTAAGATCGATAATTTCTTGTGTTTTCTTCAAAAAAACATTTGGTTTCACAGTTGAAATTCGTTATCATCTGCTCTTGGTTTCTAAATCTGAACTTTAAATGTTTATCTTGTCTTTGAGTGTGTCTGTGTTTCTGTTGGTTGATTAGAGAGAGAACAGAGAAGGGTATATAACCACAAGGCTTGTGGCGTACTGGTTAATACTTGTGGGGGATGAGGCTAGATAACCCATCTACCCCATGTTCGAATCCAGGCGCAAACAACTTGTGGCCACTGAGGAATTATCTCAGGGCTGCATGCTTTAGCAGTCTTAAAATTGCCAGGGATAGTCTAGGCACGCCTAGGATACCCTTTCCAAAAAAACAGAGAAGGGTACACAAAAAATATGTAGCATAACTTTAGAAACGCCATGTTGAAGTGTATACAGAATAGATAGTGAGTGCCTGATTGAATTAATCGGGTTATTTAGGAACAAGGTCAACGATGCCTCAGACAGTGTTCAACTTTTTGTTTCCATCTTCACCCTTACCTATATTTCATTTGGTTCTCAATCATCTCATCGGTTAAGATCATCACTTAAGTTGGCTTATGATCAGCTGCACTCGAAAATCTTTCAAGAGCTAATCTGTAAGTTTGCACTTGTACTTTAGGTTTTTAGACAACTTTAAAGTCAATTAATCCTTTGTCTTAAATTATAAATTTAAATAACAATGTATTAAGTTGGTGGTATACCAAAGCAGAATATAGATCCCTATATATGTATGAAGCTTATAATACGTTAAAAAACACCACGTGTCAATTATGTCCCAAATGCTACTTAGAAACGTCTAATGTTTGTAAGCCTAATTAGCCAAATCAGGAAAGCGTTTATGAAATTGAGATTGAAAAGAGGACTAGTATTTGGTTCAAACTCAAGGCACACAAATTTTGAGTCTAGTGGTGGCTCACCCGCATGCCAACAGCATTTTGCAAATCTTTGGCTGAAGTTGGGATCCCTGTCTTAGGGCCTGTTTGTTTATCTCTTAACAGTTCCATTAAGAGGCAACCTCTGAATCGTTAAGAGGTGAATCCTGTTTGGCAAAAAATAAATCAGCCTCTTAATGGTTTCAAAACCGAATCATTTTGTATCCTGGACCTCCCTTAACCATTAAGAGCCCTAATTTTTTTTTGGAAAGGGTATCCTAGGCATTTGCCTAGACTAATCCCTGACAATTTTAAGACTGCTAAAGTATGAAGTCCTGAAATAATTCCCCAGTGACCACAAGTTGTTTGCGTCTGGATTCGAACCTGGGGTAGATGGGTTATCTAGCCTCATCTCCCACAAACCTTAACAGTACGCCACAAGCCTTGTGGTTAAGAGCCCTAATTTCATTTTGCACTATATCATAAAAGCCTCTTAATCATTCTGCACCAAACCATCCGGCAACTGCCCAAACAGCCCCTTAGTTGACACCGAATTGTCAAATAGGGTAGGGGGTAGAATGTGGCTTATGTTGGGTTGGGTTGTTTTGATCTAATACTATCAATCTTGCATGAATGTTGTCTCTTCTAACCAATGGGTAAATGGTGCAGATGATGACTGATGGAGATCTGGGATTCATGGCTAACTTCTTGGGCATATTCATATTTGCACTGGTCATAGCATACCACTACGTGTTGGCTGACCCCAAATACGAAGCCAACTAAAGATGAACAAGGCGTATTTTGATAAAATGTGACGGATAAATCAAATCCATCCATGTAACGGGGTGCAGTTTTCACATTGTTTTTTCAGTTTGTTTTTATTTTGCTTGCTAGTCATTTATGTTTGGGAACTTGGATTTAAAAGATGTTATCTGACTTTTTGTTACAAAAAAAAAAAACATTTAATTATATTAAAAGATGAACTAATTTGATTAAAAAAACCGGCTAGTATTTAGGTTCTTCTATTACATTTAATTATAAATCAAAGGCTAAACAGGAGGCATTTGGTCCTTTTAGTTGTTTTAAGATTTTAATTTGATACATGGTTTAGTAAGTTTGAATATTGTTTTGATATGAGAAAGAAAAAATGTATTTTTATCCCACTTTATTCAAACCAAAACCAAAACCAAAACTATAAAGAAACCAACCATTTTCATTTCATTTGATTTCAGAAGAAGCAACAGACAATAAGGGGAATTGAAAACCAGAATTGAGAAAAGGAAAGGAAAGACAATTGGAGGTTGGTTTTTAGATGAATTCTTGGGATTTCCTCACACATCGTCCCACTTTCTTCCTGAAGTCATCTCTTCTATCTCTCCATTCTTTCTGCAATCAATCACAAAACCAATTAATAATAATAAAAAAAAAAACTCATATTGGTTTTTTACTTACATAATAACCCTTAATTAAAAAGATCATTCATTCATCATTACCGCAGCTTCAACATTTGCAGGAGATTCATCATTAGGGCTTGAAAGCATTGATATAATGCTCAACACTATGCTCTCCACCTACACCAACCAACCAATATCATCCATCTCTCACTATTCTTATTCAACTTATTTTATACATATATATATATATATAATAAAGAAAACTTATTTCAAGAGAAAACGCTAAAAAAAAGAAAACGGAAAGAACACCAGGGAGTCTTCCATCTGGATGATATTGACTAATGCATACCGGTAGTTTGTAACATGCATTAGTGAATATTCATCAATGCATATTTAATGATAGAAATATTGGTGCATAGGAACAAAAAACGCTTGTATGCATTAGTGCATACCGTCCAGGTGGAACGCTTGTTCTTCAGCTTCAGTTTTCTCTTTTTTTTAGTGTCTTCCCTTAAATCTCCCTCTCTCTCTCTCTCTCTCTATATATATATATATATAATCAATCAATGTGATTACCGTATGAACAGGTGTCCAACGCTCACTTGCAAGCTCGTACCCATTAGGATCATCACCAGGGGGATGAAGAATTGATATACAAACCTTCCCATCAGGGTAAACTGTCAATCACCATAACAACATATCACTCTTGTAACCAAAATCACATTTTTATAAAAAGAACATGAACAGAAGTTGCAAACCATCATAAGTGGTCTTTTGGTCGCAAACCAACCATTGTTTCAGAAACAATGGTTGGTTTGCAACAAAAAAGACCACTTACAATTGTTCTAAAAGAACAATGATCCAGCATACATACTAACCATTCGGATGCCAAACCTCCGATGTAAACCTAACCGTTGGAGGGCTGTTTGGATAATTTTGTGGGAAGGTCATTATAGCATTAAAGAAACCACCCTCACTGAAACAATTAACCCAAAAAACCATCAGTCAGAAACATCCATTCAATTCCATACATGATGTATCATTGAGATCAAGAAACTAACCGAAAAAAATTATAGTAATTTCCTTTTAGATTACTCAAAACTCCATAAACCCTAATGAACCCATTAGATTCAAGAATTCCAAGAACAAGGAATTTCAAACCACAATCCACAAATTAAAGTTCCAAAATCAAAAACAAAAAGATTTCAATCTGAAAACAAATAAGCCATAGAACAATAATTGATTTAAAAGAATTTCAAACTATGAATCCAATTATAATTGGTGTTATGATACCATATGACTACTTATTAAAAACCTCAAGAAACCCAATTAAATCAATAAACAGAAGAATAAACCCTATCACCCCCAATTTCATATAATTAAGTTCCTAAACTACATATCAGATTCAATATATGAACAAGATAGAATAGAAGAACTCACTATAATGTATCAGGCGGTCCGATAACGGTGACACTCCATTCAAATAGATTGCTTTCATCAACAAGACCCGCCGAGAATCCATCAACAGGGTTTTTACAGAGATCTGCAAAAATAAGTGACGGATCATGGAATCAGAAGAACAAGTTAAGGTAAATCGAAATTAGAACCCTAGAATCAAAAGAACAGCAATACCTTTAAGCTGTTTCTGGAGAAGAAGACTTGCTTGAGATGAAGAAGCCATGGATGGATGGTTCTAGAGAGAGAGAGAGATTGGAGAAGAAGAAAGAATAGTGAAAGATAAAAGTGTTTTGAGAGTTCTTCTGTAGAAAGAAAGCGTCAAGATGTATGTATATAGAGAGGAGAGAAGAACCAAAGTTGTCTTCCGATTCCAAACTCCTTTCTTTATCTCTATCTCTTCCCTCGATATTATATATAGGCTGAAATTGGGATTCTTTCAAAAGGAAATCGAATCATCAAAACAAAATATAGCTATCGATGTTAAATTAAAAATAATAAAATAGTTATTTTTTTGGGGTAAAAATATGGGATTTTCTTTTTGTTTTTAAAAATAGATGGTTATAAGTTATAACTATTTTTTAATTTATTTTTTATAAATAGATAGTCGTAATCATGTGTGAGAAGGAGAGTTAAAGTATAAATGTAAGAAAGAAATTTGGATTTTTAGTCATCTTTAATCTTAAACCTATTCATGAAATCATGTTTTATACGAGGAATGATCCAGTGCATCTCGGTGTATCTCATACTACTGTACATCCAAGAGTGCAGATCCCTTATTACGCTTCTTATCTTAACTTTCATTCTCATCGAAAACTCAATCATATATATATATATATATATATAGGAAGGTTCAAACGAGAACTTTGTAAATTTAAAGGAATAAAGGAACACCTTATGGACCACATATGATGTGGGTCCCACATAATATTAAATCATTTCTAATTTAATATTAAATCATATTAAATCAAAAATGATTTAATATTATATGGGACCCACATCATATGTGGTCCACAAGGTGTTTCTTTATTTCTTTAAAAAATGGTGATTAGGGTGGTTCTTCCCTATATATATATATATATATAGTCTTCTTCAAATGTTAAGTCATTTATTTGTGTTAACTTTATTAACCAATCTGGACCATTAATCTATTTAACCAACGGATGAAATATGGTTGTGACAATTTTATAATTAAACCATGTAAATTTGGGTTTGAAAAAGGATGAACATTAATAAACAAGGGTAATAAGGTAAAAAGACACTACAACTCAAAATTGGAAACAATCGTCTTCCCTAAATTATCTCCATCACCCTTGAATAAGTCAATCAATTCCGATTTTGATGGGATGATTTGTTGGTGTATGAAAAATCTGGAAATTCGATTATAGTTTGAATCGAACAAAAAAAAATTCGATTATGCAGAAAAAAGAGAAATTTTATTGTTCACTAGTAAACGAGTTTAATAAAATGCAGTAGTCTAATTAGGACTATTTACATATGCATCTGCAAATTGATTGTTCAATAGTGAACGAGTTTGATAAAATGCATTAGTCTAATTAGGACTATTTACATATGCGTCTGCAATTTGATTGTTCACTGGTGAACGAGCCATTTGAATCCGTAGTTTGTTTGATCACTACTGAACATATTGATAGTACATCACTGAACATTTTGTCTAACTTGGCTTATTTATATATGCGTCTAAAATTTAATTGTTCACTAGTGAATGGTAGCAAATTTGAATCTGTAATTTATTTGATCACTACTGAACATATTGATAGTTCATCACCAGTTCGTTTATGAACCCAGTTCACTTATGAAGTCAATTTTACATAACATGATACTAAAATACATAAAAGACCCACTGTGATACCCGCTGTCCACGATGGTAGCAAATTGTTCACTAGTGAATGGTAGCAATTTTGAATCTGTAATTTATTTGATCACTACTGAACATATTGATAGTTCATCACCAGTTCACTTATGAACCCAATTTTACAAGATACATAACATGATACTAAAATACATAAAAGACCCATTGTGATACCCGCTGTCCACTATGATATCCGCTAAGAAACCCATATCTGACAAAATTCGTCTTACTTCTCCGGTGAAATCTCGGTTACGGCTCAGATCTAAAACTCGATCTGTGTATCTTACATCTCCGGCGCAATCCGATTAGTAGAAACAACGGTCGATGAGTTACGGTGGATGATATACATCGGTTGATGAGATATTGCAGCGGTGGTGGTGGTAGCGACGGTGCTCGACCTTCCGCAGAACCACCACCCTCTTCCACGACAGCAGTAGCGGCGTCTCCGGTAAGTGAATTCGACCATGATTCCGATTTCAAACGTCGACAAACTATTTTTATGAACATAAATTGAATTTGAATGATGCGATTAGATATTAGAATCATTGATACAATTTTCATACTTAACTATCCTATAATTATGGAATGTATTATTGATACAACTTCCGTAGTTAACTATCCTAAAATTATGGAATGTATTATTTAGAAAAACAAAAAACAAAATAATAAAATTATACAATATTTATTAAAATACAATAATGCCTCTATGTAAAAAACAAAATATTAATAATTCAATAAATAACAAAATTCCCCTATTGGTCAATTTTAGTTAACAAAGTTAACACAAATTAATAAGTTAACACATGATTGACTCTCTATATATATATACATACATATAGATAGATAGAGATAGAGAGAGAGAGAGAGGAAATGGGATTTTTTGTTTCTTATCTTAACTCTCATTCTCATCGAAAACTCAATCATATATATATATATATATATATATATATAGAGAGAGAGAGAGAGGGGGGGGAAAGTTCAAATGAGAACTCAAATTTGGTTGTGAACGTGAGATGAGAGCGCAACACGTGTCTGAATGTAAATGAATATAGTATTTATTCAGTCTGAATAATGCTTATTTAGATTGAATAAATACTATATTCGGTCTGAATATTTCTTTTATTGTTCAGTCTGAATATGAAACGTGTCACACTCTCATTCGTCCTCACGTTCACAACCAAATTTGATGTCTCATTTAAACCCGTCCCTATATATATATATAGAGGGTTGGTTTCAATTACAAATTCTCCAATTCCAACAAGCTATACAAACCAATCCATACCACACGATTTTGTCTCTGATTATTTTTTGAATTAATTTCCGACTACATTGAAGTGGTTATCGACTACACAAATCATCGTTAAGATAAAAAAGATATAGTTTTTCCGACGATACCCCCTTTTTTCCGACAATACCTCTATTTTTTTCCGGCAATATATTAACTCACTCTTAATGGATGTACAGACGCTTTCGATGAACGCCGTTGATGATGTACAAAGTTGTCGATGGTAAAGTAGTTAAGTGTGAACGGATGTATAGACGTTGTCGATGAACGCCATCGTGAATCATGCAACCCAGTTTCACGAATGTCGTCAATGAACGCAATCGTTAATCATGCAACCCAGCTTCATGAACGACGTCGTGAATTCATGCAACCCGGTTTGTCGTGAATGATGCAACCCAGTTTCATGAATGCCGTCGTGAATCATGCAACCCGGTTTCATGAACAATCAAACACAACTACCTTCCTCGTAGTAATTGTTTGGAAACCGACAAAATCCTCATTCGTTGCTCGAGCATCATCAACAGGATCTCCATTCGAAACATGTTGACATAATTCTTCTTGCCGACTCAAACACCATTTCATTGACAAACCACCGTTCTCCGCAAATTCGAAATTACCAAAAACGTCATACTCATTTATGATTGGAAAAATCAATTTAAAAGAGAAAAACAAAATGAAGAAGAAAACATGCAGTTATTAGAAAAGAAAAAAAAGAATAAAGTAATTGAAATTCTTAAATCACGCCTACCGCATTAAATTGGAAAAAAATTAATTTTCTTAACAATAAAATGTCAACATTACCCTTCCAGGTTTATTTAATTTAAAAAATAATGATATACACATGCCATGTTCTAATTGAAAGAAAGTATTTTGTATAGTTTGTTGAAAATGAAGAGTTTGTATTTGAAATCCACCCTCTATAAATTAGACTTGGTGAATAACCTTAGGAATCTTTTTAAGATCAAAATGTATTTATATGTGTTAACTCAAATATCGTATTTATGTTTCAAAAGAGAGAGTACATTTATTTCTTTGTCAAAGTATAAGAGCACTTTTACCATCTCATCTCTATATTACTAAATCTAGTGAACATTACCTACTTTAACCACAAGGGTTGTAGCGTAATGACTGAAGTCTTGTAGGATGTGGTGGAATGTTTCATCTGCTCAAGGTTCGATTCCAGATGTATACAACAATTGTGACTACTGAATTTATCAGAACTGATTTCTTACAGTCACAATTTACTGGAATTAGTCCAGATATAATGTAGGACATTCTTAAAAAACATCACCTACTTCCATATCATGTTTGAAGATATGTGTCTATTATTAACAAAAATCACTTCAAAGATGTATGGGCAAAAAAGTAAAGAACGAGGGCAAAACTCACCTTATGTTAGAGATTGTCCATGGCTTAAGCCTTTATTTTGGATAAAAGGTTGATATTGGCAACCCCAACCGGCCCACAATCGGCTGCCAATTCTATAATATGGGGAGCATACCTGACTCACTTGGCGGTTGTGGCTATAAGGACGTCCGGACTTAATCCTTTATTTTGTAGTCTTTGTCGATAAAAATCCCTTTAAAACCTGTGAAAAAGATATATGTGCAAAAAATACATCGAACAAACCTTGAAATGAGATTTCTACAGTTACAAAATGGAAGAAGACTTAAAAAAATCAAAAACAAGAAACCCAAAACGCAAATAACAAATCCGAGGACCGATTGGATTAACAACCAAGTTTGATGTGAACTTATTGTTGGAAAAGATAGCCTTATTCATAGGGTTTACATGCAATGAATTACGGGGTCTAAATAGAAGTTTTAGACAACAAATTCAAGGTATAAGTCTACAATTTCTTGGAAAAGGTATCCTAGGCATTTGCCTAGACTAATCCCTGACAATTTTAAGACTGCTAAAACATGCAGCCCTGAGATAATTCCTCAATGGCCACAAGTTGTTTGCGCCTGGATTCGAACCTGAGGTAGATGGGTTATCTAGCCTCATCTCCCACAAACCTTAACCAGTACACCACAAGTCTACAAATTATTAACAAATGCTACAAAATTTTAAAGCATCTTCTTACTCAATCGAAATACACACCTAAAATTGGCAATATGCTTTAATTACTATATTCATTATTAGCCAATGAGTTGGAAGATGCTCATGTCAAAAACTCTTTGTCAAGTAAACAACAAATTAATATACTTTTCTTTTTATATATACCTCCACTTCCTACAACACATCATAATGAATATTTCCTAGAATCTCCATGAATGAATATGGCCTCTTTGATTCCTTTCCATAGAGGGCTCTTTTAAAAGTTATCCAATGTTCTCCTAAAAATAAACTACTTAACAAATATGAGATCATACATAAGTGTAGAAAAACCGGTAGGGAAGGCATCTTGAAATTCAAAAAGCTCTAGAAAGAAATGCAAGACCAAAAATGGTTAAAAAACCGACAGTTGAATCATGGGTAGATGGAAAAGAAAGCGTATTTCTTAATTAATTTGTCACTTTTGTTAGCGCAAATATCCTGCAATGATACCCCTATCAACTTGAGAGGATCAGGTTAACTCCCGGTTATTAACAAATTCTTTCTATTTAGAGTAAAAGAAATTACAGTCTAATGCTTGTTTTATCATATTTATACGCTTATGGCCAAACAAATATAGAAATTAACTGGCAACTTCACTACTCTAGGAAGTAGTATATTCCTAAAAAATTCATTTTTGATGCATTTACTTTATATTTATACAACCAATATTGCATTATGTACACTTCACTTATACTATGTTCACATATCGATCATTATTCAAGATAAATCAAGATCATAAACAATAATCATTAAATATATGGAGATGAAAAAAAAGGCTTTCTGCAAGCGTGAGCAAAACTATTTCATCCGAACTGTCTGTAGTAACCAATTCCTTTCTTGCTGTCTGTCTCAAATATCATAACAAAAGAGAAATAAAGTTTATAAATGTCCTATATGTATATTTTTGGCCTTGACTATAAGAAATACTATTGTAAAATTTCATTGTCAAGAGAATTCCATGTTTTCTGGATATAGTTACTTTTAACCATCTTGCAATGGTTCATAACTCGTAGATAAAGATTCCAACTTACTTTCTAATGTAATCTTTTAAAATATGAAAGAACGACTAATTCATTTTTTTTTTTGAAATACCTCAGTTGAAAGATAAACCTTTTTTCTATGAATCAATATCAATTACCTTAAACAACAAATCCATATTTAACACCAACAAATAATAAGCTAAGTCTTACATAAAGTCTAGGTTAAGGTCACATGTTACTAAAAACTGAACAATATTCTTTATCTCTAATATATGGAAAACGTCCCCGAACAGCTAAGTCATTCTTGTGCATCTAACTAGCACTCAAACCTTCACGGTCTCGCTAGTACCATTCCCCAACAAGGACCTGATGCATATGTCGAGATATAAAAAGGGTTAGAATTAACGCCTGATGAGTTCAAACAACTTTCATCATATTATAAAATGATAAGAACTGAAAGAAAGCTTATTTAAATAGTACTTTCTCAGATGAAATGTCTGTATCATAAAAGCAACACCTTTCCAAAAACCCTCACTTTCATAATGAAAACCCCAAATTGAATACCTTTTGATTTAATCATGTTACTAAATATCATAAATACATAGTGAATTATTTACAAAACTTATATTTTATACATTATAGTTATTTATTTAATTTGTTTCATATCTTTTACTTTCATTTTACGCCCTTATTTATCTACATTATATGAAAGGGCACTTATGGTTATCATGAAAAATTTTAATATTACCTACCTATCAAACTTAATGTACATATCTTAAAGCTTCCATCTCCAAGTCCCAACTACTCTCCTTCCTACTAGAATTTTTAAAAAATACCACTTGTTATGCTTATTGCACAAGTCTCAAAGCTCATAACCTACAACACCTACTTCATATCAACCTTAGCAAACGATATCACAACAGTAAAAACTCTTCCCAAAACCCTCAAAGGATCCCGAAGAAAGAATGAAATCCATTTAAAATGTCCAACTCACAATTCCCTACCCAAGAAGATATAGTGAATGACACACAACTAATAATAGCTCACATTGTGAAGAATGGAATACTCCATCCATAAAAAGGAACATGGATAAATTACTCACTCGTTAATCACGTCCATTGTTGTGTTTGTTGTTGTTGTTGTTGTTGTTGCTGCATTTTCACGTGTTAGAATGTGATGCTCTCATCCAATTTACTACTGATTGTTTACTTAAGACACATATTTATCAAGAAGAAAAGAATGACGACATTTACCATCAGAATTCTTACTTATACTAAAAAAGGCTTCCAAATGGAGTTCTTAACACTACAACAAAATTGAGTTTATAGGACACCACCAATTTCAAAGCATCCTAATAGACTGTTTTATAAAACACAATATATAAAATTGCTTATCTTATTTTTAAATTTTTAGAAATTTTCATTTAAACCTTTACCTTTACCTTTACCTATACGTGTATGTATATGTATGTATATATGCTCAAATCAAGTTCAAAGCAATTTTTTGATTTTATTCCATATTTTTCTTTTTAAAAGATAGGGCAATTTAATCGATTATACTTCAACATCTTCCTCTCCTCCACAGATTCAAAGGGTGGACAAAACCAATATGCAACAATCTTTTATATTTTTCAACTATACAAATAATTCTTTAATAATAAATACTTTTATTAATTCATTTTAAAAGAAAATTTATTTGGCAATTGATATTTGATAAATCGAACCTAACATTATACTTTATGTGATCTCGTAGAAAATCTTCGACCCGAATAGGATCCATAGCTAGAAAGACTGTAGGAAAAAAGGAGAGCGTTTCTTATCACAACCTTTTTTCGTAGCAGAAGTATTTACGGGTTCTTCGGGAAAATATGTTGGTTTAGCAGGTGAACATGCCGGGCTCCGGCTCCGCGCACCTGCTGACACCTTTCGAAGCACTTTCTAGTGTGCGCTTTAGTTTTCGAATGTCTCGTTCAGCGTCACGAGTCTACAAGCCTTTCTCAGATTTGGCGAGCATCTGGAATAACTAGCGAATTACAGCTCTATTGTACTGCAATTGGTGTATGTCCTTTTGCAATATTTTTCAATATCGACCCCAAAGCTTGTTGTCACGCTAAATTAATAATATAAACGTCATAAACATTTGAAAAACAAAACACACTAGCATGAAGAGTCCGTTTAGTAAATCATCAAAACAAGAAATTGTTAAATGTAAATTAAGGTAAAATCGAAAAAAAATACTTACATCAACACAAGATATTAATCAATTTCCTTGTAATTTATTAGATAATATCATAAATTGTTTCTTTCTTCTCCTTCTCATGCCTCCTCATATGTGATTCCTGAGGACGGGTTTCGTGACAGAGCATTTGAAGTTGTTAGTAGTCAACCTTTTGCTCTAATAATCAGCCTGAAGATATTATGAATGAGTGTTCAGTGGTTGAACAAACCTGATAAATAACGACATAATGTGTTTTTAACATTGTTGTAATAAACAAAACCTCGTAATTACAATAACAGTCTTTAACGCTCACGTTGGCGATTACATTATTCTGATCAAAACTTATTTCTAGTTCATAAAACCGATGAGACTTTTTGTGAGAATATATATGATTAGTTGTCGAGTAGGAAGATACCTCATGTAAATATAATTTTTCTTTGATGAAGTATCGATCTACTTTTAAATATGTTGTGTGATTATGATGGTCCTGTCATTGAAACACAAGCTGGAGACGTATCAGCCTATATTCCTACCATGTGATCCCCATTACTGATGGACAAATCTGTTCGGAAACAGAACTCTTTTATCGCGGAATATTGTGTTATGAAAAATATTCACAACTTCTTGATTGTCATAACTTGATGAGTAGTTGGGATCTCTAGTTCTTCGATCACCCTTTGAGCCAAACACCCTCGTCTATTTCATGAGTGATCGTTAGGAATCCTGAATCTACATTGCTTCGGAACACCACTGATTGCTTCTGACTACGTCGTGTTAGTAGGTGTGATAGCCAGTCGTTGACCTCTCATTAACAGTTGACCCTGCCCAATCAACATCCGTGTAGATTTCTACATCTCTAGTGTCGATTTTCAAATGACACATTCTAGTGCATTGGTTGCCATCACTTGTGCATTTATTGCATCCATGTTTTTTTTGATAATTTCACAAACTATTTGTTGGTACAAACAAGTTTATTTATTGTCGTGTTTCTAGATTTGTTGGTCTTGGATTATTGAATTCTAGTAAAAAAAAATTAAGAGCATAGACCCAAAAGCAAGAACACATTACCCGCTATGTTGCCATATCTATTATCTGCAAAAGTGTCGATGAGATAAGTTCTAAGAAGTGAAAAAGAATGCATCTAAAGAATAAAAAAAACACCTGAAAACGACAACCGTAGATCAAAGTTATCAACACCACACAATATGCAACTAATGTTAACGAAACAGTTGCATTTTACAAGTAAGCTGAGAACTTCATTTAACTGAATAACAAAGTATACTATTATCTAATTTCCTTCTAAATGAATTGGTTTGAACATATATAAAACTAAAACAACAAGAAATGGGGATATATTTAACAAAATTTTCGACCAACATTTATCATTGTAACATGATTGCAAGAACTAGTGGTAACAATATACAGGGAGAACGAATGTCAAGCAAGAGAGTGGAGGGAGACCTTGTTTCTCCTTTTTTGTATTGGTTTTTAATGTAGTCATTTTGTTTGTTGATTTTCTTGCTAAACCGTCCTACGTCACTGGCGCATCACCAACTGTAAGCCTTCTTTCAGCATTTACCTGAAGCACGAATACGTTTTAGGTTCGATACATGAAGATTAAATGAGGTTCTTCATAAAGTTTTAGAAATGCGTAATTATAACACTTTTTATCCTTTAATGGTAGAGAAAGTAATGAAGTTCTCCATCTCAGTTCAAAGGTAAAATTAGAAAGTAGACACTTACTTTTAGAAGTATATACTTATTTTGGAACAAACTAAAATAGAAATAAGACGACAGAAGTATATATCATAGATAGATTTCTGATAGCCCTTCATTTTCTTCGACTCTTATTGCTTTGAGATGGTTAATCGGGTAAAAGTTGATTAGCGGCAACCCAAACCATCCCCACACGAAACTCGCCTCCAAGGACACCAACGTGAGGGGGCCCGCTCCTTTGCCAACTGAGCTATGAGATGGTTATTAATAACTAATTTGTCTTCTTTCTTCAAAGGAGAAATAACCAAGGTTCTAAATGGTGTGAGTGTGGCTTGGCAGTGACGTCAAGCCTCAAGCCTTGGGAGTCCCAACGTTTTTTAAGCCAGGACTTATGACAATAAATTTGTATATCATGTTATATATAGGGGCCTTCTTTTGAGAACTTTCTGATTCGTGAATTCGTGAGATCCAATTTATACCACAAAAAATTAAAATATAATATAAATTAAACAACCCTCTCTCTCCTCTCTTCTACTCTCTGTTTGTAGCATACGTGTACACATGAACAACCGAATGTGCATAACACGTGTGAGATCTAGTATTGCTTGTGAACATATCGTGAACACCAACTAAATCAATAAACCTAAATCCAAAGCTACCACTTGTGAACACCTTAGTAAAAAAATTATTAAGATTGTTTACACTGTGTTCACAATATGTTCACCTCATGTACACATTTAGATAATTAGATGTGCATGTGTGTATGTCACTGACAGACGAGAGAGGAGAGGAGAGTGAGAAAGAGATATATACGGAATTTTTTAAAAAAATGCATTAATTTCTATTTAATTAATAATAGTAATTATCTCCTTAATCATTTTATTAATTAATAATATTAATTATCTTAAATTAGTGGTTTAGGATAGATCTCACGGATCTCACAGATTTTGGAGCTCTCAAATGATTAAGCCCCTATATAAGGTTATATTAAGAGCACATAATTAAAAAATGATCTCCTAATGGTTCCATGCACCTATAATCTAAATACCATATGTAAGTAGGTTATACTAGAAAACTAAAAAGTAAAACACTAATTTTTATAAAAAAACGGTAATTAAAAAGATCAAATAAACACCTTACAGACAAGTGCATCGAGCCATGGCGCACCTTTTAGAACACCGGAAATAACACATGATCCACAACTTCTTGATTGTCAATGCATATGCATTACAGTTAGAAACATCTATAAAAAACAAAAGAAACTGAATTTCTATAAAAGAAGATAAATGTTCCATTTACCTGGACTTGGGTTCAAACTTCAGATTGACCTTAAAATCCTTTCTAGTGATATATATTCACAAACTCCAAAATAAAATCAACCTGCAATGGCAATATCTTACACCAAGTAAATCTGCAGCTCCAAAAACTTCTTTAAACTTCACATATTCTAGTTAACATTGATCATATTGATCCACCAAAATGTTCAGTAAATGCATTCAAGATTTCTTTCAGATGAGATAGTTCAAAACACTTGGTAAAAACTATAAGTAAAAACCATTGAGGTAATAAGTAATAAATAACACACCTGTCTAAGCAGTCCACAAATTAGCTCACTAAAAATTGTGAACTATATCTGATTCTTTTGGTTCTCTTTACCAACTCGATAAGGACCAGAACAAGATTTGTTATATTTAATAAACCAAAGTCTTTGAACAGATGAAATTTATGCACACAATCAAAGTCAGCATGCATGTTTCTACTTGGAACCCAAATAAGCAGACCATTTAACAACTAAACTTTACCTAATTCCTTCTTTTGACAACAAAAAGTGTTGATTGGATTACACAATTTACAACATAAAAATAATCTCTTTTCATTACTATTCAACTCCACAACTCAATAAATATGAACAGGTGAAATATCAATTTTAATTACAGATTTCAATCTAGTTTCAATAATGTTAGCAAAAACGAAAAGAACCATCAATATTATGTCCGCTCGGATACCATGAAAGTTGAATAATTTCCATGTCCTCTTCCATTAAACCAAAGGGAATAAAAATACATACAAAGATCCTAATTAATTACCTAAAATACCGGATCCTAACTTCCTTAATTACAGAGATATACATCAACTAAATATATACAAAAAATATTCTATCAAATATACTCTAACAGGTTCAAACTTCAGATTGACCTTAAATCCTTTCTAGTGATATTTTGTTGTCCACAAACAGTAAAAAAGAAAACTACCATGCTGATAAATTCATAAATAAGCCCTGGAAGTACCTCAATTGTCTTTCCATTTCAGCCTGTCACTATGTCCCCAAGCCTCATTCATGTTACACTTATCATGTTTTCACAAACTGCCACAATCAAATGGACCTGCAATGGGTAATATCTTACACTAAGGTGACGTTTGTTTTTTAAGAGGCGTTGAAGTCTGAAATCTGAAAATAAAAGAATGTGAGAATGTCTGACCGATTTAGACATAAGAGACAATTAAGAGCTGAAAAAGAAAAAAACAAACAAGGCCTAAGTAAATCTGAAGCTCCAAAAACTTCTTTAAACTTCACGTATTGGTGTCAAAAGCAAAAAAATCATGGAACCAGTTACGGAAGAACACAAAGAAACCAAATTGTTTTGACTTGAAGGCATAACCAAATGTTATCTCTATCCCAAAACATTTTGTTTTTTATTTAATAAACACGAATTATAGTTCTTCAATTATTAAGGAAAAGAAAAAAATAATATGCCCGCAAATGATGAAAATAGGTGTACCTGTTTGACTGTTTCAGCAGGAATGTCTTTCACTTGAGCATGGTTATCTCCAAACATAAGCACGCAGGCAACCTGAAGCAGAAAAGCATTCAAATTTGTCCTATATAAGATAAATTACTTCATCTAAAATCATTTGAAAAGTGAAGGCAGGTTCCATGAATCAGAACAGTAAAATGTTGTAATGCATCTCTAATTATCATCGACCATGGCTAGAGCTATCGATCCACCAAAATGTTCAGTAAACGGATTCAAGATTTTTTTCAGATGAGAGATGAAAAACACTTGGAAAAAAACTACAAATAACAAGTAATAACTCACCTGTCTAAGCATTCCCCAAATTTGCTCAACCAAAATTGTGAACTCGAGGTTGTTTCTTTTGGTTCTCTTTACCAACTCCACCCACTGGATTTGTATCAACCAATAGTCATTCATTCTGGTTTAGAATTTGATACTAATAGAGGACCATTTGTAGCACTTTAAGTTGAGTCGCTTCCAGAAAAAAGAACTGGTCAATTTTATTCTTTGAGCAATGAGCAAACGGAAAAGGCGAACCAAAGCTCCTCATCTTGCAAGGATTTTTAAGACAAATCTTTATGCAGCTTCTCTAGTTTTCTGCAAACACACTATTTCTTTCTGTAACTCATATTCAAAAAACTTCCACTTACAAAAAGACTAAACCTGAAGAACAATGAAAAGACGATAGATGAAACTTTCGTTGGTTCTTCTATGCAGAGAGAACTAGACGAGATTGGACTGTAGTTACGAGCAGACAAAAAAGTGTTGATAGGTTAACACAATTTACAACGGAAAGTGAAGCTTTTTTCATTACTAATCAACTCTACAACTCAATAAATATGAGCAAGTGAAAATATCAAAATTGATTACAGATTTCAACTACATCAAACAAAGCAAAATTAGCTTACCTGTTTAAACAAGGTGACGGTGAGAGGACTACAAGAGCCGATGGTGAGCAATGGAAAAAGTAGGGGTCGAGTTTTTTGTATGTGATTTAAACTTTTATTACATTTTTCTAAGCTTGTTTCATTTCTTGAACGAAGATGTTAAAAAAAATATTTTAGCATTTAGAAATGCTTAGTTAAGCGTTACTAAATCCCTTGGTTTGATTTTAATTTCCTTTTAAAGAATTGAGCCATTAGACACGCTTGGTTGTTTGGCAGTTGCTGAATGGTTTGGTGCAAAATGATTAAGTGGTCAGAATGATTAAGAGGCTCTTATGATATAGTGCAAAATGAAATATAATTCTTTGGTAATTGTTCAGAATGTAATTAGGGCTCTTAATGGTTAAAGGAGATCCAGGGTACAAAATGATTTAGAGGGTTTTGGAACCATTAAAAGACAAACTTATTTTTTGCCAAACAGAATTCACCTCTTAGCGATTCATAGGCTGCCTCTTAATGGAACTGTTAAGAGGTAAACAAACAGCCCCTGTAAAGCTTCTCTAAAGCCGCTGGTTCAACTTTTGGAGACGCTTCTTTTGCACTGCGTCTCTAAAACATTTAGACAAGCTTTTAATAGCGTATAATTTGACTTAAATTTCTATTCTTGTAGTGGAAGCTATGGCCTTTAAAGGGTATCAAGAACATGAAAAAACAAAATGCTATCCAAAAGCTCTTTCCATATATCCTAAAGTTTATAACCTCAATTCCAATGTCACAGCTTAACCATATCGACCATCGCTCAAATTGTTGCAATATTTGAAACCAAGTGAAGAACTAGAAACAAATGACATATAAGAAGCAAGTAAGTTTCAATAATGTTGGCAAAAACAAAAAGAACCATCAATATTTCTCCTGTAATTATCATTGTGACAATATATGGAACCCCATTAGATTACTCTTTAAAAAGAGAAACATATATATAGGTCCAACTAAAGTCGATAAAATCGGACTCTTAACAATCATCATCCGTTAACTTAAAGTTTGTGTCAAGTCAAGATACGTTGGACGAAGGCAAACACGGACCTCATGTTCTTCAGGTCCTTCAGGATGTTTTGGCACCACAATCTCGAGTGTTGTCCCTCTCTCGTCACCATAAGCTTCTAATTTAGCATCATCTGGGATTCGTGTTGGAAGTGGGATTTCTCTAACGAATTCCCCAGGAGGGCAATGCTCGGATGATGGATCAGTTAACGTAAATGTCCTATTATGTCTTTTTGTAGTCGGCATACAACCAGTGCTCACGCAGTAAATCTTGACGATCCCATGTGAAAGTGTGTTCCTCCAAGTAACTTTGACTTTCTGTAAGTCAGCACAAGGCAAACTCACCACAATCAAGAACCCTTCTTCATCTTCGTAGATGGTTTTTGCACCTGTTACGGGCCCACAAGCACTCGTCATAACCCCAGAAAACTCACTCAACCAATGTGGTCTCACGGAATGGAGATCAAGAACCCCATTGGAACTTTCGTCATCGTTGCTGTGAGGTGAAGAGTTTTTTCTTCGCTTATTGTTGCAAATGGCCAAAAGATCCATCTCATCACAACCATCTACATGATCTGTTAACTGAGTTGAAAGATTCAAACCAGAGCCATTTAGCAATCTTTTTGGTTGAGGATGATGATTACCGTTGGCTAAATTGTTCTTTATGATCGGCAGACGCTCACTCTCAAAATCTGTACTTTGAAGATTCCTCCAAGAACCGAAATCACTAGCATCATGAGGGATAGAGAACTTCAAGTCTCTTCCCGTGAGTTCCATCCATTTTTTCCTATCTTCATCATCTAATCCCACAAACTGAGGAGCTCGAACGACTTCAATCCCATGAACACATTGGGGATTCGATAGGCCACGATAGTGTTTCCTTTGCATTCTGTGAGATCGAACAAAACCCTTATCAGCACTGAACGGAAATGGTCTTTCACCTTGGCGAGAATGACCATTCATATAACTCTGTAGCTGCATCTTCCCCAATGCATTCTCGGGTCTCTCCTTAAAAGCCCACATATACATATTCTCCATATCGTGTTGAACCAAGAAAACATCCAATTTCAAATCCGATTTCTCGTACTCATTCTTGTTCTTTGATTTCTCATTCAAAGCTGGTTTGAAGTAGAAATTAAAGAAAAACCAAGCACCCCACACACTATCAAGCCTTTTAGCACATTTCTTCCCAATCTTCTTGACATTTATATTCGTTTCGGCCTCATAATGATGAGGAGCTAAACCAACATCTAACATATCACAAGCATCATTCCATAACAACAATGGAGGGCTAGTAGGCTCAGCTGAAAATGGGAGGTTGATATCAGGCGGCAAAGTTAGATCCATTGCGGTATTCAGCTCCCTTTCCATTTCATCATGTGCTGATAAACTGGAATCCATGGATAAAACCGTCAAATGGTTTGTGTCCATTGATAAGGTAGTCAGCAGAGCTCCACCCATTCTTTCTTCCACAGAGTTATTACAGTAATTTGTCACTTCTTCAAGTCAGGTCAGCATAATTAGAAAAAAAAAAACAATCGATTATAGATTTTCCCTTTTCTTCTTATACAAATTCACATGATACCCAATATGGATACTACCATAGCAAATACAACTGAACCACCTCAGAAACATTTTAATTTAGCAAAACTCACGGATTCATCAAATACCCAATTCAGGATTTCAGGTATTAGGTAAAATTAATCTATATATCTAATCAATTACATGTAAAGTAAAAGATATGATGAACGAAACACTAGCGAACATAAAAATGAAGATATATACCGAGAAGAGATTAGGATAGGATTATTGAATTTGGTACCTGTATTCGATCGGAAGAAAGAAGATTTGGAAACTGAGATATGAACCCTAGAGAGAGAAAGAGAAGAAGGGTGGCGTGCGGGTTTGGCTGATTGTTAGAAGGAAGGAGGGGCCTACAGGCTACAGCAGTTGAAAAGAAAGAATGGGTTTTGTTTTGTGGAATAGATTATTACCATTCAGACACTTCACCGTCTCCTATGTCCAATGCATGGCTAACAAAAAGTCACCCAAATCCATGTCGGTAAACATGGAAAAACATTTTTCTCAAAAACATATTTTAGTCCTTGTACTTGGTTAAAAATTGCTGTTTTAGTCCTTGTAATGTTAATTAAGAATTAGGATTTTCATTCTTGTGGTTTGCAAGGTAGAAAGACCATCAATACCCTTAATTTTTTTCGCCTCTATAATTTTAAAATTATAAGATGATGAGAGTAATTTGCAAAAAATATATGGATTTAATTCATCTCTTTAACGGTCGTTAAAAAATCCGTCAAACAAATGGGTTTGGTCCTTTTATCGATTTTTAGTAAACTCTAACTTTGGCCCCTGAGGTTTAATAAAATCTTTGAAAGTGGGACATGAACTTTGATAAGTCTAGAAATCGTTCTTATGATTCTCATTTTACTATGAAAATGGTCATTGATCGCTAACTCTGTTAAACAATATTGTTAAGTTAGGAGCATTTTAGTCTTTTTACCCGTTGTTTTATCTTATCTTTTACTTATTAATTTTTTCTTTTTTCTTTTTGCCACTAAAAATATCTGTTATTTTTACATAATATTATAATTGATATCATATATATATATACACACACACAAAAAAAACTCGTCTTGTTCCCACCTTCTAGATTCTATTTGCCGGTAACCCGAAATTAGAGGTGGCAATCAGGTTGTGTTCGGGTTGGCGGGTCAGGGAGGGTCAACCCGGACACGACCTATTTAGCTAATCGTATCGAGATATGCAACTCTAACCCACACACGCTCGGGTTGGCGGGTCACCTATAATACAATCAAATTCAAACATCCAAATTTCAACAAAAAAAATCCAAAACACAAGCAAATTCACGTAATAATACAACCAAATTGAAACAAATCCAAGTTTCAAAGAAAACCAAATGAAAACAAATCCAAGTTTCTAACAAATGAAAAGTTCAAACGTCAACTTAAAGTTTATTAGAATTTGTAGCCTCCTCCCTTTTGTCTTCAAAGTTCATATCTATTATGTCTTGAGCTAGTTTCCAACATCAACATCCGACTCAACTGCATAAAGAAATAAGGAATTGAAATAAAAAGAATTTAATACAAAATATTGGTTAATATATGTAAACCAAAAATTATAAATATTGTTTTTTCTCCAAACAACCAATCCTTACTACAAATCAAAGCTTCAACGATTTCAGGCTTCATGGAACATCGATGTTCATTCAAAATCCTTCCATCGAGACTGAAAGCCGATTCAGATGCTACTGTTGAAACGGGAACACAAAGTATATCCATAGCTAATTTAGCTAATTCTGGATACCTATATATTATAACCAAATTCAAACATTCAAATTTAAACAAAAAAATCCAAAACACAAGTTTAAACTTTAATACAAATAAAACTTCCAAACACAACCAGATTCATCTATATTGTTAGGGAAGGTAACCCATTATGTTTGTATTATCCCATATTTAGACGTGTTCTATAGGAAACTAACTCCTATTGTATTATTATATAAATAAGATAACTCTCTTCTCCGACAAAGTGTGTGGTGAGAAAATTTCAGAAGTATTTCCTTTACATATATGACATTGACGGAAACTCCGGGAAGCTTGAACCCGTCGCAATTCACAGCGCCCCTGAAGTACGATTACTTGTATTGTGCGTCGCCGCTTTACAGGTCCGAGTCCGCAGATGGTTCATGAATGGGTGGGGTACCACGTGAGGATGTTCGAAGAGAATTTGCATTTCATGATACATGACGCC
Source organism: Silybum marianum (assembly GCA_036898165.1). Taxonomy (NCBI): domain Eukaryota; kingdom Viridiplantae; phylum Streptophyta; class Magnoliopsida; order Asterales; family Asteraceae; genus Silybum; species Silybum marianum. The sequence continues at coordinate 45,356,816 of CM072529.1, read as the reverse complement.
GACAATGTTCACCTAGAAATAATGGAGGGCTTGAAGTCGTGGATCGAAAAAGGTCATGTTACATTACATGATATATGGGAGGAGGCGATATTTGATGGGTATTGTCATAATTCAAAGGTGTTGGGAATGAAAAGTCACGTTCCACTCAAAGGTGTTGGGAATGAAAAGATCGCTCCACTCATAAATCTTGAAGGTCCTTATTTTTATTTACTTCTTTTAGTGATTTTTATTTAATATGGATATTTTTCTCTCTTTTTCTATACATCCCATTCTGTCTAATCTAGTCTGTTTATTCAACGTATCCCTAGAATTTGACTCATTTTATTATTGAGTGAAGGGTACAAAATAAATCAGATTGTTTAAATACCAACTCATAAAAAAGACAATAAAACAATCGAAAAAGTTAGGTATTAGATTTACAAAATCCTCAATGAAACCGCCAAGTTTTTTGTCCAAAATATATTAATATTTATTATTTCATTAAGACATTTTGGTCATCATGAAGCTTAATATTTTAGACACCGGGTTTTAATAATTATTTTTCTAAATCTATTTTGCATAGTGCTTTTATTTATTTAATTATTGTAAATAATTAGTTAAAAACATGTTCCATTTTAAAATGGAAGAATACGAAATCGTAAGAAATAAGCAATACATGTAGGGTCGTTCCAATTTTTTTGGAGGTCATGTTACATTTGAACTAGCATAGTAGATCATAGTAGATCGTAGAGGTGTGTAAAAAGTCATCTGATCCATTTAGAACCGACCGAACCAATCAATAACCAAGAGAACAGAATTGGATTTCCGATTATAATTGGATTAGTACATATCGAATTTCGATATCCAAATTGGATCAATCAGTTGTTTGATGGCAGTTCAAATCCAATAAAATCGAACTGGTCCAACCAAATTACCATCCACTTACTCATTTAATTACAACAACTACCATCCATTTAATAAATAAGTATAATTAATTATATTTTATGATATATCTTTTATATGATATTTTTATATAGTGTTTTAATAAATTCGAAAAAATATATGAATAATAGTAGATTAATTGATTGAAAATTAGATCAAATTATTGAATAGATCAAACATATAACTCGTAGTAGTGTTTTATTTGATGGAACATATCTAATCCAATCATCAATTGGATTGAATTGGATTCAACATCCAATGGATGATTGAATTAGATTGGATTCACCTAAATCCATTGGATTTCAACTTAACCCCTTAATAAATTGATTGGACGAGTAATAAAAAAAAACTATAAATGTTCATACCATATATTATATTCAAAACAAAATCTTCTATCAGTTATTTTATATTGAAATGATTAGCACCTAGGAGTTTATATATTGTTCTTATCTCAAGTTCTCGAAAAACCCTAGCTCGATTCTAGGGTCGAAAATTTACCCGGATCAACTCCCAAATATTTATGTGTTTCTAAAGGACTATAATACTATGAACACCGACTTATTATTATCACGGTGAATGAAATAAACATAACTGTAGGCGAGGTTGTTCGTCAAACAAGAAAGGGAGAAACAAAGAACAAGAAAAAGGAAGATTATTAAACAAAGTCGTGATGAGTACTTCAATCATAAAATTAATGATAAGGAAAATTAAGATAAATGAGACTAGTCGACTAGGAGGGTTCAATCGTCAAATTAGAGACCTGGTGAGAAGGATTGCAGATTTCTAGTCATAATCGGAAACTGGTGAATCGCCAAATATGGTATAAGAGAAAATAAATTGGGGAATTGGACTAAACAATTTTATTTGCTCAAATAGGTTAAAATAAAAGGGAAAATATTTGAAGAATTGAGTTAAAATATGGAGAAAAATCAAATATATATAATTGGGCTCCTAAAAAATTTAGGTGCCCCAAAATTTTTAGAGGCCCTGTTCAGAATCTCACATAAGTACACTCTCCGGCTCAACCCTTAATGCATGATAAAAACCAATTTAAGAAATAAAAAGATTAAAATTAATTAAAAATACATAGAAATTGATATGTTTATTTGGAACCAATGCTTTTGTTGGCAAGTACCTCTAAATTAGTTGCAGAATATTGCAGAGATATGATACCATGCTCAATAGGAGAAAAACCATTTAAATACTTATACTTAACAATCATATCAATTGTATCATTTTCATTAGATTTTAGAATTTAAAACATAAATCATTAGTAATTAACCTATTTGCCTCAATTCAAGATAATTCTGCATCTTCTCAATTCATATAAAATGATATAAAATGAACCTCATTTGCTCTAATACCTACCTAAAACAAACAAATATCAAGTGCAAAATTTAAGGATGCATTAGTAACATGTACCTTCTGCTGGAATAGTTGTAACCACATTTGTTATAAGATGGAATTCTAAACAAAGTCCATAAACTATTATTCCTACCAATAGCCAAAGAATTCCTGCACCTTATTAATCTCGATTCCAGCCAAATTTGAAATGCACAACCATCACTTAATCAACTTCTTCAATCTTTGGACCGCCAGGGGGAGGCGGACCAGCGTTACCGCGAGCCGCCGCCTCTGGGCCGCCAACACCACCGCCACCGGCCTGATACATCTTAGCGATAATGGGGTTACAAATACCCTCCAACTCCTTCATTTTATCCTCAAATTCATCCACTTCTGCTAGCTGATTTGCATCCAGCCAACTGATTGTTTGATCAATGGCATCCTCTATCTTCTTCTTATCACTTGCAGGTATTTTTGATGAAACCTTCTCGTCATTTATGGTGTTCCTCATGTTATACGAATAGTTCTCCAAAGCGTTCTTCGCTTCCACCTTCTTCTTGTGCTCTTCATCTTCAGACTTGTATTTCTCAGCTTCTTGCACCATTTTCTCAATCTCTTCCTTTGACAATCTTCCTTTGTCGTTTGTGATCGTGATTTTGTTCTTCTTGCCACCAACTTTGTCTTCAGCACAGACGTTTAAGATACCGTTTGCATCAATGTCAAAACAAACATTGATCTGAGGGACGCCCCTAGGGGCGGGTGGAATACCAGAAAGCTCAAACTTTCCTAATAAGTTATTATCTCTTGTTCTTGTTCTTTCGCCTTCGTAAACTTGAATCAAAACACCCGGTTGGTTATCTGAATAAGTTGAAAACACTTGTTCTTTCTTGGTTGGAATTGTGGTGTTTCTTGGAATCAAAACAGTCATAACTCCACCCGCGGTCTCTAAGCCAAGTGAAAGAGGTGTGACGTCTAAAAGCAAGAGATCTTGCACCTTTTGGTTACCTTCACCACTCAAGATGGCAGCTTGAACTGCAGCACCGTATGCAACCGCTTCATCTGGATTTATACTCTTGCAAAGCTCCTTCCCGCTAAAGAAATCTTGCAATAATTGTTGGACTTTTGGGATTCTTGTAGATCCACCAACAAGAACGATTTCATGGACACTGCGTTTATCCATTTTAGCGTCTCTTAAACATTTCTCAACGGGTTCCATACATTTCCTAAAGAGATCCATGTTAAGCTCCTCAAATCGGGCACGTGTAATGGTGGAATAGAAATCTGCACCTTCGTATAAAGAATCGATTTCAATGGTGGTTTGAGCGGTGGACGAAAGTGTCCTTTTTGCCCTTTCACAAGAAGTCCTTAACCTTCTTAGAGCTCTAGGATTTCCAGTAATGTCCTTCTTATGCTTCCTTTTGAACTCCTGAACGAAATGGTTCACCATTCTGTTATCGAAATCTTCACCTCCAAGATGCGTATCACCAGCAGTCGATTTCACTTCGAAAATACCCTCTTCGATTGTAAGAAGGGAAACATCAAAAGTACCACCACCAAGATCGAAAATAAGCACGTTTTTTTCACCAACACTAGTGGCTTTCTTGTCTAATCCATAAGCAATGGCAGCAGCAGTAGGCTCGTTGATGATTCGCATCACGTTTAAACCAGCAATGGCTCCAGCGTCTTTGGTGGCTTGGCGTTGGGAGTCATTGAAGTAAGCAGGAACGGTAATAACTGCATTTTTTATGGATGAACCAACAAAAGCTTCAGAGATTTCGTGCATTTTCGTTAGAACCATGGAAGAAATCTCTTCAGCTGCGAATTGCTTGTTTTCCCCTTTGTAACTGACACCGATCATTGGCTTGTCTGCAGGACCAGGTGTGACCTTAAATGGCCACAATTTCATATCGTCTTGCACAGATGCATCATTGAATCTCCTACCAATCAATCGCTTAGCATCTGTTTATAATTATATAAGAGATTAATTAGCACTTTGGGGATTTCGCAACACTGAATCATAACCTAATAACGAAATTTCTCCATATGTTTATAATAATTCAGAAAACCTAATTTCTGGATTCATTGATGATTTTATGCAGCTGAAAACATCAATAAACTATGGAATTATGAACCAATACCAGATCTAGATTGATCGGATCGATTAAACGAAAAACATACATATTTCAAACGAAAAATTAAGGTGTTGTTAATCAATTACTTACCGAAGACGGTGTTCATAGGGTTCATGGCGACCTGGTTCTTAGCAGCATCACCAATGAGACGCTCGCTATCAGTAAAAGCAACATAAGACGGCGTCGTTCTATTCCCTTGATCATTCGCGATGATCTCAACACGATCGTGTTGCCATACCCCAACGCACGAGTACGTGGTTCCGAGATCAATTCCGATCGCCGGACCTTCACCTTTTCCGGCCATTATAAATCACACACAAATCACAGAGAGAATTTGGATCGGAAAAAAAATGAGAAATTTAAAGAGAGAAATTAAAACAAATGCAGAAGGCAGTTCGCGAGAGGTTCGTTGATGGAGAATGCATGACGATGGGAAGCTTTATTTATAGGTTATGGTATTGGGCATGGAACTTTCTGGAATGTCCTAAAGGTTAATGGAAACCGTTGAACGTAATAATGGGATCCCATTGATCCGAGTCCTTTGTTTGTAAATTTGACCATTACAAAATTACTCCAATGGTCCTCAAAGTTTTCATTATTTTCTTTATAACCCTTGAACTTAAAAAAATCATGAACATGGCACTAGAAAATAGAATTTTGTAATAAAACATTGAAATAATAACGTCACAGGTTTTTTGCAAGATCCTGTTTTATTTGATTCCGTATGAAACAATTGGGGGGTGCTAAGAGCATCTCCAAGAGCTTCTTTAAAATCGAGAAAAAAGAAAATATGGGAATTTTAGATAAATTTTTTGATCCAAAAGCTTTTCCAAAACTTTCTCCAAAATAAAGAAAGTATGAGAGAGAGTGAATTTTGATTACCAAATCAATTGACCAATAGAAAATTTTGAAAAATAAATATTTAATGAGCGAAATAATATTTTAATAAATGATGCAATATTTTAATATTATTTGGAGAAATTATAGGGAATTTGTTGGAGATGGATGCAACTTTTTTTGAAGATTTTGTCATTTGGTTCTCCATTTTGGAGAAATTATAGGGAAATTGTTGGAGATGCTCGAAGAATATAGTAGGAAGATAACAATTTATTAGATGTAATAATTGAATTGTAATCTATTATATTTCATGGTTTAATTAAGAACGTGTTTGTTAGTTGCTTAATGAGACTTACAACTTATTCAGTCAAATATTCATGATTCTTTAGTAGTGGTTTAATGATATGCAAAGTGGCTTATTAAGTAAGCTTCTTGGGAAGTTTTATGCAGAAAGCCAGTTTTTTTTTCATACATGACCCTCCTGATTAAAAAACATGTCTCTGATATTTATGAAAAAACTCTCCAAAACAAAAATCTATACAATATATACAAACAAATTAATCCAAACAAATAGTTTTGCTAATACAGGATTTAATAGAAAACCAATCAAACAACCCTAAGTATCTAAATCATCTCATTCATGTTTGATATCTGTTGTAAATTTGGTTCAAAAATATTTGAGAGCATCTTTTTAAAATCAAATGGATGCAGACACCTAATTTTTTTTATCTTACAATCAATAAGTGAACAGGTACGTGGAATCCACTCGGCTCCTATTAGTCCTCTTGTGGATTATGGTTTGGTGTATCAAAAGATTGTTCAGCTCCAATCGACTATTACTCTGTTTTTTGTAGTTTATGTTTTGAGCAGTGATGACTTTTGATCGATATTGCCTATTGGGTGCAAAGATTTATATCAATAATTATATATGTTACAATTGTCTAATCAAATGCATAATATTTTTCAAAATGTAAATTTGTGTGTTAGGTGATAAATAATTTAAATTAGAAAATTTATTTTTCAAGAAGTTAAATCTATATCAGAATTTAGCTTTACTTATTATAACAACTAACTAGAAAATTCAAAAAAGAAAAAGAAAAAAAACATATCTAATTAACATTAAGATTAACCTATAATTTAAACAAAAATCGTACACGTTTGATAAATTATCATAGATGCATTAATGAATCAATGTAAAAGCGCCCTTCAAATTTGTCATTTTTTAAAATGATCTTTCAGATCTTAAGATGATAGACTATGTATAGATACACTAATATTTTATAAAATCACTTAGGTGGCGTTTGATTTTTAAGAGGTGCTTAAGTCTGAAGTCTGATTTCAATTCTGAAATGGTTATGAAACGTCTAAACGAATCAGACATAAATGGTGATTAAGAGCTTAAAATGAAAAAACAAACAATGCCTTACATAATTTTAAGAAAATGTTACAGCAATACCACTTGTCAATATTGAAAATACAAATACCCTTGGAGTTGCAAAAAGAGTGATAACCATATAAATCCATTATATAGTTGTTATATTGATATGAAACTGAAAAGAATAAAGTTGTTTCCTAAATCTATTTCAAAAGTTTTTTAATATAATTGGTCCTTTGGACTCTGGTTGCATCTTGTGGAGAAACAAGAATACGCTCATGTTTTCAAAGGAGTTGGTTCAAATGAAGATTTATTTGTAAAGGTCCAAACTTGGTCGTTTAATTGGATCTTGTCAAGGTTCAAAAACTTCTCGACTAACTGGGTTTCTTGAATGGTTTTCTAATGCAGTTGCAACTTGATCTTTTGGCTTGTTGTTTTAATTTTTAGTATATCTGTTTGTTGGTCGTTCTTTGTTGTCTTTTTGATTTTTTTCTCGGTTTTTTAAGGCCCTAGGTGGTCCAGTTCCTCGCAGCTCCCTTTAAATGTTGTTATTTTGTTCATGTTCATTTTTGCTTGATGCATTGACTTTTCTAAGAAAAAACATACCTTTATCCCTTACTATTTTTTCAATATTTTTAAAATCCCAATTTGTAATGTAAAAAAAAATGTCCACTTTAATATTCAATATTGATGTGACATGTTTTTCAAAGTATATTTCCAAAATAAACTTCCAAAAGGGTGATCATTTCAGATGGAGGCACTATTAAATGAGCTCGGGCTCGAGTAGCTTATGAAAAGCTCGAATCATTTACACCTCTAATCTGTAAGAGGAACTATACTTTTGTCGACCCAAGCCATTGCCACCGAGCCCAGGCTAAGCCCTTGTGGTTCTATTTTCAAATCTTTTTTTTAAAGGGTATCCTAGGCATTTGCCTAGACTAATCCCTGACAATTTTAAGACTGCTAAAGCATGCAGCCTTGAGATAATTTCCCAGTGGCCACAAGTTGTTTGCGCCTGGATTCAAACCTGGGGTAGATGAGTTAACTAGCCTCATCCGCCACAAGCCTTAACCAGTACACCACACAAGCCTTGTGGTTTCTATTTATTTATTTATTTTATTTTCAATTCTTGATAGAAAGATGCTCTATATCTAGAAGAATGATCATATTCCAAATCAAAACTGAACAAGTCTTTTTTCATACATTATCAAGTAATAATACCAAAAGGGTGATATATCATTTCAGACCACCATTTCTGCTTCTCTAACACTACTAGGAATTCCAACATCTAACCTCATTGTCGGCTTATACTCTTCCGGCACGGCGGCACCACCCTGCACGCAGATCTCCACCACCGCCGGAGCCTGACCGTAAAAGTTCCTCAGCTCCTTCTGCAACAACGGCTCCTCCAAGTTAGGAACATGCCACACATACCTTGGTGGTATCAAATCATTAAGAACCGCCGACTGCCACCCGTGCTGCCCATTTCTCTGCTGGTGTTTGTAAGCCCCACAGTTTTGCGCTTTATGACCAGTGGGACCCACATGGATCTCGGGGCAGTACCCACAAACTCTCACAGGGTACATCTTCATCAATCTGTTGGCCCCTCCCCTCATTTTCTCCCATGCTTTTAGCGTTTCTTCTGCAAGTAAAACCGTTTCTTCTTCATTAGATGGAGGAACGATCTCCCAATCTGGTATTTCAGTCAATAACGTCGGTTTTGGATCTTGGTGGATTGGATCGGGTAGTTCACTTTCATCGGCATCTATGAATTCACTTTTACTGATACGAATTATGGGTTTTCTTCGTCTTTTTGTGGGGAATTCGGGTAAATCGACTCCTGCTTGAATGCATAACTCAACTAATGCTGGGATTCTAGGAACCGAAAATCTTTCTTCATGAGGGATACGTTTTCCTAGGCGATCGTATAGGTGATAAGCTTCGATTTGAACGAATATGTCCTCTACAACAGCATTTACCCACTCGTGTTTTCCTTTCCGGATCGAAGAATTTTGGCCTTGACATGACCTGAAGGGATGGCCCACGGGTCCTACATGGATTTCATTACAATACCTGCCAAAAAATAAAAAGAACTTAACATTTCAAGTTTGCTAATTATTTATCTTCGAAAAAAGAGACTCCAACTAGAAATGAGCCTTATTGCAAAAACAAAAGGGATGGCCTATGGGTGTGTATTATGCATGTCCTTATGGGTGCATTTGGTAGGTGGGTGAAAGAATTCTGGAATGTTTTAGGGTTTTAATTTGACATGGGTAGTTTAGTAATTTACCAAGAGGGATGAGCAATCAATTGGGATCGAAAATGAAGCTTGCTAAAGTTCAAACTCAGGGGCTGTTTGGCAATTGCTGAATGGTTTGGTGCAGAATCATTAAGTGGTCAGAATGATTAAGAGATTTTTACGATATAATGCAAAAATGGAATATAATTGTTTGGTAATTGTTCAAAATGGAATTAGAGCTCTGAATGGTTAAGGGAGGTCCAGAATACAAAATGATTCAGAGGGTTTTGGAACCATTAAGAGGCAGACTTAATTTTTTGCCAAACAGGAATCACCTCTTAAGGATTCAGATGCTGCTTCTTAATGGAACTGTTAAGAGGTAAACAAACATCCCCTTAAATATGTAGTAGAGCATGAGAATTACTTGCAGGCTTGTACTGGAACAACTTTTATGAGCTTCTTGAGAGTGTTAATCAGCGTTGTTCTTGCGTTCAGCGTGGCATATGCAAGAGGAATCATCCTCTGAACCAGCAACCCGTTCTTAGGTGGTGGAGCTGATCTTTTAGGCTGGCCTTTTCTATTCTTCATCCTCTCCCTAGCGGCTCGCCGGAGCTCCACAATGGGTACAGGAAACGGCTTCTTTTCTTTCTTGGAATAGTAACGTGGCAAGTCAACATTTTGAGGATTATTACAGCATTTTACAACCAAGGACTGAGCCCTGCATATATTAGGTGATGGTACTCCATATATACGTTGATTTCTGGATTTCTTGCCACTAAACTGCAAGAAAATAATCAAATTTGTTCATCAGTCTCATTCGCTAAAACGTAAAAGACACTGATTGGTTATAGATAGATTGATAGTGTGGTGTTTGCATGAGACAAAATGGTTAAGAAATGCTGCTTTTCAGGGACTGAATCAAAGAGAGAATTTGTGTGTATCATACAGACAAATTAGTTAGCTGAGTGCTGACAAATCCTTAACATCCTCTTTAGAAAATTTGATGCAAATCAAACTTCATTGTACATGCATACAATCAAGGATTACATACAGTTTTAAGATAAGATAGATACTCAAAAGGCAGCTAAAGTGGAATACAATATTTCAAATTGCACTTAATTCTAATGACATATATGCAGACTCAAAAGTTGGAGTAACTTACTTGCAAATACACAAGGAGTTATCAAAATCACTGTAACTAATGTTTTTTTTTGTTACAGACAGACTATAGTTCTTGCAAAAATGAAAATAAAACACTACACTTTGCAAGAATAAACTATTTGGAACAGGATCACCAACTATAATGGTGTTTTTTTTGCATCTAACTTTCCATAAGTTGTTTCAAAATAACTTCATTCTTGCAAATTACAGGCGTTGTTTAGCATTTTCACAAGAACCGTATTTAGTTTTGCAACGAAAAACCAATTGAAGATGTCAATTTCTAAACAAGCAGGCGATATATCAATACATATGACATACCTTTAACGAATCAAGGAATCCGAGGTGTTGTTGTGGATTGTATCTCAAAATTCCAAGTTTGGGAGGTAACGATCTTTGTTTACACAGAAAGAAAGTAGTTCCCAACTCAGGAGAAATCAAACTGCAACTCATATCTGCTATAGAAAGTAAACAAGTAAGATGATGACTACATATATACATAATAACATATATGTATATCTTTTTTGTTAGTTTTGTGATGAGGATGAATATGATTACGGCATAGAAAATGAATATGCATCGATAAACACTCTGAAACACACTACATTCCTAACCTTCCTCCCGCAGATACAAAATGAAAAGCGTAGATAGGAGGATAAGATTAAGTTAATAAGTATCACAATTGATGATGGAGTGCATGTATATATAATTCATATATATATATTCATCTACTGACTGCAATGAAAACACATAATTGAGCATAGAAAAATGCTACTTGATTCTAGGTTTCCTAATTTTACATATCTTGTGGGTGGATGAATGAGAAATCAATGTAATAGAAGTATATATATATATATGAAGTTACCTGTGTGTGGGCAGAGAGAGAGAGAGAGAGAGAGCTCCGATGATCGGAGGGGAGAAGGAACTACAACTACCGATCGGAGAAGACGATAGCGGAGGAGAACAGCGGTGAACCATGTATTTCTTTGCTTTCGGGTAAGGTTTGTTTGACCCGACTTGTTTTAGGTCTCGCCCGTTTCTTTACAAACTAATTTTTGGGCGAAATGCCAAAAAGGCCCATGCCCTCTTCCATAATCCGTATATCTAACTTAGGGATCAAATTGTAAAATCAAAGCAAAGAATATTAGAAAAACCGGTTAGTTTACAAAACGGTTTTGTTTGGTCTAAGGTTGTTTGTTAGCTGCTGAATAGATTGATATTGAGGCCATCGTGGTTAAATGGTCACAATACTTAAAAGGTTTTGTATGATATAATGCAAAATGAAAGATGGTTTCTGAATGGACAATATGAATAACAACAAGTTACTATTTTAACCTTATATGTGATTTAGTTTTGAATAAAATATAGATGTTTGGTAAATATTTGAATAAAACGATTATTTTGCGATAAAAGCTAAACAAAGCTCAAATCTTGTTCATAAACATAGCTAGAAACAAACAAACACTAGATTCAAATGATTTCATCATCAAAATATATACCACAATACAATAACATAGTTACAGAGGATCATAGTAAACCAATATCCATTTACAATTCACAAGAAATAACATCTAATCAACTAGCCAAACACCTGCCTATTGCTTTTCGTTTGTCAATGCTTTATCATCTACTACATATTTCGTAGCATATTCTTCAAGGGAAATCAGTCGTTTATTTGCAATTAGCGTCCACATAAACATACCTATAAATCTTTCTAAGCTTCTAATTCGATCGTGAGTATGAGAGTAGAAAGAATCCTTATAACATAATCACTTTTCTTTGAATCTTGATCTCATTTTATTTTTTTTCTTTGAAACCATGGGCTCCATAATGATCCATTAGTTCCACAATAGTAATTTGAGATTCCTGGAATTCTTTGAGAGATGTTATTAGATCATGATTCTTCTGTTATAATATTTTGTAGCCAAAATATCTCTTAGTTCTGCAATTTCTTCATCTCACTTTTGAGACGACTTCTCAATTGTCGCATTTGCTTCATGGCACTCTAAGAAAATATTCTCAAAAGTCAAAACGAGTCTAGTTTGGGATCCAGGCTTGTTTGAAGTGAACAGATCTCCTCTAACATCAATTGACTTTTCCTTCTCCCAGTATGTTTACTAGATCGAAAATTGTCCTGAAGCCTTTCATGTGCTTCTTCAAGATGTTGAAACTGTTCATTCGTCCACATAACACATATCTATAAAGGTCATCCGAGTACTTATTTATCTTTATTTTGTTGCATTGTGTATCTATAAAGCATATGTCACTACTGTCACCGTCATAACCACACATAACCCCACCTCCGACCACCAATATTACCATGCCACTAGTGGAGATTCCAATTCTTTTGGGAGATTCCATTCCAATTCCTCCAAGCCAAACATGTGGTCAAATTCCTTCAAATTATATTACAAATCCTTCAAAATCAAACTCCTTTGACGGATTCCAATTCCACCCAATTTCATTATGCAAACCAAACACCCCTTAGGTGGCGTTTGGTTCGTAGATTGTGGAGGAATCTAACGGAATTGGAATGTTGAATTGCGTTACTAGATTCCATTTCCTTGTTTGGTTCGTTCTTTTTCATAGAAGGAATCTTCAAATTCCATTGAATTCCACAAATAACGGAATTAAACATTCCTTGACAATAAGGTGATATATTTGATGGAATGGAATGTTATAATTTCATAATCCCAAATATGCCCCTTAACCCTATTATGATAAAATAGCCACACGCCGCTTTCTCAATCCGAACCACCGTCGACCACCACCGACCATCACAGATTTGAACTACCGCCGACCACCTCCCATTTGAACCACCGACACCGTCGATCTGAACCATTTATCATCGTCAATCGGAACCACCACCGATCACCATAGATTTGAATGACCGCCGATCACCATCGACCTGAACCATCGCCGACCACCACCGATCCGAACCACTACCGACCACCGTCATCTAAACCGCCATGGACCTGAACCACCGTTGACCACCACCATCTGAACCATCGTACCGAAACTCCACCCTCTCCTGGCCAAAATCCCTTCCCAAAAAAAGTGTGAAATTTGTTGTGAGCAGTGAGCACCATGCCGAATTTCTCTACCATTTCCTTCTTTTTCACTTTGGACAATATGAGACTTGAATCGACGAACAACAGATCCCTTGGGACCTTCTTCAACCCCAGGATGTGGAACTCCTGCTAGAAGACTCGGCTGGTTTTTTCACCGAAAGTATAGAAGATAAAGTGTAAATACCACGACCATTTGAACCACCGTCGACCACCATCATCTGAACCATCGTCGACCACCACCATATGGACCACCGTCGATCATCGCCATCTGAAACATCATTGACACCGCCATCTGAACCACCGCCAATGTAAACCACACCGCCGACCTGAACCACCATCGACCACCGCTGACTTGAATCTTCGTCGATCACCATCGACCACCATTGATTTTATAACACCCTGGATTTTGTTACAAACTAATCTCGGAAGGATTTATATGGGAATTTGAATGCATTACCCAACTTGTACCTCAGACTAAATTGTGATGTAATATTATACGAGGGGTCACACGCATACAAGATGAAACTTAACTTAACTTAAAATGTTAAGCTTTTACCTACTAGGGCATAAATTGAGAATTTAGACTTAAGGGGTCAAAGTAGAAAAATTGGAAAATATAAATACTACCCAAGTTTCATGAAAATCATTTTAACCTATCTTCTTTTTCTTCTTCTTCATACGGTTTCTTCCATCTCTAAGAACTCCATCACCAAACCTAAATCAAGTGAAGGAATTAGCAAATTAGTTGAAGGTTTGGAGGATTAAAGCTTAGAAACTCAAATGTATGTGTATAATATCTACCCCTTCCAAGTTCAAATTCTTATTTAGGTCCAAGTTTCATTCTTGGGTTTAAATTTCTGTTTTAGGTTTGAAATTAGAAGAAGATTGAAGATAAAGAAGTTTGTTTGAAGTTGGAATCACCATTAGAACCAAGGTATATTAGGCTTTGGTATGAATATGCATCATTTTGAGGTTTACCTAATTTTAGGGCTCACATGGTGAATTTCATATTAGAGGTTAAAGTACCTTGATTTTATGCTTAGAAGGTCAATTAGAATGAATATAAACATTGGTGCTGATTGCATATTGAATGGATGGAAATTCATGTATTTTGGGTATTAAAACGTAGCTGTTGTACAGGGGATGATCACTGTGTACATCCTGTTTGAAAAATTCGTATAAAGTCATTCGTTGGTCCAAATTAAATGTGTAACATATCATTGGAAGTCTTGAAGTGTCTATACATCTTTGTAGTTTACACCAAGAGTTGATTCTGGGGCCAAATAGCTCAAAAGCTTGAGTTTCCGAAACTGGTCATATAGAACTCGGGAATTGCATTCTATTTTTGTAAAATTCATAGTAAATTGATCCTTGATCCAAATAAGGTGAATCTTGTGCGATTTTTTTCCTAAGAAATGGTTCTACAACTTTTATTTAGAAGTTAAAGTCTAATTATGCCTTTTAAGTATGTGTAAAACATCAAGAGATTAGAGGTATAAAAGCTGAAATGTGCAGTAACATCAGCTGCAGTTTTTGGTTCTATCTTATGCATATCCAGCTTGTACCTTGTGATAATCGTATACCAATCAAAGATAAATCTATGTAGAACTAATCTAGATATAAGGAGTAGAAACAATGGTCTAAGTCTTATTTTCTCAAGTATATATGTTGGTTATTATATAAGTGGTAATAGGTTAATTGTTTATGTAAAGGTGACTTTGGGAGATTGGAACCAAAAATAAGGGCGTCCTAAACTCCTGGTATTCCATTGATCACTATTCAGGTACAAATATCTTACCTCACTTGACACAAGGATAGCCATTGATCACTATTCAGGTTTACCGATGGATTTTTTATTTTTTTAAAAATAATAATCCGTGGGTAATTACCTACGGATTTCAAATCCGTCGCTAATTTCTGATGGATTATTTTTTTTTATTCTCTTTAGCTGGATACGTCGGAAATACCGACGGATTTTCCCGTCGATAATGCCCGATTTCTAGTAGTGTGATGATGCAGAAAACCCTTAGACAAGGGAAAAACCACGGACGATAAGAATCCTCAGTGCACTATAGACGTCAATCGTGAACATCGTCCTTGATAACAACGGTTACAATAATAAAATCGGCAAAAAAATGTGTCGATCATGGATAGTAATTTAAGACTACAAATCAACAACAACGAAGATCAATATCGATGGAAGATCAACTCTAATGAGATACACCGGATTAATTCTGATATCAAACTTAATTTATAGGGTGAAGATGGGATTAAAAGTGATCAATGATTCAAATATCTTCTTACGTTTCTCAGATTAAATTTTATTCTCACACGATCTTTCGTCTCTATAATTAATGGTTAAAATAAATATGTCATTTGTTTCCATAAGATTCAAATCTACTTTTTCCAGAAACGATTACAAAATTATTTATGTCATCAATAATATAAATTTTAAGTATTTCTTTAATATTAGTTAAAAACTCTTATTAAATGTAAAAAAAAACTATTTGTTTCAACCATTGGTATATAAAAAAGATTACAAAGTACGTGTATAATAACATATGATTTTAAATTAATAATGAGAAATGTTTTGGTAAAAAAATCCATAACCTCGACCATCAAGGATATTATCTACGATCGTGTTATCAAAGACCAGGATTCCCACGACTAAGAGGACCCTGCCTTATGGTCGTGATTATCAACGACTACAAAGTCATCAACTCATGGTTGTGGTTATCTGCGACCAAGAAGTCTTCGATCTATGATCGTGACTATATACGGTGTATTAAACTAACAATGTTCGTTATTTTATACTAACCACGACATCAATCACCTTTGATATTTATTGTAGGTCTCGAAGATTTATAACCAATGTTTTAAAACCCAGGTCAACCCGACAGTTTGAACCGTGACTCGGGGAAGAGAGCGGGTCAACTACGACTGGGTTTTTGGTAATTTATGACCCGGAGTGACCCGGTTGGGTTTCACAAAAAATCGGTTGAACCGGTGGTTGAACCAGGTTTCATCAAAAAATGTATTTGGATTGATGAAAAACTTATGGTTATGTGTGTTTTCTAATATATTTGGAGTGATGTAAAACTTGTAGTTATGTTATTTTTAATGTATGAAGTTGTGGACATCAAATTCTTGGTTTTATACATATATCATATATGTATGTAGAAAAATGAAAAACACAAGGAAATTTTTAAAGTTAGGTCGAACCGATTGACCCATGACCCGGTCACCATAACTGTTCAACTTAAAACCCAGGTTTTAAAACATTATTTATAACTAAGATTTACCTCATTAACTCATTAAAGATAACCAACGATCAAAGATTAATGATCCAATCAATAATCAAATTTATTTTAAAGAAAATAAATAAATAATGAAAAATGGGTCGGTGTAGTGGGACCGAAGGACATTCCTCCTTAAACATAAAGGCAAGATTGACAACTGTGGGGATTGGAGAAAGAAAAAGATTTACTTTCTGCCTGGAAGCATCTTTCTATTCTTTTAAAAAAGATAATAAATCAATTATTCATAAAAGAGTAAACTATGATTTTCGTCCCTCTGGTTTGACGTTTATAACGATTTTTGTCCCTGTGGTTTGAAAACTGTTTTTTTCATCCCTGTAGTTTGTAAATCATTGCTTTTTTCGTCCCTCAGACTAACTATGTTAAATGAGGGATACTTTGGTCTTTTCACATTTTATCCAACTTTTTTTTATTAAAAAGTCAAATGCACAGTGTCCTTCTCGGTTCTATTTACCTATTCACTTTTCATTATTGTTGAGTCATCATCGTCTCATAACCATCCGAAGTTTCCCAGAAATTTCTGCAGGTTTCTTAACTTGTCGGCGAAGAACCTGGATCTCCTCTTCACAAGAAAACGACTCTCTTTGCGGCAACCTTGTCCTCCCTTCTCCCCTCCATATCTGTTGAACACCGGGGACCACCTCTAGGCGTGCATCCAGATCCAAAATGTACCACCATACCACTCTGATCTCAATCTTCAACCTTGATCTCGATCTGGATGTTCAAAGTTACCCAAATAATTAACACTTCCCATTTTTTTCCTTAAATAATGAGCACTCCTCTCTTTCATCCTCAGATAATTCATCTTTGTTGGGATTAGATTTTGTTTTGGTTTTAGTTTTGATTTTTGGTTTAATTTCAATATTAAAGGGATGAAGTAACAAGGTGGCGGGAGGGTTGATGGAAAAAGAAGGGGGATAAATGACTTGCAGTGCCGATCAAGGGAAAAGGGTAAGAAGATGGGTTGAGGGTGACGTGGGTTTTGGGTAGGTGATGTTAGGTAGGTTTTGTTTTTTGTTTTTATTTTTTATTTTTTATTTCTTATAAATGGTTTAAAGAGTATTAATAATTTTGTAATAGTAATATATGATTTAAAAGAAAGCAAGAAAAACAAAAATAACTAAAAAGACCAAATTATCCTTCACTTAACAGAATAACAGTTTATTTCTGACACTGTTAGTTTGAGGGACGAAAAAAGCAATGAAGTACAAATCACATAGACGAAAAAAGCAATTTTTAAAAACCAGGGACGAAAATCGTTATAAACAACAAACCACGAGGACGAAAATAGTAGTTTACTCTTCATAAAATTATTATTTCTCACTAGATTCTATCATAACTTTGTAGCTAACGATTATATGTCTTATATATTAAAAATTAATAAATAAGCTGTATTATAAACATCATATATTAGGTCATGGTATACTACAAACACAATATGGCATGAGACACAACACAAGTCTTAAACCACATGACTCATGACATTTGTTACGATGAACTTTTTAGAACATTGCTTTTTAGTAGGGTGTTCGATAAACCTCAAAAACCATATGTTACTGAATAAATTATTTAGGGGGTGTTTGGGATAGCTTATTTAAAATAACTAGTGTTTTTATGTAAAAGTGTTTATTAACTTATGTGGTATTAAAGCGGAGTCTTATAAAAAGTGTAAGTACCAAAACGTAATAAGCTAATAAGTTGATTTTTAAGGGTGTTTGAGATTGCTTATACATGTAAAACAACTAAAAAACTGATAAGTTGTTTCAAATAAGTTAATAAGTAAGAAAGTTATAACTTATCAAAAACTTCTTATTACTGGTTTGACACCGGTATAAACATATATTTTTTCCCATCCAAACACTTAAAATTGCTTATTTCCGGTACTACACCGAAATAAGTCAATAAACAATTTAAATAAGCAATCTCAAACACCCCCTTAGAACCAATTTGGTGAATTGAGTCAAAAAAAATGTTTTCTGCTAGATTTATGTTTATGATTCTAGAATCGATATGGTTAACCGAAAACTATAATATTATAAACAATTAAAGTTATATTTTAACAAAACTTGGCTTTTCATGCATTCTTATTCCATACTTTTATAAAAAGTATTAAATAGAATAATCTATCTTTTTAGTGCTATTATAATGTATTTGATAGAATTTTTAATTTTTTAAGAGTTTTTTTTTTATAAAAATAGAATTTGTTAGGTTATATAATGTTGTCATAGTATAATACATTTTGTATAAGTTGCATAATTTTAAAAATAATGATATCAACAACATAAATACCCTACTAATCCATTTGGTCCGTCTCATTGTGATATAATTATAAAGCGGAAAAAGCCTTTTCTATGGGTGGATAATTTATTTGGATAAATAAATCTATGGAGTTTCTAAAACTGATCAAATAGATCATTTAACCTACAAGAATGACCGGTAACCTACTATGATGGTAAATATCATTTTTAAAATTTTACAGGTAATCATTTACCAGATAAATGTTTGATAAATGGTCCCCAAGTCTTTGAGGGGTATTTTTGTACTTTAAATATGATTTTTTTCACCCTATTTTGTCTTCATCGCTTTGTATTCACTTTATAAACCAAAATCTGTATGTGATATGTACGTGTGTTGTACATGAGGTTTTTTTTGGGGTGTTTTAGTATTTTCATATTTTTCTTCGATCAAAATGTCATCTTTATTATTATAAACTAACTAAAAACGTAAAATAAACTGATCTATCATATTTATTATTTTCTTGGTATTCTTTTTTTCCATAAATTTTTGTTGCATTCTTCACACCGAAAAACGATATCTTAAAAATCATACCAAAGTTATTATATAAAGTTTTAAAAAAAATTATAACATACGTATATTTTTTAAATATTTAAAAACATATAATGATTTTTTTTTAAATAAATAATAAATCAAACTTTATATAAAAAGCAATGATGATTGAAAGTTACTCTAAAGTTGTTGCATTATCATACAACACATGGGTGTTGAATCTTTGATGATTTTGCAAATGTGGAAAGTGTCTTCATGACCACCCATGGGACATCATCACTTTCCAAAATGAAAAGTAGAATTAATTATTGATTTATAAATTGCAAGTTTAATTTAAATAACTATTTTTTAACGATCAGTTATCAATATAATTAATATCTTTTTAGATATACCAAAATAATCTGTATGTATACGAAATACCCCACGAATCGTGAGACTAGGGTTATAAATAAAATATATCTTTCATTTTTTATCCCTGAGTGCACGACTAGTGCACGAATCATTGGGTTAGGGTTAAAAGTGATTTTCTTTTTTACAAAATTATGGTCCATGAATTAGTGGGTCTGTGTAATTTTTTTTTTATTTGGTCGACGATTTTGGTCTTAATTTCCAATGTTTTAATTGTGGTCCACGATTAATTTTTTTTTACTGTTATCCCCTATTAAGATAGACACGATCGTATTATCATCAATTATATTTAGTATTTTTGTAAGGAATTTGTTTACTATTTTGAATTAAATTATAATTATTTTGAAGTTCATCTTCTTTTTAACATAACATTTTAAAATTATATATTTTCAATCAGTACTTATATTATTTTTATTTGGTTAAAGCTTTTAGTACAAATAACTTTTGGACCAAAATTGTGGACCATAATTAATTCCTTTTTAAACATTGGGAATTAATACCAAAATGGTGGACCACATTAAATTTTTTCCAAGCATTGGAAATTAAGATCAAAATCATGAACCACAATTTTATAAAAAACTTCACTTTTAATCTTAACCCCATGATTTATTTGTGTACTAATCGTATGCTTATTGCATAAGAACCAAAAATGAAAAATAATTTTCATTTATTACCCTAACCCTACTATTCATGTGGTACTTTGGATACATATAGGTTATTTTTGGTAAACATAAAAAGATATTGGTTAAATTGGTACCTAATTTTTAAAAAATAAATTACCTTAAAATTTCCAAAGGTAATTTTTGAATTTTTTTTAACGATGGGCTTCTTTGTAATCAAAATCTAAGGATATTCTATTCACACTCCCTTCTATAAAATGTATGTGTGTAAGTAGTGGGTATAAAGTATAATGGTATATCTGTGAGGTAAGGGTAAGAAATAAGTAAGATGTGTGTGGAGGGGATATGAATAGTAACCCCAAAAATCTATTGTCTCCAAATTTTCGCTCCCTTTATGTCCATCAATATATGAAACCAAATTATCATAGATTGAGGAGAGAGAAAAAGAAATCGTTAAATAAATGTTAAATAAATAATGACATGTATTAAGTGACCGTTGGAACAAGGAATTGACAAAGAATTTAGCAACATATTTTTATTCTGTTGTCAAACATGATCTGATTATTTTTGTTTAAAATTTTCATATTTGATACCCAAACAAACATTATGATAATGATTCAAAGATCCCAAAAAAGAACCCTCAAAACATTTTCTATGGGTCGGAAAAACACCTACAATATACTCTCTTTCAACTAAAAATTGACAAAATCTGTTTTAATCGGTTTTAACCAACCTCAGATCTTCAAATTTATTGTTTATAACTAGCTTTTTACTTAGTTTTTTCAGAATATGATGGTTCCAATCGGTTTTTAGTAGCCCCGACCTTCTTTATGCCAAGGAGTTATTGAAGATAATTGAAAAACAAAAATTTTGTATCAGATAATGGATTTAACTTTTGGAAAAGAAAAATAGATGGATGAGAAAAAAATACATTTATTAATAATAAATAAATAAATATTGAGGAAATATTACTTATTAATTTAAATGAAGAGTAAATTACGTTTTTTCTCCTTATAGTTTGTTAAAAATTATGAATTTTATTCTTATATCTGTTTTTGTTTTTATAGTTTGTAATTTATTTTTATTTTTATCTCTAAGGTTAAAAACCTATTTTTAAGTATAAAAGACTAAAATAAAAATAAGTTGTAGACCAAAAAGACAAAAAAATTAAATCATAAACATAACGACAGTATTGAATTATAAACCACGGGGGATGAAAATCGTACATTTAAAATCAAAGGAACAAAAATAAAAAGTTCCACAAACCACAGGGACTAAAAACGGAATTTACTCAAAAATGAAGGAATGAGTGGAGAAGCGGAACGACTTGTGGACTTTGCCGGCAAGACGTGTGATCCACTTCCGTACATCAAAAAGACATGGAGATGAAAACCAATCCAACGGTCTAGATCACATCTCTCTCTACATATAAGTCTCTCTTATTTCTCATCTCTCTCATACACTTCTTCCCTCTCATCTCTCCCAAGTTTACAGCCATTTTGCCTAGGGTTTCATCAGGTATCATTTTTCATTTATCCATTTTTCCTCTCGTTTTTGATGTTCTTATAGTTACATTCCTTCAATCAGTCCATATTTTATTGTTTTTTTTTGGTAATTTTTAAATATTACATATGTTTCGTATTCGGTTTGATAGTTCTAATTGGCAAATCGGTGATGTTTGATAGCATTTGTGTGATTGTTGTTGGCTTTACTTGATGTTCCTTTGTTTGATCACCGAGTATGGGAAGTGATTTTTTAGCCGATTAGGTTACATTATTGGTTTGCAACTGGTTAGGCAGTATTGATAGTTATGATCCATGTTAAAATTGTTGCTAATTTGGAACGCAAAGTGTAGAGAGTTGAGGGGATAGTGTCTGTCAATTTAATCGTTGGAGTTTTTAAAATTCTTGCATCTATACGAAAAAAAGATCAAACAGATTCTTCATCACACTACATGGGGATGAGGGCGACAGCTGAGTTTTTCTGTTTCGAGTCATTGGAGATTAGTTTTTATGGAAAAATCTTGGTGATTCTCTGTTCGAAGTTGATGGCGATGTTTGAATATGTTATATCTTGGGGAAATTTGTCAAAATAGCAAATTTTCACTTGTCATTTCACCAAATAGCCAATTATTCGTAAAGTTACCAAAAATAGCCAATAGATTCACAATTGCGAAGGATGAAAATGTAAAAAAAAAAGTTTCTAAATTAGGTTCGCAATTTCAGGGACCAAAACTATAAATTTTGGATATTACTTTCGCAATTGCGAATTGAATATTGAGAACATAGACAAAAAATTACATATTTGGTCCCTGAAATTAGGAACCTAGTTCAAAACCCTTTTTCTTTTTACATTTTCACCCTTCGCAATCGCGAACTTGATGGCTATTTTGGTAACTTAGAGAAATGGGCTAAGAGGTAAAACCACAGGTTAAAAATGGCTATTTTGATAAATTTCTCTATATCTTGAGCATGATGATGCTTGTTTCCGGTGTTTCAGAATTCCATGAAAGTAGCTTTGCTTCCCTTTTCTGATTCTTGTTTATGTTGGAAAAAATGTATAATCTGGATAGACTAGTTGATTCACATGTTTTTTAGAAAACGTGGTTAAAGGAACATAGATGGAGGGTTTATATATAGTCGCACTCCCCTAGTAGAAGAAATACAATCTGAAAATGAGTTCATATCATTTTCTTATCATGGCAACATGCTTTTTGATTTTGGGGGTTAAGATTTAAAACTTTGCTGGAGGTCTCTTCAAAGTAAATCTAGTTGTTATGTAAAATCCATAATGCATAGAAACTTTATAGTCTATGTGGTTGCTGAATCAGTTCAGAACATCAAAAAGTTGCTAGATATCATGCTATAACCAACATCTTTTCTATAATTTCTCTAAAATAGAGAATGAAAAGCCAAAATTTCTAGAAACATTTTCTTCCAACTCCAAAAGCTTTACTATTTTAGAGAATCCACCATTACTTATGTTATTAAAATATTCAATACATGTGGATGTGGTGGCTATTTACTTTAATTTATTTGTTGAAGATCTACTACATTTTAAGATACAATGGCTTAATGCTGTATCTTGTTCTGTAGGTAGCATAAGATGGCAGACGGTGAAGAAATTCAGCCACTTGTGTGTGATAATGGAACCGGAATGGTTAAGGTATGATTGTGGCTTTTTTTCCTTTGTATCTCACTTGCACACACAGGGTTGGTTTTCGGTGAGAAGGAGAGTTAAGGTGAGAAGCGTAAGAAGAGATCTCCACCCTTGGATGGACATTAGGATGAGATGCACTTAGATGAGGTGCACTGAGATGAACCGGATCAACTCCCTTCTAAAGTGCAATTCATGGGTGGGTATTAGATTAAAAGTGATCAAGGGTCCAGATCTCTTCTTACGCTTGTTACGCTTCTCACCTTAACTCTTCTTCTCACACGATCCTATGCCTGCACACACAAGCATATGCAACTACGATTGATGTTCCAAGATTTTATCTTTTTGTACTAAAAAAAGTGAATTTGTTGTTTTCAGGCTGGATTTGCGGGAGATGATGCTCCAAGGGCTGTGTTCCCAAGTATTGTTGGCCGTCCACGTCACACTGGTGTGATGGTTGGAATGGGCCAAAAAGATGCATATGTTGGAGATGAAGCTCAATCAAAAAGAGGTATATTGACTTTGAAGTACCCAATTGAACATGGTATTGTTAGCAACTGGGATGATATGGAGAAAATTTGGCATCATACTTTCTACAATGAGCTTCGTGTTGCTCCAGAAGAGCATCCGGTTCTCCTTACTGAAGCACCTTTGAACCCTAAGGCTAATCGTGAGAAGATGACCCAAATCATGTTTGAGACATTCAATACTCCTGCTATGTATGTTGCCATCCAAGCTGTTCTTTCTCTGTATGCCAGTGGTCGTACAACTGGTAAGCTTTTTATGCTTATTAATCAATGCAAAACTTGTGTAGTTTTCTTTAATTTGATATCATTAATATGCGACAATTGTCACACGTGTCATTTATATATAGAAATAACTGAGCTTGGCATTTCTTGATACTAATAATGGCCATCTTGTTATCTTTTTTAAGTTATCCCTGAAACCAATTTGCAAAGTAACATCGATCTTTGTGTTTGCCAAGTTGGTAATGATATTGTCGTCATTCTTGGCAACTTGGTTGGGAGAATCAAATCATCCACGACTAATCTTTGTTCCATAACTTAATTGACCATTAGATCTAAATTGAAAATTTGCAACCATTTTCTTTCTAAGCTGTCAATGAAAAATGCACCAATTCTCTTTTTGTAAAAACTGAAAGTTTAAATTGCCTACTCTTCTGTTATCATCATTACATATAAATCTATTGTTTTGATTTGGATCCACATGATTTTTTTTATTTGTCCTAGAAGGGTAGTTTTCTTAAAAGTATACTCCCTCTGTCTCAAAATAGATGTTCATAATGAGAAAGGTACACAGTTGTAGACATGTATAATTATTACACTTTTTGATTAACTGAATCACAAATTCACAATTTTACTCTTAATAACAGAGGGAGTAATGAATTTTTCCATCTCATGATTAAGGGTAGAATTGGAAACTTTTGAAAGTTTAGACTTATTTTGGACAGAGGGACTATGTCAAATCGAATGTTGCAACCTCGATTAGTGATTGGTTGTGCTAAATTTGTTACTCTATATAATTGTATTCTAATCCTTGCCGTCATATTGTTGTTTCGATGCAGGTATTGTTCTGGATTCAGGGGATGGTGTGAGTCACACAGTTCCTATCTACGAAGGGTACGCCCTTCCACACGCGATCCTTCGTCTAGACTTAGCAGGACGTGACTTAACCGATGGCTTAATGAAGATCCTTACAGAACGTGGGTATTCTTTCACCACTACAGCCGAGCGGGAAATCGTTAGAGACATGAAGGAGAAATTGGCCTACATCGCCCTTGACTACGAGCAAGAGCTTGAAACTTCCAAAACCAGTTCAGCCGTTGAGAAAAGTTACGAGCTTCCAGATGGACAAGTGATCACAATTGGTGCTGAACGGTTCCGTTGCCCAGAGGTTTTGTTTCAGCCATCCATGATAGGAATGGAAGCAGCTGGTATTCACGAGACTACATATAACTCCATTATGAAGTGTGATGTTGATATTAGGAAAGATTTGTATGGTAACATTGTATTAAGTGGTGGTTCAACTATGTTCCCCGGGATTGCTGATAGGATGAGTAAGGAAATTACCGCTTTAGCCCCAAGCAGCATGAAGATTAAGGTTGTGGCACCACCTGAGAGGAAGTACAGTGTCTGGATTGGAGGGTCGATCTTGGCATCTTTGAGCACCTTCCAGCAGGTTTGTTTTCGAACATTTATGCTATTGTTATTAACTTATTTATTTATTAAAAAAGCTAAGAATAATTGTGCCAATATTGTTAAGACTTTCTTTGTTGAAATGATAAATTTAGCCAAAATGACTAGATATGTGATTGTGGGTCCTGTTTGCTTACCTCTTAACAGTTCCATTAAGAGGCAGTGTCTGAATCTCTGAATTTCTAAGAGGTGAATCCTGGCAAAAATATAAGTTTGCCTCTTAATGGTTCCAAAACCCTCTGAATCATTTTGTATCCTGGACCTCCCTTTAACCATTAAGAGCCCTAGTTACATCTTGAACAATTACCAAACAATTATATTTTATTTTGCACGATATCATAAGAGCCTCTTAATCATCCAGACCACTTAATCATTCTGCACCAAACCATTTGCCAAACAAGCCCGAGAGGATAGGACCTAAGTGGGAGAAAAATGCATCTTTCTCTCCACAAAAATAGGTGGAACAAAAACCAGGGAGGTGGAGTCGTGGTGACAAGATTTGTAAATTACTAAAGTACCCTTGTCAAATTAAAACCCTAAAATGTTCAACAAATCTTTCACCTGCCATTCTAACTCTTGCCCTACCAAACATTATCTTTAGGGAACCGATATAAACGATTGAAACCTAGGCATGTGGTTGCTAGAGACTAGAGTAAAGATAAAAATGCAACTTTGAACTTAGTTCATAGTGAACATGTAAAGGAAACAATCAAGATCAAAAGCTGAAATAAAAAAAAAACCCTAGAAAAGTTTAATGTTTATTCGACTATTGATCTTGAAAGATCCCTAAATTTGGGATTTTGGTTGTTTGTTTTAAATGCAGATGTGGATTGCCAAGGCTGAGTATGACGAGTCTGGACCATCAATCGTGCATAGAAAATGTTTCTGATACGTGCATTTGGATGTTGTTTTGAAGATACGCAGCTTGCGACGTTTTCTTTTAATTTTGTTTTTCTATGTTTATTATATAATATATATATATATATATATATATTATGCTGTTTTGCCAAAGATGATTGCTGTATGTTCCACAATTCTTTTATTTTAATCTCATTTTTAGAAGCCATTCCAATTCTTTCATCTGGCTTTTTTTCTTTTTCAACCTTCCCTTGTTGATTAAACTTATAATCTTCTTTTGGTTGAATTCATTATCTTCAAGTACTCATTAAGTCATTGCAAATATGGTGATGATTCTTGTAGGATTAAACAAATTCTCATTTTCTTCACAATGAACAAAAGATATTGTTTTTTTTTTCTATCTGAAATCTGGCACTTTTAATCATAAATCATGTCTCAAAATGTAACAAAGTTTGTGTTTTGTTTTTATCTAGTATAAAAAAAAAATTCTAACCTACTGATCTTGCAACATTTAATGGCGTAGATAACTAGATATCAAGTTTATTGTCAACTTCATCGTAATCCTTTCACGTAACCCTTTTGTAAATAGATATCCACGTCATCAAATGTTATAGATCTGCAAATTATCGCTCAAAATATGAAATTTTGAAACTGTATATCAATTGAGAAAAAAATTCTTCTTTACACTAAATAGAATTTTGTTGCATTTTGATGTATTTTATCTAAATGGGCAATACACCTTTTTTTCTTTTTCATTTTATGACTGTGACATTGCTTTAAGATACCATGTGATGCAAAAGTGATCTCCCACTTTTGTGGATGATTATGAAGTGTTGCATTTTGCTTTAAGTTTCAATGAAATGATGGCATATTGTTGTGTAGTTGTTAGGTGTTAGTTTAATAAAAAAGTATGCCAACTTTTTTATTATTATTATTATTATTATTATTATTATTATTATTATTATTATTATCTTTACAACTGCTATCAACTAGATCTAATCCTATATGAAGCTTGAACTTGTGTAGAAATGGTGTATAGCACCATGACAATGATTCTTTGACTTTCTTGAATTCTTTCTTCACTACTAGAAACTTCATACCAACCATTAGAAATATAAGAACAAAATGGTGTTAAATATTTATAAATATGTAATAAAGTTTTAGTAAAGATGTCCACTTCTTTACCCGCTAGTCCAATACGGGGGGACAAATAGTAAAATATCTTAGAAGTGTGCATCTTTACTGTTTCATTGGTATAATTCACAAGAGTATGCTATAAATATGCATAATTTCTATCTTTCTAGCTGATTACAGTCGTTTCTTTTGTTCTTTACATCATGAAGATGGGTGGTATCATGATGCCCATTGACCAAAAAAGGATGATCTGGATAGTCCATATTCTTGTCTTCTTCGTCTTCATCTTGATGGTCGTCATTGTAATTAGATTTGAAACATATTAGGGATCTTGATTCCGTCAATCTTTTTCCAACGCTTCTCTGAGTAAAACTACCAAAACCTTTGATCCCACTTGTGAGCTTACGAGCTCTAGATCTCTCTTGTTTCAAAAAAGATCGATCTTCATCAAGCAACTTCAAAATCCGCTCTGATTTCTCTCTTACCCTCAATCCCCAATTGAATCTTCACAAGATAATAGATGAGTTTGCATTTACTAGTTAGACTTAAACAAATATAAATCATTTGTCCCAAAATTCCATATCTTTTTCTGTCCCATCAATCAACACCTGACACATCATTACTTTATTTAATTTATCTTTTTATTCCCTCTTCTTAAAGTGATGATGTGTCGATGATTGATTGGTAGACACGCAGGAAAACATGGAGATGACGGACAAGTAATTTATATTCAAAGATTTTTAAAAAAGGCCTGGATTACAAGAATCAGAAATACGGTTTTTTCCCCTCTGAGTGGTGTTTTACTGACTTTCTAGTACAAAAATCGTTTCTACGAAAATAAATAAATAAGAGCCTTTTATTTGCTTACCTTTTTTCATCAACATGTTGAAAAATACCCATCTCCTTAATAACCTCTTTATCACATTGGAATTCTTCTGAGACTCTTTGTGGACCATGGGTGAGCAAGTGCTCTAAAATAACAAGAGCCTTATAAGATCCTCTCCAATTCTCTTCATCAAACTTCCACAACCTAAAAACACCCATTAGAATTTGCAAATCTAATTGAGAAAAATTAATCTTCTTAATGCAAAAACACACACTAAATTTAACACCTTTTGTGAAGAATATCAACAATTCTCCAATAATCATCGACTTCAAAAGCCGAACGTGATATCAATCCCATGGTACGAGTATCTGGTGGCCATGAATCTTCATCTGTTGCTTCTTCAGTCAATCTTCATAGTAGAATACGGCAAAAAGAACTCTTTATATGCATTTAACGTGAAAACCAAAAGACAAATAACACGTAAAATAACTCTTTTGTTAGCAACAAAAAAAAATATGCTTACAGTTCTATAGGTGTAACATCTGTTAGAGCTAGTCGTGCAGTCTTGATCTTCTCTTTCAAGAAAAAAGAAGCTTGCTTTTTGAGTTCATGGAAGGAAGGAGAATCCATCTTTTTGCATTTTTTTTTGTGCTTGTTGATCTTATAATTTGTATAAATACCATTATTTTGGTACAATCATAACTATTAATTGATTAAAGAAATATTTTCTATGTTGAATATACCCAAACTTTGAAGAATTTGCAACTACTCCATTATCAAAGATAAGAAGTGGATTTGGCTTATGCAATGAGGATGACAAATGTTGAGTTTGTAATAAAGAAACTATGGATTAATGTTAGGTTTTGAGGCATTCAACATTCAAAAAGCACAAAAAGATGATGTTATGTTTTTGGCTAATTGTGCCTGTCTTTAGGTTAATGTCTTTCAAAGGCATTTTTGGTCAAATTTTTTGTGCAAAAAAATTGTTTCCTAAAATACCCTTGTACGATATAAGCAACGATAAAATGTCATGTTACTGATCAAACTAAACGCGTTGTTAATAAACAAGTATATAAAAGATTTCATTATCCAAGTAGTGAATGCATGGTTAAAGCACAAGCTTATGCATACAACTGTTCCATAGTTACCAAATCCGTATTTTATGTTGATGAACCAATAAATCTATGTGGAATTTCTAAGACTAGACCAAACCATACGAGTTATATATATATATATATATATATATATATATATATATATATATAGACACATTTTAAAATACAAACCAACCAAAAGTTACAAAGTCGTACAAACCAATATAAAAATGATTTTTTTTTCTTGATTTTTTTTCATCAAACAATATGATTTAAGATATTATCATACATATGTTTGTTTCACCTTGTGAAAAAATTACATGTGAAAGATATACATGTGAAACTCTTATATTATGAAACAAATATATGTGAAACTTTCAACTTATGTAAACAAATGCATGTGAAACTTTTACATTATGAAACAAACATATGTGAAATAACATCTTAAATAATAGTGTTTAATGAAAAAAATAATCAAAAAAATCATTTTTATATTGGTTTGTATTTTAAGATGCCTCTCTCTCTCTCTCTCTCTCTATATATATATATATATATATAGGAGGGATCATACAAGAACACTCCTCATTTAAAGGAACACATTTAGGACCACATATGATGTGGGTCCCACACGATATAAAATCATATTTGATTCAATGGGGCCCACCATTGAATCAGATATGATTTTATATTGTGTGAGACCCACATGGCCACATCATATATGATCCTAAGGGCGTACCTTTAAAAATGCAAAGTTCTTGTTTGAACCTCCCTCCCCCTATATATATATACACACACACATAGAGGAAAGTTCAAATGCGAACTCAAATTTGGTTGTGAACGTGAGGACAAATGAGAGTATGACACGTGTCTGAATGTAATATATTCGGACTGAATAATCAAAGAAATATTCAGACTGAATATAGTGTTTATTCAATCTGAATAATGCTCATTCAGTCTTGATAGACATTATTCAAACGGAATAAACACTATATTCAATTTTATTCCGTTTGAATATTTCTTTGATTATTCGACATATGTCGAGCTCTTATTTGTCCTCACATTCACAACCAAATTTGAGTTATCATTTGAACCGGCCCCTATACACACACACACACACACACACATATATATATATATGTAGAAGTTCAAATGCGAACTCAAATTTGGTTGTGAATGCGAGGATAAATGAGAGCGCGACACGTGTCTGAATGTAGATTATTCAGTCTGAATACGACATTGTCGCGCTCTCATTTGTCCTCATGTTCAACACCCAAATTTGAGTTCTCATTTGAACCCGCCCATATATATATATATATCACTGGAAAGTGGGATTTGGGTATTGATGTACACAAACCTGTCTTCTACCCCAAAGTGCAGAGCACCGTTTTATGAAGATCTAACACGAAGAAATACCGTCCATAGTAAAGAACAAAAAAAAGTACGAAATAATGAAATATATCAAAAAGGAAGAAAGTTTCTTAGAAAACTTTACTAAAACAACTAGCATAACAGTTGATAAATCATATGTTAAAAACACAACAAAATCTTTCATAATCACTATAGATCCAGTTTTTTCTTCCAAATTACGACTCTAGCAACTAACAGAACATGGAAAGCATGAAGTTCTAACATGACTTATCGGGAGAAGTTTGTACAGTAACAGTAGCCATTAGGGTTCTTCTTTCCGGCTGAATGATGCTTAAGTGCTTATATTCCAGATACCAATTCGATAACCCAAAGACATAAGAGCCAACTCCCACAACATGTTAAGAATGCTTAATGGATTCAGCTTTGATCCCGGGATTTCAGACCAGTTTACTGAGATTTCAAGTATGGGGATGTTGAAATATTTACATAAGTACACCAACTCTACATCAAAGCACCATCTGCATGAAGATATCATAAATCAATTTGGTTAAAAGATAAGGGAATCTATTCTTTGTTATAAAGCATTTTGCTCAGAGTCTTGAAAACAAACCCTTTAAGCATTCAATATTGTTAATTACTACACATCCCTTAGAATTCAAAGATAGATCTAACTTAAGTATGCGTACAAGTTTTTAAAACTCTTTGACCTCCATAAAACTAAATAATAATCAACGTATAAACATGTGCAGATATAGTATAAATGTATAAATACTCTCCAAACTAAAATAATTACGACTTTATTTTTTAAATCTAAGATATTTAAATTCAAACAAATTATACCAAAAAACGATTTGTCATTTAATTTGACACCCATAAGGATATATTTTTCGGGTTTCTTAAACGGATCTTCTAGTTAGCAAAGACAATTTTAACTGTAATTCTATTTTATTCAAATATAAATTACAGATTTTCCTTTTCAACGACAAGTTTCATTAATTTCATTCTTGTTTTACAATAAGTCTTACATCATTATACGGGCACACAACTAGTTCTTTTTAAAATGTATCTATGGCTTTCTTACCTCTTCAAACGGATATTGGTGAAAAGCTTCCTTGCAGCAGCTCTACTGAACATCTTAAAGCCACACTGCCATACATAGAAAGGTTCGTATTATAATTAATACTCCCTCTGTTCTAAAATAAGTGTCCACAATTCTATTTTTTAGTTTGTCCCAAAAGAACTGTCCACTTTCAAAAGTAAGTGCCTACTTTCCCATTCTACCCATAATTATGGGATGAATAAATTCATTACTCCCAATGTTTTTGGAAAGTTGTCCCAGGCTATACCTAGTAGACTAATCCCTGCAAATTGTGACCATAACAAATCAGCCCTAATAAACTCACCGGCCACAATTGTTGTGTACACCTGGAAACCAACCCGGGGCAAATGAGATATTCCACCACATCCCCCGGGGCCTCAACCAGGGACGGACCCAGAATTTTTTTATACGGTGGCACCATATAATATAAACAAAAAATAATTACAAAAAACACGGTTTTTGTCGACGTGTTTTCATGTTTTTACTAACGTTCAATATCACTCGATGTGTTTTTAGCCTAATTCCACCGTTTCAAGGGATTTTTAAAGTTTTTTTGCTTGATTTCGAGGGACTTTTTCGGTTGATTTCAAGAGTTTTTTTGGTTGATTTTCAAGATTTTTTTTTTTCATTTTTTGACTGATTTCAGGAGTTTTTTTCCCGGTTTTTTTATTGATTTCAAGATTTTTTTTCGGATTTTTTTTGGTTGATTTCAAGAGTTTAGGTGCATCCTTTTGAAGTTTCCAAAACGATACAGTTGCACAGTCCAAAACGATACGTTTGCACCCTTCACAAACCTAAAAACACCCTTCGCCGGAGAAATAATACGGTGGCCCGTGCCATCGTGGCCACCACTACAGGTCCGCCCTGGCCTCAACCACTACGCCACAACCCATGTGGTTAATTACTCCCAATGTTTTTAGGGGTACAATTGTCAATATGTCATTAAGTTAATTCAAAAGTGTAATAATCTCTAAAACTGTGTGCCAATTCATCGTGGACATTTATTTTGGGACGGACGAAGCACAACAGATAAAGAAAAACTCAAGAAACTTTTCCATGTTTTTGTCAGCTTAGTAACGTACTAATATAGTTGGAACATATGAAAACTAAAAAATAACCTGTGTATCACGAACTCCACGACCAGCAGCTAAGAGGACCACGACGTGGAACCCTTTCATCAAAAAATTGCGGTACCACTTCCTCTGAATATAAAGTGGTTTTATTTATTAGAAATAAGGATTAGCAACCAAAATGAAAGAATGAATATGAGGTACTATTACTAACTGTAGCTAAAGCTTTCTTCTCAAGATGAGCACGTGAACCAAATGCCGCAATTGGAATGTCTCCAATTCCTTCATTTGAATCACTAGCTACCCGACCTTTCGTTTTGGCAACTGCAAGGATCTAGAAGGAAAAAACATTAAATACCCGTATTCTAAATATATTATACCATACTTTTATCGGTATAATTAGTGATGATTTTGTGAAAAAATATCCATATCCTTGTTTCTTATAGTCAAATGGTGTCATCACTTGAAAAAATATCTAGGTCCGCCTTTGCATTGAATCCTAGCCTAAAATGAAACTTGTTGAATGATTGGGATTGGTTCTCACGGTTCTCAACATTTTTGTGGTTCTCATTTGATTTTTCCCTACATGATACCTGATTTTCAAGCTTTTCTAGGTCATCAACTTTTGTTGCTCCATCAGCATCCAGCATAAGAAGTAGTTCTCCCCTTGAATGTAGCATTCCCTGTTTTTGCAATGCTTTCCGCAATAAGCCAAGAGCTTATTAGATCAGTCAGTCGTAGTGATATGAGCCAGATGAATAAAGGAGAATAAAAATAAGAGGTTTAACATGATGAAAAAGCCGACTACTTATTGCATTCAGCTCACTTTTCTTATAGCTTCTCCTTTTCCTTGGTTCTTTCTTTGGAGAATAACTCTCACATTATCTACTTTATATTTCCTCACAAAATCAAAGGCGATTCTTTTTGTTCCATCTGAACTTCCATCATCAACAATTATAACCTGTTTTCAAGAATCCATTCGATTAGAAGTTTCAAATCTTGGAATAATTGCGAAATACGCAGAAGACCATCAATGACCCACTTGTTAACAATAAACTTCAATGCTATAAATATGGATTCAATCATGAAAGTTAAGAACTTTATTGCACAAATATAACAAATATTACCAAAGTGAAATACCTCGTACGAAAATGATTGGTCCTTTTTTGAACGTTGTTGAAGATAACTGCACATAAAAGATTCAAAATTATAACCGATTCCAAAATGATGATGAAAATGACAGGGAATAAATATGGGAATGAATTTTCATTCCTCCCAGTTCAATCTGGAATGAAATTTTGGGCTTCTGGAGGAATGAACAGATTATATTATATAAAACCAAACAGTTTCTTTTATTTTCAATCTCATTAATTACCGGTTAAAACCTCTAACTAAACATCCCCTTATAAAGTTTGCAACTTCTGGTAGGATTTCAATGATAAAATTGTAATTCCACATGTAACAAATGGATTTGCATTCACTCACTTCATTGTTTCATCAAGAGCTGCAGGTAATCTATATTCTTCATTATAGGCAGGAATAATCAACGAAATATACTTTTCTGCAGGATTGTTGATATAAGGGCATTGAACCTGCAACAAATGGTTCCAATAGTGTTAAAGCACACTGCCTATATCCGAAAATTTAAATAGCGATACTGACACAATCACAATCAATATAAAGTTCAACAATCAAAATTTACTTGAGTTTGATCCATTGGAGTAGGAGCCGATTAAGAGGAACCGATTGGAGAAACCGATTTTTCAAGAACCGAATTTTGATGATTAAAAAGCCTATTTTTTTATGAATTTGGAGAAACCGATTTTTTTAAGTAGGAGAATATTAGTTTAGGAGGTAAAACTTTTAGGTGAATATTGGGTTCAAATATGGAAAGGATTGTGGTTAGAAAAAGGAAGGGACACTTAGGCTATGTTTGGCAAAAATAAGCTGGCAGGCTTATTTTCAGTGTACAAGTTTGGCAAACCATAAGCTAGCTTATTAAAAAGCTACTTGGAGTAGCGTTTTGGAAGCTTATTGTCATTTTTTCCAATTATAACTCTCATTAATATTAAATTGTTAATTACTAATTATTTTATTTATTTTCCAACATGTCCTTTTGGTCATTTTACATTCTTATATGCTAGTTTTGCCAAACATGATTTTTTTTATCAGCTAGCTTATCAGCCATAGCCTTAAAAAAATCAGATTTCATCAAAATGTGAGAAACGAATACCAGAACTGAACAATCATAACTCGATGAGCAGAATTACATCAACCAATTTCCAAGAAGATACAGATACACGAATAATTTGATAACAGATAATAGGAATTTGATAACACATAATATAAAATTAAAAGGTACCTGTTTGAAGGAATTTGGATCTTCAAAAATCGGATGAGCTTCGAGATGACTGTCGTAAGAAATTGCAAATATTGAAGTCATACATACATACATACATACATACATGAATTATATCATAGTAAAAATTAGGGTTTACAGAAGAGCATACGCATGGTTGAATCGTCTTCTGAAGGTTTCAACAACAATTGCCACAACTAAACCAAATCCAATAACTAATATTACGATCACCACCAGTTCAAACATCATCGTCCATCTCCATCCCCATAGTTCCATATATCCTTTTTAGGCTCTCCAATGCCACACTATCAAGTTACAAAAATAGCAAGAAAAGATTCTTAGCATCAACCCTGAAAAAACCCCAGAAGGAACTGATCTCCATTAATCAATAAGAAAAAGTGCAACTGACGTAGACATCAGCCCGTCTAGCTCAGTTGGTAGAGCGCAAGGCTCTTAACCTTGTGGTCGTGGGTTCGAGCCCCACGGTGGGCGCCTTTTTAGATCGTTATTAATTTGAGTAAATTACATTTTTTGGTCCCTATGGTTGCCACCTGCTATCAAGAGTATGGATGATGATTTGTCCCATCCCGTTAGGAAATCCAGTTCACCCGCCCCTTCAGGACCGAGGATTTCCTGTTAAAACGGATACCAGGGCTGGGGTAACGTATTCCCCAACCTGCCTCGTCCCCGTATGTATATATTAACTAAAAAGAGATATATTTTTAACCAATTTTTACTCTTTTTCAAATAATTTATTGTATAACCGGAGATTGACCGATGATGAGCACAAAAAAAACGGGGACGGGATTTGATTCCTTGTACCCGTCGGGAACCGGAGCCGTGGATTGCATTCCCCGCCGAATCTCTGCCCCGTTGCCATCCCTAATCAAGAGTAGTCCCTATTTCAAACTAATTACAATTTTGGTTATTATGGTTGCTATCTGGTTTCAATTTTGGTCATTGTATTGTGGTTGCCACTTGGTTTCGGTTTTGGTCCATTTGACTAACTTTAGTTAAAAAGCCTATTAACTCAAAGACATTTTAGTCTTTCACTTTATTTCATTTTTCTTTAATAATTAAAAAAATACATTTATTATCTTGTATTATGTATATATATAATATGGAGACCACTACAAACGGTGGAACCATAAGCATCTCGTCGATTCAATATTATGGATATAGGTTTTGATTTGATACAAGTTTGAGTTTATTGTGATGCCCTTTCGATTTTATTATTGATTTGGATTCTGAGAACATTCAGTCCTCTTCCTAAACAAGATTTGGATATTATCTGATTTGGTTTTTGTCTGGTTTTTAGATCTGCACATCATTTATGTGTTCATAATGTCAGGTTCAGGTTTATGATCTGAATGGGTTACCCCACAAATTTGTTCTTTCTTGTTTTATATTTTGCATGTGGTATTACCATGGTGGCAGGTGGGGAGAGAAGAGGGAGAGGTTGGATTCGATAACCATATCCATGGCGTTCTTTTACGGCTTGTAGGTTGTAGTCGTGTTGGACTTGTTGATGAAGGATTTAAGTTACTATAAATTGATGACTAATGAGTACAAAATTACCCCAAATCAAGAGATTTATGTATACGTTACTGCTCTTTTTGACAAATATGTATACCACTAAAGGTAAATGGGATGTTCGAGCCAAAGTGTGGACTTTGATAAACGAACATGGGAATAAGAAAATGGTTTGCTTTAATTTGGGTGTGCTTTAATTTTGGATTTTGGTTTGTCATATGGGTTTGCCTTTTGTATTCATAATATTTTGGGATTTTTGGTATACAAGGATTTTTTTTGTTAGTTTCGTTGGAGAAGATGACCGAAAAGGGATAGTTCGCCGGAGACCGGAGGAGGATGGTTCACATTCATATTAGCTTGAGATGTTCATCTTTGTCATATGTATGCATTTAATGTATATATGTATTTATATAATATATATATATATACACATAATACAATATTAGGGGTGAGCATAACCGGGTACCCGACCATTTTCTATGAAACCGGAACCAGAACCGGACCCGGTGGTTCTTGGAAATCCGCAACCGGAACCGGAACCGCTAACACCGGTTCCTTATATTTTGGAACCGGAACCGGAACCAATGGGAACCGGTTCCAGTACCGGGTACCCGACTTTAACTTTTTTGAATTTTTTTTTATATTGCATACGATAAAAAAAGTAATTATAAACTACAAAATACCGATTTAAAGTAATAAATACAACAAATGGTCAAAATTAATCCGATAAAAACAAATTATTACATAAACAAACTAGAAAGTTTGAGTTTTTATTTATTATTTATAAATATATAAAATATTTTTTATTTAAAAGTGGCGGGTAGCGGGTACCCAACGGGTAACAATTCCAAAAAAATGAGTATCGAAACCGGAACCAATCACATCGGTTCCGGTTCTGGAACCGGCAGTTCAGAGGCGGTTCCGGTTCCAAATGCGAGTACCCGGTTCCGATGCTCACCCCTATACAATATAATAAATGTTTTCTTTTAATTCTTATAGAAAAATAAAATAAAGTGAAAGACCAAAATTCCCGTTGAGTTAACAAACATTTTTAACAGAGTTAGTTAAAGGGACAAGAAAATTGAAACCAAGTGGCAACCACAATGACCAAAATTGAAACCAAGTAGCAACCATAACGAGTAAATGATCAAAATTGCAATGAGTTTGAAATAGGGACTACTCTTGATAGTAGGTGGCAACCACAAGGACCAAAAATGTAATTTACTCTTATTCTTTTGATTGATGATCGATCGACTCTTTTTAGAAAGAAAATTAACAAAAAGAAACAAAAAGCCCGTCTAGCTCAGTTGGTAGAGCGCAAGGCTCTTAACCTTGTGGTCGTGGGTTCGAGCCCCACGGTGGGCGCTTTCAACTTTTAAAAAGTTTTAGTGGTATTTTTATGTTAAGTTAATCTTTTTTTATTGGTAAAATGAAAAAAAAGGGAAAACTATCTCTTGAAATAACCCAGATGTCCACTTTCGAGAAATGGGTACTAAAAGTTAATATTAATTGTCTTTTGAATAAAAAATAACCTGTTTCAATAGAAAGAAAAAAAAATTAATGGTCTGAAAAAAAGGCCCATTTAAAAAAAAAATCATGTATATGTTAGGATTCATATAAAGATGTAGAATTCATATACGAGTACAAAATGAAGATCATTTGTATTTGAATGTGACCCGCTATAAGAGCATTATATTAGATGTCATATGCAGGCATGTTCCTGATATTTTATGGGCCCTGGACGAGATGTAAAAAAAAGGCCCTCGTTAAGTACGATTTTTTTACATATTTTCTTCTCCAATATAATTAGTTAATACATGTTTGAGTTTTTAATATAATGCTAAATTCTTTTTGGATCATATTAGATAGTAAAAGACATTGTTTCTCTTTTATTTATTAATTTTTTTGAACTAGTAATGTATATTATATAGTATATATGAAAAAATCGGGCCCCTATTTCTTTTGGGTCCTGGGCGTATGCCCTGCCTGCCCTCCTCCAGGGACGGCACTGGTCATATGAATGTCATCGTCATTTTTTATTTGATTATTGTATATGTGGTCATTTGAAGTTTTGAACTATGATGATCATATGAAGTTTGCTTTGTGTGAGCATTATGTTTTGACACTGTTTGTAATCATTTCGTAATTGGATGGCATAATGGTTGTTAGCTATGTAATCTAACCTGACCAAGCAACAAGTACGCATTAAAGCATATTGGACGAACTTAATTGCAACTCAGAACATAACACATTATCGATTGAACCATGTTTTGAAATTGACATAATGTTTACATCGTTGTATAAATTAAAATATCATCCTCCTAACACATGTCATACCAATTCCACAAACCTGACTATTGGGAATAGTAGTCTTGTCATGCACTATAAGTATAAGATATTCAATAAGGTTTATCACACACGAAAACCTCACCGCAACACCTACGTTCGTTTACTATTATTTCATTACTCCCTCAACTTACATAAGAAATTAGCAGAGGAAAATTGTTAAGCAAAATGGACATCAATATTCATATTTATTTGGGCATGATCATACAACACTCCTCGGAAAATGGTTGTTATAAAATGGATCAACCGTATATAACTGCCATTAGCATCAACAGACTCAGTGAGTAGATCGTGGAATTTCTCAAGTTTTTGGAATTATTTGTACCTGAAAAACACATCAATATATTGGTGAGAAATTTTGAATAAGTAGAATAAATAAATAAAGGTAAAAAGAGAAGAGTAATAGAAGATCATATGTGAATAATTTAAAAATATGAAAAAAAATCTCTTTCAAGATACATACGTGAATCGATATTATAGATTATTATTATAGGTTCACATATGCATCTTCAAACTAATATTTTTCCAATTATTCACATATTTGTCTTCTTATTTGAATCGCACACTGCATATACACAAGATCACTTAGGTAAAACAAGATAAGGTTGAGTTTAAGTGCCTGAAGTAGTCTTAGAAGTGGTGGTAAGGCAAGAGATAGGATTAACATGCTGACCGCATCTGGCTGGTAATTCTTGGGCCTGAGTGACATTGATACCGGCACTCTCGGCATTTTTTGTACCTCGATTGCTTATCATATTACACAAGCACCTTGGATAGGACTTTATCACCGATTTCAGAGGATTACAACAACTATCAGGAGGATCCCGTCCCTCTCCCTGCAGATTATTCAAGTAAATGAGACAAGGAGTGAGTTGATTCAGGCATGTAGAGCCACCATCACCATTTCCTTGGGCGTTTCCTTCTCC
This sequence comes from Silybum marianum, assembly GCA_036898165.1. Taxonomy (NCBI): domain Eukaryota; kingdom Viridiplantae; phylum Streptophyta; class Magnoliopsida; order Asterales; family Asteraceae; genus Silybum; species Silybum marianum. The sequence continues at coordinate 45,316,622 of CM072529.1, read as the reverse complement.
TACAAATACCCCAACCAAGGTTATGATGATCATCATCACCATCATAACATGCATCAACCTCAACACCTTCATCTCCAACTTGCACTCAATACTTATTCTTTCTCTTATCAACAATTAATTTATTTGAATCAGTATAATGATTTACATATATTGCACACCTATATATACATATAGGTGATCCATGATGATACATGCATGGTATATATTAGTTGGTGAAAGTAGTTGATCAAACTGAGAGCATATGAGACTTTTTATATGTATGGAACTTAGGTTGAACTACTTAAATCCTTAAAAGAAAAGGATTGCTATTTTTGATATGAGTTCATGTCGACACAAATTTTAACCGATATACGACAACTTTGAAGTTGTCAAGTTGAGTAAAATATAATCTCAAACCAACACCTTAAATCTAAAGGAAATTTTAAAAGAATGAAAAATTTTAAACTCTTTTGGCTATTAAAAATTTATTTTATATGCTTCAATGATATTTTTATATCAATATAAAAATTCACTTGACGCCTTTAAAACAAGCTCAATAATAGATATGATATTTAACAAAGAAGAACTCTAATTAAATATCATATACTTCAACCTTCTTTGTTGTACAAAGTCTACTTGCAACACCAACAAATGTAGAACACCCCTTTTTGTTGTTGGAAAGAAATGTAATCTTAAACATCAATCATACTGAATAGAGCATTAATAAACCATAAACTTTTGTCTACAAATTATATCTAAAATAAAAATATTGATGCAAACCTGCTTAATAAAATCATCTAAATAAGTATCCACTAAAAGCATGCGACATTCATCCCATAATTTAGAATCTCTTCTATATCTCCTCGAAGAATAACACAATATAAGACAAAGGCGAAACACATATCTCTATTAAAATGTTGTAAAATACAACCAAGGCCGGTCCTAGAGTTTTTAATGTCCTATATAAAAATGCTAAAAATGCCCCTATGCCTATTTTTTTTAAGCAAATGAAACTACAAAACATGCAATTTTTTAAAGGGTTTGGAACTTGTTTTAATAGTTAAAGCTCAGTTCTTCAATTCCCAAATTATTGTTTTTATAGTTAAAGCCAATTTTCTAATTCTCAAATTATTGTTTTTATAGTTAAAGTTAGTTGTCCAATTCCCAAATTATTAAACCCCAAACATATAATAGATGATAATTGATGCCCCCTTGGGCTTTGATGCCTATGCAGTCGCACGGGCTGCATGTGGCCAGGGCCGGCCCTGAACATAACCAGTTCTAGATCATTTTCACTTGAGAAAAAAAATCCTTTATACATGTTTCCCATAAAAAATATTATCGCCAACTCTAGAGTAATAAAAAAATATCTCAGATGTAATAAGTTTATGTCGATCTTTCAACAAAGCAAAATAATAGTGTGTAGCACCACATCTGTCTTGTCATTAAAATTTGACCCCTTACGAATAAGTGCTGCACATTTTCTAATAAAATCAAATTTAATTAAAATGAATAATAAAATAGGGTTGGTTATAACCAAAAACTTCATCTCTCTCTAGCCGCACGATCTACATCCCTTCCTTCCTCAAGGTTTCATCAGAGATGGCGAGGGCTGTTGGAGACGGCGAGGTTTGCCAAGAGGTACCTAGACTTAAGATTTTGATCCGTGCAGTTTTTGATCGGGCAAAAAATTATCAGACGAAAATGGCTCTCAATTTAACCAAGAAACTATAAATCGTTCAAGTGCCTTTGATCCAGCCAACCAAACTCGTGTGTAGGTAGTGCAACTCTATTCTCTTGATTGTTTTAGAATGTTCTTCATTTTTTGAAGAACCTTCTACAGGACGCGATAACCCCCGTAGCTTATAAATAAAACAAGTGTTTTTGTTCAGTTATATCCCAATCTTATTAATATATATATATATATATATAGATATAGAGGAAAGTTCAAATGTGAACCTATCTTTGATTGTGAACATGAGGACAGATCTCAGCCCTTGATCTAAGCCATATTCAAGCTCCTCTTTAAATGTGGCTTGAGGGGTAATTCTGGAAAAAAAAATCAAGCTGCTCTTTGATATCACTCCCACTTATTTCTTCCTTCTCTGTTAATCGTCTTCTTCTCTGTTAATCGTCTTCTTCTCTATTAATCAGATTCATTGCTGTGAAGAACTTTATTAATTGGATTTGCGATTTCTGAAATTAAATCGATTGTGATCCAGTTGAAAATTCTACTTTTTTTGTTGATTGCGATTATGTTACATGTTTCGAAAATACAGACCTAGAATTTGGTTTCAATGTTGAAGATGCGTCGATCTATATCTTATATTCATACTGGATCTATAAACATAAATTATAAAAACACCAGATTGTAGTATATATTCAGTCTGAATATAAGTTAAAAATTGAAGTTTGTATAATCGTAGCTTATATTCAGACTGAATATAAGCTAAATTTTGAAGTTTGTAAAATCGTAGCTTATATTCAGACTGAATATAAGCTAAATTTTGAAGTTTGTAAAATCGTAGCTTATATTCAGACTGAATATAAGCACTAAGAGTCTTTATATTCAGACTGAATATAAGCTACAATTATACAAACAACTAGTTGTAGCTTATATTCAGACTGAATATAAGCTACGATTATTAAACTTCAAATTTTAGCTTATATTCAGACTGAATATAAGCTACAATTATATAAACTCATAATTGTAGCTTATATTCAGTCTGAATATAAACATAAAATGTTATGCTTATATTCAGACTGAATATAAACTACAATTATTCAAACACATAATTTTAGCTTATATTCAGTCTGAATATAAACATAACATTTTATGCTTATATTCAGTCTGAATATAAACATAACATTTTATGCTTATATTCAGACTGAATATAAGCATAATATTTTATACTTATATTCAGACTGAATATAAACTACAATTATACAAACACATAATTTTAGCTTATATTCAGACTGAATATAAGCTACAATTATACAAACTCATAATTATAGCTTATATTCATTCTGAATATAAACATAAAATGTTATGCTTATATTCAGACTGAATATAAACTAAAATTATTCAAACACATAATTTTAGCTTATATTCAGTCTGAATATAAGCATAACATTTTATGCTTATATTCAGACTGAATATAAACTACAATTATTCAAACACATAATTTTAGCTTATATTCAGTCTGAATATAAGCATAACATTTTATGCTTATATTCAGACTGAATATAAGCTACAATTATACAAACACATATTTTAGCTTATATTCAGACTGAATATAAGCTACAATTATTCAAACACATAATTTTAGTTTATATTCAAACTGAATATAAGCTACAATTATACAAACCCATAATTGTAGCTTATATTCAGTTTGAATATAAGGATAACATTTTACGCTTATATTCAGAAACTTCCTGTGATAAAATGATGAACAATCATATTAAAAGGGAAAAACATTTGAATAACATTCTTACACTTTATCAAGAAAAAGAATCTGGATCTGAAAATGAAAAGACTTGTGATTCAAAGAAGGAACACAAAACAAAAACAAACTTGTGCGAAAATTTATTTTGGGGAAGATGATGAAGAAATTTGGGGCGGAAGTAAAATTTCTTTTGGGGAAGATGATGAAGAAATTTGGGGAAGATGATGAAGAAATTTGGTGAAGATGATGAAGAAATTTGAGGAAAATTATGAAGAAATTTGGAGAAGAAGATGATGTCTGGTTCTTATTTAAATCGTCAGATTATATTTAGGATTTAAGCCATGACCTGAGTTTTCCACTTATTTACAAAAATGCCACCGCGAATTTTCTCCCTTATATTTTGATCTGATTTAAAATGGATGGTTGTGATTCATTCTCATGTTCACAATCAAAGATAGGTTCACATTTGAACCCACCCCTATAGATATATATATATATATATAAAAACACGTGGAGGTTGTATTTTTGGTAAGAGGACGGTGGGCATTAGACGAAGGGTGTAAAGTGTAATTGTGTTGTGGCCCCTTGATTTCGCTTTCAAGTAATTTAAGCACGTTGGTTTGGGGCATCGATGTCGGTTATCTCATGACGTCGCTACTGGTTTCCGAACACAAACCCCTTTAGATTTCTTTCTCACACACATACACTATAACCGCGTGTTTCTTTCTAGCTTTACCTACGTCCATGGCGGTTCTTGGTCGCCTGCTGCTCAGACCCAGAACCACGACTTTCTACACAATTCGAACTCTTTACTCCTCCTATTCTACATCATCACCGCCTTCCTCGTCGGAAATTGGCGTCATAGCGCCCTTGCCGGCGTTTGGTAAGATCGCCGATGGTAGGAACGTGCAGTGGGTGTTTCTCGGCTGTCCCGGCGTCGGAAAGGGCACCTACGCCAGCCGTCTCTCCAAACTCCTCGGTGTTCCTCATATTGCCACCGGTGATCTCGTTCGCGACGAGCTCTCTTCAGAAGGTCCCCTTTCTTCTCAGGTAATATATTCTACTCTTAAGCTTGTTAAGTAGAGAATTAAGCCTAATCTTAGAGGTATTTATATCTTTAATTTGTTAATCATTCTAGGTTATTCGAGTATTCTTTGTTTATTATACTAATCCAGGAGGAAATTTTTAGAGAACTAAGAAAAGAAACGAAATTAGGATTTCTGTTAACTGACGAGTTCATATCATATGTTTACTGCTTGGGATTATTTTCGTCTTCAATACAAGATTTTTTGGGGGTTCAGATCATTTGGCTAATACAAATTTATTGGGGGGTAAAAATTGAGCATGAAGTAAGAGAAGATAGGAAATTAGGGTTTATTTTATCTTCTGATGATATGCAATTAGGTTCTGAAAGACATATCCATGCAAGCCTACTTAAATAGTTAATTATCCTCAACTGTATGATCTTTCATGAATGCTAGTGTGTGTTATGAGGATATTAGGGTTGGCACTGATTTCTGAATTAAGCTCATGAATATCTGCTTATATGCTGCAATTTGTAGTTCATTTTTTTTCCGAATTTCCTTCTACAGCTTGCGGAGATTGTTAACCAAGGAAAGCTGGTTTCAGATGAAATTATAATTAATTTATTGTCCCAGCGTCTTGAAGCTGGGGAAGCCAAAGGCGAATCAGGTTTCATTCTTGATGGGTTCCCTCGGACTATAAGACAAGCGGTGAGCATTTTCAGTTTCTACAATTAGGATATAAATATGTAAGGGGTTGTTTGGTTGGTTTTCCATTAAGTCCTGTATAGATAAAGTTGTATGTGTGGATTAATCTGTCTGTATAGATTGTGAATTTTTTTTGTTTGGAAGAGTTTTTTCATAGATGAAATGAGCATGTTTTTTAATTGGGAGGAACAAATTGGGAAAAAAACTTGGATTTCTGCATAAAGCTCCGTCCTAAAAGCTTACTGAATAAGCCACTTTCTGTATCATGCAGCCACTACCAAACAGTCATGTATAGCTGACCAAATAAGCTGTGAGTCCCATTAAGCTCATTAAGCTGCTAACAAACGGGCCCTAAGTCACTTGCTTGGGTTGTTCATGTCTGATTGACGAAGAAGGGTGTGTTGTGAAAGTTAGGTAATCATGTTGCTATAACCATGATCGCATGATGTATATTCAGGAAAAGAAAAAAAAATAACTTGCTTTCATGCACATATTGTTTGTGCTTACAGTTTTAGAGTTGTGCACATGACATAGGGCAGATTGGCATAGCCTACAAGTAAAGATATCTTCTTTTGTCACTTTCACTACCAAATAAGGATAAAGTTTAAAAGAACAGGGAAGTTGGGCAAGTATTTCGTGAGATTACTAGTTTCATAGAAGTAGCATCATTAAGGCCTTGTTTGTTTTTCATTTTAAGCTCTTAATCACCACTTATGTCTGATTCGTTTAGACGTTTCATAACCATTTCAGAACTGAAATCAGACTTTAGACTTTAACACCTCTTAAAAAACAAACGCAACCTAAGTCTAAAAGGAAATATTCTAGGAAGCAATAATTAAAAACAAGAAGCTTATAAATGTGCTTCTAGAAGGTGTTCTTCTAGAAAAAACACTTCACACAATAGTAGAAGTAAAAAGCTCATAGATGTGCTTCAGTAAGGTCTTCCTTTTACCTTTTTTATATCCGAAAGTGACATTTTACTGATAAGGCCGAAAGTGACTTCTTTTATATTATTATTAGTGATAATGGGTTTGCTGAAAGTGTCATTTCTCCCCGAAGGTTCTTTCTTTCCTTTTTCTGAAATTGCTTAATTGTTTATCTTGACATGAGAAGGGGTTGTGATTCTGAATGGGACTGTCTGGGTGCCTGATGTTGATAAGCAAGTATATCCTAAAAATGCAGCCAGCTGTGATGTTCCTGTGAAAGAGGGAGGTTGTTCTTCTATTTACATAAATCAATGGGAAGATGAAAACTCATTTTGCTGAATAGAGGATCAATTTTAGTCTCAAATCCCACACGTGTTATTAACTTCTGCAAGACCTAGTATTAAGGGCGTAAAACCTGAAACATTTATTATATTGGTTAATTGTTGTTAGTTTGAGACTTATGGGTGAGGAGCTATATGCTAGAGTGTATTTATCACCCTCCTTCTAACTTATGACTTGCTGTTGTAGGCATATACTGCCTCTTACATGTTCTACATTGCGTTGGACTTGATCAATATTTGAGGGAAAAAAGGATTTTTTTTTATTTTGCTTCACTTTTACTTTGCGTTGAAGTCTTCTTCCAATTTCAGTTATTGGAAAGTAGGGATTTATATTAAGGCATGTGGGTTATTATGATCCAGTGATCTTATATAAGATTTAATTTGTTATATCTAAAATAATTAGGACTACATAGTTCATTGGCTCTTTTGACGCTTCTTCAAACATCTTGAAGTTACCCTGCATCTGATCAAGTTTAAATCAATAGGCTAACAAGCTGTTCATGATACCTCTTTGCCAAAAGTAGAGCATATGTGTGTGTGTGTATATATATATATTTCATTTTGACCCTTCTTCCAATTGACTTCCCTTCTTTTTGTTAATTTAACTCTGTAGATTAGAATGGAATTTCTACATGGGATTTTCTCACGCGGAGACAGCTCTTCTTTTCATTTGGCTCATTTTCTTTATAAATTTTCAGGAAATACTCGAGGGTGTAACAAACATTGACTTAGTGATTAATCTAAAGCTCCGAGAAGAGGCATTGCTTGCAAAATGCCTTGGGAGAAGGACTTGCAGCCAATGTGGTGGGAACTATAATGTTGCTTCCATTGATATTAAAGCTGATGATGGAAACCCTGCAATGTGCATGCCTCCCCTTCTTCCACCTGCAAATTGTGCATCAAAACTTATTACACGATCTGATGACACTGAAGAAGTTGTGAAAGAACGTCTCCGGATTTACAATGAGAAGGTTTGTTTTTTCATCTTTGTGGGATTTTAATTACACTTTGCTTATATGTGAACCTATATTTTATATGCAAATAAATACGCACAATTTTAGTAGTTCCTCTTGATGCTTTATCCATAAACTTCATATTATTATTATTATTATATCTACAGAGCCGGCCGGTTGAAGAGTTCTATCGGAGGCGAGGAAAGCTGTTGGAGTTTGATCTTCCAGGAGGAATCCCGGAATCATGGACGAAACTACTTCAGGTTCTAAATCTTGATGATCATGAAGATAAAAGATCTGCAGCAGCATGATTTGGTGATGGGGGTAAGTAAGTTGAACATTTATTCTTTACATTGTGAAATGCAAAATGAAGAGATATATTCTTTATACAATAAGCCTAAGACTTATATATATATATATATAGTTATTTACCACCAGACTCTGCCCATCTGGGCTGTAAAGATGTCTGGAAATGGTTAATTAGTAGTTGTAGTACTAGTAGTAAGGTTGGTGTAAAAATGTTGATAATTAATTATTCCATATGATTTAGTAGTAACCTTTGTATTCCCAAAAACAAACCTTTGTGGATTAAAAAAATGGCTGCTAGAAAACAGGAAATTAAGCACATAATACATACCTGATTTTGCAATTATATATTATGTTGTTGCTATGATTCTTTTTATAGAGATGCACGATTAGCACACAGAAGTACCGAGGACCGAATATGGAATGAAAAGGACCAGACCGGTTAGGGTGCGTTTAGTTAGCGAAAATTGTATTCGTTTTCCTAGAAAACGTTTTCAGAAAATGGAGTTGAGTTTTCATTCTCAGTTTTCTATGAAAATTTTAGAAAACGCGTTTAGTTGAAATGGTGGAGTTTTTATTTTTAGAAAGTTAGAAAACGTGTTTGGTTGTGCATTTTCTACCATTTTTCATTTTCCATTTTCCATTTTTTTCAAATTAGAAAGTGTGTGTGTGTGTGTGAAGGGGTGTGTGTGTGTGTGGATGTGTGTGAATGTGTGTGCGTGTCTGTGTGTGTATGTGTGTGAATGTGTGTACGTGTCTGTGAAAGTGTGTGTGTGAATGTGCGTGTGTGTGTGTGGATGTGTGTGCACGTCTGTGAAAGTGTGTATGTGTGAGTGAATGTGGAAAAGTATTAAAAGTAGTTTTCTAAATTGCATGTAATTTTAGAAAATGAAATTTTTTGTTTTCTTGGAATTTTTTTGAAAACTGAACGAACTAAACGGGTTTTCTAAATTTTCATTTTCCTTGGAAAATTTTCGTAGAAAACTAGATAATTTTCCACAACCAAACGCACCCTTACAAACCTATTTTTAAAGATCCAGATGTGCGAACTTGCTTCTATGCAAGAAACAATGGGCTTTTATAAGAACGAAAATGAATTTGAGCCCTTCAATTTGTAAGGATCGGATAAATGGTTAGGATTGTTGTCATGTTGGGTCCAAATCGGTTTGAGCAAGGACTGAACCGGTTTTTGAAAGGATCAAATTTGTTTATGAACCATTAGGACTTGGCTCATGAGGACCAAATCGAAGATTGGTTAGTACTTAGTAGGAGGTTCGAATAAGAAGGTTACATATTGTGAGACGCTAAGAAGGAAAGGTTTATATGTGAATCATTGAAAAATTCATTTGAAGATACGTATGTAAACCAGTATGAATAATTTGTAATGTTGGTTCACATATGAATCATCAAATGAATGTTATTGGGATTGTTTCAGTGATTCAAATATGTGAACCCTTCTTGCTGTAAGCGAGGGATCTGGACCCTTGATCACTTTTAATCTCGCACCCATCCATGAATTGTGTTTATCACGGGTATTGATCTGGTGCATCATATTAGTGTTGATCTTCAATTATGATTGATCTAAGGGTAGAGATTCCTTCTTACCCTGATGCTCCAATAGTCTAGTGTAATAACCAAAACATGAAATCATAAAACAGGGCCTGCAATGCTCCCTTACCATAAAAATCAATGTTCCATAATTATATTGACATCATAGAGTTCTTTCAAAGGCTTGGCTATGTTATCATTGTTATGTGTGCCAAATCGATTCTTTTTAAAAAGAGTAAACTACAAATTTGGTCCATGTGGTTTGTCAAACTTAACACTTTTTGTCCCTGCAACTTTGAAATTATAAGATAGCCATCGTGGTTCGTAGAAACGTCTGGATTTGATCCTTTCCTTTAATGATTGTTAAAAAAAAATCATTAAATGAGAGGCGTTTTCGTCATTTTATCGACTATTTTGTCTTTTACCTGATCAAAAATTACATGGACGAAAAGCATAAAATTGATTTTAATTAGGTGAAAAAACAAAAAATTGATAAAAAGACGAAGATCGATCATCTTATCCGAAACTTTTTAACAGTGATTAGAAAAGGATGCAAAATCTAGACATTTTTGCAAATCACAATTGCTATCTTGTAATTTTAATTTGTAGGGACATAAAGTGTTCTTTTGACAAAACCACATTGGACCAATTTTTTTTAATTAACCTACATATCCAACCTGCTATGAGAGCCGACTAATTCCACAGCAACCACCTACTTCGCGGGTAACCTGACTCCGTATTTGAATATCCATGACCACAAGGGAATTTTTATTTATCGTTAGATTCGAACCTAGAACCTCAAGGTACTTTTGATCTTTGAAGTTCAAGCTCAAATTAATCGGCATGATGTACCAAATTTGTAGTTTACTCTAATAAAAAAGATGAAAAATGTGATATAAACCACGAATCTAATCAAAATGTAACAGTTTTCATTTAAAACGGTCAAAAATATTTGAACCTTCGATATTTTGTTCTTGAATTTGAGAGGAAAGAATAGTAAAGAAAATAATGTAATTTTTTATATTTTTGAATTGGATAGAAAGAAAATGAAATATGTCACTTTTATAAATATACCTTCTATTTATATTTTTATGGTATTAATTGATGGGCAGTTTTGTAATTTTACTAAATTGTTAACGGTTATCATTCCTTTTATTATCACATTTTGGAGAAAACATATCATTTCTTTTCCCTCCTGTTCCTTTCTTTCGCTCCTAAAAAGTTTCGTATTTTTTGTTTATTTCTCCCTCCACTTCGTATAAAAAAGTCTTAAGAACACAGATAAAAATGTAAATAATAAGTTAGTAGTTTTTCATATATGAAAAAGTAAAATGAATTGAAGCATTAAGTAGTAAAAAATTGAATTGATTTTCAAAACCTTGTAAAGTCTTAATAGTTGGTTCAATGTTAATATATCAAGTGTTCATCTCTGAAAAGAAGGTCTAGAGATCCGGAAAAAAAGGCTCAGAAGTTCAGCAGACTTCAGAATTGGAATATCGGACTCAAGAGTTTGGTGGTAACTCTGAATTGGAGAATCAGAGTTTCACACTTAGCAATTTCACTCTGAGTTCATCTAACTCTTGAAAGTAGAAGAATTAAAGACCTGATGATATTAGAACACATTTCTTGTGTTGATTAGTCTGTTTTGTAATAGATATGTAACTTTAGTCTTTCCAAGTGTAAATATAGTTGTGATTCGGTTTGAATGTACCTTAATCAGTAATCTCTTACACACGATCTTTTGTAATATTTCTCTCCCTAGATGACATGATGACTTTTTTGATCCATTCTACCTTGTTTGATGTTTAGAGATGCACATAGACCGGAGAGCCTTGGTTCTTTGAAGTTTGTAACCCCGGTCTTCTTTCAACATATAAAGCTAACAAACCAATATCAATACGCTTCTCCTTAGATACCCATACCCATACTCAAAACATAAACATAATTACGTCAAAGTGAAAAAGATTTAGAAACAAATACCAACACATACCAAGTTAAACAAACACCAAACAATGCTCAAATACAGATCAACCAGTTGGGTTATAACACACTGGTTAGGGGAATGTGGTAGAAAATCTCATCTTCCTCGGGTTTGAATCCAGGCGCTATCAAAACCATCATGGCAATGGATGTTCACTTGCGATGATTACAACTCATTCATGGTTGTCTGGGGTCACACACATATATAGAGAGAGAGAGATACAAGAAAGTTCAAATACGAACTCATTTTTCATTGTGAACGTGAAAACAAAGGAGCGTGTGACACATATCCCATTCAGTATGAATAACAAGGGCATTCAGTATGAATAATGAAACTGAAGTTCATAAACTATTCATAATGAATGATACAACATTTAGTATAATACATTATTCAATATGAATAACACACGATCATGATCCATTCATGATGAATAACTCGTGGACAGGTGTCCGCGGTCTCCTTTTCCTCACGTTCACAAACAAAACTTGTTTCATTTGAACCCGCCCCAATATACATTAACTACTCGTTCTTAGAATATACGAGCCCATCACCGGACAAAATAGCCTACCAGGCAAAAAGATGAACGAAACTAAAGACTTCCTATATACCACTTCAAACCACAAGCATTACTTCCTCTTTTCTCAATAGCTAAAAAAAAGGGTAGGGAGAAAAGAAAACCAACAAATACTAAACTCAACTACTTACTTTCACAAGATTTCACAATAACAAACATATAACCAATCGATCGACATTTTTGTGTGTTTTCTAGCTACCAAATTGGTGTTCATAAGCCATATCAGACAAGGAAACGATAGTAAACTAAACATAACACATAAACCTTGAAAGCAAAACAACAGAAACGGATCCTCCCTTCAAAAAAGAATGTCATAAACTTAACAAAGTTTATATATGGTTACAATACAACGACCCTTATTTTATATATTTTTTCACTTTTTTTTCTTCATCCTATCAAACACTTAAACTAAAACCGAACCGCATATATGGGTAGATGTCAATAAAATAAAAAAACAAACAATAACACTACTAACTTATACTTATACTTCTGAGTCTTGTAAAACAAATAGAATTTGGTTGGAGTTAGAATGGCCAAATCCATATAACTTAAATTCTGTATCTGACCATTCTAGCCCTAATAACTCAAGGAAAAGGGGTTATCATGAGCCCAAAGAGACCTCCATTTGATGACCATTCATGTCTTTCTGTAAGCTATTCATACTCTGTAACTCTTCACTAGACTTTTCATGGTTTTCTTCTTCACCTGACTTCCCCTGTAGTTTTTGCTAGTTATTTATTTATTTATTTATTTATTATTGTCACATTTAAATTGAGATAGTAATAATGATTGAAGCAATTTCGGAAATTGTTTCATTTATTAATGGATAGAAGACGAACCTTATTCTTTTCACGCCACCCAAGTCCAAACGGTCTAGATAACAGACTAATCCTTCTTGCAGGAATCTCTGGTGAGAGCTCTTGGCTAGTCCTTATTGCTGAAGGATCTTGATTTGTTGATCTATAGGATGGTGATAAAGATATTTAAGATAACAAGATTAACAAACAAATAAGTAGGTTATTGTGTTTGTAAAACAGAAACAAGACTTCTGAAAAAGGAGTGTGTCTAAGAAAGATGACTTTTGGTTGGTTTTTCATTAAGGGGCTGTTTGGCAGTTGCTGAATGATTAAGTGGTCAGAATGATTAAGAGACTCTTATGATATAGTGCAACATGAAATATAATTGTTTGGTAATTGTTCAGGATGTAATCAGGGCTCTTAATGGTTAAGGGAGGTCCATGATACAAAATTATTCAGAGGGTTTTGGAACCATTAAGAGGCAGATTTATTTTTTGCCAAACGATATTCACTTCTTAACAATTCAGAGGCTACCTCTTAATGGAACTGTTAAGAGGTAAACAAACAGCCCCTAAGTCTTGTATGGATAAAGTTGTCTGTGTGAATTAATCTGTTTGTATAGATTGTGAAGGTTTTTGTTTGGGAGGGTTATTTCATAGATAGAAGGAGCGTGTTTTTTAATTGGGAGGGAGAGCTTTGGAAGAAAAAAACTTGGCTTTCTGCATAAAGTTCCCCTCTGAAAGCTTATTGATTAAGCCACTTTCTATACAGTTAAGCCACTACCAAACAGTCATCTATAGCTGACTGAATAAGCAGGGAATCTTATTAAGCTCATTAAGCTGCTAGCAAACAGGCCCTTATAGTCTAATTTCTAAAATACCCTTAAATGGAAAAGTAAGAATAAGCAACATCAATATGATTTATTGATGAAAATGGGCAAATAGATGCTTTTTTACTTGAGAGTTGAGAAGAGGGAGTAAAATGTCATTTACCATTTTCCCCTGAATATGAAAGGGAGTTACCTTGGAGAAGGTTGTGCTTTATGTTGGCCAGATTGATATTGCAAGGTAGCCTCCAACATTGATTCAGCCATAACAAGTCTATTCTCCATTTCAGCAAGGGAAGCGATTGCTGCTTCATATTTTTCCTGAATAATGTTTAAAAAAAACTCTGAAATTATGTCCTACTTCACATTTTCATTTTGTGGGCCCATTTACGTGAATATAATCTACTTCAGTTTCTTTTAATTGAAATACTGATTTTATTGAAAAAAATAAACCTGAAGCACTTGAGCGGCATATCTCTGGGCTTCAGCATCTTGTTCAGCATATCTACGAGCATCTTCGGTTACCCTTTGTTCTTGCTCTACCCTCATCAAAACCTTCAAAATAGAGATAAATATAACTTTTGTTATAAAATACTTAATTAAATGCACGTCTATAGTGATTTACTACATGAAGTGTGAATTAAAACCTGAAGCATAGCGTTCTCTTGTTCTTGTTTGTAAGCAAGGGCCTGGTGTAGCTCAGCAAGATCTTGCTCTAATTGCTCAACCTAAATCATTGTGCAATGTTTTTTTTTCTGTAATATGTCAGAAGATAGTAGAAAACAATCAGAGAACCTGTAATTTGACACTTTTATAACCATGGGTTAAATCAAATAAAAACCAAAAGAAGGTTGAAAACTGCGAGGACCGATCTAAAGCCTTAATTTGGTTTTGATCCTATGGTTTTAATTGAAAGCTATTTTTATTTAAGAAGAGCATAATCGTCATTCTGGTAACAAGATTCAGTAGATGAAACATACATACACTCACCACATGAAACACACAGATTCACCATATGAAACACATACTAATTCACTACATGAAATCCAAATATAGTTTGATCGCTAATTATAGAACACATACTAATCCACCATATGAATTCAGAACACATACTAATTCACCAGATTCACTATATGAATCCAGGTGTAGTCAACGATGAATTAGAAAAGTCAAATACGACGGTTGTAACAAAATCGCTATTACACCCTTCTCTTTTGTTTAATAGTACAAAAAATGCCACCATGATTAATAACCTTCGATTAAACTCTTTAATAGTTGAGATTAGTCCTCATGGTCTTCAGTTTTTTTACTGTTTTTATTTGATTATCGCCCTATATGACCATATGGAATAAGTTTCCCAATTAGTGAGGGTTAGACCAATCAATAAGATCACACCATGTTTCATGAAGGTCACAGGTTTGGGTCATTCAGACATCCAAAGAGTATATATGACCTTCTATAATGATTAATACATGCCAAAAGAATATGCATGTCTGTAGTCATACAGACAAAGCAGGAGGCTTATGATTAAGTGTTCTTGGCATACCTTTGCACTTAATTGTCTTCGATTATCCTGCTTGACCATCTCCATTAGAGCCGTTTCCAACTCTTCAGCTCTGGAGATTGAGAGAAGAAAACATTACACACCTCAACTTATTATCATTCCACCATATAGGATGTGAGAAGTGATGGGTCCCATTTACTTGACTTAATCATTCAGCCAGGGCCCACAAATTGGAGAATGGAAGTAAATGGTATGATTATATCATCTAAGAGTAACAAAACCCTTGCATCTTAAACTAGTTTAGCTACACTAGCATTGAAAACCAACAGATAATATAAACAATTTATTTTAGTAGTGTGAATAGAAAGAATATATTAACCTGAGTATTGCAGATCGTTTTTCCTCTAGTATCATGCACAACTCATTCTTCAGCCATAAGATCTAGAAAAAGAACAATTTTCAGAGCCATCAGAAACTCAGAGAAACTGCTAGCAAAACCATACCCATCCATAATAACAAAATAATCTTTAAAAGCAAATTTCATAAAATAAAACCTTATAATAGTCAAAACGAAGAACAATACTGCTTAATAAGAAATTGTGTAACCTGTTCTTGAAGATCTGGAACTGAATCAATCTCGACCTCCCCTGATATATAAAGGTCTTCTCCATTAGAAGATTCAGAATTCAGCCGTGATAGTACGCTATTTGTCGTTTTATCCCCTGTCTTTTCGGTTTTATTTTCTTTGGAACCACAGAGCTTATCCGTCAAACCATTGGAATCCCTCCACATACGAAGTCCTTTTGATCTTTCTTCAAGTTTAGCCTCTACAGCTGGTCGATGTTTATCTCTCAAAACTTGCAATCTCGACTCGTTTACATTTTGATAACCCATGCAAGCTGTTAAGACGAGTTGACTACTATCAAACGTTGATCCAGCCAGTGACTGCAGTAATGTGATAGCATCTCCAGCGTCTTTTGTTGTCACTAATGCAGGTCCTACACAATACTGAACGAACATAAGTTGTGCTTTTTAATATTGTCAAAAAAAGGATAAAATAAGAAGTCCATATATCATTCTCTATATACATCAAAAAGGCCAATGGCAAATACCATACAACTCCATCAAAGCAAGTGCTGTTCGAAACAGCATAACACGATTTCCTTGAAATAGAAGCACATCCCAGACTCTAAGAACTGCAGGCAAGAGAATCCAAGGGATAATTAGTAGAACTAAAATTTCCTTATATATATATATATATACAGGTTCAGGTTCAGGTTCAGGTTCAGGAGAAAACGCCAAAAAAAGAGAAAACTGAAGAACACCCTGGGAACCCTCCATCTTGACGGTATGCACAAATGCATGCTGGTAATTTGTAACATGCATTTGTGCATATGCACTGGTGCATAGGAAAAAAACAGTTTCAATCGCTTGTATGCATTTGTGCATACCGTCCAAATGAAGGGTTCTCAGGGTGTTCTTCAGTATTTTTTTTTTGAGGCTTTCCCCTGAACCTCCCTCTATATATCTAATAAACATAAATGCAATTTGACTAGTGGAGTATAGAAACTAACCACTTTCCCATGGAAGCATATTCATAAATATTGAAAGGAACCATGGTCCGGAGACCCAGGCTATCTGCACTCCAAGGTAATCTAGATGATTAACTGCATCAGGCGAGTAGATGCAATCAACAAAAAAGAGAATAAATACAAGATTAAGGGGATGTACGTGTGGAAATATCAAGAACAAATGAAAAACAAACCTAGTTTAGGAAACCTCTCACGCACCAACTCCTCAAACACAAGCTGATCAACCTAAAAGATCAACAATGCAATATATAAAATAACATCTATATGACCAACTATTATTGGGATTTTCACAACTTCATATACTATATATAGGTCAAAAGATTAAAGATAGACATAATAACTACCTGGGACTCTATCATTTCCTCTGAATAATAGCCCTCAAAATAATCATCAAGAATCCCCATTAAAGCCCTGAGATAGAAATTATAATATAAGCACTTCAACAGCATAGTAAGCTTTACAAGTTATCGATGTTGTAACGATGGTTTATTGATAAAGCAGGTGAGGGAGGGACCCACCAAAAGGCATTCTCTTCAGGCATCAGCAATAGTAACAATCCAGCGAAGAAATTCATAGCCTACATGAGATTCAACAATATAATTCATATTTCATTTGCTCACAAAGTCCAGAAAGATATTTGAAAATAACATAAGCATTTTCCAAAAGAGATCAATAGCTTTAAGAACTCAAATAAATCTTTTTAAGTCTGGGCAGTACAGAATTGTAAACATAAGTCAAATGGCAAACAGAGAGCATAAACAGACATCTCCAAAATATATATATATATATATATACCTGACAGTAGCCAACAGAGGGATTATGTCTAGCATAAGCGGTCAGTAAACGTCTCAAAGCATTTCTACCATCATCATCCAAAGCAGGATGACCCGGAAACGTACGTGGTAAATCCTGCCATTGGAAAAGTATACATTATTAGAAGTGCCAATAAAAGTAATGCTATCACCTGTATAGTGGGCTTAATCAAAGACTTCAAAGTTAGTTTAGATAACGACCTTCTCAATCTGCCCTTTCCATTTCTCGGGCATGCTTAAAGATTCAGCAGTTGATGTCTTGCTAGCTTCTTCTGCTTGAATCTGATGTTCCATATCGTTATCATTCTTTCTATCAGGATTCAGCAGATTTTGATAATAATTTTCAATGCGCCGTGCCTTTACGCCCACAAAAGCTTGCCACAGCTGCAATAAGTGGTGGGTAATAACTAATAAGTAAATGTATCTTTAAAAGTGACACCAATGCAGGAAAATGAAGTTCATTCAGCCAACCTCTCCTCTAAGAGCCATTGGCACTCCCCCCTGAACAAGACATTCCAACTCATCTTTCCAAGGACTTGATGATTCGGGAGGGATATCTGCAGTTGAGTCTGACTCTGATCTCTCCAAATCGTAAAATTCTTCTTCAGAATCCTCTTCAATGCCCGTCTTTACAGGTCTAGCATCTTCATATGTAGGTTTTTCAGCTCCATGATCTTTCTCGGTTTTAGCAACACCAATTTTCTTCTGAACACGGGCATTCATCATATCTTCAATGGCTCGAAGTGAAGGTCTAATGTGGGCCCATATCTGTGCTTTACGAGTTGGAGCCACTTCTTCCTTTTGATGATCATCACAACCAAGTTTCTCACCACTCAAATCATCAGCCGTGGTCTTATCAGAGCTATCATCTGCAGTTAAGCCAATTTCAGGCAACTTAGCAGACTCTGATTGTCGTTCAAGAAAGTCCTTCCACCTATCCGATCGTTCCTCCTCTTCCTCCTAAAACCATGAAAAAAAATACCAAAATGGTTTTTTCAGTATTAAAGTCTATTATCAGCTTAAGTTTCTTCAAAAGGTGATATGAAATGAGAAAAATGAAAAGAGTATTTAATAGTGAAAAAAGATGGTAAGCCATTAATGCACAAATTTTCAGCATTAAGCACCCAATGTGGCATGTGAATGTTGTAAAAAAACATTTTCCACATTCACAAAGTAAAAGGTAGATAGTAGAGCAAATGGAAAGAGTAATACCTTGTAGATACTCGAATATTCACGATATCTTTGGACATGTTGAGGTCTCACAGCAAAACCATAAGCGTCTCTGTTCACACAAATGTCAAAATGGTTCATATTTAAGAGCACTTTTTATTTATTTATTTATCATAAATCAAGTTTAAGGTCACAAGCAAGTCATGGATCACTTAAAGAAAACGAGTTCAATTACTACACTAACCACACTATATATATATATATACATATATATATATAGAGAGAGAGAGAGACAGAGGCTTCTTCAAATACAAACCAGTCAAAGGTTACAAACTATACAAACTCGTAGAAATCAATAGAAAAAATAATTTTTTTCATGGCATCTTGAATACAAACCAATCAAAGGTTACAAACTCGTACAAACCAATATCAAAATGATTTTTTTGATGATTTTTTTTCATCAAACACTATGATTTAAGATGTTATTTCACATATGTTTCTTTCATAATGTAAAATTTTCACATGCATTTGTTTTCATAACTTGAAAGTTTCACATATATTTGTTTCATAATATAAGAGCTTCACATGTATATCTTTCACATGTGATTTTTTCACAAGGTGAAACAAACATAGGTGTAATAATATCTTAAATCATAGTGTTTGATGAAAAAAAATCAAGAAAAAAATCAATTTTATATTGGTTTGTACGAGTTTGTACCTTTGGTTGGTTTGTATTTTAAGATGTGTCATATATATATATATATATATATATATATATATATAATTACATATATAAATGGCATTGATCCTGAACTCAAACTTGAACCCATATGGACATCTACAGGTTGCTTACTGAGATTAACCAACAAAATATAAAGAAAAAAAACATGAATTCTCATAACACTTCACATACTCCCTGAGAAACCTATAGCTCAATTTTGATTTTAGATGTTATACTAAATATTCTGCTTTTGCAAACCGACCACATTAATTCATTTGTACTACTTGTAATATATTTTTCCATGTTGGAAGTTTTATGTAAAAAAATGCAGGCTCAAAGTGTTTTTATCATTAAATATTTTTCATTTTGTAGGTATCATTTCATGTGCAAAGAAGTGAAGGTTATGTTTGGCAAAGTAGTTAGTACATTTGATAAGCTAACAAGATAAACTAGTTATGGTTGGCAAAAACTAGCTGATAAGTTAGCTGACAACTTAAAATGACTTTAAAAGTACATGTTGAAAAATTAATTGGAAGAAAAAGGAAAATTTTGGAAAAAGAAGTCATGGAATTTACTTGAAATAGCTACTCAAAATGCTGTTAAAAATCAAGATTCCATTTAATTCATGTCATTAGAAATCAAGATGGCATCTTCAAAGAGGAGAGAGGAAACTGATGAAATGGACCCCCAAGATCCATTAAAATTTTGCAATTGAAACTCATTCAATTGGAATAGAGCTATTTCTAAGTCAAAATTCCAAATTAAATCAAACAAGATCACCAAAATAAAAAATCACAAATAAGAGCTTTCACATCTACATTCTACTGAAAGACTAAAAATCTCTCATCATCAGAAAGCATACAAGTTAAAATTTTCGGAGGTTCCAATGTCAACATATTAACAAAATTGACATGAATGATCAAAGCGTTACAAGATCATTATCATAAAACGAACCCAAGAAAGAAAGAAAAAAGGCTGATTGCAAGTGACAATATAGATCCAACACAGATAAAGAAATAGAGAGAAATGAGGTTGAATCCCCTAAGTAAAGTGATACGATATTTCTAATAATACCTCTTATGTTCGATGGTGACAAGAGAAGGATTCAAGATTGGTGATTTGGGCTTCATTATCGGAATCTATAATAAGATCCTGATTTTCTGCTATAAAGAGAGAAAGCTGCTTATATTATAGTGTGAGTGAGTGAATAAGTGTGGTTAACTAGAGAGAAAAGAAAGAGGGAAGATGGTGGTGATGATGATGATGATGATGGTGGTGATGATGATGGTGGTGGGGTAGTCGCCGGAGGGCACGCGGAGAAGCCCTCACGTTGTGTATTACGCGCTCGCCGCACCACCTCCTAGTTATAAATTCATTCATACATACAACTTATATTTATATTTCACAAATTTAATTGATGACTTCTTTTTACTTTTTTTTTTTTTATAACATAGCGAAAAACATAATATAATTATTTGGTAATTATTTATGATGTAATTAGGGTTTTTAATGGTTAAAAGGTTTTACATACAAAATGATTTAGAGAATAGTGGAATCATTAAGAATCAGACTTATTTTTTTCAAACATGATTCTTTTCTTAAGGGTGCGTTTGGTACGCAGTCAGGACAGGACATGACAGAACGGAACAGAACGGAACAGAACAGAACAGAACAGCTGTTACACGTTTGGTAAAACATGATATGACGGAACAGGACAGGACAGAACAGAATAGAATGACCAATTTACCCCTAGTGAGTTGTTTAGTGTTTTTAACCAAATAACCCCCCATATATATATATATATATATAGAGAGAGAGAGAGAGTGAGGAGAGATAAAGGGAGAGAGTGATAGGAGAGAGAAAGAGAGAGGAGAGAGAGAGAGAGAAAAAAGAAAGAGAAGGGAGAGAGATATGGAGGAGAAATAGAGGATAGATAGAGAGAGGAGAGAGAGAGTAGAGGGAGAGAGTGAGGAGAGAAAAAAATAGAGGAGATAGAGAGATATGGAGGAGAGAGAGAGAGAGGAAAGAGAGAGGAAAGAGAGAGTAGAGGGAGAGGAGAGAGAGAGAGCAGAGGGAGAGGAGAGAGAGAGGACAGAGAGAGATGATAAAGAGAGATGAGAGAGAGAGAGAGATGATAAAGAGAGATGAGAGATAGGAGAGGGAGACAGGAGAGAGAGATGAGAGGAGAGAGAAGAGAGGGCGTCGACGGCGGTGGTGTTCGTGAGGAGGTCGCCGGCGGTGGTGGCGGCGTGAGGGAGAGCGCCAGCGGCGGCGGTGTTCGTGAGGAGGTCGTCGGCGGTGGTGGCGGCGTGAGGGAGGGCGCCGGCGGCGGCGGTGTTCGTGAGGAGGTCGCCGGCGATGGTGGCGGCGTGAGGGAGGGCGTCGGTGTTCGTGAGGAGGTCGCCGGCGGTGGTGGCCGCGCGCGAGGAGGGACGCCCCGGCGGTGTCGCGGCCAACAGTGAGCACGTGGCGGCGGCGGTGTTCGTGAGGAGGTCGCGGCGGTGTTGGCGGCGTGAGGGAGGCGTCGGCGGCGGCGGCAAGGCGAGGTCGCCCGCCTACCAGGGCGGCCGCCGAGGGAGAGCGGGCCGCGCGGAGGCGGCGCGTTCGCGAGGAGGTCGCCCGGCCGTGGTGGCGGCGTCGAGGGAGGGCGTCGGCGGCGGTGGTGGCGGCGTGAGGGAGAGCGCAGCGGCGGTGGTGGCGGCGTGAGGGAGGGCGCCGGCGGTGCTGGTGTTTGTGAGGAGGTCGCCGGCGGTGGCGGCGGCGTGAGGGGGTGCGCCGTCGGTGGTGGTGTTCGTGAGGAGGTCGTCGAGGTGGTGGTGGCGTGAGGGAGGAGAGGGTAAAAAGGGAACAATTTCCTTGTTCTAGTTAGTTCTAGGGGGTAAGGGGTGAACAAGGTTGTTCCACCTTTGTTCCACTTAATCCTTGTTCCACTTCCTTAAATTCACACCAAACATGGGACTAACCTGTTCTGTTCCACGCTGTTCCACCCTGTTCACCCTACCAAACGTACCCTTAATAGAACTGTTAAGAGGTAAACAAACAACCCTTCACTCACCTTTGTTTCCATCTTTAATACTTTGTCATAGCTTATAACTTATAAGTTTGCATCCACAAGTATTTAAGGGTGCGTTTGGTACGTGAGACAAAACATGATAGGATAAGACATAACTCAATGTTCCATGTTTGGCGCGACATTGGACAGGAAAAGAATTTATTATTCCACGTTGACACGACATGGGACAGGAACGGAAACTGGGACAAAAAAAACTTTTTTCTTGTTCCATCAAAATAAGTGGAACAAGAATGAGACAAGAACTAAAATATCACTAATCTACCCTCAGTTGATATATAACCTTAATATGGTATTTGTTTTAATGGTCACCACCGCTAGTCACGGCCTCCACTTCCAAAAATTTCTGCTAACCTACTCTTTATGTCTCAATTTTCGCAAGACTGATAATACATATTTTGTACTTCACCCAACATATGTTTTTGTGAAGGATTGTAGCACATCGAATGTTCTTCTGAAAGGAACGAATAGGGGAGGACTTTATCAATTTGACAATGTCAGTACGGAGAAAAATCCAGAATCGTCAAGTTTTGCCTTTTTGTCTGCTTCCATTCCAGTTTGGCATAAACGTTTAGGTCATCATATGCTTCAAACATTCAATAAAATTGTTAGCATAACCATTTTTTTTTTTTTGATTAACCTGGATATCCAACCCGCTATGCGAGCCGACTAATCCCAGTGCGACTACCCGCTTCGCGGGTAGCCCGAAGTCACCGCATTTGAACCTCCATGGCCACAAGGGGATTTTTTTTTACCCCTCTCTGGATTTGAACCTGAGATCTCCTGGTACTGTTGACCTTTGGAGTCCAAGCTCAAACCATTGAGGCACCACCCTTGTAGTTACCATTTCTTAGTGTCTAGTAAGGTTCTGTCAGTTTGTAACTTGTGTTACATGAAGAAAAGTTCAAAGCTTCCCTTTTCAACGAGCATGACTATATCATGAACCTCTTTGTTTGATTATCTTTGATTTATAGGGGCCTTCTCCTTAACTATCAAAATACGGTTTTCGATATTACATACTACTCATGGATGTTTATTCTCATATCACATGGATATATCCTCCAAAAAAGTTGATGCCTTACCGGTATTTATCACTTTCAAACGAAAAATTGAAAATCTTCTTCATCGTAAAATCACCATCTTTCAATATGATAATGATGGCGAGTACAAAAGGTTCGCCTCATATCTTGCAAAAGAGGGTATTATTCATCTTTTTCTTGTCGTGTACATCTAAACAAAATGGTCTTGTTGAGCGTCGTCATAGACGTCTAGTTGAAATTGGACTTTGTATGCTATCTCATGCCTCTATTCCACTCAAATTTTAGGTCAAAGGCTTCTTCACAACATATCTTATCAATAGGTTACCTTCAACGTTTAATAACGAAAAGTCCCCTTTCAAACTCTTGTTTGAAACCAAGCCAGACTACAGTTGGTTAAGAGTATTCGGTTCCTTGTGTTATTCGTACTTGTAACTAGAGATGGCCAAATAGGTCCGGCCCGACCCGGGACCGACGGAGGACCAGGACCGATGAAAGACCAGCCCGGCCCGGGACCGACGGAGGACCAGGACCGATGAAAGACCGGCCCGGCCCGGGACCGATAAGGACCGGTTATAGGACCGAAAACTGGGACCGGTTACACTTTTGGAGCGATTCGTAGGGCCGGCCCGGGACCGGTTATGGGACCGATTGGAATCGGCCCTAATTTTAAAAAAAAATGTATTTTTATATATATTTCTATATGTATTTCTAACTTTTAAAGTGTATTTGATTGAAAACCAATTACAATTTATAACAAAACGTATTTTTTAAATGTATTTGACTGAAAATCAATTATAAAATTATGATAAACGTATTTTTTAAGTGCATTTGTTTGAAAACCAACTATAAAACTACAATAAAACGTGTTTTAAGGTGTATTTGAGTGACCTAATTACATATATGTAATGATAATATTAAATTAATAAATAAAATTAATGCCTTTATAACAAATTTAAAAAAACAATTTTTTTGAAGGCCAGGTTTGGGACCGGTTTGGGCCCGGGACCGGTTACGATAACACACTAAACGGGCCGGCTTGAAATCGTTGGGGACCGGGACCAATTGAGGCCCGACCCGACCGGCCCGAGCCTAATTTATGGCCATCTCTACTTGTAACCATGCACTCCAAAAGTTATTTAATAATATTTTTTTAAGCAAACATTAAAAAACTAAAATTATGTTCCAATAAATTTCAAATTTTAAAGCTAAAAAAAATTAGAGATGCAAGTGGCCAAGTGGATGAAGTCGCACCACTATTCAAAAAATTAAAATTACCATTATATCACTGATGAGTTAAAATTGGAATATTTTGCAATACGGTTGGATCAAAAGCTTAAATGATTGAGATTGATTCTCAAGATTCTCAATTTTTTTATAGTTTTCATGTTAGTCCCCAAAGAGAGATGACTAACTAAGTGAGGTTTTGTAGAAGGGGGGGTTGAATATAAAACACACAGAATATACTCTTTTTAAATTTTTTAACATAAATATCAAAAATTTACACACAGGTAGTTTGATGCGGAAAAGAACAGACACACTATTCTATCAAACTAAACACACAGATAACAGTAATTAACTTATACACTAAGGAAGTTAAAACAAGACTGTTATAAAGCACACAAATACGGAGTCAAACAAATAATCACTTTGAAGATTTGTTGAAAGCGTGAGATTTACGGGAAGGACTTCATCTCCTTTTATAGTGCCCATGCATGGGATGCATGTGGACGGTATCAGGTTTCATTAGCTGGAAGTGTATCTGCTGGACAAAGGAAGAGGCCACTCCTTTTGTACTAGAATAATGGATGAACCATTCCTTGTAGCACGTAATGTCAGATAACTTTATCTTCTTTTCTTCATGCTCTGTGAAGTTCCATCAAACCTTTTAGCTAAAAGACAAATATTCCTTTTATAAGAATAAAAGAGAATGTCTTTATTTAAGGCTTGATGCCCAAGTTCTTGATGCTCACGTGTCTTGCATTTGTTGTGAGTCAAGAACTTATCTCTTGAAAATTGCTAAGTGATACATGAACCTATGTATCACATCGGTGGATACCTTGTAAGGCTGGAATTGATAAGTGTACACTTTTCTTGATAAACTTCATTTTTCACTAAGTGTTGAAAGTGTACATCCTTGAACTTGTGACTTGATATCACAACCTTAGAAAAGATACCTGCAATTTCGGTGACCAAGATTATAGTGTCGGTGACCATGACTTCAAACTTGATGACCTCATCTTGTATTGATGTCCTTAGTACTTTTGATGACTTTTAAGTGTACCATCGGTGACCCACTATATTGGTGACCCAATCTTGACTTTGGCAAAATGATCTGAATATTGAAGTTAGTTGGTACATCCAAAATTCCACTTTTTGATGTACAACCCTTGATTGAATAGTCTTTGACTTTTCAATACTTGAAACATATTTCAGACCTTCAAAAGAACCTGTAAAAAATCAATCATACAAAGGAAGATGGTTCATCACCAAATCATCGGTGACCCAACATTTCATTTGATTATCATCATATATATACACACGTAATAACTATAAAAAAATATATTATACATTATATATTATTGTATATTTATAATATATGTATATACATATATTATAATATATACATTATAAAAATATATTTTATATCATTTGTATATTATATATGGTATATTTTAATAATATAATGTAATTTAAATATAATATAATGAGTTTGCAATTGAAACGTGTCCTATATATATATATATATATATGTAGATGCAAATATATATATATGACGATTTAAACGAAAATACTATCTAAATAAGAAAATAAGATAATGAATTTCAACCACTCATTTACTTAAATCATCCTTAGATAAGACCTTTTTTTAAATCGTTTAAAAGGGTATATATAGCTTATATATGGACATTCATTTATTTTATATCGGTTGCTCGATAAATTTAATTAAGATATTTATTTAAGGTTTTCTTTACAATTTTTATGATTTAAACATGATTAATTTTTCATTTTTTATCTTTTATAACATTTAAGATAAGCATGATCTAGTTTTTCGCTTAAAATATTTACTTTTTTATTTAAGTAATTTATTTAACAATTTTTGTCATAAATCATATGTGATATTGATCAATGATCATAGGAACTTTAAGTGGAAAAAATAATGCAAGTTATGTACAACATCACATGAAATACTTACTAATTATGTGTTTTATGCATATTAAATATGTTTTGCTACAAAATATTTGTGATTTTGCTTCAATTATTTCTTTTTTATTGTATAATTTAATCATTGTTTTTCACATTTTAAATCACATATGATTAGGAAAAAAATGATTTTTTTGGTGAATCACATGTTATTTTGATTAAAAAGCTGGATTTTTTTTAAATATTGCCTTAAATATAAATATATTCTTTAAATGAATATTAAATTACATTTATTTTAAATATCTTAAATAGAAAACAAATTTCTAAATAAACAATTAAATCATATCAAAATCACAAAAATAATAAAAGGAAAGATCTTAAATAAAAATCTTAAATAACTCTTATATAAATAAATGATTTTTGTTTCCTTATTTATTTATTTTTGAATTATTTTTAATTTAAGGAATTATTTCGATCAAGACATCAGTTAAATTTGAATTATTATCTTGTATGGTTTGAAGTTGTTACCTTTAAGTGGGAGCGTTTTCAAAAAATTCTAATATATTAGTCGTTTGACGATTATATATTTTAACCAGTTAAAATATTTGAATTATTTCCATATATGATTTGAAATTATTTCTATGTATAATTATTTTTATGTATGATTTAAATTTCAATTAAGGCAACAGTTAAAAGCCACAGTCAAATCTCAGGTTCTTAAAGTCGCGTTATCGATGAAGGTTTTGAATAATCGATAAAATTTTAAATTGTTTCTATTAAGGGTTTTTTCAAGTTAATTTTTTTGAATTTTCTTTTAAATCCTCTACGTCTCTTAAAGTTTCTAAAGTAACCTTTATCATACTTTTTCCTATGATTCGTTCGTTTGCTAGATTTTTTATTTACTTAGGAAAAAAACTGATGAGTTTTTATGTAATACTTGAATTCTAGAATATGAATTTTTACACAAATGAAAGATTGAGCAATATCTATGGTTGTGGAAATGTGTGACTATGAAATATAATTTTCAAAAGAGATATGAAAATATGATAAATGATTAATTTGAAAGACAAAGTCATCAAATTTGATACAAGGAACAAAGTTCATAAACACACAAAGAAAAACTAAAACATAAAAAAACATCTTCTTACACCCGAGCATTGTAACTAATTTGCTTTGTTTTAGACTTCCCAATGACCCATCAAACATTGGATAACATAATTACCATTTACATCCCACCAACTTTAAGGTTGTGGTGGTGTTGTAACCTCGCTACTGGTTGATTGTGTTAGTGACAGCTTAATTGGCTTCTTCTTCACATACTTTCGCGCCCATACATGTTTGCCGTTAATATTGTACTTGGATTTTCCTTCGGGACCATCTCTCCCAACAATGGTATTTACCATCGAGGGTGAGCAAGCAACAATTCGAGCATACAAGGGTTGTTCTTCTGGTCCTACATCGTGCATGTGAATCGCCTCGATGAAATCCCCAAAGTTTCTAATCAAATAAAAAAACGAGTTAATGAACATAATAATACATAAATTCACAATTATTAAATTCATATATTTCATAAAATAATTTGTAGATAGACATATATATATATACCTAGTGAAGTAGTCTCTAACTTCGCTTTCAGAAATGGGATACCCTTTCGAAAAGGTAAGGAATACAGTTCGATCATCTGCGGGTATTTCATTTTCTATATCTCTTATGATCAATGGAGAATTAAGACATAAATCTTTATGTCGCCCGAAATCCAACATTTGAGTTAGCAAAGCACCATTTGCTCTTTCGAAAGCAACCATTGGCCAATCTTGGTGTGTCGCAAATCCTAATTCAGGACGAAATCCAAGACATTTGTTAATCTCATAAGAAGGATTACGGACAAGCTGGCCCAAGTATCGAGACCCTCCACTACCAACTCCGGTAATAACCTCCTTCGGGGGAACCATAGTAGATGGCATGCCACACCTGATAAATTGATGTAAAATGTCTTTCAATGCCTTACCATAAACATCGTTTGCTATTTGAGACACCTCTTTGAAAATCCAATCGCGATTTTCATGTAACTCATTTAGACAAATCCTCTTGCGATCCAAAAGATTGTTAAGCAATGAAATATCATATTTCATGCTGCTTCCCTCAAGTAGGAATTTATTTCCTGTTTTCTCTATGTACTTTAAGCAAACCACCACCTCATCAGCAATTAAAGATATGGTGCTTAAGGACAAAGAATCAACCATCGTTCGAACAAGATTCTTCGAGGTATACCCTTCTCTCTCTAGCCAAATAAAAAAACCCAACACGAGCGTTGACTCGACAATATCTCGATGTAGAAATGCAAGCAAGAAAGTGAATAGTCGACGCTCGTGTTGGTAAAAGAGATTGTAATCTTCCTTGGAGATATTTGGGCATTCAATTGTCATCGGAAAAAGAGAAGGTTGTTTTGATGAAGCAAAGATATCAACCTTCTTACTCATTTTCCTTGATATTGGTATTGTATAAAAACTTGTTTCTCTATGGTTTACCTTGTGAAATCATTGAGACACAAGTTATGTATATATACCAACATTGAGAGTGTAACGTTATGTTGGTTGAAAGACAAAAATACCCTTCTGAAGAGGCGCCATTGATGAAAGTTTTGAATAAACAAACTTTTTAAAATTGTTTTCGGTTTAGATTTTCCTTTTCAGTCAAAGTAACGGTTAATTTGAATTTTTTTTGAAAATGCGGTATTGATGAAATTTTTGAATAAATAATAAATTTGAAATTGTTCCTATTAAAATTTTTTCGATCAAGTAACCGTTAAAATATTTGATCTCTTTGATATTCACTGCTTATTTGGGGTTTCCAAGATACTCCTTTGTTATACTTTTTCCTACTTTAATCCTCTAGCTTTTTAGATTTCATTTATCTAGAAATAGTTTTTTAGTTACAAAGTTCTTATGATGTAACATTAATCCTTTTAGATTGGTTTGCTTGTTTCTTTTATCACAGCTGTGTTCATTGTTGTAATTGGTCGGTCTTGCTTTCAATGTTCTTAGGGATGACATCAAGGCATGTGAACGGTAATATTGTTTTCACATATCCATCCCACTTTTACTTTTAAATTTTTTTACCCTATGTGTTTGCCTCCGATTACCTCTCAGACACATTAATTCCAATTGACATCCTTTGACTTCATAGATTTTTAGTACCATTTACATTCAAATTCAAATCAGATATAATTTTTTTATATGCATTCCACACCGTTAAGTACGCCTTGTGCAAGATAAAATTGGACAAGACTTTACAAAAACCGCATTATGTTGCTACTTGGTAGTATAAAAAATATCCCACATTTTATATCTAGTTGGATGCAATTTTATAGAGGGTGGTAAATTGTTCAAAAACTATTTATAGAGGGGTACTATGGAATTTATATACAATAATAAATATAATCCCTTTGGTGGATCAAATTTTATCTAATAAAGATTTTGCATTAATGGTATAATTATAAATTTGTTTATCTTTATAATCCAATAAAAATGGTAAGCTTTAAGCGTAAATGGTAAAAACTAAATAAATATATTTAGATCGGATTCATATTTTGATACATGTATATTTTTATAAAGCGTATTTAAAGCTCAAAATTAAGAAGCTATCTAAAAATTAAAATTAGCTGGGAGGTGAACATATATTTAAAATGTCCCATATGAAAGATTGAAAAATAATTTTTTTTCTATTAAAATTCAATAGATTTAGATGTTGATATCATTCAATCATCTTTTGGATGTTGAATTTATCATTAATCACAATCCAATTAATATTTGACAACAGATACGATTCAATAATCCAAAAATGGTTGGATCAAATCGGTTCCGTCAATTAGATGTTATTGGTTGATTATTGGATCGGTTATGATCTATTCGATACTTTGATTCAAATGTCAACCAATTAATCCATACTTTTCAAACAAAATAGAAAATTTCTTAAAATGTTCCAACCTTTATAGCAAAAACGAGATAAAAATATACTTTACACAATTAATAGTAATTTATTATAACCAAAATATGATTTTTATAATTTTTAGGATGTACTTTGTATGGATTGAATAAAACAAGACAAACTCAAGGTGAGAAATCAAGAGATAATGAGATTTTAACATTCTACAAAATCAACAAAGTTTATGTTACCATAAGAAAATCTAGAATCTACCTTTGTGAGAAATCAAGTGATAATTAAAAGACTCTCCATAAAATCATGAAAAACAGATGAAAAAAATGTATTATTATGAATGTCAAATTAAATATTATTTACTAATTTTTTATTGACACTATTTGTTTTATTTCAATTTTGATTATATTTCACGAATTTTCAATTAGAAAATTGAAATATATTTTTTATTGTAAAAAAGGGTGGTTATAATCACTTTTTTAATCATATTTATTGGATCATTTTAAACTAAAGTAAGTTATTTGTTCTTGTTTTAAGAATTTTCTCTAAATCTTTCTAACATATATGTAACCAAAACAAATCAAATCAGATATAAAATATGTAGTATAATATAAATGTATATATTGTAATTCTTAACTTAAAAGGAGAAAAGAAATACAATTCACTCTAATTTTTAGAAATAAATGATTTATATCATATATAATTACTATATGATACAAAAGATATTAAACAATACTTTTAATAGTTTTGTATAATCTTGTTTTAATCATGTCAAACACATGACATGCGGTTCATCTTGTCCATCCTATCATATATAATATACAATATGCATATCACATATGATCTTATTGTCTTATATACAATATGCATATCACATACTATCTACTCCATGTTCAAATCAAGGCGTAAACAACTTGTGGTCACTGAGAAATTATCTCAGAGCTGCATGCTTTAACAATCTTAAAATTATAAGGGATTAATCTAGCCAATGCCTAGATACAATTTCAAGAAAAAAAGATAAATTACATAATTATCCTCAATCTACCATGTGTGTATATATAATATATATATATATATATTATGTAATACTATAAAAATGTATTTAAAAATATATGTATTTTTTTAATATATTGTATGTATGTTAATATATTGTATGTATGTTATATTGTAATATATTATTATAAAAATAATATTTTTAAAACTATATAATAGATAATATTTTTTTTTGAAATACATATGTCATATCTATACTTATGGTATTTTTTGGCACACATAAACAACCTATAAACTTATTTATTGAAACGTTAGTTTGAAATTGTTTATAAGGAGCTTTTTGTTACTTTTCAATCATACCTTCTTTTAATATTAATTAATTAATTTATTATTATTATTTAATTATTAGTTATTAATATCTAGTTCTTAATAAATAATAATTTTAATGGTAAATTACTCACTAGTATTAATTACTGATTATTTAGAATTACTATTATTATTTTTATCAATTATTTCATATTATTATTATTTAATATATTTAATTGTCAAAAAACAAATACAACAATTTTTTGTAAATTACATAAAAGTTAACGGTATATATTTTTTCTATTTCATAAATAATAATAATAATATAAATATTTTAATAAAATATTTAACTATTTTGTTGAGAAATTATTAATTAACTAAAATATTTAAGATTGATAAACTTCGTTTTTATTTATATTATATATAATGGATATTTAGAATTATCATTTAATGTAGATATTTTCTAAAATACAATCTTAAAATTTATTATTACATATATAATAAATCAAATCGAAATTTATTAGTTAACATATTCTATTATTTAATTTTCTTTACAATATGGTTTATATTAATTAACATATTGTACTACTAGTGAATTGTCAAAAAACAAATACAACAATTTTTTGTAAATTACATAAAAGTTAACGTTATATATTTTTTCTATTTCATAAATAATAATAATAATATAAATATTTTAATAAAATATTTAATTATTTTATTGAGAAATTATTAAT
The DNA here is from genome assembly GCA_036898165.1 of Silybum marianum. Taxonomy (NCBI): domain Eukaryota; kingdom Viridiplantae; phylum Streptophyta; class Magnoliopsida; order Asterales; family Asteraceae; genus Silybum; species Silybum marianum. The sequence goes on along the minus strand of CM072529.1, from coordinate 45,284,196 downwards.
TAACTAAAATATTTAAGATTGATAAACTTCGTTTTTATTTATATTATATATAATGGATATTTAGAATTATCATTTAATGTAGATATTTTCTAAAATACAATCTGAAAATTTATTATTACATATATAATAAATCAAATAGAAATTTATTAGTTAACATATTCTATTATTTAATTTTCTTTACAATATGGTTTATATTAATTAACATATTGTACTACTAGTGAATTGTTTTAAATATACTATGAAATGTTAAAATTTTACAATTTTTAACTAGCTTATGAACTAGTGTTTGACAAACGTATTTAGTTTATCAGTTAGTTTATCAAACATAACCTATATAATTTTGGGTTCAAATAAGAATTCCAAAATTTTAAAATGTAGAGTAATCCCAATTTATTATTTTAAAATTTCTATTTTCAAAACTTTTCACTAATAAAAATAACTATGAAAAAGATAACATATCCGATAACTATGGAAAAGATCACATATGCTATTTTATATTCTATTTTTTCTAAAACATTTTTTGGATATTGAGAGCATTCACAATGGTGGAACCTTCAGAAATCCGGTTGTCATATTTTTTTTCTTGTCACATCATTATAACATCAACAAAGTAGGAACCTCGATAAAATGCTATAATTAAAGTGCTTATAAAAACCTCACTTTCCTTATTTTTAATTTATAAAATATAATTTTATTTATAAATTATTTTATAAATTAATATATGTATACATTATAAAATTTACAAAAAAAATTCAAATATAACTTATTAGTTTTCAATTTTTCTTATTAATTTTAATTTTTAATATATATATATATATATTGTTAACATATTTGAAACCAATTGAAACATAAACATAATTCTAAACTATAATTAAAAAAGTGTAAATTACAAACATATTAATTTTTATAACACATAACACTAAATAATAAATAATAACATAGGTCACTCGTAATCTTGATTTGACCAAATATGTTCAACCAAGTCGGAATGGAGTTATGAATATAATGAGATAATTAAAAAATTTGTATAAAATTTTACAAAAATGAAATATAAACAAAAAATAAAAAAAAATTATAATAATTATTTTATATTTTTTGTATCAATTTTAACTTATATGTTTAATATATATATATATATAATAAAATGGTTAAAAATAATAAATAAAATAGTAACATAATAGGAAAAAATGGAATAACCCGAGTTCTTGTTCAAACACCTAGATTACAATAAAAACATGTGACTGAACAATAACCTAAATCCCATAATAGAGATTCTTGTAAAAAAAAAACTTTATCATAAACATCTATTGTGGATGCTCTAATAATTATCATTTTTAATAGGAAAAATTCAAAAAATCCAATAAATTATTTCATTTAAATGGTTAAGTCTCTAAACTATTTTTTTTGAATGAAAAACTATTAAACTTTTTCATTTTGAATGATTTAGTCTCTAAAATATTGTTTTGAATGAAAAAACCATTAAACTTTTTTTCATTTTGAATGATTAAGTCCTAAACATTTTTTCGAATAAATACAACATCGAACTTCTAAAAATTGGTCACCTACATCTTTTTTTAAATAAGCTACCTGCATTGACTAGGAAAATTTTATAGTAAAAAAATAAACTTAAATTGATTTTACCGTTCCCAAACCCTAAGTGATTAAAACCTCACACAAGCAATGGTATCGCTCCCCTCGCCACTCCCAATTACCTCAATGTTGTCTACTCTCCATTTCGCTTAACACGATGTCGGCTCCTGCTATCGATCTCCCTCTTTTCAATCTATTTTTGAGAGGGAAATCAAAAGATAAACGGTCATAAATAGTTTATTTGGGTTTAAAAATGTAAGTAACCAATTTTTAAAAATTCGATAGGTTAATTTTTTGAAAAAAATGCTTAGCCACTTAATCATTCAAAATAAGAAAGTTTAATGGTTTCTTTCCTTCAAAGAAAGTTTAATGATTTTTTCATTCAAAAAATAGTTTAGGGATTTAACCATTCAACATAGAATAGTTTGTTGGTTTTTTTTTTGAACGTTTAAAAAACAATTTCAGTTAAAGCAACGGTTAAAAACCAAAGGGTTGAATCAGGGTTTCTGAAGTAGATGCACAATTGATGAATTTTTTGAATAAACTATCGGTTGAAGTTGTTTCTATTAAGGGTATTTTTTTTCGGTTAAGACAATAGTTAAAATATTTGATTTTTGTAAAGTTTCTACTTATCTATACTTTCTAATACGCCCCTTTATTATACTTTTCATACAATTTGCCCCTATGATTTTTTTAGGATGAGTTTTGATATACATAAACCCTTTAGGTGTGAGTTTCTGCACAAATGAAAGATGAGTAGTATATATATGGTTGTGGATGTGAGACTACGAGATATAAATTTCAACAAAGACATGAAGCCCCAATAAAAAAAACTAGTCTGAAACACAAAGTCAACAAGATACAAGAATGTAGTACAAAAACCTACAAAATTCAACTAAAAGATGAAAAACTACTCTTTCCACAACCATCAACTCTGAGGTTGTGGTGACGTTGTGACCTCGGTAGTTTCTGGTTGAGTTGAAAATACCTTGGCGAGTTTCTTCTTCACATACTTTCGTGCCCAAACATGTTTTCCGTTGATATTGTATTTGGATTTTCCATGAGGACCATCTCTCATAATGATGGTTTTTACCATCGAGGGCGAGCAAACAACAATTCGAGCGTACAAGGCTTGTTGGTTTGGTCCTACATTGTGCATATGAATCGCCTCGATGAAATCCCCAAAGTTTCTAATTAGATAAAAAAAATGAGTTAAAAACATATACAATACAACACTAACAATTCTTAAAATCATATGTTTCATAAAAATCATTTGAAAGTAGACGTGTATACCTCGTGAAGTAGTCTCTTACTTCACTTTCAGAAATGGGATACCCTTTTGAAAAGGTTAGGAATATGGTTCGATCATCTGGAGGTACTTCATGTTCTAAATCGCTTATGATAAGTGGATTATTAAAGCTTAACTTTGTATGTTGCCTGAAATCCAGCATTGCCAATGGCCAATCTTGGTGTATCACAAACCCTAATTCAGGACGACATCTATGATAGTTATTAATTTCATAAGAACTTTTAGGGACACGATGACCCAAGTATTGGGACCCTCTGGTACCAACTCCTGCAATAAACTCTTTAGGGGAAACCATATCAGATGGCGTTCCACACATGATAACTTGCTGCACAATGTCTTTCAATGCCTTACCATAAACATCGTTTGCTATATGAGATACCTCATCAAAAATCCAATCACGATTTTTATAGAACTCATTCAGACAAATCCTTTTTCGATCTAAGAGATTGTTAAGCAATGGAATATCATATCTTATGTTGCTTTCCTGAAGTAGGAATTTATTTCCTTTCTTCTCTATGCACTTCAAGCAAATCACCACCTCATCAATGATAAAATCAATTGTGCTCAAGGACAAATGATCAACCATCGTTTGAACACGATTCTTAGAGGCATACCCTTCTCTCTCTAGCCATATAAGGAAACCCAAGACTGAAATTGACTGGATAATCTCTCGTTGTAGAAATACAAGCAAGAGAGTGAATAATCGACGTTCGTGCCGGTAAAAGAGGTTGTAATCTTCCTTGGAGATATTTGGGCATTGAATTGTCATTGGAAAAAGGGAATGTTGTCTCAATGAAGCAAATATATCAACGTTCTTACTCATTTCCCTTGATGTTGGTAGTCTTTACACTCCCGTTTCTCTATGTTTACCATGTGAAATGCATTGAGACATTCTATATATATGAACATTGAGACTATAATGTTTTCAAGAGCCGCGCTCGATGAAATTTTTAAATAAACAAATCCTTTTAAAGATTCTGATTTTCAATTCAATTTTCAATAACCGTTAAAATATTTAAATCACTTTTAAAATTTGTCTACTTATTTAGGAATTCACAAGGGCGCCATTGACAAATTATTCGAATAAATAGTAGGTTTGAAATTGTTTCTATACATGATTTTTATTTTGAGCCAGGGAAAAGGTTTGGATTCATTACAACAAATCTGGTTTGTAAGAAGCCAAAAATATATAAGTGTTATAATAGACTACTTTATAGGTTTTAAGTTTATAAGACCAAACACTTGTGCGTCCTATGTAAAAATGTTACAGAAAGTTTATTGGATGTTTTTGAGTATCTTAGCATTTTTTAGAACAATTTAGAAATAAAGTGTCTACCTCAACCACCAACACTACCTCCTCTAATTGTCATCATTGCTACGACCACTACATCGAACTCCACCACTATCGTTCTATCGATAACCAATGCATCGGTCACCACCACAATTACTTCTTCTGACCGTCATTGCTAACGCAACCACCACCCACCCTCGCTGCAACAACTCGTTCCACCTCCTCTATTGTCGGTTGCCGCCACCACCACCACCACCGTCCACCATCTCTACGTCCTCCACGTTCACCTCCACCATAAAACAACATTATTTTGAAACAAAATGATAATAAACTTTAAAAAAAATAACTGTTTAACCTATGAATTTTATCCAAACTTTCTTAGTTATCTCATCACTTTCTGGTTTTACCTATAAATTTTGAAAATCTTTTTGGAACAACCAAAGTTCATATACGAAACAACATTATAATCTTTAAATAAAAATCATTGTTTCACCTATGAACTTTGTTTAAACTACCTTTAATTATCTCATTTACCCTCTTGTTTCACTTATGAACTTTGATAAAACTTTTGGAACAACCAAAGTTCATACACGAATGAAAATTTATACATAGACAATAATATTATTCAATATTATAATAGATATACAGATACAAATATCATACACACACAAGAAGAGAGATATAACCCCTTCTTCCCATCGTATTGCCATTTCACCCTTTCACGAAACACTTTCATCGATCTCTCATTCAAACTTGGTGCCTACCACCAACCTCTAGCCATCGACCCTTTACCAGTCTACCGTTGTGCACGACGTTTTGAAAACCAACCCAATTGAGAAATTTAGGATTTACGATTCTAGGTAAGATCGGTCCAGGATCATGGGAACCTTTTCTATCAGATAAGAAGGTTGTGGCACAAAAAGTACTTTAAAAAAAAGGAGCTATGACGTCCTCTTGTGAGTTTATCAGTGCAGGTGGGTGCTCATATTGGGGAATCACAACCAACTTTCAAGATATTCAACTTGGAGACCACTATATAAATTTTGAGCCGAGTTTGAGTTTGATTTAGGTTTTAACACGTTTGTGTTCCATCTTTTGTAATTATATTTTTCAATTTTTTGAAGTGAACAACGATTTTTTGAAGTGAACAATGATTTTGCGACAATCAATTTGTTTTGTGTTGTGTTTCTATATTTGTTTCTAGTGGTGGTGGTGAACTAAAAGACCGAATAGAGAGGGTTGGTTTGTTAATAAGAGGGAGTGAATAAAAAGATAATAGTACCTTTGTGTGCAAGTCACATGAGGGGGTTTAATAGAAGAGAGTTAGCAAAGTTAGCTCCGAGACCAAATCAAGCATTTATGCATACCGTATGAATTTTTCTTGCAATAAAATTTATGTATAGACCCAGCCACCCAGGCCAAAAATCAATAAACATAGGGACTAAACTTGCAATTCACTCTAAATTAAATTATTTAACTATTTACTTGATTTTTGTCATTTGTCATTTATCATTATTATATGTTATATAAAAGAATTAAACAACATTTAGTGGCAATAGTTATCTTGTCCTACTTACGAAGCATAAGTTGCTTAACATTTTTCTAATCATACCAAACACGAGACATACAACTCGTCTATTCTAGTTTAGTTTAGACTGTTTAGTTCAATATTATGTTGTTCTTTCAGGTTGCATTTAGTACCGTACATGACATGACAGGTAAAATAACAAATTTACTAATAATGAATTATTTATATGTTTTTTATTAATATATGTAATTTATTAAATTATAATAAAATAAATTATTTTTATAAAAAAAATATAATTAGCAAATTTTTGTCAAGACAATTAAAATGACACAAAAGATGAATTTTATTTTAATTTCCGGATCTTATTTTATACCTTTTTATATTATTTTATTATTATTAATATTTAAAAATTACATAAATTAACCAAAATATAAAAAATATTTTAAAAACAGTAAAGTGAAATTTAAAGAGAATAAACTAAAATAAATAAAATTTAAAAAATAAATAAAATATAAATAGGGAGACATATTTGATGTTTTAAAATAGACATGTTTTATTTTGAGGGTATAGGGTTGTAAACATGTCTGATCCACTATGTTTCTATCTATTTCACATAAATGTTACGAGCAAATTTGAAACAATAATTTATATTCTTTTCTGTCTAGTCTGATTCAGAGTACCAAATGCACCCTTTATGTACCAATACGCTACATGAAGAACACACAATTATAATGTTAGGATTTTCCAAACAAAGAACCAAATTTGTATCGTTTATAAGTAAGGGTTGGGTTCCGGTAAAAAGTAGAATTATGGTAAGAAGCGTAAGAATGGATCTCCACCCTTGAATGCACGTTAGAATTAGATGTATCAAGATGAGGTGCACCGAGATGCATCAGATCAACTTTCTTCTAAAATACAATTCATAAGTGAGTATAAGATTAAAAGTGATCAATGACTCAGATCTATTCTTATACTTCTCACTAACTCTTCTTTCTTACACGATCCATATCTGTCTTTAAGTAACAGGTAAAATATGCAAAATTGAAAATAGTACAAGGACTACTTTTTAATTCACTTTTTAACTCCAGTCCAATTATATAGATTTCTAGTTCTTACGTGAGAGAACTGGTTCATAAAAAACCCTAGTCAGTATATAGAGATCATCGATTCGTAAAACAGTTCGATTGAACAACTAATTCGATCAATATTCTCGTACATACACAAATTTAGGATACAAAAAGTTTGAATTCGTTCTGTTTTTTAAGAGGATGCCTCCGAAACAATCAAAAGCGGATTTAGCGAAGAAGCAGAAAATTGTGGAAGACAAGACATTTGGGCTTAAGAACAAGAATAAAAGCAAGAATGTTCAAAAGTACGTGCAATCGCTTCAGCAAAACGTACAGCCTAAACCCGATGCTTCCAAACTTGCAGCTAAGGTATGGCTTTATTTATTAATTCCGATTGGTTGTTTTGATTTAAGTGAACATTGGAGGGTTAGTTGATTTTATTAATCGGGTGTTGATTGATTTCTATTTTCGATTAACAGAAAAAGAAAGAGGAGGAGAAGGCTCGAGAGAAGGAATTGAATGACCTGTTTAAGATTGCTGTTGTTCAACCGAAAGTACCTGTTGGTAGGTTTATTTATTTGCTTTAGAAGTTATAGCATTTTGATTTCTTTTTATTTGCTCAAATCAATGTTTTAGTTTTATTGATCAGTGCTGGATTCAATTCTTTGAGGATTATTTATGTATATGATGTTACAAGAAGATGATTGTATTGAATTGGGTTCACAAGAATTCTTTATTTTGTCATATTTAGCAGATAGTCAGACTATTTTCTGTGCCAAGTCAAAATTGACATGATGTTTTTTATTTTTTGGAGGAGCAGTTGCTAACTATAATTCAATAAGTAGCTCTATTACAAATACCACTCATATAATAATGTTGGTATTGAATCTGCTACAATTTTTATCAACTTTAGGGGAGAGAAAAGTGTATTTATTTCTTGATTTTGGGTATCAGGTGTATAATTGTTTAAGGTTGTTTGATCGTAAGATAACTCTTTGCTACTTTTATGATTATATGGTATAATGACTGGGTTGAATATTCTAGTAGTCGTCGGTCATGAGTTTTTAGTAGTAATCTTGTATGAAATAGTTGTCCATGTGAAAAGGTGCGTTTTACAATATGCTCATTCGTGCGAATGTTAGCATCTTGTTGCATCATTATAGTTGTCTATATTAATTTAAGCCCGTTCAACAATGTAAACCGTATTTGAATTTTTGGTACCATGGTTATTTATCATCTGTCTGAAAAGTTATGGTTTCTGGTCAGGGGTTGATCCAAAGTCTATATTGTGCGAGTTCTTCAAGGCTGGTCAGTGTGCAAAAGGCTTCAAATGCAAGTTTTCTCATGATCTGAATATACAGCGGAAGGGTGAGAAGATTGATATTTTCAGTGATAAGCGTGATGATGAAGGTATTTATTGCTTCAAGTTATTGCATCGGTTGCTATTATTTTGTTCTATTGACTTAATTTGGATTATAAGTATTTTTGATCTGCAAAATGCTTCTAGGAACAATGGAGGATTGGGATCAAGAAACGTTGGAGAAGGTTGTGGCATCAAAAGGGAAGGAGTATAACCAGAATAAACCGACTGATATTGTATGCCCTCTAGTCTCTTTAACCTTTTCCAGCCATAGTGTTATTATTTACGAGCCAGTTTTCTTTCACAGTCGCCTGTCTTTGTAAAATAGTATTAGACAAGTGGCTTGTAGATCACTGCAATAGCTTCGTGACTTATCATCCGATGATGCTTATCCACTAAGTACCTTATTTTATAACACAAATGGCTCTTAAATGGTGACAAGTGCAAATGATTTGTAAAATAAGGTACATAGTGGATAAGCCTCGTTAGATTGTAAGTCAAGACTATTGTCGTGATCTAGAAGCATTGTTAGATTGAAGAATTACAAGTTTATATTTGATAAAGAACTCTCCAGAGTTATCATGAACTCATAAAGGTTCTGGAACCAGTAAAGAAAGAGTACAACAATAAACAACCTAGATTGTTTGGTTTTTATCTCCCAAATCTTTAATCAATTTGGGGTTCTACAGGACTCCAAAGACCACAATGCATTCAGAATAAAGAAAATATGCATTGCACATTGTTGTTCATCGCTCCCTTAGTGTGTGCCTGGAGTTAGTGATCGATTCCCCCTCCCTTTGGTTAATGTAGACGTGATGTGTTAAATACAGAGTCTAAATTGGACCGTGCACCAGTTTTTACAACCTTTTCACTTATCTAAATTTTATAAGCAAATAGTTTATCATTTAAGTTGACAGTTTGGCTGTCTTCTCCATGTTGTATGATTTTTTCTTCTTATGGTAGGAGCTAGTCTTTTTACTATTTATTATTACTGAATTTGTGAGACAAAACAAAGTCCTAGCAACCACCTTGGATGTCTGCAGACTGCTGAACCATTAACTACTGTGTCATCAATCTTCCGTTTCCTGCAATTTATTATTTGTTGTGTGTGGTTGTTGTTCCTACTTCCTAACACTGAAGTTTTTCCTTTTATTTTTTCTTCTGAGCTGTTAAAGCAAAAGATGGAAGTTATGTACAATTGGGTCAATGGAATCAACAAAGATATTATTTGATTTCTGTTGATGACATTTTCTGCTCCATCATCTAAATCAGATACTTGTTTATCTTTGCCAATGTTTCAGGACAGTTGTAGGAATCATAGGCATTGGTGCCTAGTCAGGTGCTATTTTTTCTACCTTATAGTGATGAATGTTGATTCTATATCTTAAAGTACAGCAAAAGATACAAAATCATGAACCCTTTTCATAACTACAAAATTCTCCATGTTCGTTTGCCTTTTTCCTGTAATCTGAACAACGCCTTTGATTATTCTCGTATAAACTTGTCTTTGCTTTTGTTTTCATGCAAACAATATGAAGAGAAATTTGGTCAATGCTTATGGAGTAATGGTATATGAAGTTATGGCTCAAAGATGATCTATGGCATTTAAAACAAAATGACTATTGTGTGGGAGTTCTACTGTTTTTTGTCAATAAAGTTAATTATTTTGGCTATCTATGTTTCTGAATTTCTTGGCAGTGGCCTTGAAATTATGTTAATTGATTCTTTATGAATTCATGAGTAGGTTTGCAAGCACTTTCTTGAAGCAGTGGAGAAGAAACAATATGGCTGGTTCTGGGTTTGTCCCAATGGTAACAAAGAGTGTCACTATAGGCATGCTCTCCCTCCAGGTTACATTTTGAAGTCACAAATGAAGGCACTTTTAGAAGAAGAAGCTAACAAACTAGCTATTGAGGATGAGATCGAGGATCAGGCGAGTAGTTTTTTCATCCAAGTTTTTTTTGGCAGTTTCTCATTCATTTTGGCCATTTAACACCTTTTATTTTCTGGGTTCAATTTGTATCGATTGAGGAGAAACAAGGATGTGGTTGTGGGTCCTACTTATTTGATATGAGGATTGAGGAGAAATGGAGATGAGACCTGTGAAATGGAGAAAGGAGGAAAATGGTATTCCTCTTCGTTCTCTATTTATTGTTCTTCTTTGACTTTGAATGTCAAACTTGTTTTTAACAAAATTATAATTTTGTTCTATTTTTCTGCATTTCAATATTGATTCCTTTTGTTTTTACTGCACTTATCATACATTTTTATGTAATTATTGATTTTTTTTAATCAAAAGTTCACTTATATTCATTTACGTTCCAAAATTGATGTAACTTGTTTGACATTCAAAGTCAAAGTAGGACAATTAATAGAAAACGGCGGGAGTGTGAAATATTATTATAACGCGGACTTCATTTATCCTCATCTTTTTCCCCTTCTATGCGCTTGTAACTTTGATCTGTTTTTGAGTTGTTGAAATGTGATTCTTATCCTATTGTTTCCATTTTATATGGGAATTTGGTTCTTACTAATATCTTCGATTCTTTTAGCGTGCAAAAGTGAAAACTACAACTCCAATGACTACTGATCTCTTTATGAAGTGGAAGAGGAAGAAGGTGGAAGAAAGAGAAGCTGGCCTGGCTGCTCAAAGAGCAGAGAGGGCTAAGAATGACCGAATGAGGTTTGTTTGCTCGTGTCACATTATGCATTTTCTTGGACTTCATTAGAGCTGTTCATGGTGGCTCCCGGCCTGCAAATTTTATATAATTAATTAAATATTTTAAATAAAATTAAAAATTCTGGACGCTACCGAGTTCCCTCTTAATTGTGATGACTCTTTGAGAACATAGAAACATAATTACCTCTATTCATCGATTCCCATTTTCCTTGACCTCTTCCTGCTTCCCAATTCCCACTTATCTCGTTTATCTTAATATTTTTATGGTCGTGAAATATTTGATTGTTGAAAAATTTGAACTTTGGAAGTTGATAAATTTTTGCGGAGGACGAAATGTCCATATTCTAGATTTTGCGAAACAATTTTTTTCTTAAAATTGTACATTGTTATATTTTTACGTCTTATTTTAAGTTGGAAAGATTATTATGTATTTTGAATAATTTCACGTAACTTGTGATTTTTTAAGGCCATTTAATTTTTTTAAATTATTTTACCTAACTTGTGAAGACTCTTTATGGTTGTGCAGTGGTCGCGAGTTGTTTCTTTCTGATGCTAGTGTGTTTGTGGATGATGCTGAGGCTTATGAGAAGTACAACCGAGAAGAAGAGCTTGATAACAACAAGAACAAGGTAATTTCCTACTATTTCATCTTTCATACATGAACCATTTTTGTTGCCTGTTACTGGTTCAGAATGTCACTATATATATCTAATCATTAGTGCAATCCTAATATTCCTGGGGTGGGCCCGCTAGTAGTCCTTTGCTCTCCCCCCTCCCCAAATAGAGCAAGGTGTTTAAAAACAGTAATTTTTTTTTAATTAGCTCTATTTACAGAGCTTAAAGGTAAAGGCTTGAAGCTGTAGCTATGAAAAGTTTGCAGTTTATGCTAAAAGAGGTGCAATAGAAGAACCATAGAGGCTTAAGCTTAAGTATGTGTTTACTTTATATATTTAGTGTGTGAATTATAAATATTACTTCTTGATTTTGTTTGGTTTGATTTTTGGACTTATATTTTACATCCACACTCATTTCATATATATATATATATATATATATAAATGTTGTATCTTTGACTTTTTAGCATTGCCCAATCCTGAAATCCACGTCACACAAACTTGTTTCCTAATCCTTGCAACATTATAATTTATATGAGTAGGTTGATGACTTGGCCTCTTGGGCAAGGTTGTAAAACTCGCTAGGCGGTACCTAGGCGGCCGACCCCCTTGTAGCGAGTACTCGGCCTAGGCGGGGAGTACTCGGATTATATAAATTTTAAAATTATATATATATACATATAGCATGTTCATAAATTATAAATAACCAAATATAAAGATAATTTATAATAGATAGTACCCAAAATATATGTTTAAAAACACCAACAATTGTTTAAAAATGCAAATACTTCAAATAAAAAGTTCAATGATTAGATATTTAGATTGATGGTCCGTCGTTGTCTTGTCCATATTGTTCAGCTTTCATGCTTCTTTTTTGACGATGGAGGCAAAGGGAGCTGATTGTTTGGTTTTTAAAACAAGAAATAAAAAATAACAGTTTTGGTCCTCTATGTGTTAAATTTGAGCTTTTTTAACCCTTTGACCGACTTGGACCGCCTAGCCCGATTAATCGCCCGAGTTGCCTGAGTTGGCCGAGGACCGAGTAATTAGGCCGAGTTGGTCGAACTCCCCTCGATTGAGTGCCGAGGACCGAGTACTCCCCGAGTACTCGGTCGCCTAGGCCGAGCTTTACAACACTGCTCTTGGGTAACCGAATGCTTCCTCCATCTCATGAAGATTACAATATATTCATCTTTTGGGCAAACTTCCAATTGTAGAAGGTTTTAGGGTTTTAATTTGACATGGGTAGTTTAGTAATCTACCAATTTTTGACATGGGTAGTTTAGTAATTTACAAAATCTTTGACATGGGTAGTTTAGTAATTTTACCAATCTTTGACATGGGTTTTAATTTGAAGGTTTTAGGGTTTTAAAAGGGGATGATGATGATACTCATGGAAACCTCATTATCATTTCTTAATGTCGAACTGCAGGCACAAGATGGTTCATCTACAGGCAGACCAAGTACGTCCACAAGCACAGCTGCTGTTTCTGAAGACGGAAATTCCGAAATTGATGAAGATGATGATGATGATGATGATGATGATGATTTGGATATGGATGAATTGAATGAACTCGAAGCAAGTTTGTCTAAAACATCTATCCAAATTCAAGAGCCCAGAAAATAGATCTCGGTTTGCATTTGCAGAAAGGGAGAATTTCGAATAGAGGTTATCCAACTATCTCATATCTCATCTAGTTTTTTTTTTTATGTCGGGTCTCATATGCTTTATAAAAATCGCGCTTGGTTGTCAAATATCTGATAACATCCAAAAAATGTTTTTTTTTTCTTCTTCTTTTTATTCCTTTTTCTATAGTTTTTTTTTGTTGTTGAATTTCATAAGTTTGGTTTTATTGCTCATGTTGTCTCCATTTCAACCATATATTCATGTTTCTCGTGGATCCGTTTACACGCTCGAATGTACATTCAGAGATTCAACAAGTAGTTTTAAAACCACCAAAAACGTTCAAACGGTTTGAAAATATGAGAAAATTACAAAAATTGTTCCTCGGGTTTATAGAAACTCTTTTTAACCTTTTGTAATTACAGAGATGGTTATCGAGTTATGGTCTGGCCGTTGGTTGTTGCCGTTAAGTGAGTGTTTGTCTTTTTTTTTTTTAATTAAAAATAATGGGGTTTAAACTAAAAAACATAATGTCTACCTTTAAAATGAAATTTCTATGAATATAAAATTATTAATAAAAGAAATACTATGTTTAATTATAAAAGAAAAACATTTATCTCCAAAATTAAAAAATAATGAGCTTTTTGTTATATTCCAATATTTCTTGGATTAGTTTTGAATTCCTGTGGGAATTCTAAATAATGAAACCGATCGCGATACTAGGGTCACGAAACGATAGGTAAAGATTGTTTCTCCACAAACCTTAACTAAAATTTTGATTAGTATATTGTTAATAAAATGGGTCTATTCTTCAATGGCTAAGCAAGGTAAGCGCAACTGGTCCCAAAAAAAAAAGCAGTCTTTCTTATTCCCATGGCGGATTCCTGATAAGCAGTCTCAACTCCACGGGTTTAAGTAAAAAGGAGTTAAGATAGGTCCATCAACAATAGTTTGAAGTTTGACAAACAGTAACCAAGTCAAAGGACGACATAAAATTTTGGATTTAGAATTTTGTGGATTTAGCAAAGGTGGACAACGGAGAAGTGAAAACATTGGCATAAATTTTTAATTGGGCCATAAACGTTAAAAGTACAACATGAAAACTAAATTTAATCAATATATGTGTATTTTGGAAGTCGATTCAGTTCAAATCGTAAATTGGATCGGACTGAAAAGTTTGACTATTTTTAGACTGGACCGGGTTTGAATGATCCAATGGGAATATGGACATTTGTTTAGGATTCCTATATAAGGCATCATAATCTCCAAAACCGACCCTACTTCCATCTCCTTCCACCCATAGTGTCAACTAAGCAGCCGACATCGAAGCATCATCAACGGCATATACCATCTCAAATGTTTTTCTAGTTCCGACGAGTTTTGACATTAGATTATCGCCATACAATGTGGTTGAAGAACGAAAAATAAGCAAGGAATTAAAAATGTTGAAAGTAAATGCTTAAAGAAAAGGACAGACATCAGTTGTTGACGCGGAAAACCCCTAAATCGGATAAAAACCGCGGGTGACGTTAAGTCACTGATTCACTAATCAAAAAATGAGAATGTGGGTGTCGTTGCCGACTACAAACTTTACGTATTCTCTAGTATTAAATATAACCTACAACTAATTAAAACACAGTATTGACATAATTAATGCTAACATCGGGAGGTTACTTCGCTTGGGATCGATTTTCTGAGTTGGTCTTGTCTTCACCGACATTTTGATTTCGAGTCGTTACTTAGTGGACCCCATATTGGGCCTAGTCAAGGACCTTCAAACGGCTCCTCCGTTATCTTCGACCCGTATCGACTACCTCATCAATGGGGTGGGCCCAAGGCTCCTTTATGATGGGGTATAGGTTCCTTGGGCCCATACGGCTAGTTGGGTATCTGGACTATTCGTTCCAAAAAAGGTACCCAACTAGAAAACACAAGGGTTGTGGCGTCCTGATTGAGGCCCTGGGGGATATGGTGGAATATCACATTTACCCAAGGTTCAAATCTAGGCGTACACAACAATTTTGGCCACTGAACTTATCAGGAATGATGTACTGCAGTCATAATTTGCCAGGATTAGTCCATCCATAGCCTGGGACACCCTTCAAAAAAAAGTTGATACCCAAACAGAAAGATAATGAATTTCGAAGTTGATACCCAAATCAAGAAGTAAATCCGATGGCTAATATATTTGCTTTCACCGAAACGACCTTTACTTTTTACGATGACCGTTCCATGCCCAACGATATCCAAAGAAGATTATCGTCTTTTTACAAACACGAGCGTAGGTTATTCACTCTCTTGCTTCAAGTTCTACATACAGAGGGTCACTCAGTCGGTCCTCATGATGGGGTTTCTTATATGGCTAGAAAGAGAAGATCTACCTCAAATAATCTAGTTCGAATGATAGTCAAGTTTTTAGCCCGTGAGGTAATTGATTAATCGGGTTGCTTATGACATCGTGATATGCGTTAAGCTCTTGGAGTAGAAATCAAAGAACTTAATATTTGATGGAAGAGGCCGAAGATAAGAATTATCGGTGCTTCAGAATTTTCTTGATGGAAAGAATATAAATCTACAAGAGATTCATCGCAATAAAGATCCAATTTTCTATAAGGTGTCGGTCATTGCAAAGGGAATTTCGTTCAAGGCGTTTGACGACATCATAGAACAGTTTGGCACAAATGATGGGACTTTGGCGCGATTCAATTCCTCTAGATTTATCATCTTAAGTTCGATCAAGAAAAGATCGAAGCCCCAATATGTGATATCGTTTAATACTTCCTTTAGATATGGAGTTGTTTGCATTCCATAAAGTTTTGGAAACTCTTTGATTTTAGAATTGTTGAAAATCCAAAAGATTCAATCTTTTCTAGAATCCTTTCAATTAATCTGATTGAAATTCTTGAAAATCCAAGATTCAAGATTAAGATTGAAATTCTTGAAAATCCAAGATTCAAGATCAAGATTCAAATTCTTGAAGATCCAAGATTCAATCGTTTCTAGAATCCTTTCAAAGATTAAGATTGAAATTCTTGAAAATCCAAGATTCAAGATCAAGATTCAAATTCTTGAAAATCCAAGATTCAATCTTTTCTAAAACCCTTTCAAAGATTAAGATTGAAATTCTTGAAAATCCAAGATTCAAGATCAAGATTCAAATTCTTGAAAACCCAAGATTCAATCTTTTCTAGAACCCTTTCAAAGATTAAGATTGAAATTCTTGAAAATCCAAGATTCAAGATCAAGATTCAAATTCTTGAAAATCCAAGATTGAATCTTTTTCTAAAAATCCAAAGAGTTCTCTAAAATTCTTGCAAACAACTCCATATCTAAAAAAGAAATAGCAGACAATATGACATACCGGGGTAGTTCGATCTTTTCTTGATTAAAATACGATAAATCTTTTGGAGTACTAGTATCACCAAAAGTCCGCCATTCCCGCTAGACTGTTCCAAGATGTCGTCAAACGCGTTGATAGAAACCTCCTTTGCAATGATTGCCACCTCACTGAAAACTGAATCTTGATTGTGATGAACCTCTTGCTGATTTCTACTCTTTCCATCAAGAAACTCTGAAGGACTGGTATATCATATCTTCGATCCGCTGCTTCCCTCAAAACAAAAAAGTTGTATGCTTTCTTCTTCAAGAACTTGATGCATATAACTAGCTCATCAGCAATCCGATTGATTGATAATTAGCCTCATGGGCCAATTAAAGTATATGCAATCCGATGCATATACTTTCTTTTTCTAGCCATTAAAGAAACACCATCACGAGTTTCAACTGGACGACATCTTGATGTAGTAGAACTTCAAGCAAGAAAGTGGACAACGAACGTTGTTGTTTGTAAAAGAGACGATATTCTTCCATAGAGATCGTTGGCCATGGAAGGGTCATCGAGAAAACTGAAGCTTGTTTCCATGAAGCAAGATATTGCCATCGGATTTACATCTTCATTTGGGTATCAACATGGGAATTCAGTGTGTGTTTATGAAATGATTTTAGATATACAGGTAGAATTGTGTGTATATATATATATATGTATATATGTAGGGAGTGTGAGAGGGGTCATGGGTATTGAACATATGAAAATGAGAATACCCTTTACTCCTTTTTATAGGGTAGGCAACATGTTTGTTGAACTTTTTTAAATTAAAGGAATTTTTTAATAAAATATTTTTATATTCATATATAATATGTTATATGTATGAGTTGGTTCAAATGAAAACGTAATTGAATAAGAAAATAAAGAATAAATATAGACTATATATTTATTAAATAATGTTTTAAATAAAAAAAATTCAAAAATTAATATGTAAGAACATAAAAGTCATTTATTTATATAAAATGTATTGAAGACATTTATTTAAAATTATATTTTTTTTATAACAACATTTATTAAAACATTAATAAAATGTTAGACGAAATTACATAAGAAGATTCTTTTTTACTATTTTATTATTTTAATGTGATTTTATTTTTTCAATTAAAAAATTTATTTTCTCTCTAAGACATTATTACATATATATTTGTTTCATAATGTTTGTTTATTTTTTCTAAGATATTATTACACATATGTTTATTTCATAATGTAAAAGTTTCATATTATTTGTTTTCATAAGTTGAAAGTTTCTCATATATTTTTTTATGAAAAAGTTTCACATGGAATTTTTTCACAAGGTGAAATAAACATATGTACAATAATATCTTAAATCATAACATTTGATGGAAAAAAAATCATGATTTTTTTTATATTGATTTGAACTAGTTTGTATAGTTTGTACCCTTAAACTGGTTTGTATTTGAACCAACCTATATATATATATATGTGTGTGTGTGTGTGTATATATGTATAGAGAAAAGTTCAAATGCAAACTTAAATTTGGTTGTGAACATGAGGACAAATGAGAGCGCGACATATGTCTTAATGTAGATTATTCAGACTGAATAATCAAAGATATATTCAGACTGAATATAGTATTTATTCAGTCTGAATAATGTTTATTCAGACTGAATAAATACTATATCCAGTCTGAATATTTCTTTGAATATGACACATGTCTAACTCTCATTGTTCTCAAGTTCACAACCAAATTTGAGTTCTTAGTTGAACCCGTCCCTATATGTATATATGTATATATATACTTGTATATAAAAATATTATTTTTACTTTTTCATAGGAAAAGGACAAAAGGACAAACAAAATTGTAAAATAACCTTTGATTTAATGGAGTTAACGAAGATGTTAATCAGAGAGGTTATGATCAAAACAAATTGAATACCAAAAAAAACTTAATCTGCAATAAACATACAATAGGGATCCTAGTAAAAAAAAATATCAAAACACATAGACCAAATTCACATTTCACTCTAAAATTATATAAATACATATTTATTGATATTGAGAAAATATCATTAATTTAATTATGTATTTAACATAATTTTTGTATGTATCTATTTATACATAAGGCATAACTTTTGTATTTTTAGAATTAGTAACAGAAATGATATAATTTTTCTCTGCTTAATTGATTCATTGTAATTTGTTGTTGATGAAAGCAATTGCGTATATTTTTTTGTTCATTATTTAATTCCAAAAAGGTTTAGGATTTATTTGTTCAAAATTAAATTCATGCTTTTGTTTCTTCAAAAAATATTTGTGATTTATTTGTTCAAAAAAATTCAAGAGTTTATTTGGTAAAAAGATTTAGGAAAAATATAGGGATTTATTTGTTAAAAAAAATTAGGGATTTATTTGTTAAAAAAAATTAGGGATTTAATCATTCAAAATGTTGAGTTTTTTTAGAGTTTTCCCAAATTTTTATCACAATAACATGTTTTTACAGATCAATGTATTTAACCGGTTTTAAAAGTTTAAAGTTTTATCATTTAAAAAAATAGTTTAAAATTTTAATCATTTTGTTGGTTTTTTTATTACTTTTTCCTTAATTTAATTATGTATTTGTAATTTTTAATTATTAAAATATATTAATACGATATTTTTAGTTACTTATATTACGTTTACTATATCTATATTATATTACATTTTTTACTTTTGTCTTTTAGATGTTATTAAATTTACAAAAATAATCAATAGAACGAATTTAAGTAAAGATACTAAATATTTTATACCAATTTTACGAATTTATATTTTAAATTCAACACAGATAGATCTAATTTCGTTTCTATTAATAAATCAATGAAACAAAAATAATATGTTATTTTAATGTTTTTTGAAATAAAGATGTTGCTCCACCACATTCTTCAAAATATAAAATTAAAAAAATTCTTTAAAACAAATTTAAGTTTATCTCCAATAATATTATAATATTAATTATATTATTAAAATATTCGATATAATTCATATAATATTATTTTTCAATCTGAACTATTCAAAGATTTAGTAGGAAGGATAAATAAATAATATTTAATACGATTCATAAACTATTATTTTTACATAAACAATTAAAAAACTTGTAGGGGTTACATTTTCAAAAAGTTTATTCATCCAAAATACAAATATATGGTGTTCAAATACAATTCATTGTAATCCTATAACTCATATAACCCACTCATCCATCATTCATTTTTTATTTTTTTTATATTAATGGTGGTTACAAGTGATTAAATGATAACATTGATGATCAAATGGACGGTCATGATTCGGTTGTAAAAGTCGTACGATTGCAATAGGTTGCATAATAACAACCCTTTATATATATAGAAGGAGATTCATGCGATCACGATAACAATTTACGAGAATGCGAGGACAATCTGCAGCCAATTATTTTTGTACATGAAAATTTTCATGTACAAAATCACATATGATTCATGTACAAAATCATATGTGATTTTGTACAAAATTATAAATGATGCGGGCGACTTTCCAGGTGATTTAAGTAGCCCCAAAAGTCGCCTGCTACAGTTAGTGCAAAATCACATGTGAACTTGTACATGAAAAAAGTTCTTCGCATTCTCGTAAATTGTTACCGTCCTCGTATGAACCCGCCCCTATATATGTGTACATGATTTTTTTTGGAAAGGGTATCCTAAACATTTGCCTAGACTAATCCTTGATAATTTTAAGACTGCTAAAACATCCAGCCCTGAGATAATTCCCCAGTGGCCACAAGTTGTTTGTGCCTGGATTCGAACCTGGGGTAGATGGGTTACTAGCCTCATCCCTTACAAGCCTTAACCAGTACGCCACAAGCCTTGTGATTTACGTGAAATTTTTCATGTACAAACTTATATATGATTCATGTACAAAATCATTATGATTAGTTGAGACTTTTTCTGCGGTAAAAGTCGCACTTGTCATTTTTTATGCTAGTACAAAATCATATATGATTTTATACATGAAAAAAATTTCATGTACAAAATGATTGGCTGAGGATTGTCCTCGCATTCTCGTAATTGTTACCGTCATCGCATGAACCCGCCTCTATATATACACACATATATAGGACGGATTCATACGAGGACGGTAACAATTTACGAGAATGCGAGAAGTTTTTTTCATGTACAAGATCACATGTGATTTTGCGCTAACTATAGCGGGCGACTTTTGGGCTCGCTTAAATCGCATGGAAAGTCGCCCGCATCATTTATGATTTTGTACAAAATCACATATGATTTTGTAAATGAATCATATGTGATTTTGTACATGAAAATTTTCATGTATAAAAATGATTGACTGAGGATTGTCCTTGCATTCTCGTAAATTGTTACCGTCCTTGCATGAACCTCCCTCCACATATACACATATACACATACACACTCACACACACACACATATATATATATATATACATATAAAGGGGAGATTTCAAATACAAACCAAACAATTTGTATAAACCGTACAAACTCCATGGTTTCATTGTTTTTTTTTTTGAATAATTTTTTTTTCTCATGAAAGTGTTTAATATGATGAAATTGTTTCATATAATTTTTTTTTCATGAAATTATTTCATATATTTTTGTTTCTATATGAAAATTAAATTGTTTCATGTATTTCTCATTTTTATAAATCTTGTTTTATATATTCTTGATTAATCAACCCTCATGTGTTATTGATGAAATTTTTTCACATACTATTGACTAATCAACCATCATAATTAAGAAAAAGTGAAAAAAATTAAAAAAATTAAAAAAATTATTGGTTGAATGAAGTTTGTACGGTTTGTACAAATTGTTTGGTTTGTATTTGAAAATTTTCCTATATGTATGTATGCATTTATAGAGAGAGACTCGTTTAATTAGAAACTTTTTGAAGAGTAAAAACTGTGGAAAATAATATAAGGTTAAAAAAAAATATATTTTTTTCATCAAATGTTATGATTTAAGATATTGTTTCACATATGTTTGTATTATTATGAAAAAAAATATTAGAAGTGAAAAAAAGCGTTGGTTCACTTATTTGTTTCATGATATAAATTTTGTTTTATATATATGAAATAATATCTTTAAATTATAGTATTTGCTAAAACAAATAGATCTATTTTAGTTTCTATTAATAAATCAATGAAACAAAAATATAATATGTCATTTTAATATTTTTTGAAAATAAGTTGTTCTTCTAACACATTCTTTAAAATGAAGAATCAAAATAACTCTTTAAAATAAATTTAAATCTATTTCCAACAATATTAATTATATTATTAAAATATTCGATATAATTCATGTAATATTATTTTTCTCTTTTAACTATTTAATTTCAAGATTTAGTACGAAGAATAAAGGAATAATATTTAATACAATTCATCAACTATTATTTAAGTATAAACAATTAAAAAACTAATATTTGAAAACCAAGACTTATAGAGGGTTACTCTTTCAAAGAGTTCATTCATCCAAAAAAACAAAAACAAAATCAAAATCCATATATATATATATATATATAGAGAGAGAGAGAGAAAGAAAGAGGGAGGTAAAACTTTTATATGTAATTTTTTCAGAAGATGAAACAAACATATGTGCAATAATATCTTAAACCATAACATTTGATGAAAAAAATCATGATTTTTTTTATATTGATTTGAACCAGTTTGTATAGTTTGTACATATATATATATATATGGAAAAATGGTTCATGCGAGTAGCATAACAATTTAAGAAAATAAGAAAAAAAATTCATGTACAAAATCACATTTGATTTTGTATTAACATAAAAAAATGACGCAGACAACTTTTGCCGCGGGCTAAGTAGCGGGAAAAGTTACGGCTAATCATATATGATTTTGTACGTGAATCACATATGATTTTGTACATGATTTTTTTTTCTTAAATAGTTAGCGGTCTCGTTTGAACCCGCCTCTCTCTCTCTCTCTCTCTCTCTCTATATATATATATATATAGGTGGAGGTTCAAACGAGAACACCTCCATTTTACGAGAACGCGAGAACACCCTTATCACATGTGATAATACACGAGAGGGGACTTGATGGTGTGCGGATGACGTGCCTTGCTATTTAGGTCGCACCAAAGATCGTTTGCGTCTATGATTTAATATCACACATGATGATTTTGATTGATTATAATATCACATCAAAGACACCCTTATCACATGTGATAATATATGTGATGGAGCTTAGTGGTGTAACGACGACTTGGCCGGTAACCTAGATCAGGCCAAAAGTCATCCGCATCTCTAATTTAGTATCACATGTGTATTATATGTGATGGAATAATAGTATCACATGTGATTTTCTATAGTAAAAGGGTGTTCTCGCGTTCTCGTAAAATGAAGGTGTTCTCGTTTGAACCTTCCCTATATATATATATATATAAAGACAATGCCCTCACATTATGGAATTGACAGCCGATTGTGGACCGTTTGAAGTTACCTGTATCAACCTTTTTGTCCAAAAAATAATTAAATGAAAACAATAAAAAATTATAAATTCATAAAAACTGCTATAAAAATGTATTTTTTCTTATTTTTATTCACCAAAATGTTACAATTTAAAGTATTATTTTGTATATGTTTGTGTTAATGTTTTGAAAATTTTATATTGAATTTCTTTTGTTTATTTAGTGAAACGAAAAATACATTTAAATTTCTTTTACATGGTGATTAATGAAAGAAATATATATAAAAGATTGAGTTCCGGTGATAATGAGAGTTAAGGCAAGAAGCGTAAGAATCTTCACCCTTGGATGCACGTTAGGATGAGATGTACCGAGATAAAATGCCCGCGATGCACATGATCAATCCCCGTATGGAGCACAATTCATGAGTGAGTTTGAGATTAAAAATGATCAAGAGTCCAGATCCTTTTTTACGCTTCTCATCTTAACTCTCTTTCTCACACGATCCTACGCCTACATATGAAACTATTATATTGTAAAACAAATATATGTGAAATAATATGTTAAATTCTAGTATTTGCTAAAAGAAATCATGTAAATAATTTTTTGAAATCGATTCTCACATAGACGAACCTGTAATTATAAAATAAATCTCCTTCATGGACGATGTTTCTTTTTACTAGCTCCACTTGCAAAGATGTATTTGAGAAATTTTATGATAATTAGTTGATTCTTGGTGCCGGTTTGACGGTTTATTGTATTTTTCATTATTTGGGTTGTTAACCCCACCCCACCCCACCCCACCCCACCCGACTTATCATGTTTGATGAGGGTTGCGCTTATGAGTGTCAATTTTTACCATAACAAACCAATCAATTGCATTATAAAGAGTACCAATTAAGTTGGTTGTTAGTATCATACCAACTTTATAAACTTGGTTGGCACGTGGTATTGAAAATCATCTACCACAGTAATATCGTCGCCGAAATAAGGTTCGTCGGTGGCTAGAGACCGGAGACCGGTAGAAGAGAGGAGAGAGAGTTTTAAAATACCTAAAATGCACTTTTATTAAAGTTTTAAATAAAAGTTACCAAAATTATAAACTTCCTAACATATTCATTGATATATGGATGAGATTGGTCTTATATTTACCACAAACTAATAAGTTATTTCCTCTAATTGCTTCTATATATATGGAGGGGTGGGGGCAAGACGAATGATCGTGTGAGCATAGGAGTTGAAACATCCCAAAACTTAAATCCGAAATATAAATAAGATTCAAAGATCAACCCAAATAAGATTAATCAACTACAAATTAATTCATTACATAACTCAATAAGTAGTGGAATTGTCTAAAGTCAACAGCTGAAATAACTAAACGAAAGCATACTAAGCTAAGCTCTTCAATCCATTCTACATCCTCCCTTTATCCTGGTCGCCCTTTCCTGCAATGTACCTGCCTGAAAATGGTTTATTTTGAAAGGGGGGGGGGGGGGGGTTAGACCAAAAGGTCTAGTGAATTCACATAAAAACAGTTAACATTTCAATAGTTTAGAAACCAACAACATATGCAACGGTTTACTAGATAGTTTATGTTAGTCCCGTAAGGTAATGACAAGCACGTAAAGAGATTGTAGAAGAGGGGGTTAAATACAACACACACAAAATTTATACTTTTTAAATTATAATTGATACTAAAATCAAGAATTACACTTAGAAAACTGATTGTTGCGGAAAAGAACAGAGAAATCGATTCTAACAATCTAAACACTTAGAGAAAACAAAAGTACAACAAAACACAAAGTAAGTTAACAAAAGTTTTCTGAGGGCCGAATCCAAGCTAAACACTTAGAAGATTTCTTATTGAAAGTGTAATTTGCATGGATGTTTTTCTACTTCTTTTATAGTGCTCATGCATTAAATGCATGGGGACACTTGTCACGATATCATTTGATAGTTGTATATTCTTTGGACAGAAGATGTGTGTCATTCCTTATAGTACCAACGAAAGGACATGACACTGTTTATCTCTTCTTCAAATCATCAATTGTCACATCAACCTTTAAATAAGGATAAACAAACCTTTCTGGAGGTTTAAGGAGAATGTCTGAATTTAAAGCTTGATGCACACGTTCTTGTAATTATTGTGAAAAATAGCATCTTCATAAATATCCTCAAAAGGAACAAATAGAGCCTCAACCAAAGCTATTTTGAAGATCATATCGGTTGGTTCCTTAATCGGCTACTAGTCGATTCCTTGTCTTTTGTTTTCCTATTCGGCGAATGATCAACAGAGATTCGACGCATAAGTCTGGGTGGTATCGACAACCATATCTTCATTTTCCACAAATGTTGATATGTTTCCTTATGTATCAGCTAGTCTTCGATTCGCTAAACTTGTTGAGCATGGCCAGAATTCTTCAAGAACCTAAAATACAAGATATATTAACTAAGGAAGACATTGAGAAGTCATCAACAAATCATCGGTGACCCAACAGTTTGACCCATTCCCTTTTTGGGAACAATTACGTAATAGAGAAATATGGCTAAGGTAAATCACCATCGCACACCTTTAGAGACAACCAGGTCCTTAAGGACCAAACCTATACGTCCACACTCCCTTAGTGGTAATAGGATTTAAATATAATAAAAACCTTGCCATACATCACCAAATAAACAGATGTTGCACATATTGACCCAAAGCTTGTAAAGTGATCATGGTAAGTTTTCACATGTAAGTAACAACAAGTTAAAACCATACTCAGTGTATAAAATATTTGAAACATAGCACATTGCATTTTTAAGGGATAGAGAACTCACCTGAATTGGACACGCCTTGTCCCAAGCTCAAACAGCTAAAATTTCCAAACCGTAAGCCTAAATTCACCAACATAAAATGGGTGTTAACCCAATGCAATATCCCCAAAAGTCTCCTATTATAGCCCTAAGAAAAACCCCTAGAATGATGACGCAAAACCCTGGCTTTGAAAAAGTAGGTTGCGCGACATTCACCGCGACTTAACCTGCGAGGCAACCCGTGGGAGCCACTGTTTGGGCTACTTCGTCCCTGCAGATCAAAATCCACCAAAACATCATTCTAACATCAAAATATTGATTCTAATACTTCCCAAATATCAAATATAATGGTGGAATAAATCCCAAAATCAACCAGAGTAAAAAAAACCAAATCTAGAAGATTAACCCAACAATTTCTTAATTCTATCCTTGACTATCATCAATGGAGTTGGATATAGAAACCCAATCCAATAAGGAGAAGACTCCATTGATGAACACAAGCATTTTATTTCTAAATAGGTAAGAGCTAAACAACCAATGCTTAAATCATTCAACTCCTTCCACCATTAAACCAATACAAAGAGTTAAGAACCCTAAAACAACCATCATAAAACCCAAATAGAGAAGATAGGGGATTCTAATGAAGAAGATAAATACATACCTGAAATTGATGGCTCTTCTCTAAGCTTTTCCCTAAACTTAGCTGATTTCTTCCCAATTCCTTCTTCTCCACATTTTCCTTCTTCACACCCACATGGTTCAAATATTGATTCTTGCACAAATAAGGTAGAATGTGGAAATTCCCTCATCCTATAACTATATATAACATGGGCCTAACTTCCAAAAGCCGTAGCCCAACAGAAAAATCATTTAGAGCCTAACCATTTCTAATATTAAGAGTTTGGGCTATTACACTTTAACCCAACCCTATATAACAAATCATATAAAAGTCGTTCAGAAAGTAGAAATCGTGAAATTTAATTTGTATGTGTTGTTTCATAAACGAGACAATACATTTGAACATGCAATTTTCATATAGTATTATTTCATAGATAAAACTTGAAAGAATATTTTATGAGTGAGAAAAACAATAAAATATGTTTATACCTGAAACACACACTAATAATCGTATAGAAAAACAAAAAACATGATACAATATGAATCATAGTTTAAAATCGAACTCATTCGATGGTTTTGGTTGAATATCACAGGTTTTGTTTTCACATGTGTTGTTTTCATCTATAAAAGAATACATGAAACTGGTTTTCACGGTTTTTAACATTTAACAACTTTAACAAATCAAATGACAACTAACCCAAATTATGTGGAAAAAAAAACTTTGAGGATCAATCTAAACCATCTAATCAATTTAATGAAATTAGGTGACAATGTTGTGATAAATCGGAAGATTCAATTTAATTTAAATTTAAATTTAAAAGGAAGTTTAAAAAGTTTTGTTGTTTCATATATGAAAAACTACATATGATTTAATATGTATCTTGATGTAGCATTGTTTCATATGTAAAACATCCATTATATGAGGCAAACACATGTTTCATCCGTTTTATCAATCCTTGTTTTGTATACGAAACAAAAGTTATTTAATATGTATTATAATGCTTTGTTATTTCATATGCGAAACAACAAAGAAGCCTATCCTAATAAACAAACTAGTTTTTCACATGCTTCAAATGTAGTGATTTTTCACATATGAAACAACAAAGACATCTATTTACATTACAACATTGCAAATAAGACTTACATTATATCCAAAGGATTCCATCATATAAACCAAACGCATAGTTTCAAACACTTCAAATATAGTGATGTTTCACATATGAAAGAATACTTGTTTGGAATCTTAATCAACAAATTTACCATATTGTTTTACCTCTTTCTTAATAAATGTTGTGTATCATATATAATACAACATGTGATTTGAAAAGTATTGTAATGTATATCTGTTTTACATGTAAAAACAACAAAGAAATTTATCATACAAATAAAGGATTAAGTGCATGAATTGAAATAACAATCTACTTTCGTAAATTTTCTTATTATAGCATTGTATTTTCAGTTTTTTTATTACAATTATATACTTTCAAGTTATTGTTTATTAGGGCATCGTACTTTGAAAAATCTATCGTATAACAATTGATAATTTGTTACCTTTTAAACTGGTTAACTCCTTACTTTTCTTACTTCCTTGGCTTAAATGAGGTGATGTGAATGACACATCACTTTGATCACATGGCTAAAGAAAACCTCTTTCAAATTATTTTTAATAATTTTCACTTTTCTTTGCTACGATTTAAAAAATGTTACAAATGCTTTTTTAAAAACTTTTTTCTTATTAAATTGCATACGGATTAAATATTCTAGAGTAAAATATTTCTTAAATAAATATGTTATATTATTTTCGGGATAACTATTTTGTTTATAAAAAATGTAACACTTCTATTTTATTTTGTTAAAAAAGTACATCTTTTTAAAAAAAATTAAAATTGTTGGAGATAAATTATGATCTACAAGTTTTTATTATTATTGATATATTAATAAATAATTAACAATATCTAATTAATTTAATATATTTATATGTCAAGTAATTTTTTTTAAACAAGTATGATGTATTCTTTAAAAGATAATTTTTTTTTGGTATAAAAAACTAGTAATTCTTTTTTTTTTTTTTTCAAAACATACATATTTTAAAAAAATGTTAGCAAGATGAACTGTGGTTAGTTAAACATGTTTGATTAAATGTACAATGTCTGAATAATAAAATATTAGAACTAAAATTAAAATGTTGTAATAAGAATTAGTGATGTTATTAATAAAATAATTTTGAAAGTATAATGTTGTAATAAAAAATGTCACTTTAGCAGATAGTACATGTGGACAACCTACATGGACAACAAAATGACATGGAAATATGGTATGATAGGTACATTTATATCACAAGGTTACGTAATGATATAATAGGTAAATTTATGCCCTGACAAAAATAATTTCAAAAAAAAACTTAAAATACAATTACATAATAAGAAAATTTAAGAAATGTTTCAAATATAATATTGCTTCATATAAAAGAGATTTATTTAAATTATACTAGGGTGCGTTTGGTACAGAGAATGAAATTGCAGAGAAATGGTTGCAGATAATGGAATTGCAGAGAAAAGGGAATTGGTCTGAGAAAAGGAATTGACTCTTCTGTTTGGTAGCACAGAGAGTTCAACCGAGAAATGTAACAGAGAATCATTTCTCTTGTTTGGTACGACAAAAAAATCAACAGAGAATTGTACCCTATTAAGCCAAAACAGACCCTATTAAGCCAAAACAGCAGCTTAACCAAACAACGAGCATCAATTGAAATATTTCAATTCTCAAAGAGAAACCAAATTTTCAATTCTCCCATTTTCTTTTCATATGGGAGGGAAATGAAAACAGCGAAAATGAATTGTTTCTTTTCTCGTTCCTTCATTTTTTTGGTGTCAACAAACAAACTGTTTCCAATTCTCTTTCTCTACTACCAATTCTTTCTACCAAACACACACTAATATCAAACATCAAAGATCAATAATAGCACAAATCGAGAGAACCTGTTCCGGGGCGGGCCACGTGCACGCCTAGGGCCCACAAAAGATAGGGCCTAAATTATTTTAGTATGTAATATTAGTGCAAAAAAATTAGTAAATAAAAGAGACAACTTTTGTTAGTATCTAATAGGACTAAAAACAAATTTACTATTACAATATTCTTTGGCAAAAATAAGCTAATTTATAAGTTGACTTATAAGCTAATTATTTTTTGAGTAATCGTTTGGATACATATAAGCTAACTTATAAGTCAATTTATAAGTTAGTTTATTGATAAACTAGTTGGAGTAACATACGAGAAGTTTTTTGACATTTTCTTCCAATTGCAACCCTGATTATATTTATTATTATTAATACTAATTATTAATAAATAATTAATTATTAATAGTTATCATATTCAATACTATTTTATAGTAATTAAAAATTGTTAATTAATTTTAATTAGACATTATAAAGTAATTTTAATTATACATTATAAATTAATTTTAATTATATAATAGATATTAATAATATCTAATAATTATTTACAAATGTTATTAAATATATCAATTATTCTTTTAATTGTTATTCAATATATTTATATATCAAAAAATAAATATAACAATTCTGAAAATGTTCATGTAAGATACATGAAAAATAAAGTTATACTTATTTTATTTAATGAATAATTAAAACTTGCTAAATAATTATTTAGTATAATTATTAATTATATTTTTAAAAAGAATTAATTGATTAAAATATGTGAAATTGATCAAATTTATTGTTACTTATATTATATGTAATTGTTATTGAGAATCATAGATTAATGTATGTTTTTTAAAATTTCAAATTTATAGTATATATATATATATATATATATATATATATATATAAAATAATCAATTTTAAATTGGGAAAAGTTAAAAAAAACCAACAAACTATTTCATTTTGAATGGTTAAGTCTCTAAACTATTTTTAAATAAAGTAAAAAATATACTTAAATCGGTTTTACCTTCCCAAATCCTACGTGATTAAAAACCTCACACAAACAATGGTATCGCTCCCTCCGCCACTCCCCATTACCTCAATGTTGTCCATCCTCCATTTCCCCTAATACGCCGACGGCTTCTGCTATAAGGAAAATCAAAAGATAAATGGTTACAAATAGTTTATTTGAGTTTAAAAAAAATTATATGTAACCAATTTTTAGAAATTCAATAGTTAATTTCCTTGAAAAAAAAATGTCCAGGGACTTAATCATTCAATGTAAGAAAGTTTAATGGTTTTTCATTCAAAATGAGAAAGTTTAATGATTTTTTTCATCCAAAAAAATAGTTTAGGGACTTAATCATTGAAAATAATAAAGTTCAATGGTTTTTTCGTTCAATAAATAGTTTAGGTACTTAACCATTCAAAATAGAATACTTTTTAGGGTTTTTTTGAACTTTTCTCTTTTAAATTCTTTCAACTAATATTCTATATTATTTAAATTTTTTACTATCGTGTTTGTATTAATTAACATATTATATTATTTGTAATTTGTAGTTTGTGTTACTTATATTATTAGAAATTTATTTGAATTATATTATGAAATGCTTTTAATTGACTATTTTTTCAACATGCCAATTTTGGTCATTTTACATGTTCATAAGTTAGTTTTTGTCACATATAATTTGTTCACCAGCTAGTTTATCAGCTAATGCCAAACATAATTAATTATATTGGAGAAGAAAATATGTACAAAGTTGATTGGTCGTATATTGTTTACCGTTTTTCTTAAAAAAATTATTTACTATCAAGTTAAGTCTAAAACTACTTAACTAGAAAATCTTGATATATCATCTTTCACCAACTCTTTTGATAATTTAATTATTCCATCTAATGAAATATATCGTGTATTATAATATAGTAGATTTCTTTTATAAACTAAGAGAACCCATACCTTATGAAAATAATTATTAACCATAGGAGACGGTCCAACTTATATCTATATTGAAGATTTCAAAAAGATGCTTATTTTTCTTACATTATTGATTCCTTATTAATTATTGAATAGGTACCTTATTGGTTTGAGTTTGGACTCCAAAGATTAAAAGTGTCTGAACATCCCAGGTTCGAATCCAATAAGAAATAAAAATCTCCTTGTGGCCACAGAAGTTGAAATACGATGACTCCCTGGGATTAGTCGGTTCACATAATAAGTTGGATATCCAGGTTAATAGAAATAAAGGTTAAGTACTCTCACAACTTTAAACGAAGAATAAGATTTTAAGCTATAACCAACAACGGATTTTGATTTTAAAATTGATGGTTCTGAAAATTAAAGTACAATTTAACCATAAAAATTTAAAGTGGTGATGAAAACATGAGATGAAATAGAAATTCAATTAACTTATATTAATTTACATCAATGTTTTAAATAACGTGAGACGTGGCGTGACGTGACAACGACGTCAAGCCTTAAGCCTTAGATCCATAGAGAGTCATGATGTTTTTTAAGGCGTGTCTTATGACGACAAACTTGTATATCATATATAATATTATACATATATAAACGCTTGTTTTCTACTATTATTCAATGAGTTAATGGTATTAAACATTTTAAATTACGTTACATATTTAGAATAAAAAAATAAGACACTAAAAGGGTAGGAAAAATCAAATATAATGTTACAAAAATCAGGCATTGGGAGATGACATGCCACAGGTATAACGTGGCGTCAGACACAAGACTTAAGTCACGGCACGCCATAACAACTGTCGCGACAAGTTTTTTAAAACATTGATTTACATAGAGCATTACTTCGAATAAGAAGAAACCTCCATGTTCAAGATCTAGATGTACATATGTTCATGATTTTCTATGTTCACTAAATTACGACCTTTTTTCAAGTAAAAACTTTAATTTATTTTATGAAATGTAACCGCAACACATGATATAATATATAACTTTATTATATAATATTTTATATTATATATAATATTATTATATTACACCAAAACGAATTTTTATTTCGTCACACATATTTTAGAGTTTTCAGGATTTAAATACTTTTCGGAAATTTCGAGAATGATTTAAGATTAGAGTTATGATACATTTTGCGATGATTTTTCTAGAAAAATACCTTAAAAACATTTCTTGATATTATGATGTTAAAATTATAGAAATATACCATGATTAGATTTACAAAGGAGTTTCATACTTTTATAAAATAAAGAAAAAAATCAATGATTTTTTTAAAAACATCTCCAACAACATTTTTAAATTAAAGAAAATAAGTATTTTGAGTCGATAGTTTATTCGAACACAGTTTCTCAAAACTATCTTCAAATAAAATAAAAAAAGCAAAAGAAAGAAGATGTTTTTCTCCATATATAAAGAACATCCCAAAAATGATTAACAAATTAGAGCATCAATAATAACTTTAAAAATAAGTATTCAGACAAGGAAATAATATTTTAATATTATCATCAATGTTGGATTCTCTAAAATAAAAAAATCTATTACAAATAAAATGTAATTTTTTTTTGAGATTTTAAGTTATTAATTTTTTAAAAATTTAAAGAGTTTGTTGAAAATACTAATTTCTTTAATTTCAAAAAAAAAATAGTCAACAATATGTTGTAAAGGGTATTTTAGTCTTTACACGTAATCATCTTCACTAACCCCCCTTTAATTCCCTCACTCACTCACTCAACCTCTCTATATATACATATATGCTACTGTATCTCTAAAATCATTTCACACTGCACAAAAACACACACAATTAACTTCATTCCCAAATCAATCAATCAAAAAAATGGAAGACATCTTTGCTTCACCCAAACACCCTTCGCTTTTTCCTATGATCATCCCTTGCCCTCAAATATCCAAAGATGATTACCATCTGTTCTACAAAAATGAACGTAGATTATTCACTATCTTACTTCAAATTCTCCATATAGAAGTCTTCCAATCGATCATGATCATGGGGTTTTTTATATGGTTGGAAAGAGAAGGGTATTCCTCAAAGAATCTTGTTGAAATTATCATCAATTCTTTATCACCAGAAGTAATCAACCAACTTGCTAATGAAGTCATCCTATGCCTTAAATTCTTGCAGAAAATAGCAAACAACGTAAGCACAAGCACCGAGATATCTATCTCGATGCTTCAAAGTTTACTTGATCGAAAGGATATAAATCTTCGTGATTTTTATCGAAATAAAGATCAAATCTTTAGTGAGGTGTTTGTTATTGCTAAGGATATTTCTGTTAAGGCGTTTGAGGACATTATAGAACAACAGGCTATAATGAGCAGGAATCACGGGTCTGTAGTGATGCGATCTTCTGGACATGCTAACGTGCACCGCCCGGTTCCTTCGTATAATATTATTAGTCCTAATTATGTTCGGGTTTATCAAAATCCATCGGTGGGAGTGGGTGCAGCCGGTGGTGGTTCATCAACAAGCCGATTAGATGCACAAGTTATGCAGAATTATGCGATGATGCATCATCAACAGATGGTTCGGCTTGGAGGCTCTGCGAATCATCGTGGTGTGGTTCCGTTTTATGCAACGGGTCATGGTCCATATGTCGTAAGAAAGACCGAAGAGGAGGTGCCACCGGAAGAACGAACCATCTTCCTCACTTTTTCCAAAGGATACCCGATTTCGGAAAATGAAGTTAGAGACTACTTCACTAGGTATATCAAGAAGCAAAAGAATATTATATTGTATTATATTATATTATATTATATATATATATATATTATTTTATTGTTTTATTATTTTATTATTTTATTACATTTTGACTCGATCGATCCTTTTGTTGATTTGATTAGGCAATTTGGGGATTTCATTGAATCCATTTATATGCATGATGCGGGAGAGAATCAATCTCTCTACGCTCGGATTGTGGCTCGTTCTCTGTCTATGGCAAGAGCTGTGATTGAGAGAGATGGTGTTGACGGGAAGTCTAAATACTACATTGATGGAAAGCATGTGTGGGCACGAAGATTTGTAAAGAAAACACCATCTAGGAATACTAATGACATTGTTGCAGTATGGCAACGTTAGATCATTAATCTTCTTCAAAAAGATTAACAAGAAGATTAATGATATGACATTCGAATGTAGTTTTTGTATATATTTCATATCCAATTAATACTAGATCAACTTTGAGTATCTTTTTGTTGTTTGTTCATTTACACTTGTTTTCTAGTCCATTCAATTATGCATACTAAAAGAATGGGATTTAAACTTAGGAGCTTTGAATTATGAATTGATTTCTAACACAATGATGTCTCCATGAAGATTAAGTATTGGAACAAAAAGGTTACTTACCTTTTTCATATGTTCGCCTCAAGAAAGTTTTTAATTTAAGGTACCGGAATGAAGGTTCATCCATACACTTACTACACCAAATGACATTTTATAGCATGAGGTATATTTAGTTATGCAAATATTGAGCGATGCTTCGTCAAAAGTCATTATAGGATGGATTCATATATTTGTTTATGGTGATTCGTGTGTTATTGCTCACAAGCGTGCTTTAAGGGTTAAAGGTAACTAGGTGGAAATTCAGTCATTGGCCATATATTTTTTTCAATCATGTGTACTCACGTGATCTAATCCATCCTTATAGTATTACTAGATTATCACCTTGTTCTAACATGATATAATTGTGATCATCTGATATTAGAACAAGGTGATAATCAAGTTTTATTATACAAGGAGGTGAGCGAAACCCTCATCAATGCACCATTCAGAGGATGGATTTGATCATGTTCTAGTGTATATCATGTGACGATGATAAGGTATAGGGAGTTGTTTAGTGCATTCCTAAAGAGGATCTAAGGAAAGTAATAATATTATATATGATTCATTATGGAACGCGTTAAGAAATACAGGCCATGAGCCTCTCTCTTGGAATCCAAACAATTCGGGCACATAAAACAAAAACAGAATACGCTAATGGGGGACAGACATACTATGTGATATTAGTGGCACCTTCTAATTATCCCCAACTGATAAATAAGTCTAATTTATCTTATAATCCTCATAAAAGTGATTTGGAACTCCATTACACACCATAAAGCTAATTGTAGTTCATTCGTTAATAGATTAGCTTTGCTAGAGAATCTTTAATAGAATGGGAGCGGCTTAGGAAACAAATGTGCTCTCTCCATATCATATGAAGAATCGATTAGTTACCCTCCGCCATCTGGTTTCATGCTAAATCTTGGGAGGAAGATAATTTTCTTGCATTTTGTACGTAAGATGATCTTTGGTGTATATTGTTCAAGCTAGGGAAACACGCAAATATAACAAACGGAAGGGAATCATGGTTTCTAGGTTTATCTAAAAGCAATTTACTTTCTTTTCTAGTGGGGTTGTTGTAGTTCAAGATGCAATGACTTAGTAAGTTGTATTTGACATAAATTGAACAAGAAGGAAATGGGGGAGGGGAGTTTTGAAATTGTG
The DNA here is from genome assembly GCA_036898165.1 of Silybum marianum. Taxonomy (NCBI): domain Eukaryota; kingdom Viridiplantae; phylum Streptophyta; class Magnoliopsida; order Asterales; family Asteraceae; genus Silybum; species Silybum marianum. The sequence continues at coordinate 45,248,491 of CM072529.1, read as the reverse complement.
ACATTTCTAGTAGGCGACACTCGAATCTCATAATTTGGCAATGTTTCTATGTAAGCAAGTTGTAGTAATGATATTTATTTGTTGCTTAGAAAAACATACATCATATTCATTGATTACCTCTTAAACCTTTTTTATATCATTGTTAATTCACACATAATTATCAAATCTACTTTCATTTATAGGATCTTAGACCATCCAATAGATCATGACATTAAAAATCTCTTCCTGAAAATATAGAAGTGGAGGTTGCATCATAACTCAAACTGCTACCCATTGCAATTATGGATCCAATTTTGCAACAAAATAATGTTTAATAGTATTTTGCTTGAACTTGCCATAAAGTCCACCTCTTTTTTTTCCAAGTTTTCATCAATCCCTTCGATTTACTTATGGTAGTGAATCAAGCCATCCATAAATAAAAGATTCTTCCCACAAATGTAATATGGCCATGATGGCCACTGAAGATGGAACTATATATACGCAACATATAGATTGGTACCGTACGTATGTGACAATTTTTGAAGTCGAAGAAGGCTTCCTCAATTCCATAGTTTCTTGCATATATTAATGTTGTACCTAGGTTTCAAATTATGGAGCTTCCAACCCTTCCACTGAAAGTTAAAAGCAACATTCTAATATAAGGTTCCAAGGAGTGGATGTGTGGCCCAAAGAGATCCTAGCTGTTAAAAATATTGATACCATGAACAAACATACGTTTACATGGACGAATACGACTTGACCACAACTTTCTTGTGTACCGACAACTTGTTTGCGACCCTAAATATCACATTTTGGCATATTTTATCACATAGGGTTTTGGTTTTGAATGTGTTATTGAGTTGGTTCTCTTCCTAGACGATTTTGGACAAAATATTCGGTGCACTTTGAAAAGTTTAGCCTTGTCATTGTAGGACACTGTTAAATGTAAACTCTATTATAGTCGAGCCTCCATTTGATGTTCAATATAAATGATTCATCTCTCCTATGGATCTAAAATATCTCATGATAGTAGAACCACGTTAAATCTTTGTATTTTCGCTACATTTAATTGTTGGATATCGATATTTGGGTTGCATTATGTCTGATTGGTACATTTGAATAAATTTTGTTTCCATTTTATTCCATATTGTTATTATTTTTCCTACTTTGCACATTTTGATAGTATTTGATTGAGGCTTGTGTGCATCAGTTTGTAAAATTAACCCAAAACAAGTGATATTACGGTTATAGGAGCATTAGTTGATTTGTTGTGCACTATAAGTATTCGATAAAATGTGGTTTTAATGAAAATATGTTTGGTGTACGTAGCATATTTGGGTTTTCATCATCGTCTACATATGTAAAGATTATGTTTAATGTTTGAGTCCTAGATTGCATATTGAAAAGTGGAACATAAGATGAAAGTACAAAAGTGGTGTTGATGAGAAAACATGTGTCATTAGTTGTGTATGTTCCTGAAGACTTAGATGAGGATATATCATGCAATGACTTAAATGAAATGAAGCAATGGTTGATGACCCGATTGCAAATGGTGATGGGAGATGTGGTAATTGGATAGATTCGTTTGAAGACTACACTGGAGGATATTTAGTACAAACTTGATGATTTGTATTTGGAAAAAAAATCACCAACCAATGAATCTATATTGATATTGTGCCTCAACTTTCATATTCAACATGGGGGCAATGATGAAAGACCATTTAATAGTGTTTCATGATTTAGTAATGAGAATTAAGTCGGTTGACCTAAATCTTTTTGAAGATAAGGAAGCTTTTGCCATGATATTGTTATCCTCATTATCATATCAATATGCGCGTTTTGCGAATAGTCTCATTTATGGTAGAGAGATGATATGCATTAATGACGTAAAAACTGATATTCTTGGTTAGCAACTCCGAAAGAAGTTTAGGATATGGGAAGTGATGCCTCTACCAATAATTGTAGTTGTAAGAGCATGTTTGTGGGAGGACAGGGTGAGTATGAACTAGGGAAGATGAAGAACAAAACTCGAGGGTGTTCCAATTCTAGGAAACCATATGAGAAAAAAAAATAAAGAGAAAAATAAGTGCAACTATATATTCCATGCAATCAAGACATCTGTCTTCCCAGTACTATGTGGATGTCACTATTTCACGATAGTAGAACCATGTTAAACCTTTGTGTTATTTGTGTTTTCTTTGAGTTTAATTATTGAATATTGATATTGGATTACATTATTATTTGGTTTTCATATTTGAACACATTTGGGATTCATTGTACTATTGTTGTTGTGTTTCTATTTTTCACAATAGTGTTTGATGGGGACTTGTATGTATTAGTTTGTGGAAATCATCCCAAACACACTTTATGCTCTCATGGCTTCCTTTTAAAGTTCTATATGGTCCCATAAAATCTTAATCCATGAAATAATAATCTACCAAAACCTATAAAAAAACATACTACTTATTAATCAAATCTTTATACAATTTGAATGTAAGAAATAATGCAAACAATTTAATTTGATAGTAGTAATTGACAAGTTTTATTACTATCGATTACTATTACGATAAGGTCATCTCATATTAGAGTTATCTTCTAATTATCAATGAGACTTATCATATGAGAGTTATCTTATAATTAGCTTAATCTATAAATTAGCGATAAGGTAGAAGAAGTAGTGTTGGCTTAGGACTCTTGTTTAGCTTCTGTATAAATATGGTTGTAACGGGGCTGATGGGAAGACAATTTTTGATGAATTAATATTATCATGGTATCAGAGCACAGAAGATAAGATATACTGTTTTTCAAATCTTTCTTCCGCAAGCAAATATGGCGACTGGAGAAGGTGAAAAAACAGCAGAAAGTAGAAGCAACAACGGTGAGAAGAAGGTAGACTTGGTCTATTATCTTGGATCAAGTGACAATCCCGGAATTGTTATCACCCCGGTTCAACTCCGAGGTGAGAATTATGATGAATTGGCAAGGGCGATCCAGATATCGTTGAACGCGAAAAGAAAATTCGGATTTTTACAAGGGACCGTTCCACGCCCAACAGCCGTAGAAAAGCTCGAAGATTGGGCAGCGGTACACTCCATGCTCGTTACATGGCTGCTCAATACAATCGAGTCATCCTTACGATCTACTTTGTCGTATTATGATGATGCTCGGGCATTGTGGACACATCTAAAACAACGGTTCTGTGTGGTGAATGGAACCCGAATTTGTCAGTTGAAAGCATCGCTTGGGGACTGCAAACAAGGTAAAAGTGAGCAAGTGTCCGCCTATTTTGGTTGCTTGTCTAAAATCTGGGATGATCTAGTAACATACACCAAAGTTCCGGTGTGTAAATGTGGTGGATGTCGATGTAACATCGATAACCAGGTGGCCACGCTAAGAGAAGAAAACTACCTTCATCACTTTCTTATTGGGCTTGATGGTGCGTATGCATCGGTACGGTCTAACTTACTCGCACAAGACCCCTTACCAAATCTTGCCCGAGCATATCAGCAGGTGACTCAAGAAGCAAGGTTGCGTGGATCAGAGTTCTCATCGGCCAAAGATGAACGTGATAATATCATGACCTTCAAAGTTCAAGCTGACGTACGCGGAAAAGGAAAGATTGATAACTTCGATAAATTCTGTCGTCATTGTAACCGCAACGGACACGATGAAAGCACTTGCTTTCATATTCATGGCTACCCAGAATGGTGGGGAGATCGTCCGCGAGGAGGAAGAGGACCTGAATCTGGGTGTGGATCTCTTGAAAAAGGTGGCGGACGGAGTGCTAGTCGCGGTAGAGGTACGGCACCACCTGTCCGTGCTCACAAAATAGGAGGTAAAGACCACATTGGGGCACAAACAACACAGGCACATCCAAATTCCAGCGAGGCAGCAGGTGTCTCACCATTACAATGGCAGCAGCTTCTTGAGTTGCTCAACCTCTCTCGAACCAAAGACCATCTTCAAGGTAAGTACCCTTAGATCATTGATACAGGCACATCATACCATGTAACTGGAGACCGCACTTGTATGATTGATGTAAGGACAATTGCAAGCTGTCCGGTAGGTCTACCAGATGGGAGACATGCTGATGCAAATCAGGAAGAAAGTGTAATTCTTGAAGGGGGTTTGAGACTAGACAAAGTTCTCTATGTCCCAAAATTGAAATGCAATCTAATTTCTGCAACTCAATTGATGGATGAATTGAAATGTATTGTCCAATTGACTGATACTTTGTGTGTTATACAGGACCGAGTGACGAGGACGGTGATTGGAGCGGGTGAACGAGTAGACGGGCTTTACTTTTACTGTGGTGTTCCAAGAATTCAAGTTTTAGCGGTTGATGGAGATGTCTCGACAACATTGTGGCATAAGCGGTTGGGGCATCCGTGTGAAAAAGTGTTGAAATTTATTCCATATGTGAGTCGTTCTAATAGGATTGAAAATAAAGCATGTGACATATGTCTACGTGCTAAACAATGTAGGGACAGTTTTCCGATTAGTAATAATAATGCTATTGGTGTTTTTGATTTGGTACATTGTGACCTTTGGGGGCCCTATAGAACTCCGTCTTCGTGTGGGGCAACCTATTTCTTGACTATCATCGATGATTACTCACGTGCCATTTGGACTTATCTAATATGCAACAAAACTGAGGTGGAAAAGATGTTTCTCAATTTTGTAGCTATGATTAATCGACAATTTAATAAAACAATAAAAGTCGTGAGAAGTGATAATGGCACTGAGTTTAATTGTTTATGTGAATACTTTAATAAGAATGGCATTCTCTTTGAGACCTCGTGCATTGGCACCCCACAACAGAATGGTCGGGTTGAAAGAAAATATCGACACATCTTGAATGTTGCAAGAGCTCTCAGATTCCAAGGGAATTTACCAATAAAATTTTGGGGAGAATGCATTCTAGGGGCATGTTACTTGATAAATCGGACCCCCTCGACTATTTTAAATTACAAAACCCCATACGAGAAGCTATTTGGAAAACCTCCGTCTTATGATAACATCCGAGTGTTTGGATCCTTATGTTATGCCCATAATCAAAAACACAAAGGAGATAGGTTTGCAAGCCGGAGTCGAAAGTGCGTTTTCATTGGCTACCCGTTTGGGAGAAAAGGATGGAAATTGTTTGACATAGAAACACAAGAATATTTTGTGTCACGAGATGTGAATTTTTTTGAAAACGAGTTTCCATTTACATCAACCAGTCCACAACCAGACTACAAGTGATTTTGCATGGGGAGATAATAACGGTGCATCTAGTGAAGAGCCGGTGATTGTTGAGCATTATCAGTCTACAAAAGGGAACTCAAAAGACCACGGGGATATACCGGTCGAAGGATCGGGCGAAGGCGTTGAGCAAGTAAAAGAAAACAACGGACCTCCTGTGGCTGAAGGTGGTTCCGTGGAACTAGTACATGACTTCGGTCGGGGCATGAGAACTAAGTTCCCATCTTCACGTCTCCGGGACTTCGTGACACACAGCGTTCGAAAAGTAAAGCCTTCTCATAGTTCACCAGCACCAGACCGTTCCTCAGGTAACCCGTATCCCCTTATGCACTTCGTAAATTGTGAACGTTTTTCTTCCAAACATAGGAAATTTCTTGCTGCAGTACATGCTGGAACAGAACCAAGAAGCTTTAAAGAAGCAATGAAACATGCGGGGTGGCGCGAAGCCATGAAAAAGGAAATTCGAGCACTTGAAGATCAGGGAACCTGGACGATGGAAACCCTTCCTCCGGAGAAGAAAGCACTCGGCAGCAAATGGTTGTACAAAATTAAATACAACTCAGACGGAAGTATTGAGCGGCTAAAGGCACGACTGGTGATCTTTGGGAATCATCAGATTGAAGGGATAGACTACAATGAGACTTTCGCTCCTGTGGCAAAAATGGTCACCGTGCGAACCTTCCTTGCGGTTGCAGCGCTTAAAAACTGGGAAGTACATCAGATGGATGTCCATAACGCATTCTTGCATGGAGATCTGTAAGAAGATGTATATATGAAAGTTCCTCCCGGCTTTCAAAGAAATGGGCACGACAATGTGGTGTGCAAATTGCGAAAGTCCTTATATGGCTTGAAACAAGCCCCGAGGTGCTGGTTCGCCAAGCTAGCGTCATCTTTAAAGGCTTATGGATTCGTGGAGTCCAAATCTGATTATTCCTTGTTCACGTTGTGCAAAGGAAATATACAAATTAACGTCTTGGTGTATGTCGATGACCTAATAATTGCAGGAAATGACACTATCGCATTGAATGCATTTAAAGCCTATTTAGGGAAATGCTTTCACATAAAGGACTTGGGCGTGTTGAAATACTTCTTGGGCCTCGAGGTGGCTCGGAATCGTGAGGGAATATTTCTCTGTCAGATAAAATATGCATTAGATATTCTCTCAGAAACTGGACTGTTGGGTGCAAAGCCAGCTGACTTTCCTATGGAGCAAAACCATAGACTAGCATTGGCCAGCGGTAATTTTTTTGAAGATCCAGAACAATATCGACGTCTTATCGGGCGTTTGATTTACTTATCAGTAACCAGACCAGACCTCGCATATTCCATACACATTTTGTCCCAATTTATGCAACAGCCGCGTGTGGAACATTGGGATGCAGCCCTTCGGGTGGTACGATATTTAAAGAAAAATCCCGAGCAAGGGATTCTCCTTCGAGCTGATGGTTTCCCCACCTTAGAAGGATGGTGTGACTCGGACTGCCAAAGTTGTCCGTTGACAAGGCGTTCTCTAACAGGGTGGTTTGTTTTCCTTGGGGCCTCTCCGGTGTCCTGGAAAACTAAGAAGCAAAACACAGTTTCGCGATCATCGGCATAAGCTGAGTATCGGTCGATGGCGGACATCTCATGCGAATTAAAATGGCTAAAGCAACTCCTAAGAGATTTGGGTGTACACCATCACAGTGGGATAAGGTTGTATTGTGACAATGAATCTGCACTACACATCGCTCGAAACCCCGTCTTTCACGAAAGAACGAAACATATTGAGGCGGATTGCCATTTTGTTCGAGATGCGATACTAGATGGTCTCATATGTCCTAACTATGTACCTACCAAGATGCAACTGGCTGATATATTCACAAAAGCTTTGGGAAAGGCCGAGTTCGAGTCTCTTCTTCGCAAGTTGGGTGTTCAAGATCTTCACTCTCCAACTTGAGGGGGGGTATTACGATAAGGTCATCTCATATGAGAGTTATCTTCTAATTATCAATGAGACTTATCATATGAGAGTTATCTTCTAATTAGCTTAATCTATAAATTAGTGATAAGGTAGAAGAAGTAGTGTTGGCTTAGGACTCTTGTTTAGCTTCTGTATAAATATGGTTGTAACGGGGCTGATGGGAAGACAGTTTTTGATGAATTAATATTATCAACTTAATTCTTTGCGCATTGAAAAAAAGTAAACTTCATGTGTGTATACATATGGAGGTCTTCTTTTGAAAACCACTTAATTGTAATAATCTTGAAAACTAAGATATAATGTGTTATTTCATATTATTTTTCATTTAAAACTATGATTTAAAATATTGATTAACATATATTTGTTTCATAATGTAAACATTTTTTAGTTTGTTTATGAAACAAAAGTTACACGTAAATATGTTTCACGTTGTGAACCGACTACATACATATATCAATCACATTGAGAGAAGTGAAACAAGTATAACATATACTCCCTTCGTCCCAATTTAAGTGTCCATATTTCTATTTATATTTGTCCCAAAATAAGTGTACACTTTCAAAAGTAAATAACCAGTGTTTGGGCTTCTAGGTTCTCTTTTTTGTGTGTCTTTGCTTCTATTGTCTCTTTGTACTTTCTCTTCTCTTCTATTTCATTTTCGTTTTTGGCCTCTATATATACCTCGTAATGGTCTAATGTGTATCTTTTCTTTCTTTTTTGCTTTATAAAATTTGGCTATCTTTAAAAAATACAGTGTTAATTTGTAATAAATATTTTGTCTCAATAAAAAATGTGAGTTCATTTTCTTTTTGTTACGGTTACGTTTCACAAAAAGACAAAACATTTGTTGCAAATAAATTATAGCAATTTAATGGACATTAAAAAGTGTTTTTTAGAGGAAACAAATGTTTGTTGCAAATAAAGATTTACAATTTTACTTCAAAAAAGAAAATAAAGATTATAATAATCATTTATAATGTAATCTATAATTTAGCGGACAAAAGTGTAGAAGAGATCGGAATTTGTAGCCATTCTATTTTATTACGATTTTCAATAAAATAATCTTAGCTCAAATTATGTCAGCGCTTCAATTTTATTTTAATTTTTTATTGATTTTCAATAGCTTCTTTAAAATAGAGAGTTAAAAAGTTAAAATCTTTAAAATAAGCTATAATTAACTTCAACAGCTTCTTTATTTTAAAGATTTCATTCTTCATTATATAATTTAAATATTCTATAATTTTGTGATCCCAATACATTTAAAATATATATATATATATATATAAATGATATTAATTTAACTCTTATTGGTGGAATTAATAAAAAACTTATTTTTCTCTCATCTCTTTGGGTTTTAGATAATTCTTTATATTTAGAGATTTTTTCATAAATCTCTATTTTAGAGAATGAGATAGGGATGTTGTTTGAGCATTATAGAGAACAAAAAGTTGATTTTCTTTATTTTATAGAAGCTGTTGGAGATGCTCTAATTACATGAAATAACAACCTATTTTTTTTATTATAATTTTATTTTATTATAACAATTTAATTTAAAAAATCTATCCAACATAGTAAGTATAACTTATTACCTTTTAAACCGGTTAACCTTCGTTCTTGTTGGCTTATATCGTTTAAATCAGATAACATTAATCTGAAAAAAACTCTTCCGATTTTTTTAATAATTTCCTCACTTTGTGTTTTAATTATTCATATCACATCCAGTTTATATTTTTCATAATTTTCTCAATTTTTTTAATAATTTTCTCACGTCATCACTCTTTTTAAAAAAAAACTTTTAAAAAAAGATCTCTTTTAATAAATTGTATGCAAATTAAATATTCTAGAGTAACATTTTTTTTAAATATAATATTTTTTTCAAGATAAATATTTTATTGGTAAGAAAACGTAACACATGAACCACAAGACTTGTGGCGTACTGGTTAAGACTTGTAGGTGATGAGACTAGATAACCCATTTACCCCAGGTTCGAGTCCAGGCGCAAACAACTTGTGGTCACTGAGGAATTATCTCAGGGTTGTATGCTTTAGCAGTTTTAAAATTGCCAGGGATTAGTTTAGGCAAATGCCTAGGATACCCTTTCCAAAAAAACGTAACACGTATTGTTTAACTTTTATGATTCAAAAAATACATATTTTGTAATTTTTTTAAAAGTTGGCGATATAAAATGTGCTTTACCAATCTTCTTAATATTGTTATATTAATGAATAATTCAGAAATAATCTAATTAATTTAATATAATTATTAAATAATATGTCAAGTCAAATTTTTTAACCAAATTAATATATTTTTTTAATATAAATATTTTATTTGTAAGAAAGTGTAACAATTTCTATTTTCCTAGTTCAAAAATATATATTTTTAAACATTTTTCAAATGTTAGAGAAATAAATTGTGATCTACAAATTTTCTTAATATTGTTATATTTATGAATAATTTAGATAGTTTAAGTAATCTAATATATTTAATAAATAGAGTGAATTACACTGGTGATCCCTACGGTTTGCTTAAATTTTAGATCTAGTCCCTGAAACAAACTATCTACATTGGGTTCTTAACTTTTCATTTTCATAACATTGATGATCTATCCACTTAACAACTTAGTTAGCAACCATTTAAATGACTAATCGATCTTTAAACAAATTATGGAGACCCAAAATGTAATTTTATCTATAATTTAATGTGATTCACGATTTTATTTTATTTAGATTTTTTATTAAAAAAAAATTATGTATCCAATTACAAATTAAATATTTTAAATCAAAATACATATTAAATAAAAATATTTATATCGGTTTAAAAACTATTAATTTTTTTTTAAAATAGCGTTAAGAAATATCAAGTTTAAAAATTAGCATTAAATTCACTATCAAATTGGGTTTATATCCCAAAAAGATAAGCGTCATAATAAAACACTTTATAAGACTTAATTTATAGGACTAAAAAATAAAGTGTTGTATATAATGAAGTTAAAATAAGTATATATATGACGCTTTTGGACGTCCTAACAGGTTTTTATAATACTCATAATACAAACTGTTGCATTAGCAAGTTTATATGACACATATAATACGAACCGTTGCATTAGCAATTTTATATGACACTATCTAAAAAGGTTTTCTATAAAAACAAACATCTTATAAAAAGATGGGTTTTTGGACACTTATTTGGCGTCAAATAAACCTAATTTTATTATAGTGATAGTTTTCCTTTAAGTTTTTAAACAATATGTTTTTTAGCCTTAATTTATAATACAATTTTTATTTTGTTGTTATTTTAATTATTTGTAGTTTATATTTATAATTTTTATTGTTCGCATATTTCAATTCCCAACCTAAAAGAAATGTGAATTTATGTTAATTTTCTTTATTTTTTTTAAACTTGAGATTTTTAAAATTAATTTCTATGAAGTTTTTAAATAAATAAAAGATTTTTATTTAACGTATACTTTATTTTAAGAATTTTAATTTGAAATTTGATGTATATAATATATTTTTTTTTTAAATAAGAAAAATGAGAATCACATTAAATTTTAGAGTATATTACACTTTTGGTGCCTATTTAAAGATCGATTAGTCGTTCATAACGGTTACTAAATGCTAACTAGTGTTGTTTGTTAAGTGGAGGAAGCATGAGTATTATGAAAACGAAAAATTAGGGACCACCGGTGTATATAGTTTGTTTCAGGGACTAAATCCAATTTTTAAGCAAACCGAAAGACTACCAATGTAATTCACTCTATTAAATAATATGTACAAGTTAAATGTTTTGAAAATACAGTGTTGTAATAAAAAAATATCACATAAACAATATGTTACATTGAATAGTGGATACCATACATGAACAATGACGTGGCATGAAAACCTGGTATAATGGTAAATTTAACTCAAAATGTTACACAATGTTATAATGAATAGATTTTTCAAAGCACGGTGCGTTAATAAAAGATAATTTGAAAATACATTGTTGTAATAAGAAAAAACTGAAAGCAAATGATATAATAAAAAAAGTTATGAAAGTAGAATGTTATTTCTTGAATTTTGTCGTGATTTTAATTCAGTATGATAAAAAAGTTAACGTAATTTTTAAAGTTAAATTTTTTTAGAAATCACCTTTCAGATGATTTTTAACCAATTTCTTAAATGACATACGAGTATAAAAAACTATATTTTAATCAAATAACTAGAAAACTACAATTTTAATTTTAATATTCTAATTTAGAAATTCTACATGTCACTTAGAAATCGTATAAAAATTACCTTAGTGGATTGAAGGGATGTGCAAAAAGTCAACCGATTCAATTAAAACCGACCGATCATAATTGGTAATTATAATTGGATTAGATCGGATTGAAAATTTCAACATCCAATTTAGATCGGTCCATCTTGGGTGGCGTTCAAGAATCGAGCGAACCGAACTGACCACCATTCAGTTACATTTCAGTTATCCATTCAACTATCATCCAATTAATATGTTTTTTAGGTTGCTTAAATCGGAATTTGTTTTGTGTTGGTTTAGTCTTATGTTGGTTTTAATACATATTATATATATATGGATGGAGGTCGGTGCTTTTGATCCTGGCCGTTAAAATTAATCCTGAGATCAAATCGTAGCCGTTTAAATTCACCATTTTACAGTTACCAGCACAAGCGATCATCTTTCACACTCTCTCCCACGTCTGCTTCCCGGTTTCTCTCCCACGTACGGCTGCCTCTCTACTTTCCACCCCTTTTCTTCTCAAGCACAAAATACAACCCAGAAACCACTCTTAAACGGAGAATTTCTCCCCTCTCCCCCTGAATCTATACCTTCATGAAATTGGCCCCTCCTCGTAGGCATGGAGAGAAAATCCAACGATTACGCATTAAAATGTTAGGAGCAAGGAACATACGACACAAAAGGCTGTAAGGGTTGCCGCTGATTGACCTCAAGATCAGGAATTTCAAATCGATTAGACCACGGAGAAGGCTTAAGAAGACAAGGATGCGATGTTGGGTAAAATGGGCTACTCCCTAGGGTACTGGCCTCATCATCTCATCTGATAATGGGTTAAAATCTTTGTTCTCAGTTCTTTGTTAATTTCTCTTTTATGAAGTTGTAGTTTAGGGTTTCTTTTTGTTGTTCCAGATTTGTAGTGTAGTTGTATGTTGTACAGCTTGCAGATGTAAAATCGTCTACTTTTCTTCTGCATATTGAATGTAAAAAAGAGGTTGATGATGCTTTCACAACTATTAATGGAAACTTTGAAGGTACTATTTTGTTAATGGTTCAATTTATGATCTTTGTTTTTCTGGTATGTTTCCTTTTATTTTTGTTCGACATTTTATTGTAATGTTGTTTGTTGATTCCTTCTTTGTTCAGTGTTATTTTTCTTTGTTCTTTGTTGTTTATTGATTTCTTCTCTGTTCTTTTGTTTGTTGTTGTTTTTAGAGATGCTATTTTCACATATCAAACTTGTGATGCATTTTTACAGGAAGATGACCTTGAATACCGGTTTTCATCTTTTTAATTTGGTTTAAGGAGAACCAAAGAATTTGCGTAGCTTAATGTGTTTATATTTGTATATTGTGTTGTTTTATAATTTGATCTTTGATATTGATTTGCGTTTTAGTTCTAACCTTCGAAGTGGTCCTTCTACCCACACACAGTTTAAAGTACAACAAACAGGCCCTGAGATGAATTTTTCATGCTCTTTATTCATTGGCTTCTTGCTTATGTAAGTTTATCATAATTTGTTCAGGATCCTAATTTGAAGTTTTATGGTTTCATCTTTCTCAGTAACTTGGTTGAAACATTCCACTGGCTTTTACCCCATGGGAATTTTAGTAGTTTGTATATATCCAAAATCTTTCACTATTGTTTCTACTTTCTACTTCATCAACAATCAATCAATTTCCTGTAGCTTATGTAATTTGATTATGTGGAAATTATGACAAATGTCAAAGAATGCATAAAAGGTTAGAAGCACATTAAAATTTTCAATTTATTGTAAATGTTTGATGAATATCTGATTTGGTTTTTGTGCAAAAATCAATGTGAACAATGTTGCATCTTATGTACAAATTGATGATGGGGGTGTATTTTGGTTTAGTTCTTGAACTCGATTTTCCTGTGAACGTTGTTGCTGGAAATTTATTGGTCTCACCTGAAGATCTATCTCCAAATGGGTTTCAGTCAGGCTTTTCTTTATATACTCCCAACAGATTATTTGTGGCTCTCTGCAAAACTTTTTCATTATGTCTATATATATGCTATTAACTTTATTTATTTCTTTTTCATCTTGATTTTTTTAAACTTTGTTTAAAGAATGAGTAATCAATTAACATTGAAATATTTATAATGAGTTAATGACAATTAACATAATGAAGATTTTCATCTTTTATTTGGGCAGTGATGCAGTTACAAGAAATTTGGCTCTGGAATGGGGTACTGACTATGATATATAATATGAGCCAATGGGATTGCACCTAGTCCAATAAGCAACACTCCTCGATGAGGAAACTTGGGGAGAAATGGGATATTCCCACGGCAGCCATCTATCTTGCATCAGATACTGGTTCGTAACATACATATTATTAGTATATTTACTTTTTTGTTCCCAATTTCATCTTTGATAAATATTAAAATCGGCCCTCCAAAGTGTTATAGTAACCCTATTGTGATCCATCTCTCATGTATTTCCTTTTCCAAATAAATATGCAAGTATCTCACTTTCTTAAACAAGTAGACAAGGTAATTCAACTTAAGTCTGATTCTGTGCTTTGGCCAATAGCTGACCTGTTTGTTTTTGTTTGATTTGTCTGTGCTTGATTTTATAGGTGGATTTGACATTATATATATGGATCACGGTCGGGCCATTTGATCTGGGCCGTTAAAATTATCTATGAGATTCAATCTCAGCCGTTTAAACTCACTAATTTACAGTTTTCGCTCATCAGTTACATTCTAGACTTCTCATTCTCTTCCCCCACTCTCCAGACTCGCTCGGCTTGAAACATGAAATCTGTCATCCCATGTTCCTTCCCCACTCCGCTTGATTCTGTAGTGAAATCCGCTAGGATGGACTTCTGTCCGGTCATTCCACCCATATTCAGACCGTATTTCTCCAGGTTCCGAAGTTTCAAAGCAAAAGGTGAGTTTCAATCTCCTATGGCTTTTATCTTGTCAGAAACATTAGTTATTTAACCCCAAATGGCATACTCAGATAGGGTTGAGCATCGGGCGGGTTTTCGGGTTTCGGGTGGAGAAAATAGGCCCCAAAACCGTCCGATGATATTCGGGTTATTCTTGGTTTCGGGTAAGTTCGGGTTCGGGTTTTCGGGTTTCGGGTTTTAAATTTGTACATATATATATATAAAGTTTTAGGTTAGAAATTATGTTTTATATATATTATTATAATAAAATATATATATATATATATATATATTTAAATTCTTAATCGGGTTATTCGGTTCGGTTCGGGTGGCGTAGGACAAACCCAACTCGATCCTACTATAGCCGATTAACATCTCGGGTTCGGGTTTCGGGTTTTCGGGTTTTCATATTTGGGTGCTTATTCGGGTCGGGTTCGGGTTTGTCGGGTTTTGCTCACCCCTATACTCAGAGTATTCTATTATTATTTTTTTCGTTCAAGGTTTGATTTATGTAAAGATTTCTGTTCTTATTTCTCAAATTCAATTTTGCCTTATTTCTGAACGGTAATTTGACTATTCTCAGTTCTGTCTTGATTCGAGTTCAGGCTTTAAGAATCATTTCAATTTTTCATCGCCATTCACTGGTCGGGTTTTGAGCAAGAGGAAAAAGGTATCAGTTTCTTTCCTAAAGGTTCGAATTATGTTAAATTCAAGCTTTGCGTTTCCAAATAATCCGAGTCATAACCAAAAAAATAATCCAAAGAGGTTTTTCCAATAAAAGTGGACCTGAAAGGCCTGTTTAGTAGCAGCTTAATGAGACTTACAGCTAAATGAGATATACATGACTGTTTCATAGTAGCTTAATGAAATAAAAGTGGACCTTAAAGGCCTGTTTGGTAGCAGCTTAATGAGATTTACAGGTTAATGAGCTATCATGACTGTTTGGTACTAGCTTAATGATATAGAATGTGGCTTATTCATTAAGATTTTAGGATGAGTTTTATGCAGAAAGCCATGTTTTTTTGGCAAACATGTCCCTCCTAATTAAAGAGCTCGTTCCTTTCATCAATAAAGAAAGCCTCTGATACAAAAAGATTCCCAATCTATACAGACAAATTAACCAACATAGACAAATTTTACCATACAGCCCCCTCAAGTGTCCTAGAAAAATAGGTTGTTGGAAGCTTGTACGGTTACAAGCAAAAAAAGATTTTTAGTCTGAGCTTTTTCACAATATGGTTAGGCAAAAAAGTTTTTCAATAAGCTCTCAGAAAGTCACCACTATTAATGCTCTAAGGTATTGGTATAGAGGTAACCAAACAGCCACCAAGTGTCCTAGAAAAACAGGTTACTGGAAGCTTGTATGGTTATAAGCAAAAAAGGATTTTTAGTCGGAGCTTTTTCACAACTAGTGTTATACCCGTCCATTGGTCGGGTACATAAAATTTAACAAATGAAACAAAGAAATATGTTAAATTTGTTGGGGGTGGTCCCAACTATCAAAACGATCGTTGGAACCGTGTAGGCAAACAAGGGTAATCGATCACCGGATTAAATTGAGAATCGTGTGAGACACTTTCCGAATTGATATTTCGACCCTATGCCTGGGTTTCACGAAATTCAACCTAGGATAAGACTCAAAACACTTGCGTTCTTAGGCACAAAAACGTAAGCAATTTTCTGGAGAGTATATGGGAGTATTGTTCAAAAACCGTGTCTAAAAACCGTGTTTTTGTTCCTTCAAACTCATGAATATAAATTCTTATTTGTACTCAAAATAACGTAATTGAAATAATAATCATGGCTGAAATTTAGGAGTAGTGGTCAGTTACACAAATCTAGTAACTGCTCAAAAACTGCACATTTAATGCACAGTAACCGTTTCAGGGATACTTCATAAGTTTCAGGGACCTCTCCCTTCAGGGACCCTTCAGAAGTTCAGGGATCCTTCAGGGACCCTTCAGACTTTCAGGGACCCCTCAGAAGTTTCAGGGACCTCTCAGAAGTTTCAGGGACCTCTCCCTTCAGGGACCCTTCAGAGACCCTTCAGACTTTCAGGGACCCCTCAGAAGTTTCAGGGACATCTCCCTTCAGGGACCTTTCAAAGACCCTTTAGGGACCCCTTAGAAGTTTCAGGGACCCATTTCCCACTTATACTCCAAATCCAATTACAGCCCGACCGGCTCGACTGGCGCTCGACTGGCCCAGTCGAGTATTCCAGAGGACATCAGTATAGACTTGGCGGCTCTCTGCGGCGGTCGAGTATTCCAGAAGATGCCAACACCAATTCACAAAGTTCGAATGGAACCAGTCGAGCTTGACTGGGTTCCAGTTGAACCTTGTTGTATTCAGTCGTTACCGGGTTCATACTCGCCTTATAACAAGTGTGCACTCCGCACCACCTAACTTGAATTAGATCACAGTATAAAACCCATATAGACATCATGTTATTTCCAATCACATAAATGGACCGGTGACACTAAAATCACCAACAATCCTCCCCCATTTTAGTGTGACCCATGAAATAACATCTTAATAGTAAACAATACCAAACTTGCACATAAATGAAAATGTCGAAACGATTGAATTTCCATCTTAGTATTTTACACATTTTAAATATTCGAGAATCAAGGTGTCCCAAGGATTGAACCCATCAACTCATTTGAATACCTAAAGATAAAATACATACAAGTTTCACCTACTCGTCAAGAAAATAAATGTGACACAATTATAAAGCCGAGTGTCCTAATCCTCTCATGATCGTATAAAGGCCAAGTCCCCAACCTTCTGAAATGCGGCTACACTTCACGATCACGTAGGTAATTCCTTTACTTCGTGCACCTACAAATACACTTTTTCAAAGGAATTATTAAGAAGATAAACTTCAACCTACTTAATGTAGTACCGAACACATACCTGGGATGATTTATCATGTGTTCCAATCTTATAAGTGTGAGCTTTCCTCATTGAATTCAGCCCCTAATGTCATATTAGAGGGGAATTGGGTGTCTCACCATTATAGATTTATAAGGACTTTAATCCCATCCCAATGGCAGACTTGTGCACTAAGTCTCTTGCCAAACTCTTGGTCAGGTGATCCGCCAAATTTTGTTGTGATCTAACAAACTCAACAGAGATTACACCATTCATGATTAACTCTCTAATCATACTATGTCTAACACCCAAGTGTCTAGACTTGCCATTATACACTTGGCTATAAGCCTTAGCCAAAGTGGCTGCACTATCACAATGGATAGAAATAGGTGCAATCGGCTTCGACCACAATGGAATCTCATAAACAAGATTCTTTAACCATTCTGCCTCTTTACCAGCAGCGGCTAAAGCCACAAACTCAGATTCCATTGTTGAGTTTGTAATACAACTTTGCTTCTTTGATGCCCAAGAAATCGCACCACCTCCAAGCAAAATACCCAACCACTCGTCGAAGAGTGATCCTCCATATTGGATATCCAACTTGCATCTGAGTATCCTTCTAACACCGAAGGATATCCCAAATAACTCAAACCATAATCCATGGTACCCTTGAGATATTTAAATACTCTTTGAACCGCTTGCCAATGTTGAGTGTTCGGATTACTAGTATACCGACTCAACCTTCCCACGGCATAAGCTATATCCGGCCTTGTACTTGTAATGGCATACATCAAGCTACCAATAGCCTTAGAGTATTCTAGTTGTCAAATAGAAGTGCCCGTATTTGGCATTAATTTCACACTAGGATCCATAGGAGTGCTCACGGGAGAACAATCACTATAATTGAACTTTTTGAGAATTTTCTCAACATAGTGTGACTGTGTCATAACAATCCCTTTGTTAACCCGCTTAATTCTAATACCAAGAATTACATCAGCCTCCCCCATATCTTTCATGGAAAAATTAGATGATAACAACTTTTTAGTTTCATCTACCTGATTTTGATCAGTTCCAAAAATCAGCATGTCATCCACATACAAACAGATGATAACACCCGCACCTTTAGCATCAAATCTGATATAAACACACTTATCACTTTGGTTTAGAGAAAAACCACATGATAAAATAACCTCATTAAACTTTTGATGCCACTGTTTGGGTGCTTGTTTCAGCCCATACAATGATTTCACAAGTTTACACACCTTATGCTCGTTTCCGGGCATAACAAACCCTTCCGGTTGTTTCATGTAAACTTCTTCATGAAGATCACCATTCAAGAAGGCTGTTTTAACATCCATTTGATGGATAACCAGGTTGTGAATTGCAGCCAAGGCAACCAACAACCTAATAGTTGAAATACGAGCTACCGGAGCATACGTATCGAAATAGTCAATACCGGGTTTTTGTCGAAACCCTTGAATGACTAACCGGGCCTTGAATTTATCAATTGTCCCATCAATTTTCATCTTCCTTTTGAACATCCATTTGCATCCAAGTGGTTTAGAACCTAGAGGCAAATCAGATAACACCCAAGTGTTATTCTCAAGAATCGATGACATTTCGTCATCAATTGCTTCTTTCCAAAATGACACATCTCGAGATTCCATCGCTTCTTGGAAGGTCTTTGGGTCATCTTCAATACTATAACAATAAGAGTATTGAAGCTCAAGTTCATCTCTCGAACCTTCAACCAAATAAAGTTGAAAATCATCGCCAAAATTTTTGGCGATTCGGCCTCTTTTGCTTCTCCGGATCTGCTGCGTTTCTGGGGTTGAAACACCATCCAGACTTTATGGATTTTGCACTTCATTAGTGCTGGGAATCAGATCCTTAGGCCTTTGGATAGATGAAAAACGCATCTCATCGAAAATCGCATCCCGCGACTCGATAACGGTATTTTTCGATACCGAATCACTAGATTCTATTACGTAGAACCTATATGTATTGGAATTTGCTGCATATCCAATGAATATGCAATCAATTCCACGTTCACCCAAAGTCTTTCTTTTTTTTGGGTTCGGGTAGCTTCACAACCGCCCGACAACCCCAAATTCGAAAATAACTCAAATTCGGAGTTTTCTTGAACCAAAGTTCATATGGGGTTGTTTTGTTCCGTTTGTTTGGAACTCTATTCAAAACATAACAGGCTGTCAACATAGCCTCTCCCCAAAATCCCTCACTCAATCCCGAGTATGAGAGCATCGAGTTTACCATTTCTTTTAAAACTCGATTTTTCCGTTCGGAAACCCCATTTTGTTGAGGTGTGTACGGAGCCGTAGTCTCATGGACTATACCAACTGATTGGAAGTATTCACGGTCCATATATTCCCCTCCCCGATCAGTTCGGAGACGTTTAACTGAACCACCCAATTGTAGTTCAACCTCGGTTTTGTATATTTTGAATTTTTCCAAAGCTTCATCTTTGGCATGTAACAAGTACACATAACAAAACCGAGTGTTGTCATCAATAAATGTGACAACATACTTCTTATTACCCAACGAAGGAGTAGAATGAAAGTCACATAAATCACTATGTATAAGTTCCAAAACAGCCGACTTTCTTTCGACGGTCGGAAAGGGCTGTTTTGTGACTTTCGTAAGCATACATGTTTTACATGTTTCTGTATGAATATCAAAGGCTGGAATAAGACCATCCTTTGACATTTCATGCATTCTTCTAAAATTCACATGACCTAGTCTAGCATGCCAAACCATTGAGTCGTGAATTTTAGACGAAGACGATGACAATATAAATGCAGAATTTTCAGAATTGAAAATTTTGGATATAACATTCAAACGAAACATTTTATTATAAAAATATCCAAAACCAACAAATTTACCATATCGAGATAGAATATACCTATCCGAATCATAAACTTGTCTATACCCTAAACAATTTAATCTACCACCACTAACTAAATTCTTTCGAATTTTAGGAACAAATAAAACATCAGACAACCTAACATGATTTCCAGAAGTAAACTCTAAATTAACTACTCCAAATCCACAAATCGGTGCGGTCGACTCGTTCCCCATATTTAGTACGAATCCATCTTCAACCGTTGTCAATTTCTCGAACCAGTGTTGATCTTTACAAACATGGCACGTCGCCCCCGAGTCCACCCACCATGCACAATCATCATCCTGTACATAGAAAGACTCTGGAATAAGTGAAACATAATTAATACTTTCAGATTTATTATCAAAGTTAGTCAAAAACTGACCTCCTTTCACTTGAGCTTGGTCTTTAGACCCGGCTCCACTTGTTCCAGCACCGTTGTTATTCAACTTAACCCGGCAATCACGTTTGGTATGGCCCACCTTGTTGCATCTCCAACAAACCAAATCCTTCTTCTTCTTGAAGGATTTATTGGGTCCATCAAACTTTCGTTTCTTGCCTTTTCCTTGATTATTGGAGTTGGTTTTCTTCTCTTCAACCATATTAACCGAGGGCTGTCCAGATTCAACTTTGGACTTGGATTTGTCATTTTCTTGCACCCGAAGAGATTCTTCGATGCGCAAGTGACTCCCAAGTTGAACCAACGACAGTTCCTCCTTTTGATGTTTCAAATTGTGCTTGAAATCCTTCCAAGATAGAGGAAGTTTGTCAATTACACTCGACACAGCAATGGACTCATCCATGTTCATTTTGTGTAAAGTGAATTGACCCAAAATGCGAAGTATCTCATGATATTGTTCCATTACGGGCCTTGAGTCAACCATTTTATAATTATTAAAATCGCTCACCAAGAACTTCTTACTAGAAGCATCTTCAGCCATATATTTTGACTCAAGGGAATCCCATAATTCCTTCGCACTTTCAGCACTTTGGTAGATATCAAAGAGGGAATCACACATACCGTTTAAAATATGACCTCTGCAGATATAGTCATCATTCTCCCACTTACCTCTCCTCCAGGTCTGCTCCAACGTCTCGTTCTCCATGATTTCTGGAATGGGGGTACTCAGCATGTACACCACTTTCAGAGTCGTCAACAGAAAGTGCATCTTTTTCTGCCAACGTCTAAAGTCAGCCCCTTCGAACTTCTCCAGCTTTCCGAACTTTGAAGTCATCTCTTTCACAGATTCAGCCATGATCGACATCACAAGATATCAATTCGATTGTTGGGGGTGGTCCCAACTATCAAAACGATCGTTGGAACCGTGTAGGCAAACAAGGGTAATCGATCACCGGATTAAATTGAGAATCGTGTGACACTTTCCGAATTGATATTTCGACCCTATGCCTGGGTTTCACGAAATTCAACCTAGGATAAGACTCAAAACACTTGCGTTCTTAGGCACAAAAACGTAAGCAATTTTCTGGAGAGTATATGGGAGTATTGTTCAAAAACCGTGTCTAAAAACCGTGTTTTTGTTCCTTCAAACTCATGAATATAAATTCTTATTTATACTCAAAATAACGTAACTGAAATAATAATCATGGCTGAAATTTAGGAGTAGTGGTCAGTTACACAAATCTAGTAACTGCTCAAAAACTGCACATTTAATGCACAGTAACCGTTTCAGGGATACTTCATAAGTTTCAGGGACCTCTCCCTTCAGGGACCCTTCAGACTTTCAGGGACCCCTCAGAAGTTTCAGGGACCTCTCAGAAGTTTCAGGGACCTCTCCCTTCAGGGACCCTTTAGAGGCCCTTCAGACTTTCAGGGACCCCTCAGAAGTTTCAGGGACCTCTCCCTTCAGGGACCTTTCAGAGACCCTTCAGGGACCCCTTAGAAGTTTCAGGGACTCATTTCCCACTTATACTCCAAATCCAATTACAGCCCGACCGGCTCGACTGGCGCTCGACTGGCCCAGTCGAGTATTCCAGAGGACATCAGTATAGACTCGGCGGCTCTGCGGCGGTCGAGTATTCCAGAAGATGCCAACACCAATTCACAGAGTTCGAATGGAACCAGTCGAGCTTGACTGGGTTCCAGTTGAACCTTGTTGTATTCAGTCGTTACCGGGTTCATACTCGCCTTATAACAAGCATGCACTCCGCACCACCTAACTTGAATTAGATCACAGTATAAAACCCATATAGACATCATGTTATTTCCAATCACATAAATGGACCGGTGACACTAAAATCACCAACAAATTTGGTCATGCTAGTTGCCTAGTCATGGGTAGGCCGTGAACATGAACGATGTCTCGTAATTTTTGGCATTGTGAGGGCACAAACCAAGTCTTCTCTTGAGTGGTCTGGACCCAACCGACCGTCAAAAATACACATACATTAGTTTTATCTTGTTTTCATGTTATAGGTACAACTTTATACTGCACAATTAAAAAAAATCATCCAACACATTATGTTTTTAGTTTTCGTTCTTTATTTGACTGTGTCTGTATATAATTGGAAAAATTCCAAATCGTTCTTTGAGTTGCTCAATAATGGTCCAAAATTCAATCTAATGTTAGTGGATTTGTTTAACATTTTTTCTACTTGATCAATGTTTTTTAGTTATAGAGATGGATGTATCTTTTATAATTCGATATCATACTTTTTAATAATGTTATATTGACAGAAATTTCATTTTAAATAGATATTATGTTTTTCTAAGTTTAAAATCCATAAAAGGTCCAAACCATCTAAATCGGTTAGACCAGACCATCTTTTTATGGTCCGGTTTAACATGTTTGGTCACTTGCTACCAAAGTTCAAAATGACGTGACGTATGGCGGCAATGTCAAGCCTCGAGCCTTATGAGCCACGGCGTGGCCACAACATTTTCAAGATATGGCGGAAAATCAAACATATATTTTATACTATCATCCAATGGATCAATGATTTTAATTAGGTTATACATTAAAACTAACAAATAAAATAATAAAAAGAGTAAGAAAATTCAAATATAGTGTTACAAAAACAGCGCATTAGGTCATAGTGTGCCACAAACATAATGTGGCATGAGACACAAGTCTTAATTCACGACATCTATTGCGTCTATCTATTTTGAACACTGCCAAACCGCTCGGTTTGAAAAGTTTCCTAATCCACCTTTGTTGTTTGGTTTGTGGTTTGGAGGGTTAAACCGCCCAAACGAAACCGCAAAAACCCCTAATTTTGAAGGTATGAGACGATTATGATATAATTTGTATTAAAAACGTATTTTTTGAATGTATTTTACTTAATATGTGATTATGTATGTTAATACGATAAATGTGTAAAGAAAAGGATACTAAGGGTCATTTACCAACTCTTACCCGGTTAAGTGTTTACCGGCAAAATTCAACACTATCACTTACTTATCGGGTAAGATTTTAGTTCACCAAAACGGCATCTTATGCAACAATTTATCTGCTAAGCACTTACCGTGGTAAGAGTTGCCGCAATCACTTATCCGGGTAAGATTTTTGGTACTTGCTTTCCTTGTCTTTGCTCTTACCGGGTAAGATTTTAGATACTTATCGTATTCCTTCGGTAAGGTAATATGACTTGGTAACCGCTTACCCGAGTAAACGTTCGGTAAACCTAAGTAAATTAAATATTTAATTAAAAAAAATATAAAGTGCAACTTGAAAATAAATAAAAATATCCTTATTTTTAATTATCTTGTTGAACGGATATTGTGAAGCTTTTTAAACCTACATATAATGCATCAAAATTTGTACCTTCTAAATATGTGTCCAGTTTAATGTAAAAGAATGGATAAATGGAACAAAAACTGTATTTTCTATTACATATAAAAATGATTTATTCAAAAGAGTAATGGGCATATCCATCAAAAATATATTAATACAAAATGCATCCCCTGAATATTTGTGATTGATAAACAAAAGTTTAAAACTATACAAACGCAAAATCCTTTATTCTATCTAAAATAGGGTTTTAGATGGAAAAAACCCAACACTCACCAACCTAAGTTTAAAGTTTGAAGAATCCAACCACCCAATAAAAAGGTAATTCACATCCATTTATTGACACTCCCTCGAAGCTACTGCAACCATGGTCCAAGAATTGAGAAAAAGAATGAGATACAACCATGGGCCAAAAATTGAAACAACCAAATTTTATTTGTTGAACACCAGTTGTAACTCCTTTGCTCCAATGCCACAAACTCTGTAAACAAAGAAGTCCCTGATGGAATTGGGAGGATCACGGGCAGTAAAATGAAAGGAACGCGTCAGAAAAGAACTTGTAACAATACATTCTATACAACGTCACCTCACCTCATAGAAAAATGCAAGTGAACAAACTGGAGTCTATTTGTATGAGGTAAAAGGGAGAGAGAGCACCTCTCCAAATGTTTGAGCACTTGCATTTTAGAAAACCACTCGACTGTTTGTCAATGAACAACAACGACATGCACAGGCCACCTAAAATCTGAAAATTAGGCTTTATGCGCACCTTCAAGGGGTATACATTATTAATAAACAAACAGTAGCAACTAAAATTTGCTGTAAAAAATCAAGATCAATGCTTAGTGGGAAGAGCGTCTTTTTCAATTCCCTTGTCCTTTTTTATGTCTAGCAGTAAGCATCCTGGACTCACTTGATTACAAAAATCATTTAGAATCATTCCAGCAATGCAACATCTGTATAAAGAGGAGAAATAAGTGAAAATAAAAAAGAAACATCTTACATCAACCAACCTGATTAAAGGGCAATCCGGATTCAAGAAACAACAGACCAATTTTTTCAAGCTTCTGAACTCCTGGGTGTGTGATAGCGGTGAGAACAAAGACCTTTCTTTATGCCAAACCACCACATCTTCTTGTTGTTTGAAACAGATGTCGGTTCATGTATACACGTTTCTTTTGAAACAGGGAGGGCGATTAAATTGGGGAAAAAGGGAGAGATTTTAGGGTAGGTTTGAGGAAGCGGCTCGACGATCGAGTGTTTCATTGCTGGAGAAGAGACTCATGTAATCTCCTCCAATTTTGTTTGAAGAACAAAGCACAACCCTAATCTCCGATTGAGTCTTAGATAACAATTCCAATTGCCGACGAATCTTCGATAACGATTCCAATTGGGATGTGATGATAACCGGTGTGATACGAATTAGAAGTCTGATGGGTTTCTGATACGGTGGAGTATATATGAGAGGGAGCCAGACGTGGGAGAGAAATCGGAAGGTACGTGGAGAAGAGGGTTAGGACTGATAACTGTAAATTAAGGAATTTAAAGGGCTGAGATTGAATGTCAAAAATAATTTTAACGGCTCAGATCATTTTCACTCGGCGGGCTTAGTGTTATACCCGTCCGTTGGTCGGATACAGACTTTAAATAGATTCTAAATGTCCCCGAAACAGACCTCATACAAAGCGATAATTTATCACCCTGAGCAAATCGATAGTAATTAGAGTGTGAGCATAAATTTATGTGGCAGGTTTTATCCTAACTCAATTTACACCCCAAGTAATACTCCTACTATCTCACGATGTACCCCTAATTGTGTACCCAATACAATGCAACGATGTATAAATTTTTTATGGTAAACCATAGATAAACAACAAAAAGATGTAAAAGTAACATTAAAATACACTCAAATGTTTACAACATAATACAACCAATACATGCATAATCTAGTTTTTCTATGTTCGTTTTCTCCTAAACGATATAAAAGAGAAATATAGTAAATAAATTACATAAAGATCTGTTTTGATGCAGCCATAAATAAGAACCATTCTCCAAATTTCCACCATTTTATGTTCAATCCTCACCAGAATAACCAAGCTCCTGTCAGATATGATTTGATGCGGCCATAAAGCATACACTTTCTTTATCAACCAGAAAAGCAGAATTTAGAACCCCAAATTCAGCACAGTAAATAACAGATGAGGCACAATAACTTCAGATCTGATCATTGACTATGCAAACCAGCCGACCAGGAGATGCAACAAATAGGCAGACACATGTAGCAGGAAACAACAGACCAGAAGATGGGAAAATTAGGAGAATGACAGTCCCAAAAAAGGAAATCAGATTAGCAGCTTCTAACCCCAAGAAAACACTAACATATCTGATCAAAATAAACCAATATGACCATATTGTTAAACTTTGAAGTTACGAAACCACAGTCACCAAAAATTGTCCAAAAAGTATTATACTCCATACCAACACCAATTTAGAAATAGTTGAATGCTATGACTAAATTTTTTATATCAGGAATAGAAACCCGCACCTTCAAGTATACACCACACATATGAGCCATGCACGTTGTCTGTGGGTTTGCTTTTCTCTAAAAGAGTTGCATCATAAATTTATGCTTATAATTTACGATAATCGGTACAAATCCTTGATCTCTGGTGACACCACAGGCACCTTTTCTGTATCATACTCTTCATATGCATGTTCAGTATTTAACTTTTTATCTTCGTACATATTTTCCAAATGAAATCTGGTATAGTTTAATAAGACTTACCAGCAGATAGAGCATGCGGTAGTTCTCCATGGGCATCCATATCGTGAAGAACTATTCTGCCAATGATATCCATTATTGAATGGTAAAAAGCTCCTATTTCTGCAACTGCAAAAATGTAATCAGTACATGGTGAATATTGGTGATAAACAAAAGCAATAATTAAGAAAGCAAATATAGATCAATGCTCTACCTGTTGGCACCTTGCTCTTAAAACATTTAAAAAGCACCTACCTATCATCTCTGTGCTCATAAAATCTCTCTCTCTCTCTATATATATATATATATATATATATATTATATTACAAGGATACATCCTTCTTCTTGTTGTAATTGGTATACACGTTCTCTGCCAACTAACTCTTCCTCTCTGCTATGTATCCATGTGGATTCACAAGCATCAACCACAAGTTGAGTAACTAAGATGAAAATAGAAAGAAATTAGAGTTACCAAATTTGTGATTTGTCTCTCATCAGCAAAGGAGAGTGTCCATAAGAAATAACTTGATACCCTTAGTTCAGGTCGGTAGAACGTGGGTCTCCAAAACCCGATGTCGTAGGTTCAAATCCTACAGAGCGTGATTCGGATCTTCTTCAATCGAATTCGGCTGAAACACTAACTTGAACAGTAATCTGAATTTGACCACCGATATTCAGATTCGTGTTGCCTCATTGGTTGAACAACTTGAAGTTAATGTACGTACACAAGCAAAAATCTTAAGAAAACGTAGAGGAGCTGAAGATTTGCCATCCAAGAGGTCAGGTATCAAATCATCGTTAGATCAAAGGTTTCCAATTGGTTCACTTTTAGTAGAATTAATTGAGAATAGGGGTCTTCTTACATTAAGTACTGAGGTTGCTGCTCATCTATGTAAAAATGAGACTTTTCTCTCGGCCTATTTAATGCCTAAAAAATATCTGTCTTATCTCAAGCATGTGAAAAGCCCTACCCCATCTAGCAGCAGGGTGGAGAGCGAGACTGACCATGGAACGTCTCTCTCCGCTACTCCCTTTTTGAATGAATAAGGGGTAGGGCCTTCTTCACTTAGTCATCTCTGCCTACGACTTTTTTTCTTTCTTGACCCTGCTCGCCTAGCTGGCCCTATCTTGCGCGTTCCACTAACCGGTTTTAGTAGGAAGTATACAATTGAAAGATCGCTAGTGCAGCTATCAGAGGATATAGAGTTTGTCTATAACGATTTAAAAAGCTGCTGACATAGATGTAGATGGGGCGCTTTCAAAACCCCTTAAGAGGTGCCAGAATGGGATCTCTCATAACTCTTAACATTTCTCGTTGTCGGGAACGATGCGGGTGGCATCTCGAGCTCGGGTCAACTACTCTTTTCATAGAGGGGGAGGTCATAAGCGTCTATACCGTAAAATAGATTTTCGACGGAATGAAAAAGACATATATGGTAGAATCGTAACCATAGAATACGACCCGAATCGAAATGCATACATTTGTCTCATACACTGCGGAAGATGGTTCTTGTGTGACTGGTCCAATAATCCATCTTGCCTCCCAAATCTCTCTTCGAAGGTGAAGCTCCTGGCAAGCAAGTGCTAAGTGGATCCATCTAAGTAGAAAGCTACCAAACTCCACATGTCGGATAAGGTAGGTCGAATCAATCAGTGGAGCACCTGCCTGAGTCCCTTTGCCCTGGCGAACGATCGAGGATTCAAGGTCCCCAATCGATTCAATAGAAATTTTATTTTTCGGAGTATGACTAAGCATAGGGGTCTACGGGGATTCGTGGGGAGATCTAGAGAATGAATCGGGCGATACGTAGCATTCTAACTAGAAGGTGTAATAGTTCCTTTAGGTGCTCTCCTATATAGTGAGTCTTGTGCTTCGCTTGATGGATGCGCTAGAGGAACATCCTCTTAGTCTCACTTCCCATCATCTCTATCTATTTACCGACAGAATTCCTCAATCTGAATAGATCAATCTGGATTATAGGCCAGCAAGCCCGGAACCAGCAAGTGGGAGCCTGCTGGCAAAGAGAATGTTAGTGAGTCTTAGCCATGATCAGACGAATGGTGTCAAAGACGAGAAAGAAGAAAGAGGAAAATGAGACATTCAATCATGATTTAGCGGAGGCAGTTAGACGATGCAGAGCAGCTCTCTCCCCAGACCAGAGCATAGTGTGGACTCTGGGTCATTTCATCGAGCACCATTTCTTTTAGATAGAAAGGTATTCTGATAAGCGGCTCGTAAGACCAAGGAGTTAGCCACCTTCCGGGTGAGAGGAAAACTAGACCCGGCTAAACGGCGTTGGGAGAAAGAAAGGGATAGAGCTCTGAAATAGTTAACTCAGAGGTACCGTGCCGGCAGGATCCCTATAAAGAAAGCCGCACAGAAAGAGAAGACTACTTGGAATTCGGTGGGAATCCACAAAGACAACGTAGGAGATATCGCCCATTATACTACAATATGGTGAGCATAGCCATGTCTATTAACCATGCCTTGTAACTTGCTGCACCCAATTTCACAATAGCAACTTCTTCTCCTTCTTCATAATGATTAAGTTTTAATGGCAGAAGCAGGAATGAAGCATGGTTTGATAGAGGTCAGGTGCAAGCAGACTCCTGACCAGCCGTGGTTAGACCACAAAGGCTTGAAGAAAATGAAGAGCAACTTGAAGCTCATCCTTTTGCAGCAACAGCTTCCTATCCATAGCCAGATGAAAATAGAAGCAACAAAACCAAGTAAGCGTTCGATATTCTAGCTGTCATCCCATTTTCATTCAATAAAGTTGGTGCTAGAAACATGTTCTCCAAGGTACCTAAATTAGGAACCGGACCAAATTACTTTATGTATTTATGCAATCTCAGATGTAAACCAGGTACCTAAATGTTTTGATATGTTATCTTTGAGGTATCAAAATAAAGACTTTGAAAGTATGTCAGGGCAAAATTGGAATTGGATCAATGTAAAGAGATGATCTTGGTGGTAGTCTTATACCTGCAGTTCTTTCTGGATGTATTTAATGTACTCAACAGTCATATCCAGCATATCTGCTGTATTAGTTTGCTGCAAATAAGTTGAACTAAAAATGTGAGTTTCAAAATGGTTTGATCTTCTTGTTTTAATCACATTCGGTGTTCAAAAATTTTACCTTGTCCATATTAGGGAAAAGTTCTTGAAGCCTTTTGATCCTTTCGCTCATTCGGGTTCTTCTCACCTGGAATTGATTCATGTCCAAATGAAGATAACTTAATATCAATGTTGGACTATAGTGATCATATATAACTAAGATCAAGATTACAAATATACCCTCTCGGCAATGCTTCGTGGGTGTGTAGCGAATACTCTTTTTGCATGTAGTGGAGATATACATTACAATTTACAAGTAGTGGATAACCGGAGCGTTTCTGTATCCTAGAAAGCTCATTTATTTTCTGTTCATAAATTATGATGAGGGGAGAGCTGAGTGAATAAGTTGTGAGTCCCATTAATCTCATTAAGCTGCTAACAAACAGGCCCTTAGGTGAGTGAATAAGTTGTTTGGTACCAAACAGTCATGTATAGATTTGTGGAATAACCTGTGAGTCCCATTAATCTCATTAAGCTGCAAACAAAAAGGCCCTTAGGTGAGTGAATAAGCTGCTAACAAACAGGCCCTTAGGTGAGTGAATAAGCTTCTAACAAACAGGCCCTTGGTGATTGAATAAGCTGCTAACAAACAGGCCCTTAAGGTGAGTAATTAAGCTGCTAACAAACAGGCCCTTGGTGATTGAATAAGCTGCTAACAAACACGCCCTTAAGGTGAGTAATTAAGCTGCTAACAAACAGGCCCTTAGGTGAGTGAATAAGCTGCTACCAAACAGCCATGTATAGATTTGTGGAATAAGCTGTGAGTCCCATTAATCTCATTAAGCTGCTAACAAACAGGCCCTTAGGTGAGTGAATAAGCTGCTACATAACAATCATGTATAGATGAGTGAATAAGATTTGAGTCCCATTAATCTCATTAAGCTTCTGACCAACAAACAGGCCCTTAGGTGAGTGAATAAGCTGCTACCAAACAGTCATGTATAGATCACCCGTTTGGTAGTGGCTTAATTATGGAAAGAAATGCATACCTATTTGCAAGTTTTGCTATCTTTAAATGTGATTGAAATATTACAAGCTAACTTGAAAGCCCATAAAATTTAATTCTAAAAGATATGAAATACAGGTCATAGTCATCTTATCAGTAATTTTATCGTATAGCAACAAAATAACTGTTATACCATTCTTCTAACAATTAATTCCTAATTAACTAATCAAGTCTAATACTTAAATATAAGTATATATATATATATATGCCTAAATACTTGATGGAAGAGTGGTTAGCATATACTAATTCCACTCCTACCCATCTTACGATCGAGAATCAGATGCATGTCTTGGTGTAGAAGCCTTTGCATGATCTATAGATAACTTTGGATTGTGAAACTGAAACCTCCATTGAATATTGATAGATACCTAATACCAAGATCTTAATTAATGCCCCACTGTAGAAAGGGCCTAAATTAATTTAAGATTTTAAGCTTTAGATAAGTACTATAATATATAGACAATTAGCCTCATCATCTTAATTAATTGAATCTGCCTCAAATAAAATCATATGAACACCACTCAACAATTAATCACAAAGAACATACAAAACCATATTAATAAATTCCTTGCATCGTATACAAGTAATCAATTTTACTTTTAGAAAAGCCAATGAAGCCACACGTTGATGTTTTACATATTTAAGATCAAAATTTTGTTATACTTAATATATATCTATTCCTTACAACGAAATTAAGTAAAATTACCTGAGTAAGAAGCTAAAACAACTCTTATTTGAAGCTGTCCAAACCATATTTTCGCTATCCTCAACCAAGTAAACACCAAACATCACATAAGCATAGGATGTTAGAAGGTTTCATTAAGAACTTTTATCAAACACTCTGTGTTCATAAAAAATTACATAGAAATTTAATCCAAGGAAACATTTATATACCATTCATTCCCAGCCTACAGGATATTCCAATAACTCAAAACCAATATCAATAAGATATTTTTAAATTGACCGAGTACTCAAGAAATCCATTACTGAAAGTCTGAAACAGACTTTAAAACTAAAAAAAAAATTGTA
Organism: Silybum marianum; assembly: GCA_036898165.1. Lineage (NCBI taxonomy): Eukaryota > Viridiplantae > Streptophyta > Magnoliopsida > Asterales > Asteraceae > Silybum > Silybum marianum. The sequence goes on along the minus strand of CM072529.1, from coordinate 45,216,721 downwards.
TGAGTAGACACAGAAATTGGAGAGTACCTTGTACAAAGATGAATTAGAAGACCTAGGGAGTAACCAGGGATGGAGAAATCGAGTAACAATGAGTATCATTCCTGAATAATGATAAATAAAAAGCAGAAAACGTTGATTCACAAGATCAAATATGAAAAAACTGAAAACACACACTCGCAAAAAAAAATACCCTAGAACAAAAAATGGCTTTGATTCTTCAGGCATTGCTCAACCAATCAGGCCATGCGCTCTACTTTCGGTTGAGACTTAATTTAGAATTGATCAGTGTTGGTACTCTTAAATTGGAGTCTGTCGTTTAAACAAAATGAAACAAACACAATTAGTAAGCAAATAAGGAAAAAAATTGCAATTTAGGAAAGAAATTGATACCTTTTTCGTGTTGCTCAAATCCAGTCGGTGAATGAGGGCAAAATCAAGAACCAACCTGAAAATTAGCAAATAAGGGAAAAAATTGCAATTTAGAAAGAAATTGATACCTTTTTCGCGTTGCTCAAATCCAGTCGGTGAATGAGGGAAAAAATCAAGAACGAACCTGAAATTCCTTATCTGAAATTCCTTATTCTTCAACTTCAGTACTCCAAAAATAATTCGTTCACGACATAATTGAGACCTCCAAATTGATCGAAAGTTGAAGAGAGTTTTGAAACCTGGAGAAACAACCTGAATGAGTATCAATGTAGCCGGAAGTAGCATGCTTCTCTTATATGAGGCGTGAATCTGGCGATTGTGGGAGAAAACCATGGGAGAGATGCGATATACTGGGAGAGTGGTGGGCAGATTCGAAGGAGTGGACTGAGGATAGAAACGGACGTGGGGAGTGGGGAAGATGGGAAAGGAAGCGTACGCAGGAGAGTAAACCTAAGCCCATAACTGTAAAATGGTGAGTTTAAACGGCTAGGATTTAATCTTAGGATTAATTTTAACGGTCAAGATCAAAGAGACTCACCGGGCTTAGTATATATATAATATGATTAGGCCAAAAAGCTTTTCATTAACCTCTCAGAAAGCCTCCATTATTGATGCTTTAAGGTATGGGTATGTATTCACATATAGTAGGGTATTTGGGTAGGATGTAGTACATGTATGGGTATGTATTCACATATATCCGATGTACACAAATCTTGAGGTAGAGAGGTTGTTTTCCTGAAGATATGTACATGTATGGGTATGTATTCACATATATGCTCCAAAGTGCCACCGTCTAATTTAGAAGACGAACAAACTGTTGCTAATAGTAGAGAACCATAATTTGTGTTGTTTCTTTGAAAGCTTTCCAACATATTTGGCTTATCAAAATAAGGTAATCTAGTGGTGAATTGGTCATGATCCCCTAATGAGGCAAATGGACAATTAAGCTGTGAGGTTGACCAGCAAGAGGGTTTTTGGATGAATAATTCAGTTCTAATCCCAAATGATGATCTATTGGTGCTGAATGAGGCATTAGTCAAATATGGGAATGAAGGGTAGTGGGTAAAATTGTCATAATGTGGTGGTGGTGGCTCTAGGTGGCCATAAGGTGGAACCTCCATCTGTCGTCTTTTTGCGATTTGCTGCTCCTGTTTATGGGAATTTTGATGACCTCCTAAGGCTTGAGAAGTTGAAAACTCTCTCTTGCAGTAGTTGCAAGAGAAAACCCAAGACTTTTCTTGAGTTTCATCCTTTGAAGACTCACTTAACGGGTTAAACATATTAAGCTCTAGATTCTTATCTTCTTCTATATTTGAGAGTTTGACACTCATGTTCAGCTGAATATCAGAAGAACCATCTGCTATGGCTTTTTTGCTATCCAACATCAGCTTATTCTTTAAGCTTTCTCCTTCAGCTGATATGCTGGAAGCCTCAGACAGACATTGGTCTATTTTATGCTCTTCCATTATTCTATTCAAACAGATGGAATTGAAAGGAGAGCAATCTGGAGAGGAGATGAGATGGAAACCATGTCTGCAACAACAGGAGCTTATACAAAGGTAAGAACAACTTAAATGCTTCTACAAATTGTTTTTAAGTAACAAAACTTTAAGGGTACGTTTGGTTTGCAGGATTGTTTTGGAATTTGGAGGGATTTGGATTTCATGGAAGGATTTGGATTTGGAGGCATTTGGATTGGATTGGATTTGAAATCCTTCATTGTGTTTGGTTTGTAGAATTTGGAATAGATTTGAAAGAATTCATCCATGTCTTCCATGAGTCATGGGATTGGATTTGAAATACCAAGCATTTCCAAAAGATTCTCAAATCCATTAGTCATGAATTCTAAATGAATCCTTGGATTTCAAATCCTGGCAATTCTACAAACCAAATACGGGATTGGAATGGATTTCAAATCCAAATCCCCCCAATTCCATTCTATTCCCGCAAACCAAACAACCCATTAAGGGTCGTCTCTTCTATTGCTCTTGATGTTTCTTGGGTGTCTCCTATGATTTCCCATGTTAAAAGTATGAGCGGAAAGTTGTATTATTGTAAAACCAAATAAATAAAGTTATTGATTTGATAGAATATAACACTTCTTGCAAGAAGTCTGCAACTCCTTTCATCCCGGGTATTTGAATCCCATGTACTCTAGCACATTCTTGCAGGGACCTTAGTAACCAATTTGTCTACGCTAAAGAAGGATGATATCATCAAATAGTTTCTTGTACAGGTTGAAGGAGTGGTATTATAGAAGAATTTAGATTGAGTGCCTCATCGAATTCACTATTTTCAAAAGTTGTTGAACTGTCCAATTCAGTTGAGATCTCATCCATCCCTTGCTGTCCAACCCTATTAATTGGGTACTTAATTATTTGATTGTAGGTAACAGTTTGTATATTCTTTGATTATCTGGTTTTGATTTACCTACTATTGCTACTTGGTGTACTACATTGCTTGATATTTGATATACTTTTGCAGGCCATGTTTTAGCACTCACGGAGGTTATTTTGTTATTGTTTCTCTTGTCTTTGTATTTCTACATTTAAGTTTTGAATTATGTTCAAGTGAATTTGAGTATGTGGTAATGATATTTGATACCATAATCATAAATCTAATTATTTTGCTGGAAACACTTTAGGCAAACTACATGGATTGCTCAAAGTTGTTTGGTGCATCCTGTTGATTAGCAACCTTTATGTAGGACAGACATCATGATGATGTCCCAAAATACAAGTCTTTTGAAGCTAATAAAAGTCAAGTTGATGGGAGATGCCATACTTTCATAAAACTACCATTTTTGCAACCATAGTTATCTTTAATCGAATATTTTTTTGAAAGAAATACGAGGAATTGGTCGACACATGTAAGCTTGCTCCAACAGACTCGGTGAATGAGATTATATTTTGTTCGGTCAAAAAGATGGTACAAGCTTGGACCCATATTATTCTTTTGTGAAGAGAAATAATGTAATCAAGGTAAATGTATAAGGTAATAAAATCTTATAAATGTATTTTTCGTTCAACAAAAAATGATGGTACAAGTATAGACCTATGTTCTAGCGTGAAGAGAAATAATTAAATCCAGGTGAATTGACATGGCAATAAAGTTTTATATACCGCTAAATCGTGCAAGGACCAAATTTTTAAAGTTTTACTTTTACATCAAGTTCCTAAGTATGTAGGTTGGCTTATAAAAGTATTAGGTAGAAATGAGCTTCCTGATAGACAAATAAATATCAAGTTCCCATGTATGTAGGTTAGCCTTATAAAATCTTTATGACTACATCTTTAAACGGTTTCATGATGTATGATTTTTTGGAAGAGAATGTGAAAAGGACTATTGTTTGCAAGTTGGAACTTGATGAACCGAAAGTTGTGCAGTTTAAACAGGTTATTGAGAATAACTATTAACTTTGACAATTAGGTTCTTTCCTTTCCACTAATGTAATATGTTTCAATCATCTTTTTCTTCTGTCTTCTGGACCTTGATCCGTTCTGTTTGAGTTGAGAAGCCCATTTTTTTACCCTCTGAATGCCCATCCCTCTTACCCACTTCGCTCACCTAGCTGTATGGTCGCATCTTAAAGTTGTCAACTTTATTCAACATATAAATTTGGGTTTCTTAGTTATCGCATTATGTTATGATCTTGTAGATGGCATAATATTGGTTATTGTTAAACAACTAGATACTCGATTTGTCTGATTGCCCCATAATAGTTTGTTTCTATTTCAACAAACGGAATATTGTTTCTGTGCTAGATTTTATGTCCCAAGTTTTTTAGTTGTTTACCAGTTTATCATTTCGGGGTGGCTACATGCCATTAAAGCTAAGCACCCGATGCCCACAAGTTAGTATCAAAGTATATGAAGGAGCACCTGATTTAGTTTGGTCATTATATAGTTTAAATAAGTTAAAGCATTTGTGTAGTGAAGTTATCATCCAATGCATGTAATGGAAGGAAAAACTTATACGAGAGTTGTGTTGAAGAACTTATACAGGGTCTTTATCTTGAATACTAGATGACTACAAAAAGAAAAATTAATGTTAAAACTTTCCATAGAGGAGGATAAGTATTAAAATTCGGTAGTTGAGTAAAATGCCAATGAACTTTGAAGAATGAGTTTTATTAACTTGTAGGATCATATATAAATAATATAGGGATCATGATCTATGTGAGTTATACGGATACAATGAAGTTGAAAAATCCTTCCATATTCATATGATTAGTTGATGCTCTATTGTACTGAAAACAGAAGACAATTAAACTTTGAGATATTTTCATTGCTTTATTTGAACTATGTTTAGGGGATGTTTAGAATCTGTCTAATGTCATGTCATGTACCCGACCAACGGCCGGGTATAACATTAGTTATAAATGATTAATCAATTTGTTTCATTTGTTAGAAAATTGGATTGAATTAATACATTAGATATGGATCCATCTGATATGATCATTCGTTGGATGTCGGATGGATCCAATCCGATCAAATGGATGAAACCGAACAGATTCAATCACCCGTTGGATTAGAGTTGATCGGTTGTCTAATGTTAATCAGATTTGACCGACTGGCAAAATCCAACATCTAATGAATGATCGGATCAGTTCAGTCTCCCTCATATCCAATGAATATGCCTAACATATGGTCTAAGAACAAGACCGTCATACATGCAAAAACTTAGTAAAATTTAAAAAAAAATCGAAGTATAATTATTTATCTAATCTTCAACAATGAGAAACAAGATTCTAAATAATTAACCACAAAGCTTGTGGCGTACTGGTTAAGACTTGTGGGGATGAGACTAGATAACACATCTACCCCATGTTCGAATCAAGACGCAAACAACTTGTGGCCACTGAAGAATTATCTCAGGGCTGCATGCTTTAGCAGTCTTAAAATTGTCAGGAATTAGTCTAGACAAATATATAGTATACACTGCAAATACATAGTATACCCTTTTAAAAAAAAGATTCTAAACAATTTTTAAAAAAGTTATCATAACCACTTTAATAATATCAATTACGGTTTCTATGTTATATTACAAGCATATATTGAAAATATACTGTAAGCTTTTTTTTATAATAATTATAATATGAATAAGCATTAAATTTAATTATATAATATAATATAATATAATGTAATATATTTTTTAGAAGAAAAGGACAAAATAAATAGGTGATAAAAACCAAGAATATAATGAAATTGAAAGTCTATTTTCTAGTAGAGATGTAACCCCCACAAAAGCGTGATCATACAACAAAATTTCGTCCTTATATGAAATTTAACAGTATTGAAAAGCATGAATATATACATACTTTTCATAACGGTTATATTTCATATATGGACAAAATGTTTGTTGTAACAAAAATCAAAACTTACTGGAGATAAAAAAAACATGTATTGTTTTTATCAGCAACAAATACTTTGTCCTTATGTGAAATGTAACCGTAACATAAAGTTTGAATGAAAAATGTGAATACAATTACACTTTTTGTCAAGGTTAGAAATGCACATGGATTGGGTTGGACGGTTTTAAGTCATTTGAACAATCTTATATAAATTAAAAAAATGTAACTCATTCGACCTTTTTTTAATTTTTAACCCAATCCAACTTGACTTATTACATGTTGGTATGGGCTAGTGTGGTTTGAGTTGGGCGATTTGAATGTATTTCAAAAAATGATTATGTTATAATTTTAAAAAAAATCAAATATTAGTGTTGGATACTTAACTACTCAGAAAATATTAAAACTATCCAAGTTAATGTCTAATTGAGTAAACATAAGTGTCAAGATACATTTTATGATAAAAACGTTGAATTAAATGACCATCAATCAACAACCTTAGTTTTCAACTTCTTCGATTCCGATGTTGTATAATCTTTGAGTTTGTTCAGTTGTCCACGGTTAAAAGGCAAATATTAGACTCCTTAATATTGGATTATTAGAAGTTTGGACTAGTTGCCAATAACGTGTAGCTCAGTTGGTAATGGATGGGGGTTAAGTTTGTCAAAAATCGAATTGTCCCGGGTTCGAGCCCGAACGCCCTCATAGCCACAACCGTTGAGTGAGTCAGGTACGCCCCCCACATTATGGAACTGGCAGCCGATTGTGGACCGGTTGGGGTTGTCGGTATCAACCTTTTGTCCAAAAAGAAGTTTGTACTAGTTAATGGGTTAAAATATTATATTGTTGATGGACTATGTACTTGTGTCTTTTAGTAGATGTTTATAGTTAATAATGTTGATTTTCTTTAATTATTATAATTCCGCAGGGTTTGACATGTTGGTTTTGTTTGACTTGTACCTAGCCCATAACTAGTCTTTCGATCAGTTTGTAGATTTTATAAACCAATTAAACCTTAAGTTAGATTGGTTAGGTTAGTTAATCTATTTTTCGGGTTCAGTTTGGCAAATTGATGGTTTTGATCAGTTTTTTTCGCACCCCTCAAAATGAATTCTATAAAGATGGGAAAGAAGATTTATTCGTATCATAAAGATTCCCGATAAATACCGAACACATTTTGAGTGATTAAGTTCTTGAACCTTTTGTTTAAACAGAAAAATCCTTGAAGTATCTAAGATTGAACAAATAACTCCTTAATCTTTATAAAACCTGAGGAAAACCAACGAACTTCCATATACTGATCCATTAAGTTCTTAAATATTTTTTTTCAACAAAGTCCTTGCAGTTATAAAACGAAAGAAATATATTATCTCTCTGTATATACATCAATAAATCAGTAACAAAGTACAATAGAATGATCACATACCAATTTTATTATCTACTATTAATTTTTGAGATTCAAATGACAATCACATGATCATAACATAACAAACACCTTCTATTTACCGCCTTCTATTTCCCATTGTATGAACGTTGTTTGCTCTTTGGGAGCTCATTAATTTATTCCGGCAACCTTTTCTTCAAAAAAAACATAACAAACACCTTGCGATTGTCATTTAAATCTGAAAAATAAATAATGGTTAATAAAAATGACGTATTTATTTTTGCTTTATTGGTTCGTTACACTTTACTATTGATTTGTTGATATGTGGAAAGAGAAATGATATAATTTTTTCATTTTATAATAGACAAGTTTAGAAAGTGTCCAGAGACCAAACCACTCAAAATATAAAACTCTATTGGATTTATTTTTAGTTTTAACAAGTTCAAAAATTTATTTGTTCAAATTTAAATCAAAATTCACATTCGAAATGGTTAAATTATTAGTGTTATTGGAGGTTGTTTGCCATTTATCAAAATTGGGGAATATGAAACATAGATAATAGTTTGAGTAAATTACGTTTTTAGTCCTTGTGGTTTGTTGAAATCTTGTGTTTTAGTACTTATGGTTTTAAAATTACAATTTTCATCCATATGGTTTATACCTGTTTCATCTTTATGATATAAAATTTATTGCTCTTTTCATTCCTATGGCTCACAATTCATTTCTATTTTAATCCTTCATACTTAAAAGTAGTGTTTTAGCCTCAGGGACGAAAATAGAAATGAATTGCAAACCATAAGGATGAAAACTGAAGTTTCAAAACCACAGGAACCAAATCTGCAATTTCTAACAAACCACAAGACGATTTCACGATTGGCGATTTTAGTGGAATTATCATATCATTTTGTGTGATTAGATTCACAAGGGAATACAAGACGATAGTTAGACCATCTCCAACAGTCTCTTTAAATTTTCTCTAAAATAAAGAATGCAAAGTTAAAATCTCTAAAATTATTATCTTCCAACTCCAACAGCTTCAGCTTCTTTATTTTAGAGAATCTATTAAAAATTTATATTATAAAATACTCAATAAATTTATTATTTCAAAAATCTCTAAAATTATATTGGTTCATTAAAATAATATTTTTATCTCATACTTTTAAAGATATAGAGAAATCTTTATATTTAGAGATTTCTCCAAAAATCTCTATTTTAGATAATAATATATAGATGTTGTTGGAGAAGTTTAGAGAAAAAAAAAATGAATTTTTTCTCTATTTTAGAGAAGTTGTTGGAGATGCTCTTAAGCTACCAAAGGGTCTTTGGCCTAGCGGTACATGAGCCTTTCGCCTCCTAGGAGATCAGGAATTCAATCCTTACCAAAGATACGGAGGGTGTGTGAGTGTATTTGTTTCATTTTCCGTATATAAATATTATATATTTCAAAAAAAAAGTTGATAGTTAAGCTATAATGTGGGAAAGGACACTCGTATAAGCTATCTAGAACCCTGGAACGCTAGATGACGCCAGTACGACACAAAGGAACAAACATTCCCCTATACAACTCGAGTACAATGCGAGCGGTGAGCTGATAATATAGAATCTGACACAAGGTCAAGAAGGATATAGCGTACAAGCGAATCCCACTAGAAGGAAGCGGTTTTTAATAAATTTGAAGAAACTTTCTAATGTTTATAAAAATTATGAAACAGAATTATGATACCGAGATTGAATTTGGTAACGGGTGACTCGCCATCATTCATACAGAAGCTTGTTTCCAGAACTCAATGGGCTTCCGATGCTAAAAAGAAAAGGAACCAAATTCAATACGATCACCATAAATGAAACTCAAAAGAAAACATCTGGTATGAATCCTTAGCATCAACCATTTATCATATATCGAAGTGTGTGTGTGTGTGTGTGTGTGTGTGTCGATAAAAGAAAAAAAGGGGTTAAATGGCATTAAAAACATGGATTTTACCTGGGAAATTGGCATTTTCGTTCTCACTGATTCGATCAATGAAAAATCGATATCTGCAACAGCAATTCCTGTGGACGTCCTATCTGAAAACGCATAGTTTGAATATGTGAATTTGGTGTTGTTGAAGTTGAAGCAGAAGATAAATGGCAATGGAATGGTACTTCTCTGTTCCATAGTTAGAATTCATATTTTGAAAATTCAAAAGAACGACCTTTTTTAAATTCAAGCAATTCATAATGATATTAAAATCGTTAGAACGACGATGAAGAGTTGTTACCTGGTAGACGACCAATTACCGTCCCCCATGGATCAATTATTAATGTATCACCAAAACTCTCTCTCTTCTCGGTATGTTTTCCTCCTTGTGCAGCAGCTATAACCTGATTCGACATCAACGTTTTGTTACTTTCCCGCTTTTGTTTGACAGCAATACAGCATAAATCTAAATGAAGGACCTCCCCACCCCCCCCCCCCGCAATGGCTGAAAATCTAAACAAAAAGGTTATCGACTTATTGGCATAGCGATACCCGGATTACTGGCAGCCCAGACTCTAAGAGGTTAATCGTTCAAACCCCACCAAGGGTGAGGTTTCCATATATATTATATAGAGGAAAGTTCAAATGCTAACTCAAATTTGGTTGTGAACGTGAGGACAAACGAGAGCGCTGACACGTGTCTGAATGTAGATTATTCATATGAATAATCAAAGAAATATTCAGACTGAATAATGCTACATTCAGACTGAATGTAGCATTATTCAGTCTGAATATTTCTTTGATTATTCGGTCTGAATATGACACATGTCGCGCTCTCATTTGTCCTCAAGTTCACAACCAAATTTGAGTTCTCATTTGAACCCGCCCCTATATATATATATATATATATAGAGAGAGAGAGAGAGAGAGAAAGAGAGGGAGTTTCGGGGGAAAACCTCAAAATAAAGAGAAAACTGAAGAACACCTTGAGAGCCCTCCATTTGGACATGATGCATTTGTGCATAGACGGTATGCACAAATGCATACACGTGATTGAAGCTGTTTTTTTTCTTTACATGAGTGCATGTTACAAATTACCGGTATGCATTTGTGCATACCGTCCGGATGGAGATCTCCCAGGGTGTTATTCATGGAGGATCAAACGAGAATGCGTGAATCACATGTGATCTTTTACGTGATGTTAGTGTAAAATCACATGTGATTTGACCATTTTCTTATTCTCTTAAATAGGTATCGTTCTCGTTTGAACCCGACTCTATACATACATACATATATTAAATACTTCAAAAAAAGGAAAAAAAAAATAGTCATCTAAATACTGCAAAAGAAAACGATAAAATATGCAATTGATAGGAGATGAGAGTAACGATTCATACATAACATTGAGTCTCTATGGCACGGGCACGAAGAAGAATCTCCCAGTGTGCCTCACCAGTTACTTTTGTAAATGCAGCAGGAACTAACAAAACCTGCATTTTTGGATTTAGATGTATGTAAACAATCGTTGATTAAAATGTAACCACTAAAAGCTATTAATTATTATACAGATTGAGAAATTGCTTGAACCTCTGCACCATGGTGGAACCGTAGCTGTTGATAAAGCTCAGGAAACCTCAAATCATAGCATACGGTCAGACCCAAACGTCCAAACGGACTATCCATCGCAACTATCTCCTTCCCTGCAAAACTTTTAGTACATTTCTACAAGGTCAGAAATATCAACAGCCTTTTAATAAAATTCTATCCAAAAGAATTGCGGTATGTTTTCAAAATAAATCTAAAGATAAGTATAACTTCCTTATTTTTTTGGTTAAGTTTCACCTCAAAGTTCCCTTTTTGTGCTTACTTTTCATTACAGGAATAGCAATATAGCATTGAGTTTGATTAACAAGATTTCTCTATTTTGTCATTATTCACGTGTATTTAGATATTCAACTAACAATTAAACACCTTCATTAACTATGTGCCAAGTCTTACTTTGCATTTATCGTTAGACATAGAGAGTAATTATTAAGAATTGAAAAAATAGAAGCAAAACTGAAAGGGTACCCATAAACACTACAATTTTTATTGGAAGGAAAACTATACAACACGGTGTGAACTGTCATGCACCCATATAGTGGCCCAAGCCCATTGCTAAGAATAGTCTAGAATAGTCAAGAAGGGGTATTTTGGGTACTGTTAGAATAAGTTTTTAGTATAGATAGTAGAAGGCATGCAGAAAATTAGTGAGTTCTATTTGGGAGAGTGCTAGCCTCTCGAAAGCTAGTTTGTTCTTCGTTCCATTGTTAATTGAAGCTTTTAGCAGTATTCTTATCATTTCGTTTCCATTTTCATTATTAAATCGGCTTGGTTCATAACATGAACAACATGCAGAGATTATCTAAGAAAAAGTTATGGGGAACTTATTTGTTCGTCATATAAGAGCATCTCCAACAGCTATGGTAAATTTTTTCTAAAATAGCATATAAAAAGTCAAAATCTCTAAATAAAATTACATCCAACTCCAACAGCTACTCTATTTTAGCAATTCTACCATAACTTATATTATTAAAATATTCAATATATTTAATATCCCAAGAAAAAGAAAGGTTTGATTGGTGGGAAACTATTAAAACAATCATTTCTCTCTCCATTTAGAGATTCTCTAAATTCAGATAAATTTTACCTCTTTCTTCTCATTTCTCTATTTTAGCATAAGGAATACCATAGCTGTTGGAGCAATAAAATTGCAAAAATTCTTCTTTTTTCTATTTTAGCATAGCTATTGGAGATGCTCTAAAGGATATCTATGTAAAAGTAACGAGTTGCATGCCTGCATCCGTAAAACTGCTCTCCTTAAAAACTGCACCTCCAGGAACATTCACATCAAACCTACATATATCAAGAAGAATCCCTATCAAATAAAACCAAGAAGAATATCATAAACAAAAGATAATAATTGCAAATGTCAAACATCTCACATATGCATCTTCCGGTAAGTGCTTCTAATATTTCCAGCATCATCAATTATAACATGAGTATTACATAAGTGTGCATCATCGGACCCTTTTTCTTGGAATCCTCCAAGCGACAACCACATGTTCGACTCCCTGAAATTTGCCAAAATTGAGTTCATCTTCTAAACATTTGTATAAGGGATCTCAAAGACGGTAAATGTTGTCAGGATCAAAGCACTACAACTTATGAATGACAAATAAAATCAAATAGGTCCATCTCTCTAAAGCTTACCTTGCAAGAGCACAATACCCTTTCATAATTGGTCCATCTAAAGGTTCGGCGATTTTAAGGCTTTCTCCGTCCTTTGCACCAACAAATGAGAAGTTTTCAGGGAAGCAAAGAAGTTTAGCTCCAGCTGAGGCTGCTTCCTACAAACCAAATTTTTTAATTAAAGTTGAAGTTGAGAAGACCTGCATGTCATACATACACCATCCAGAAAAAACGGTGCACTTAAAGGTTTTGTAGATGATAATAATTATAGAAAATGAAAAATCAAAGACATAATATTAACATCATTCAACAATTTTTGTATTTCCAAGATTGCTGGATGGCTTCTATTATACTTGTAGATTTTTTAAGGATATAAATTTATATAGGGCAAATGAAATTCACATACACCTCTCAGCCTTTGGTGAGGTTGGAACCCTTTGAGTCTTTGACCTTTAGAAAAGTTGGGTTACCCAATACAACTAGCCGAAGGCCCTTTGGTTAGGAGATGAATGGCACCATTTCTAAGAAAAAATTTGGACAAAATATGAATAAATAGGAAACCTATCTACAATGTATCGAAAAGAGGGAAAAGGAAGTTGAATGTACTCCTCTTACTCGCTACTATTTATACTCAGGCCCTTAACAATTTATAGGACAAAAATTCCCAGGTTACCCTTTTTTCTAAATATTTCCTAACCGTTCTTCCCCTTTGCTTGTGGTCCCCTCCTGGCCAGATTTGGCGGTGCACCTTCCACTAAGAAGGTAGTTAGTATATTTATTGTGTTGCTTGTTTGATTTTTATCGTCCCTATCTTTCTTTTTACTAATTTTTACTTGAGGACAAGCAAAAGCTAGGTATTATTGTTGATAACTTCATCATCTGACGGGTTTTACCCTCCGAATCATAAGCTTTACGGCTTGTTCCAAAGAAAAATTTGGTATCTCTGGACTTATATTTTGTTGCAAGTGATGTGTAGGCATACAAAATGACAAGTAGAACGAAAACGTCTATTTATACTCCATATAAATCTCCAATTGAAGGTGTTGAACATGAACCAAGTGAATCAATCAAGAAAATCTGAATATGGGCCTATGTTATGTGTGCCACACGATCCTGCCAATTGTCAAGATTGCGTATGTGGCTCGCAAAATGTGTATTGAATGTGGCCAGAGCCTATGTGATGGGTGTTATGCGATATGTGCTTGTGTCCTATTTCACCTACATGGATCGGATATTATGTAAAAGATGTTCTAGTCTGCGCGGTTTACCTTAATGAATATATGATTTTTATCATTTGTTAACTTAAAATATTGTTGGTTGAGTTATTATATCTTGTTCTTAATGCTTTGCATTAACTTACTTTGATGCTTTGGGTGTATTTCCTCTTGAAAAATTGGTTGTATAACTAGATAAAAGATACTTGAATTAACGGTGAGACATTGGATAGAGATATACCAAGTAAACCCTATTTATGTGTTGCTCGACAAGTTGAATGTTTGTGTTTGTTAGTTGAGATATTTTAACAAATATTTCATGAGACACACTTGCTATCGCTTGAGAAAGAGTAGTGAGTATTTATGGATTCGCCATTTTCATCCTTACGTTTTGGCTAATAGATCTGTGATAAATGATAATTTGTATGCATGATGAAATCCAAATGAAATTTGACCCCTAAGTCTCTTCCTTATAAGTAAATCTCCCGGGTGCTTTAATTCATAGTTAATTGCAATTGCTTGCTTCCATTATTAGTGATATTTAAGGTTCTAATTATAACCCCATCATGTTACCACCACCCGTTTACAACTTGTAGTGACCTTTGTGGTAGTTAATCTCATAGTTCCTTGTATCGATACTATTGCGGTAGATTAAGGGTGTTGCATAAATTCCATCCTTCCCTTCTATTTCAATGTCCATCTTTGCCCGCTGAATAAAAGGGTCGGTGTTGATCCCCTGCTCCAATTCAGTCATCAGTATAGTCCAAGAAGAAATAATTGCTCCCAACTCCCTTTCCGATGAAAATTCCCTAGACGCATCCGCCAATCGATTTGCAACCAAGCTTGTAATGAATCTCAAAATCAAACCCTAAGATTTTGCTTTACTATTTTTGGTAATCTATTGCTACTTCTTGTTGCTCTGTTAAGTACTTGAGAATTTGTTAGTTGGTGTGAATAACAAAGTGGCATCCTAACAGATAGTGTCGCCATTTTTGCACCGCAAAAACTATGTCCGATAGTTATTTCTCGTAAATGGGCTTTAAACTATAAGGCAATAGGATGGCCATTTGGAGCAAAAGAGAGTTGCTCCAGACACATTGATCTCCACTATTAATGGTTGTGTAAAATCCCAGATTGCTAAAATGAGGGCTCTCCTCACGGCAGTTTTGAGCTACTGAATGAATTGCTTGAAGGCCTTAATGGAGAGTTTAGACCACCTGAAACAAACTAACTATTTATTTAGCTGGTCAATTAATAGAGAAGCCACCCGAGCATACATAGTGATGAATCTCCTATAATGCCTGGCCAAACCCAAAAAAACTGCGTACATCCCTTAAAATGGCTTATATTGTTCAAAATTGACCAATCAACCATGGCTTTGATCTTCTCTGGATCAACCGCCACTCTCACAGCTAAGATGGCATGGCCAAGGTAGGCAACTTCTGCTTTGCCTATATCACATTTGCTCGGCTTTGGCATATAATTGATGTCAGAGCAATAGCTCTAGCACCATTGCCAAGTGTTTCCCATGGTGCTCTAGCTCGTTTTTGTTGTATACTGCCATACTGGGATATCATAAAATCAAAAACAGGCATGAATTTGAGAATATGAGGTCAGAATATGTCGTTCATCAGAGACTAAACAGTAGACGAGGAGTTAGTAAGTCAAACAACATGACTACGAATCCATAGTGCCCCTTGTGGGCTCTAAATGTTGTCTTAGCAACATCCTCATCTTTACTCGGATTCGATGGTATCCCGATTTAACATCAAGCTTGGAGAATACAACCGCCCCATGTAACTCGTTGAGCAATTCGTCAATCACTGGAATGGGAAAGTTGTTGGGGATGGTGAGTTTATTTATAACATGATAATACATGCAAAATCTCCGTGATCCGTCCTTTTTTTAACCAAAAGGATCGGACAAGAGAAGCGGCAGTTAGGGTGTTGGATGAGCCCAACTTGCATCAGGTCATGGACACGTCTTCTAATATCTGCCTTCAGGGCATGAGGGTATCGAAAGGGTCGTACTCTAACCGGTTCAGCCCTTCTTTCAGGTTGGATGACCAAACTAAGGTCAGAATTTCCTAAAGAGGAAAGAAATTTTCAATCACCTCATTTCGTAGGAGGTGTAACAATACCCTGGGATTCCCCATGACCATGTATAGCCTCTTCATAGCCTAGTGAAACCTCAAATCCACTTGTAGGTCAATGGAATTCCCAACTTGTGGACATAACCAACGAAATGAAATTGTGGGTTGGGGTTGACCATGACCACTACCTTGAAGCCCAGTAAGTACCCTAGTAGTTACAGTGTCTTTGGATTGGTTACCCCTAATACCGAGTTTAAACTCATTCCAATTATGCTCCCTTCTTAGGCCAAGCACCCCCGCCTCGGCCCGTTATTTAATTTACGAAATGACCCAATGCTATCTCATCAGAAAACATTCTTCATAGGGGTATTCCGAGCTATGTTACCAATTTTCAGTGAATCAAACGGAGAGAAAAGGAAGTTGAATGATTTAAATACAAAATGTTGGCTTTTTGAGAGGCGTGTCTGTCCAAGAACAACATGGAAAAAAAAAACTCCGAATGCCCCTCTCCTCTAACTCACCACTATTCATACTCATACCCTTAACAACTTATTTGACAAAAACTCCCAAGTTACCCTTTCTCTAGCAATTTCCTGACCGCCGAATCATTCGTCTTTGCTTGTGGACTTGAGGTCCCCTGGCCAGATTTCCTTCTCGTTCTTCTGGTATACATAAAGTTGATAGGTGGATTCATAACACTATCATCCTAACTGCTGTCATGACTGTTTTCTAACAAAAGTTGGATCCATAATGTTGTGATCTAAGTGTATGGTATGGTCTAAATCATGTTCCATATTAGAACATCGATTCAAAATCCATATGCATTAATTCAGGCCTTTCAACCAATAGCCACAGCACCACAGACTTATTTTTACTAAAACAAAAAACAAAATCTCGAAAACAGGCTTCAGATATGAAACTTGGAGTCTTCAAGTATTCAGAGTGTGCTATTGTTAATGTTATTCCCAACGATATTGGTTTAGTTCAAATAACATCATCAGTCAGCAATAAATTACAATGGATTTCAGATAAACAAACCCTAACAAATACCCACCTTTTATTAGTTCAAATAACATCACAATGTTCAATCGCAGTGGTTTTGGAAAGTAAATTGATAATTTAACCAATAATTCCTAATGATCATTTTGAATTATTTGTAATCAAAAAACACATGTTTGTATCTGCGAATTTGAGAGAAAAAGACGCACCTTGACAAGACGAGAGCATGTGGCGTAATTGGTAGCAAGATCGTTGATAGATGTCATCTGAGCGGCGGCGACACGGACGGAGTTGACCGCCATCGTTGAAGCGCCGGTGGATATCGCACGGACAGTGGCTGACTGGTGGCCGGCGATTGAAATCTTGAAATGGGTTGGGCTTAAAATGGGTTTATACTTATAGTAGGTGATGTTATGTACACAAAAACCCATTCTTCAGTTGGCCGTTATCGAAAATGAGGAACGAAAGTCGTTAAATGCTTAGGGTATGTTTGGCAAAGGTAGTTAATACGTATCTTATTATTACTTATAGGTAGCTTATTAGAACCTAAATTTTATTAACTTATCAATAAGGTATCCTATGATCATCCAAATAACTACACTAAAAATAAGGTATATTATAAGGTGACTTATAAGTCACCTTATTTTTGCCAAACAATGCCTTAGATTGGTAAGAATTGTTAATCATTAACATTTTTTTACTCTCTAATATAATTCACAAATTTTATGTGAAACCAAAATTTTATTAATGATCAACCGAATTACAAATAGTATTCAAATTGGCGAGGTAAAAAATTGAGATCGTCTTGTCAAGATGTGAGTCATTTCTATCCCTCTTAGTATATTGGACCTTAAAAGGCGGTTTGAACTGAAGTGCTCACAATATTTCATGATGGTTTTAAATCTGATGCTATCTGTTTCTCCGCTTCTTGTCGCAATTACAACCAATTAGGAGTCCGACTCAAAGATCACTTGCTCATCCCCCTTGTTCGGTGTTTCAAACCTATGTTATAGCTTCCACCAAGAACAATACACTTTCAAGAACCACTCATCTACATCATTTATATACACTAATGGTGTTTCCTCTTTATTTTCTAGCACCATGTCAGCTCTCGAAAGACTGCGGTCCTTGAACATTGTTGCATCATTATTATATTTGTTATGTGTTAAATAATAATTAACAAAATTGATTTTTGTAACACAAATATTCTTTATTTTGTTTCGGCAAATAAACATTTTTAGAAATTTGGTAATATTTATATAGAGAGTAAATTACACTCTTTGTCTATATGATTTATATCAAATTATGAATCTTGTCTATAAAGTAAACTAATTATGACGAGCGTTCCCATGGTTTGCATTTTGTTTTAAGTTGTATCCCTTTCATTAACATAGTTAACTTTTGGCCTATTAACCAAGGACAATTAGGTTTTTTTTACCCATTTCATGTATTTAATTTGTAAAAATACTTTAAACCCTTGTTCATAATATGCCATATGTCTCTCCTTCTCATCACGTCCCTCCTCCCTCATCAACAGTTGTCTCCCTCAACTCCCTCCATTTTGACCTCCTTCGATGATCAGAAACTGACGATCTTTTTGCATCATCAAAAAAGATAGGTGCAGAGACTCGATGGAAGCTGTTCTAACAAATGGAGTTGATTATCGTCGCTAACACCCATCCACGACCAACATTAACCTCCAACCAACCACATGCTTTCACTGCACCATTCCATCTCTTTAAGTCTCTCACAAATATTGCTTTTGTCCACTCCCCCCTTCTTTCACCACCAGACTCCGCCATACACCACCACTCGTTGGGCTCTTTCTTTTTCTTCCAATCTAAGTCCCCTTGTCTATTCACCCCACTAGTCTGACTCCTCTCCTTGCAAATTTCGCCCATTAGATCATTTAAAATTGCAAAAATTGTAGGTCTACCATCATCGATTATTTTTTAAAACTACTCAATTTGGCAAATTAAGTTATGTGTAACACCCTCAAATATGAAAAGAGCGATTAGTTTAAAACTTTCAATAATGCATCAAATAAAGGATAAATCATTTTTCTATAAATACTCAATTACCTCAAATAGCAAATTTAGATTTAATATCAATAAAATGGAAAACTAAACCTTACATAAAGTCTAAGCCAAAGTCGGGTGTTACTAAAACAATACAGTCGTTATTCCAAAATACAGAAGACGTTCCCAAATATTTAAATCATTTTAATGCATGTAATTAGCAATCAACTCTTCACGGTGTCGTTAGTACCATTACCCGACAGGAAACTGATGCACACACCGACAGATAAAAAGGGTTATGTGTTAACGCCTAGTGAGTTTAACCAATTTTCATCATAATTATAAAAACGATAGAACTGAAAGGCTGCTTATTTAAAATAGAAATTTTCAAATGATATGCATTTATCATAAAAGTAACATCTTTCTAAAACCCGCTATTTTCGTGATGAAAACTCTAGATCAAAACACTTAATCAATATGAACTCAAAACCCCAAAGGTCAAAATGGTGGAGAAGATGAAGATATTGGACTTCCACCCACAAGGTTTGGACCTTTGGCTGCAAAATCTCTTGAAGAAATCGATTGAGAGTGATGAATATACTTGGACCGAAATATGAGTAGGTCAGTAAACAAATGAGAAAAAAGAGAAATTCAGATTTAAAAGGGCTGTAAGTCCGTTTTCTCCCCACTTCAGGGGCGTAAAGAAATGCAGCTAGAAAATGAGTTTCCTTAACTTTTTTAGCATCAAGCATAACCACTTCAAGGTATCAATTAAGACTTATTCCAAGGTCAAAGGTATATTTAAAACCCAAAATATACAGACGAAAATCCGGATGTTACATTATGTAAGTGTAAAAGCTTAATCAAGTGACAACTAGGAATGTTTATGAGAAACAACCCTTCGATTATTTTAACACGATTGTAGACATAAATAAAAATTACAACCATATAAATACGGCCCATTGAAAAAAAAAACCATTAAAAACATATAACAACATAGACAAAATATATAACTTACTTGTATTAATTTTCATCAATTATTTTATAATATAATGAATATATGTTTATTATTTAAGAGGCGTTTGGTTCTGGCAAAGGAATGAAAATGAGAATGGGAATGAAAATGACAGGAAATGAAAATGAGAATGAATTTTCATTCCCCCAGTTTAGGAATGAAAATTTGGGCTTTTAGAAGGAATGAACCATTATATTATACACAACCAAACAGTTTCTTTTATTATCATTCTCGTTAATTCCTGATTAATACCTTCAACCAAACATACCGCCTTATGTTAAAAGTTAAAACCACGGTGGAAGACAAATTTGGACAATAGCCCATCAACTGAATAAAGATAAACCCTGAAACAGGCCCACAGAAATTTGGACTCGCGTGTAGTGCGTGTGCTATTTATAGGCATACGTAGTAGAACCCTTTTTCTTAGCATCCAAGAATTCTTCGAAATCAAAGAGCATTTTATTTCCCCTTTATAATCATCAAGCCAAATTCAAGACTTGTTGTTATGATTTTATGGTGGGATTTATCAGCTGCCACCATATTTGAAATAGTTTCTGATTGAAGGTCAGTTCTAACTTCTAACCATGAAATTATGATATAAACTCTGTTTAATGCGTTTGATTTGAGCGAGTTTGTATTGAATTCTCATAAAGTTTCAATATTTTTACCATAATCATTGATTGATGTTTTGAACTTTTGATGTTCGATCATGCTTTTTGCAGATTTTACGATATCCGCATGCGATTTTGTGTTAAATTCTTGAGATTGTGATGCGGGTTTTGCGACTGAACAGAGATTTAGGCTGAAAAGCTAGGGTTTTGATCATTTTTATTCTCTGAGAAAGTTTGTTTGTTTGTTTTTGGGTGAAATTAATATGTGAAAGAGGGAGAATGGTTAGAACTACATTGAAGAAAATTGTTTATCCATGTTGGAAGCCATCTTTTTTGGAAGCCGGTGATAGTCAAAACGGTGGTAGAGAGGCGGATTACGGTGGTATTGATGACGGTTTATGGTGGTACAAAGACTCCGGTAAACATGTTAATGGTGACTTTTCAATGGCAGTGATCCAAGCCAACAAAGTGTTAGAGGATCAATGTCAACTTGAATCTGGATGTTTGAGCTCTGTTGAATGTGGCCCTAGAGGAACTTTTGTTGGAATCTATGATGGTCATGCCGGCCCTGAAGCTTCGAGGTTTATCAATGATAAACTATTTGACAATATGAAAAGTAGGGTACTTGTTCATAAGTCTTTCATTTTTTTTTCACATTTTATCATAATTGTTTATATTAAAGTGTCCTTACAATATGATGGTGGTTTCTTCATTTTTATAAACTGTGATCTATTTAGCCCTATGCATACATGTGCTTTTTTTTCTTGGATAACAATGGGAGTCTAGACAATGGACTCGAAGTTAACAACCATACAAACTTTCAGTAGCTTTTTGGGGGCTCGAACTAGTGACCACTAGGGAGCATACATGTGCTTTTCCATTACATTAGGGACTATTTGGCAGTTGCTGAATGGTTTGGTGCAGAATGATTAAGAGGCTTTTATGATATAGTCCAAAATGAAATATAATTGTTTGGTAATTGTTCAAAATGAAACCAGGGCTCTGAATGGTTAAGGAAGGTCCATGATACAAAATGATTCAGAGGGTTTTGGAACCATTAAGAGGCATACTTATTTTTTTGCCAAACAGGATTCACCTCTTAGTGATTGAGAGGCTGCCTCTTAATGGAACTGTTAAGAGGTAAACAAACAGCCCCTTAGTCAAACAAATAACTCTACTGTGGACGATTAAGATTTTCTTTAGAGCTTAGATATGAGAATAATGGTAGCATTTGTGAGGGACTATTTAGGTGGTCAAACCTTAAATGATAATTTATTTCACAACATAACCTTCTGAGTTCTGACAAGTTTAGTGACATTCTTCTTTTAGGTGGTCACATTATCAAACCTTTCTCAAGGTCATAGATTTTTAAAAAAATCGTCAGAAGGTCATCTAACCAAAGGACCCATTTGGGAGAGGCCTGTAGTGTTGTGTGGATTTCTTATTGAATTTGCTTTATTCCCTCCACCTCAATCTGGCCAGAAAAATAGTGTTATGCAAGTTGTAACTATTTATCAAATGTCTTAAATATTAATGACGATAACATAAAGGAATGGACCATAATTGGTAGCATAAGTAAGTTGTAATAACAACAACAGTCAATTATGTATTTAGATCTTGAAAGTTGAAAGCTTGGCAAGAAAGATTGAGGGACAATAAAGAAGCATATTTTGGCTATATGATATCTATGTCTAAATTATCATTTATGTCATTAGTACGATAATAACAAGCAATATGTTATTGATTTACACATCTATTCATGATGCAGAATACACATCAGAGAGTGAAGGAATGTCGGCTGATGTTCTACACAAAGCGTTTTTGGCTACAGAAGAGGAGTTCCTTTCCTTAGTGGAAAGTCAATGGCTAAGGAGTCCGGGGGTAGCTTCTGTTGGTTCGTGTTGTTTGGTTGGTATAATATGCAATGGAGTGTTGTACATTGCAAATGCAGGAGATTCCCGTGCAGTATTGGCAAGGGAAGAGAAAACCAGCAACACGCTAAAAGTTATTCGAGTTTCAGAAGAACATAATGCTAGCATGGAATCCGTTAGAGAGGAACTACGATCATTGCATCCAAATGATCCAAATATTGTAGTTTTAAAGCACAATGTGTGGCGTGTGAGAGGTCTTATTCAGGTAATCCGTGTTATAAAGCTTCTCGGGTTATGCAATTTGAAAAAAAAATGCGATTTTTGTGAATAACTGTTATTCTATATCCACTTTACTGTTTATGTAACTTTTTGGAGCCATCAATAAAGCAAGAATGGGTGAGTCAAGGAGCATCGGGTAAGGTTAATTCTTTGTAGCATAAGAGAGAGAATCTATGTCAAAATACAAGGGAAATACGAGTCCCTAAGGTAAGAAGGTGAACATTCTTAAAGATTCAGGGGTTGTTTGACGGTTGCTGAATGGTTTGGTGCAGAATGATTAAGAAGCTCTTATGATATAGTGCAAAATGAAATATAATTGTTTGGTAATTGTTCAGGATGTAATCAGGGCTCTTAATGGTTAAGGGAAGTCCATGATACAAAATGATTCAAAGGGTTTTGGAACCATTAAGAGGCAGACTTATTTTTTGCCAAACAGGATTCACCTCTTGGCAAGTCAGAGGCTGCCTCTTAATGGAACTGTTAAGACGTAAACAAACAACCCGCTCAGTTGTTTATCAAAGGGTCATCGGCCCAGCCGTACCCAGGTTACTGGTAGAGCCTGGCCTCCCTAGAGGTGAAGGGTTCAAACCTCACCGGTATTGAGGAGTGTGCATGAGTATTTGTCGTATATAAATATTATATACTTCAAAATATAAGATTTTAGGTAGTTGACATATTTATGTGGTTTTGAGTTTATACGGCCTTCATCCCTCCCTCTCATAGTTTTTTTGTGGGTTTTATTTCAGCCTTTCCCAACTAGTACGCGATAAAGGTTTGTTCAAGTTGAGTAGTTTTGACATTCAAGATACACGGTGATTGTTATTCTTCACTAGTATTACTCCCTCCGTCCCTTTTAAAATTGCAACTTTTAGTTTAACATAGTTTGATGGAAGTGTTTGATTAGTCAATGGACTAAAATACCCTCAATAATGAGTTAATGCCATCTTTATAATGTGTAACAAGGACCACGTGAAAGATGCAAATTTTTCTCAAAATGAAGCATGTTGATTAATATGGAACATTGTTGCAATTTCTATGAGGCTGAGGGAGTATTCTGTTTGCATTTTTTTATGGAATTGGTTGGTTCATTTGGCTTTTAACTAATATTAATCCAAAAACTTTAATTTTAACATGATTTCTAAACAAATTTCACAATCTTGCAGGTTTCCAGATCAATCGGTGATGCATATCTGAAGAAACCAGAGTTCAATAGGGACCCTTTATTGTCAAAATTTAGACTGTCTGAATCATTCAGCCAGCCCATTCTAAAAGCCGAACCATCCATACTAGTGCAGAAACTCACCCCTAAAGACCAGTTTCTTATTTTTGCATCTGATGGTCTGTGGGAGCATCTTAGCGATCAAGAGGCAGTTGATATAGTCAAAACTTCACCACGCCATGTAAGTTTCTCTCAAAAACTTCCTAAAAATATATATATATATATATATTTATATATCATCATATTTTGGGTCAAACTTTTGAAGAATCTTTATCAATCGTCTCCTAAAACAATTTCAAAATATTTTTAGCAGGGAATAGCGAGGAAACTTGTTAAAGCTGCGCTGATTGAAGCAGCTAAGAAAAGAGAAATGAGATATTCAGACCTAAAGAAAGTAGATCGAGGGGTAAGACGACATTTCCATGATGACATCACAGTTATAGTTTTGTTTCTGAACTCCCATTCGCCAACTCAAAGTTCGTCAAATGGTGCCATGATATCGGTTAAAGGTGGTATCATACATTCATGAACCCCAAGGGTCCTTTCTTATTTCATATAAATTCCTGAAAAATAAAAATGAAAGATTTTGCATAGTTTTGTTCTTTAGAAATGTAATAAAAAACACAGTTGATGATTATGCCAAGAAGATTATGCAGAAGCTCTGATGATTGGCATATGAAGCTAATTTGCAGTTGGGTTTGTTCTTGTTTTCCTTTTTTATTTTGGGGTTGAGGTGTGTGTGTGTGTGTTGGGGGGGGGGGGGGTTAAGATGCCTAGGTGCATCTCAGTTTTGTTAGATCACAGACTACTTGATGTTTCCTTTGAAATCTTTATTGCTTTTATAGTCATCAATGGCAATTTACTCCATACTTTTTAGCTTGCAATAGCTTTGAAATTGGTTTCTTTTATGTTATGCAATTTAGGGGTGGTAAGCACTTATAGGCAAGAGTCATACCCCCACTTATCTTATTGGATAACACTCGAACCTTTTCTTCTGTCTGAATCGATATTATTCCATTCCAATTCCTTCCCGATACCTCTCAAGGAAAATCTCGAATTGGATCCTAAATTGACGGGTTAGTGTGAGCTTATCCATGCGGTTATGCACTCTTCGAATAGGAATCCATTTTACGAAAGATCCTGGCTTTCGTGCTTTGGTGGGTCTCCGAGATCCTTTCGATGACCTATGTTGTGTTGAAGGGATATCTATATAATCCGATCGATTGCGTAAAGCCCGCGGTAGCAGCGGAACCGGGGAAAGTATACAAAAAAGACAGTTCTTTTCTATTATATTAGTATTTTCTATTTAATTCATGTCACCAAAATGAATTATTGGTAAAACATTTTTTGCCTGTTAAATGTTTACTGGTAACTGTCAGTAAGATTCTTGGTTCTTGTTATTCCTCTTATCAGTTAGGGACAAGAAATGGGACGATGGACCCTACTCTCCTTTGCACTGTTCTCATCCCTGATTTGGAGTGT
Source organism: Silybum marianum (assembly GCA_036898165.1). NCBI lineage: Eukaryota > Viridiplantae > Streptophyta > Magnoliopsida > Asterales > Asteraceae > Silybum > Silybum marianum. Next base: position 45,191,570 of record CM072529.1, on the reverse strand, counting down.
GATTAAGAAATGTTACGCATAATATCGTAATTCTAAACATGTTTCTTCCTAGAAAGTGCAAGATTTTTAAATTCTTTCACATGACAAGTTTGGAGTTGTTTGTGAAAAAGAAGTAAATCTTGATTGTAATACTATACGCAATATTATTGATCTTGTGTTGTGAATTTCGTTTCGCTAAAAGCAAATAAACGTGGGCTATAAAAGAAGTCTTAAACCGTAAACAAAACTATTACGACGTAATTAAACCATAACATTTTCTTGGGTATCCCAGGCAAAGCCCAGACTAACCGAGACAGAGTTTTTTTACTGCAATAATTAGTCCTGATAAACTCAGTGGCCACAATTGTTGAGAGCCTCTAGATGGCTGAGATATTCCTTCAACCCCAGGCATTCGACCAATAGGCCACAACAATTGTGGTTTAATTAAACCATAACGTATCAGCACGGTTGGGTCAAGTTGAGATTTCACCTAGGGGCGGATCTATTTATGGTCGAGCAACCTCCCGTGCTCCTGCTCACTTGAGAGAGAGAAAATAGATGTCTAAAAGGTGTATCCACTTGGTTTTGAGGAGTGTTATCAAACCTTTTTAAACCAAAGTAATAACAGATATCAAACACGGACCAAATGATGTACATAGATTAAATAATCACTTTACATTAGATTGCATGTTCGATTCTTACATCTAGAAAATATTTATTTTTCCATCTTTTAAATTTCACTCCTTGGCCGAAGGTCCTACTATGTTATTAGTAAATACATCAACAATAAAGATACTAGACTATAAAGATCGAATTAACAATTTCTAGTACAATTATAAACGTAACTATTATTACATTATGGTAGCTTTTTTTTTTTTTTTCTCATTTTAATTTACCTACTTTTATTCATGATTATTTTCAATTTCACTGCAAATTCAACTTAAAAGTCCATGTTTTAATCGTATTTTGAAGACAACATATATTTATAAGTTCGATTCAATTTGAAAAAAGATATATTTTATTCCAAAATCGACACAATTGACTTTTCTTCAGGTCAAACCACAGCTTTGTGGACCCTCGATCCATCTTAAAATTACATCCACCACTAACTTCACCTATGAAAAACATTTAAATAACCAATAAATCGATCTTGATGTGGCAGATATTTTGATTTGAGAAATAACCAATAAATCGATTAATTAATAATTCTAAATCCATCACCCATCAAAATTAATTCGATTTTACTGGTTTTTTCATTTGTTTTAATATTTTTAAACAATAAATTATGAATTAAAAGACAAAAATATCAGTATTACAGTTTTTAAAAGAAGTTAAATTTAGTTTAGTTTTACGATTTAACGGTTAAATTAAACAGATAGAATGAATTGGATTTAGAATTAGAGAAACGACGTCGTATGATAACACCTTCTAGTAGGTGCACCTTGACCTCCATATCCAATGAACCCAACCATTTGTCTCCTTCTGCACTCCACCGATTTGATTCCTCACTTCTCCCAACAAAAATGGAACCCCTTCCGAACGGCAATTCCACCGTCGCCAACGCCACCACCGCGACGGCGACGACGACGGCCACGTCTCTCCCGTCACTTCACGGCGGAGTTCCGTCATCCAAACTCAGCCAACTCACCGAGTCGTTAAAACTAGAACATCAGTTCTTGAGAGTCCCATTTGAACACTACAAGAAGACGATCCGTGCAAACCACCGGGCTGTCGAGAAAGAGGTCTCAGCCGTCATGTCTGGTCTATCAGATGCCGGTGATCTTTCACAAGACGATGCCGTGCAACATCTAAATTCTCTCGTCTCTAGATTACAAGGTCTCAAGCGGAAGGTAATTCTTCTTCTTTATCTTCATAAACCTAATTTAATTATTATTCTAGGGTTTCGTTCATCTAAATGCAGTACTTGTTGATTGTATTATATCACTTAATTTCTGTTGTGTATTTTATTTGTTTGGGTGATTAGGGATCTTGGTAGGAAAATAGTTGGTTAATCAATGACTCGTAATTTGCAACTAAACAGTTGGAAGATGGGAGTCGGGCTGAGCATCTTCAAGCGCAAAGGTGTAGGGCTCGACTTGATCATTTGGAATCTGCTGATGCTGACAATATATCAGAGTGGAATAATACGCGATTGAAGCGAATACTGGTGGACTATATGTTGCGAATGTCGTACTATGACACTGCCACAAAGCTTGCTGAAAGCAGTAGTATACAGGTATTTGGCGTTGAACTTCTGTTTTTTATGCTTTTTGGCAATGGCGTTTTTGGTGCTGCGTTAATTTTGAGCAACTGGTTTAGGTATTTATTCATGGCTACCTTTGATTGGGGCCGTAGAGGCAATGATTTTGAAGTAGATCTTGTTTTTTTTTTGAAGTTTCTTCTTGGTTTCTCAAGATTCACTAATAGTGAATCTGTTGATGTAATTTGGAACTTTCTAGGCATCATTTCCATCTGTTTATTTTCTTTCAATGTTTAGGACAAAAAACAACTTGGTGTTGTTAATAGTGTTGTTTAGGACAAAAAAAAACTTAGTGTAGTACATCCAAAGTACATATTGATGCTTTGTGGTTTAAGGATTTCATAAGCAGGAACTATCTAGGGTTCAACCCCCCAATAACAAGCATCAATGGTTTTTCTTTGGATGATCTTGAGGAGTCGCTCTAGATTCTTTTATAAATTTTTCTTACATTCTTGCTTCTTCCTTTTGACAGGATCTTGTTGATATTGAAATCTTTTATGAAGCCAAAAAAGTTATTGATGCTCTACGGAATAAGGAGGTAGCTCCTGCTCTAGCCTGGTGTGCTGATAACAAGTCTAGGCTAAAGAAGGCCAAGGTACTTCCTTTTTATTGTTTAAACTTGTAATATTTAGTGATATGGAGTAGATGGCTGAATTGCCATTTAGTTGTCTTATTTTGTACATTTTTTATGTCATACTGAATACTTTGGAGTTTGAACTTTTTCCAACGTTCATAAAGAACAAGTTTTATGAGCACTCTGTTCAAATTTTCAAACTTGAGTAGTTACTACTTACTAGTTCTATATTTGATGCCAGTTCTCCAAACAAACCATCTATTTAGTTAACTGGTCCGTCTAGGCAAGAGGTAGTGTCTCTTGTATCATAATGGGTCGAGGCTATATTTGATTGTTGAGTACCCATGGTTGAATCCAAATTCAGCATCGTTTATCTTCATTGTAGAACATGTTATTAGCATGAATGAGGATGTTCATATGGACAGTAGGGTAGTATAAACAGCAACCATTTTTGGATGGAACAGGGCTGTTGTTGATGAGGATTATAACCCTCATCGAGGCAGAATCTATGTAAAATCTTTTGTTAATCAGCTGGTGCTGAGTTGCTGATAGAAGGTAACCTATTGACTAAGAAGGACTGGTTCTGCCATGGATTTCAAAATTGGTTACTTGATAGTCACTTATGCTAGTAAAGCCTCACAATTAGTTGCAAGGATGCAAAACAGAACTAGAGAAGTGTGCTTGGCTCACTATTCATTAAAATGCTTTTTCTTTAAGGAAATGGTTTTAGCAAGTGAGACTGTTTATCTTGGAACCTCTCAAGTTATCTCCTCATAATTTCTGTTGATTAGTCATTGAAGTTCTGGATGATCATTTTTAATTTTGAGGTGATGGAATTCTTATTTCTTATAAAATGAAATTGATACACTGCACCTAGAAAATCTTTAATCTAGTCTTGAGATGATGAATGAAGCCACATATGTCAGGAAGTCGTGGTAGGATAATGAAAACGCACCTCTGCATTTTCAAAGGCTTTCAAATTAAGGTGCTCATAAAGCAACACTTTCTTTTGTGATCTATAAGTGCTTCTTAAAATCCTCTAGTCTCAGCCTAATGGTTATGAGATGATCTTTGCGTCATATGGTGAGTGATTAACCATTCAAGGTTGATTCTTCTGATACGATAAATCCTAGAAGTTGTAGGTGCTTCAAAGTTTCTGCTGGATTTGGTTTCTGAAAGCATTAGGAATTGATTATTTATAATTATCTGAAATATATGTATTGTAATACATCTTGTTTTGGAAGCATTAGCAATTAAAGTCAAAGTTCAGGGTTCTTCTCCGAATGTTTAATGTTCCCCAAAGTTGTTTGGCATAGTTTTCGTACAACCATACTAAAGATATTAAGGAGGGTCAAAAGATTGGACGAAATTGTAACATGATTATATGAAATAAAATAACATTATTCTCCCAAGCAGCAGTGATTTGAATGGTAGGGAGCTTGTTTCCAGGTCGTGTTTTGAGGGGCAGAGATTGAAAAAGACTGGACGTGGCGGGCCAAGCGAATAAGCTATCATCTGAACTAATAACCACAAATAAACAATCATGTATGGCTTACTGAATAAGCCATACATACCATTAAGCCAATACCAAATGTCCTCTAACTCATGCAGAGAAAAGTGCTTGATGACACAGAGTTTGAGGAGGGTTAAAAGATTGAGCTAATTGTTACATGATTATATGAAATAAAGTAGCACTATATAGTCTTTCGCAAATTCAGTTCAATTTATATTAAAATACTATCAATGGTTGGTAGCAGACTGAATGTCATGCATGCAGTTACGTACTGTCAAGAAGTTTGAAAACGATATGCTTGTATCAAACCATGTAAAATCCTGATATACAATAATATTGAAAGGTTAGTTTGATTCATAGAGGAAATATTTGATGTTTTTCCACAACCATTGCTTGAGATTGATTTGAGATGCTATAAGCTTGCGAGGAGATGCTGGCAACTGGATATGCACAATTCACAACCAGCAACTTGGAGAAAAAAATGAGGCAAAAATACCTTCAATCTGATTTCTCGTATGTCATATGTACAGCATACTCCTATAAGCATTGTGAAAGGGAAGCGGTCATGATTAGCAAACTCTAGATTTACACCATCACCATGGTCTTAGAAGATATATTGTTCTAAGATATATTGACAACATGCATTTATTCAATTTTCGAAAAACCAATTTTTTTTGCATCTGTACCTCTTTTTTAGATTGCTGAAGGAATCTTATGCTTGTTATAAAGTATAAGAAATCATTTAGAAGTGAGACCTGTCTGTAGTTACATGAAGGTGGTCAAAATGGCATGATAAATTGCAGTCATATTTTTATCTTTTTCTTCTTCAAGGTGGTTGATGCAAGCTAATTCAACAGGAAAACAGTTGAAGTATTTCACAGAATTGTCTAATGATCTATTCAAAGGCCTGCTTTCGAGAAGCTGGAGCTTTCTCAGTAAATTCTTCCTTACAAATAGAATACCAGAAAATGATGCCCCTATCTGTCCAGCCCCCTCCCTTATTTATACTAGCTGCTAACCGACTTAACCATATCAGCTAACTGACTCAACTGCCTAACTGATGTTAACAACCAGCCGTCGTTACACAATTACCCTCATAAGTTTTCTTCAGCAGCAATTCTGTCTGTTTTAATAGGAAGGGAGTTCATGCTGAGGCTCTCTATTTCTGTCATATTTAGGGCATGTTTGTTAGCAGTTTAATGAGCTTAATAGGGTTCACAGATTATTTGGTCAGCTATACATGACCAATTGGTAGTGGCTTAATGATATAGAAAGTGGCTTATTCAGTAAGCTTCTAGGGGGAGCTTTATGCTGAAAGCCAAGTTTTCTCCAAACCTATCCCATTGAATTAAACCACATGTTCCTTCCATTTATGGAAAGACCCTCCTAAACAAAAAAAACTTCTCACTCTATACAGACAGATTAATCCACACAGATGCTTCATCCACACAGGACTTAATGGAAAACCAACCAAAACAGCCTCTTAGTTGTTGACCTGATTTTATTGATACACTTCACATTATTGATATTTTTTACGAGAATAAAGATGGAGTGCTTATGATAGGCTTATTACTCAATGTAGTGGTATTATTCTTCTCGACATTTTTAAGCAATTCACACTGTTGAAATCAATTCTTAACGTGGCTGCAATGTTGCCCATTAAAAGTTACTATTTTGGCTTGCCAAGGAATATTTGTTTGTAATTCTTTGGAAATTCTTGTATTCCATCTGATAAATAGTTATTATTTACATGGTTGCAAATAATTTTGCATGAACATGGCTAATATCGAGTGCATTTCTTTATGACAGAGCAAATTTGAGTTTCAGTTGAGACTTCAGGAGTTCATTGAATTGGTACGCAGTGACAACAATGTTCGGGCTGTTATGTATGCCCGAAAGTACCTTGCACCATGGGCAGCTACTTATATGAAAGAGCTTCAGAAAGTTTTTGCCACACTGGCGTTTACAAGTAATACCGGATGTGAGATATACAAGGTTATTAATGTTCTTATAAATACATACTTTTGTCACAAAAGCATGACTTTAACTAAAATATCTGTATGTTGTATCTCCAAGTCCTCAAATCTATCAAAGATCATATTTTTTTTGTCTAGTTATTGTTACATTTGGGGAAGGGGATGAGATATGAATCATGCATAAACTTAAATAAGTCAGAATACTTTTAGGCTATTAGCTCGATCTTAATTAACACACAAGTTCTGGGTAATTAATTATATAGCATTTTGTGCTTAGTTGCTACAGATGTTCACTGGTTTTAAGTTATAACTAGTGCAATCACTCTAAATTAACTTTGGCTTTGTGGCAGGTCTTGTTTGAACCAAAGCAATGGGATTACTTAATGGATCAGTTCAAACAGGAATTTTGTAGGTTATATGGCATGACTATGGAGCCTTTGTTGAATATTTATCTCCAAGCGGGTTTGTCGGCTCTCAAAACTCCGTATCCCAATGTGTGTAAATCACACACTTGCATTCCTTTCAATAGCCTTTTGGTTTGCTTACATTGTTCTTAGATCATATTTTATCACTACATGAAAGGTAGATAAAATAGGTAGCACTATTCAATCAAATGGTAAAATGCAAACAACTATATATACATATTATCCCACGGGAGATACCTTCCTGATATAGAGAAAAGTTCAAATGCAAACTCAAAATTTGGTTGTGAACGTGAGGACGATGAGAGTGCGACACGTGTCATATTCAGACTTAATAATGAAGGAAAATATTCAGACTGAATGACACCACATTCGGTCTGAATGTAGTATTATTCAGTCTGAATATTTTTCTTCATTATTCGGTCTGAATATGACATGTGTGGCGCTCTCATTTGTTCTCATGTTCACAACCAAATTTGAGTTCTCATTTGAACCCGCCCCTACTGATATATATGTGTGTATATATACATATATTATCTCATCATTCTCTTGGGTAATTGCATACCGCATCTTTATATTATAAGTGTGGGTTTTTGGTCAGAACTTGTATCTCTAGTTTTTGCCTTGATCGCCTTTAGATTCTGTTACGAAGATGATTGTACAAAAGAGGATCCTCTGTCTCAAGAAAGCTTCCGGAAACTTGCAATGCCATTGCCCTTCTCAAAACAGCATCATTCAAAACTTGTCTGCTATATAACGAAAGAGCTAATGGATACAGAGAACCCACCACTTGTCTTACCAAATGGCTACGTTTACAGCACCAAGGTTAGAAATCTGTAATTATTACACCCTTTTAGTTAACTAAAATGACAAATTTACCCCTAATAGTAGGAGTAATAAATTTATTCGATTCATGATTAAAGGTAGAATTAAAAGCAGACACTTAGGGGCTGTTTGGTTCGCGGAATTTAAAGGAATTTGATGGAATTGGGATGACAAATTCCTTAACGCCGTTTGGTTCGCGGAATGAATTGATTAGATTCCGTCGGATTCCATCGAATTCCACGGTTGTGGGATTTGATCATTCCTTAGCATACGTGAAGGATTTTGAATTCCATTTCGTGGCAAATGTAACATAATTTATAATTTTCATTTAGAAAGACAAAAATAAGTTTAATCACCACTCTCTCCCTGCCTCACTCGCACCACCCTCGCCGGTAACATATCCACCACCGCCGTCGCTGCCATCAATCATTCCACCATCGCTACCCCACCCACGGTACCGCCACCCCCGCCGTCACCACCACACCACTATTTTTTGCCGTCATAATCGCCACCACTCCCACACCCCACCCCACCCCACCCCACCTACCCACCACCACACCACTAACACTGTCGACACAATTGCCACCCTCACCCGATAAATGTATATTTCTATGATTTTTTTTTGGCGAGATTCCATTCCAATTCCTACCAACCAAACACGCTGTCAAATTCCATTCCAATTCCTTCAAAGTCAAATTCCTTTGATGGATTCCAATTCCATCGAATTCCATTATGCGAACCAAACACCTCCTTACTTTCGAGAATAGACACTTATTTTGGGAAAAACTAAAATAGAAATGTGGACATTATTTTGGGACGGAGTTGGTATGAAATACATTTTGTAGTTTTTGCCAATTTGACCAATTATGATTTGGTTATTGTTTTTGCAGGCTCTTGAAGAAATGGCAACTAACAATAATGGAAAAATCACTTGCCCAAGGACAGGTTTGGTTTACAACTATACTGAAGTCACCAAAGCATACATCTCATAATATCTGAGAGGTATCATTTCTTGTTAAAATATGCATCCAAGCCTCACAACAACACCAACCAAATGCATATATCATATATAATATATATATATATATATATATATAAGAATATGCTAATCACCTTTCTGTGTTTGTAATTGTTGTTTGTACCTAAACCAACTATATAAAACTTCCCTTCATTGGAAAAAAAACATTTATTTCAATGTCCAAATGTACAGTTGTGCCAATTTGCTGAAAAGATAAAAACATTTTCTTGTTTGATTATAGGACTGTGGGACCATGCCATGCCGGCGGGCCCACGTCTTTGGTATTTTCTTGTTATGAGCAAGTGATCGATTGAACGATTCATCATATCGCTTTAGGGAACTTACGTTTAGTTCGTTTTAAGAAGAGAATGGAAATGGAAATAGGAATGGGTATAATTTGCCACTTGAATAATAATCTTTCATTGCATTATATAAAAATAAATACCATTGTTCATTATTATTCCCATTTTGAACCATGTGTTTTGAACAAATAGTATGCTAATTTTATAATTTTTTCGTTTTATGTATACTTATTGGATTTTAACTATAACTTATCTTTTAGTATGGATTTGTTGTAATTTAATTAGAAAAGTTTTAAAATACTTATTATTATTTCTTGAATATCATTAACAGTATTTTATGGTCAATTATCATAAATATTGAAATTGTGTATGATATTTATGAATTATTTTAAGGTATGAATAATATATGAAATAGTTGGTTTTAGGTTCTCCAACGTATTTAGTAGTTTTCATTTGTACCTCTCTACTTCTCTCTCTCTCTCTCTCCTTAAAATAGATATAGATATAGGTATAGGTATATCGATATAGAGGTGTCTTCTTTTGTAAATTAATTTTTTCTCGTGAATAATGTAAATCAATTTTAACTGTCTACGTCTAACAAATATCTGATTTCATAAATATATCGATTGTTTTCTAATATAAAGCGTTACTCATAATTAATATTTTAATCATGTTATTTAAATATTCAAATAATAATAAATGAATCTTCATCATTTCTAAAAATATTTTAATTGATTAGTTTAAAAATCAGTACACGTCTCTCTCTTTATATAAACTAGAAGGGTACTCGCGCAATATAACGAGATACATCTCGATTTTAGGTTTTTATTTTAATTTTTGTCACTATCGATATTTTAATGGTTTTATATGGTTTTGAAAAAATGACTTTAATGTTGATTTAAAAGTTCTATTTTTTATGTAATTTTTTTAATTCAATTTTTTTTATCATAATATAATTATGTTTAATAACAAAATAATTTATTTTTTGTTTAATAATATAACTTTTTATAATGATAAAAATTAAGTTTTATGTTATAACTCAACTTCATTCCCGTTCCCGTCTTCATAACCGTCGTGGAATAAAATCACATCCCCATCCCAACGGGGAACGGGGATCCCCAACGGGGAAAGGGGGATTTTTTTCCCGTTTATATAAGTTATTTTAAATCAAATACGCAAAAGACCACACACGTTAAATTTATCATATTTCCAATAAACATAAAATCAAAGGAACTTTAATTTAATACAAAAAAAATCACAACATTATATAATAATTAATAGCCTAAAACTAAAAGAAATTCAATTTAATTCGAAAAATACTTGACGTCATACGTACCAAAACATATAACGAGTAATATAAAACCATATACGGTAATATACAAAACATAAGCGTAATTATGTTTTGACTTGACATCGAAAATAATACACACTAACATCGAAAATAAATAAAAATTTAGATTATAAACCTAGGTAGGAAATATGAAATTGTGAATTACCAATTTAGTTAAAATAAATAATATATATATATATATAATTTATTAATTAATATATAACGGGTACGGGACGGGACGGGATGGGGCGGGGACTGCGATACCCTTCCTCGTCTCCATCCCTGGTTTGAGAAAAACGAGGATCCCGGTCCCCGTCCGCATCCCCGATTTAGCGGGGAATCCCCGTCCCCGACCGGAACGGGTGGACCGGGTTCCCCGACGGGTCGGGGACAATTCCCATGACTATTCAATTTTTCATAATCCACTCGACTCTAATTTTGGTTTTATTTTGCCGTAATGTGAATTAAAATAGGGCTTTTTAACTATGATTGTAACCGTTTTGTAATTAAATCTCGTGAACGTTTGAAATCTATTTTTAAACAATCATTTGAATCTTCTAATAAATACAATGCAGCGAGATCCATTTTAATTTTAATGTTGTATTTTATTTTTTGTCTTTATCGATTTTATTAGTTTTGAAAAAATAGACTTTATTTTTTGTAAACTTTCTTTATTTCAGATTTTATTTTAAATTATAATATAGGTTTAATAAGAAAATTAACCAAAATAACCAAAATAATATCATTTTTGAATTTTAAGTAATCATGCTTTAATCAATTGTATTAACCGCATAATAATATGTTTTTAAGAGTTTTTGTTAAATGCTTTATAATATAGTATAGATATTTTATTTCTCTTAAAAATAAAATAAAACCTAATGGTCTTTTGTATTTGGAATGATTAAGTTTTTAAACAATTTTTTGAAACAAATAAATCATTGGACATTCCAAAAATTGTTAAATAAATTCTTGGACATTCTAAACTTATTAGATAAAAACTGATAAAATAATGGAAAAAGTCCGAAAAAACCCAACGGACTTTCCTACTTGAATGATTAAGTCCCTAAATAATTTTTGAATGAAAAAAATACTTATATCTATGAAACTAAACAAATATATTCATAAGAAGGTGCCACTTAATACATGGAGGGTATCAGCAACATCTGAAGTTGTACAATTAAATTTCTACACTAAATCGGCAGCAAAGATTTAAAACCGCCCTAACTTCAAACCCTGCCTCTATGCTCTGCATAGAAAACAACCCCAAAACCACTTGAACTGATCTTATTAGCAAGGTTGAAGTAATCTGTAGCTTTTGAAAGCTCTTAGGGGGTGTTTGGATTAGCTTATTAACTTATAACTTATTGACTCTTTGGAAAAGTCCTTATAAAAAATTGATAAGTTATTACCAATGTCACAGGAATAAGTCAATAAGTTGTTTTTATAAGCTAATCTAAACACCCCCTTAATATCATAACTTTGTAGATTTGTCAATTGTTACACATGTAAAGCTAGAAGGCACCAGAAGTAAGGGCTCTACAGTCTGAACCTCTAATCGAAGAACCATTGATTATATTATTAGATATGTTTACATTATTAGATATGTTTCCTAGATATGTTTATATTATTAGATATGTTTATATTATTAGATATGTTTTTTTTGGCTTTTCATCATGGGCATCCTAAATCTCAGGACCGGCCCTGCCTCCTAGTGTGACTCCTTGAAGAGTCCAACTATTCATATAACAACAAGTAGAGGAATATCCATATGCTTCAAATAGATATATATGCTTTATAATTCAAAATGAAAGACGAGTGGTTCAACCACCATCTCCAAGACTGACTCGCATGCCTATGAATACAATACATTACCGTCTAAATTACACGACCCCAAATGAATGACCGACACACTCAAACATGTAATTTACAAATAAATGCGTCATAATTGCATATAACTTCAAAAACTCAATATAGAACAAAGTAAATTGGGCAAATATTCCCAAGGCTCATTAGAGTCAAAATCGAGCCAAAAGCTCAACAACTCAAGTGACTATTTTATAAAAGTCACTAAAAACAATAAAATATATTAACCGACGTTTCATGCAAATACATGCTCCAAAACACGATTAACTCAAAAACTCGTCTTTCGTTGGGACAAACCACTTTCCAACTAAAATCATACTTTTTATATTTACAACTGTCCTATAATATAACAATATGCATTTTCCAAACTAAATACACCAAAAATGCATTTATTACCAAATAATCTACGTTTATAAAATAAATTACCAAAAGAACTCATACTTATGATTTATTTATCAAAATGCCCAAAACCCAAATATAAGCATTTACATGATTTATAAAACCAAATATGTAAAACTCACCGAAGAACCCACACATTTGATAAATAGCAAGTAAAATATATTAATACTTCAAAATGGACATTTTTTTTTTGTCATTTACATAGTGTTCACAAAATCAACTTAAACTCACATTCATAGGTTAGGTTAAACAGAGGTTCCAACCCATTTATGCTTCCAAAGTTGTGGAGACTTTAGATTCACAAACAAGACTTCTAGATCTATGATGCCAAGTTCTTAAGAACACGTAATCTACACCTAAACTCAACAAATATATCACCAACAACAAAATGAGGGTTGAAGATACATAAAATAAAAACCCCAGGTCAAAATTTGAAGATATAGGACTTACCTTCTACCACTAGGAGCTCAATATCCACCAACAGCTTTAACCCTCATAGATATCAATTTGAAGAGCTTAAAAAATCAGAACCATAGCAATTTGAATCGTCCAAATAGAGTAGAAATGAAGAAGTTATGGCTAAATGAAGAAAATTTCGATTTTAAGCACTGCAGGTCGCCCGCGATAGTGACAGACGACTGTGCCAATGTCATTATCGTCGAACACAATAACCCGGATTGTACTGAGGGATCCCCCTCTGGCGATCTTGACATGTGATGGTGATACTATCACTCTCGCCAGACACTACAACCTCAAGTGTACCGAAAGTGTTTTTCTTACTTTTCACCCGCTTGAGTCCGATTCTCGTCTAAAAGATAATACCCAATATAATCAAACTTCAAAAATACTTAATTAAACTATTCTAAAAGTGAAACACGCATAGGACTCGGGATTTCACTTTACCAAAGTTCTGGTTGTTATATTATACCATTGTCACTACTACATGGCACATTCGTCGGGACCATCAAATACTCGGTATCCTTGGTGCTACGGTGACAAATGTCACAAACGTATGACACAATAGTCGAGACGACCATACTCTTAGTATCATAGGTGTTACTATGACAAATGTGACTATCTCATGACACTATAGCCAAACTCCAAAATTAGCTTTTCTTTACTGGATCACTCGGTTGATACAGAAAGGTTCCAGGGCTTAATGAGGTTTTTATTTGATCTTTGGAGAAAAAGGAAACGAGCTCAAAGGAAGCCTGAAAGTTGGTAATCGAATAAAGAAAAACATTTCTACAAAGTGGCTCGACCCGTACCCAAACCACCCTGGTAGGTAGCCATGCGGCTATACCCGCATAAAGAGCCGCCTTAGAATCTGTTTCATGGCGTTGCTGTGTTCCCATGCACATGAAAAATTATTATGCAACCATAAAAGAATTATGCAAACCGTCACATGAAGTCCAATGCATCCACGTGGCATCTAAATTTAATTATTCCTTTTCTTTTGTTATCTTTCCTAGTTGATTTGGATTTGTTTTTTATTTTTGTAATTATCTTTATTTGATAAGATTAGTAATTTTAGTAATTATCTTTTCTTAGTTTATTGATAATCTTTTCTATAGTTTAGATTATAAATAGGGTTTGTTTCATTTACTGAAAAATAAGTTATTATCAATAAAATTTCTTTTCCTTGAGAGTTTTTAAGAGTTTTTCTTAATTTATCGAGTTTTACATTTCGTAATTCTCAAACCCAAATGGTTTAGATGTTTGTCGATCCTTCCACAAAACCCCGCTACGTCATCGGTTTATCACTTTCTTTAACTAGGACAAAAATCAGGATGCTACATATAATTTTGCTTACATTTAAATACGTACACTTTGTTTATTTATACAATCTTTATAGTTTGGTTTACATTTTGAATATTTGGTGTTTGTGGGAAGTTTTTCAATAAATAGTTATATAATCTTATTTACCAATTGGTCGTAATTATCCGCTCTTGGCAAGAATTTTTTACCACGCTTGATAATCAGTTCTTCAAAAAGATTATAACTAGGCTTATCTGACTGGTCTTTGTTGAATATTGTGGAAAACTCTTAATTAGGGTTGCGTATATTGCATTCAATATATAGATATTCAAGTTACATAAGGATCCCTATACTATACAGAGATGTATAAAACAACCGTAAATAAAAGCTATTTAACACACCCCCGTAGTTTGAGCAGGGGAACTCTAATGTTCAAACTATTTCTAAAGTCAATAAAATGTTGAGTAGGTAGACCCTTTGTAAAGATATATAATGTTCAAACTATTTCTTTGACCAAGTCCTGGTCCCTCTAGCATAACTGGTTACATTTGCCCATCTCTAGCAAACAACATTAAGTGGTAGTATGTTTGGTGGTATAGAGGAGCACATGCCCGTTCCTGACATTTTATGGGCCATGGGCGAAATGTAAAAATGGGCCCTTGTTAAGTATGATTTTTTTAATATATTGTTTTTATCATCAGAAATAACATTGACTTTAAAAAATACTAATAATTTATATAAAGTTGTTTTATGGGTTTTCTTATATGCAAAATCATTAAATAATTACTTCTAGATCAATATAATCTGTCATCTCATTATTACATAACATCGTAAATCTGTTCCACCATCAAGCATATTCTATGATATGCCTTTAGTATATAGATTGACATCATTTGGTATAACAATGTTGAGTTCTTGACTATTCAAGCTTCAAAGTAACACTTTATGTCAATCAATATAAATCAATTGAGTTTTCATGTCACATCATGTTAATGTCTTCATCACCATTTTAAACTTTTAAGATTGAAACAATTTTTTAGGAACCTCAATCTTAGAATCAAAACTCTATATCTTAGTTATAGTTTGAGATTTTACTGTTGTTTTAGAGATAAGAGAATACCTAAAATTCATGCACTTAATATTAGGTAATAAGGAGTCAATAATGTAAGGAAAAAACATTTTTAGTTTTGAAATTCTAAATATAGACATAAGTTAATACATGTTTGGGACTTTAATATAATGTTAAATTCTTTTTGGATCATATTAGATAGTAAAAGACATTGTGTCTCTTTTATTTATTAATTTCTTTGAACTACTACTATATATTATAAAGTATACATGAAAAAATCGGGCCTCTATTTCTTTTGGGCCCTGAGAGTACGTCTGGCCCGCCCTCCCCCAGGGATGACACTGGAGGAGCAACCATCTCAAGGGGTGCCTCCAGTGGTTAAGGTAAAGAGAAGAGAAGAGTGTTTTAGATATTTTTGTTTTTTGGTAAAAAAACGTAAAGACATAAGGAAGTGGTCAAATGACAAGTACACTCTCAGATCTAACAAGCAGATGGTGGACGAACTTTAGGGTGACCGGATGAGAGACCAATTGCAAAACAAAATGCATATCTTGACCATTTCTTGTAATAAATGAAGTTGAGAGACCAATTTTATAATGAACTCAAACCATCTGGACTTAATTCATATTTTACTCTATTATCTAATATCATTAAAGAATGATAAATAATGTCATGTTATCATATTTTTAATGTTAATACTATATGTTTGGGGAAAGAGTTGATTACCGACAATCCTAATCGGCCTCACACGAAACTTGCCTTCAAAGACAAAAATGTGAGGGGGCATTTTTTGGCTCACTCAATTGGGGGGGGTAAACTCGGGAACTGTCCAGTTAATACTACATATTCATAATTTATGTGCTAATATTTGACATGATTGGCTCTACTCAATATTTTGAGAAGTTAAAATCAAACAAACCAAATATATCTCACTCTTGGTGGAGTCTTGGGATGAGACGTACGTAGATTTGACCTCCAATCTTGTGAAAAGTGCGCGTAATAAAATATGCAGAATTTGGTAAAACAAAAAAACGAGTGGAAAGCCAGGAGGTCGGAAAGGAAGATTCGACGAAAAATGGAACTAAGTAAGCTTCTATCGTAAGTCTATTTGATTAATGTTTATTTCAGTCGTTCAAAAACAAATAAAATAAAATAAAATAGTAATTTTATCACAAAAAATATGCAAAACAAAAACTGTAACATAATTATAAACTTGCTTTTTGCAGTCGTGAAATATAAGAATTTTTTTTTGACAAATAAAAAAACTAAATAAAAAATAAAATTTTTCTTTCTCTCAATTAAGTGCAAACATATAAGTATTGAAGCAAAGTACACATGTTACTTTCGGTTTAAACAAAATAAACTTTGAAGTACAAAATTTCACAAAGGATACACACCCGTGGATACGACTAAATGGGGATGTTCTTTTTGCTATTTGAGAACCAAAAAGCTTGTGAACCACAATCAAAATTAAAAGAATTATGATAAGATCAACTAAGAGTTGGACATGTATTCTTTCTTTATAAAATAGTTTGTAGCTTGCAGACCTTAATCAAAGAGATTGTTGTATATAGCTGACATTTTTCTTTACCGATACCTTATACAATGTACCTATGAATGGAACATTTAATCAAACAATTTTTTTTTGATTTGCTTGTTGATTCATAATCTGCTTCTTATTTGATATATGACCTACTAGTCCTTAAGGTAGATAGTGACTGATCTTTAGAAGCTTTACTCTGGTTTTTCCATTGGTTTCTCCCATGGGGGAGGCACATATCTTGGAGGCCTCGGCCTCGGGTACACAAACACTTAAACATTATGGTATTGTGAATATGCAACATACGCGGAATCTGACATCCTATACAGAGTTTTTAACTTCTTATGTCTATGAAGGAAAGTAGGTATTAGATATCAGAATTCACAATATATGATTGATTATCTTTTTAATATATTCCAATAATCATAAATGCTGCCAAATAAGTTGTTGGAAGGATCTTCCCTAATAAAATTGTTTGTTTAGAGATGTTCATACATAGAGATGCACAATAACCGGTATAGACCCGTCCTTGGGCCCCATCCTAAAAAGTCAAAGTTTAATCATCAAAAGAGCAAATATCTGTCTTTGACCGGCCATGAAGTTGAACACAGGGCCATGATCAATCTTTTGGCATGTTAGACTGTACCAGGTTTTGTAATTGTATAATATTGTTTAATATACATAAAAATGTAGTTTGACTAGGTTTCTCGGACTTTATTTACTCTTTTGGCTCGCCTGTATTTGGTCCAAATGAGGATGGGTCGTAACCGAGTTTCTATCTCTTTCTCTCTATAAAAATAAGACTGGTCGGTCATTTGAGTAATGACCCTCACTTTAACCGATCCTTTTTATGTAGGGTCAAACCTATTCCATGTCCTCTGTCCAATTTGTGCATCTTATTCATGTTTTTTTTTTTTCAAATCAACCTTCTGAATTACATGCGAATAATTGATACAAGTCTCTTTCTTTTTGTCAAGTTACCAATTGATATTTTTCCAAAAGTAGGTCAAAGTCAATTTTTTTGATTTTGCATCATGAATTTCTTAATTATAGAAAAATGTTTTTAGTCAAACCAGAAACATAATATTTATATTCTAACAAATTTCGATCAAAACATATGTATATTAAGTATTAACAAAATTAAACCGATAAAAATAAAGATGATTATTTGAAATTATCAAACCCTAATGATAAATTATATTAACTAATATTTGTATTATTCAGATGATTCAAGATACAAATTATTATAACGCATAAAATACAAAATATAATGATTTTACAAATCATGTCTAGCTCAGTTGGTTTTCCAAGGACGGTAACATCCTGGGGGATTGTGAATAGATTTCAATCTACCCGGGTTCGAATCTAAGGGGAGTCAAATTGAGGGCATGAGGAGTACCCAGTCCTTGGGCTGGTCCAGTCTTTGACTTGGCTGCCCTCCAGCCCAATCTTAGACTATGGTTAGGCTCTAAGTTCAGCGTAAGCTGAGCCGGAACAACGACGGATTAGTGGGCTGCCCGTGGATGCCCGATACCACCGGGGAGGCGTGCATGCGTGTGTTCGTGATAGTCGTTTATTGGTTCGATGACGCTGTGCCTTTAAAAAAAAAAACAAAATATAATGATTTTATTTAACATTTTTTTAAAATTAAAAAAAAATTACATTTAATTTAAGAAAATCATCTTAAGACGACCTAATAGTAAAAGAATAATTGAAAACAGAATTAATCGTTGCAACCAAACTTCCTAATTAAACCCCATTTCCACACACAGACACCGCCAGCATTCGGGAAGCCCCAAATTGGACCCAACGAAGACACCCAGTTGAATCTCTCACTAATCCCCCCCCCCTTTTATCGTTCGTTGCTTCATTCTTGAATCCAACAACAAGATTTTGGTTTTCAATTTCTTGTTTTTGTTGATTTTTTCATCCCACGGCTTTTGACAGAATCGTCGGCAACGAGTTGTTTTGCATTCCAAGCTCGCGATTGACTCTGTGGAGGGTGCGTAAACTGATTTCTTATTTCAAGTGAAATTAGTTAGGGTTTTGGTTTTTTTTATTGTTTATGATTGATTATATATGTGTATCTCTTAGGGTCGTTTATAAATTCATGAGAATTTGAGGTTTTTAAGCTATATTTGGTTTTTGAGCAGGAGGATGCTAATGATGATAAGATGAATCAAGGCGTTACTGATACCATAACCACACTGGACCCGAATTCATTTGAGGTAGGGATTAAGCTCCTTTTTGTTAAATCTTTATTGACACCCACAGAAACAACAAGTAACATGTGTATATAACTCCAATCTATGCATATGATTTGTTGGTTAGTTGATTTTCAAGGTTGAAACAGCATTGAGTTGGTTCTTATGGGTTCAAATATTCAGTTTATAACTATAATGGCCTTTAAACAAAATTAGGTTGTTGCCAGTCAAAAGTTTGTTCTAAGTGAATTAGCTTGTCATAAACCATGGGAAGAAAGAAGCCATATGAAATTTACTTAGTTTATATGAGTCATTTCAGTTATGCATCATGATGCATATATGCCTCAGTTTCGTCAATCTTTATTTAAAAGGTATAGGTATAGTTATTTATGGATGCTCAGCCACTGATATTTGATTTAAATGTTAATGCTCTCACATGTTGCACACCTTGGAAATAGTCTTTTTGTATACTTGTCCCACCACGGATGCCTAAGGACTCACGTAAAAGCACATAACCAAAGAGATCACATTACCTCTTTCATGTCCAAAACCAATAGAGGGAGTAAACAAGATAGCATTATAAATGGTAGGGGAGGACAACACATACCATGCATCCCTGGTAACAAATACCTCAACCAAGAGCAATCTAGAGAAAGTTGGTTTTATCATATCGCTAATGGACCTTTATGGGCCAAACTATAATAGACAGATCGTTACCTTACTATTATCTTAATCAAATGGGCACATTTTTGGGTAATGTTAAGTCATGGTGTCCAATGTTCAACAAACACTAATTCCCCATTTTGTGGATTCAATGAGTGACAACTAAGCTTTTTCACTATCTTTGCTGCAGAGCTGACATTTAGTGGTTATTACTGTTAATATTCTTTACGCCTTTCCAGTCTCACCTTGTAACTTATTGCAAGCACTCTTATGTATTGTGATTGTTTCATTGTATATGTCAACTTGCTCCTGCATGGCTTAATTGTTTACTTAGATGCTAGCTTTCTTGATTGATTTTTTGATGATGGTGTTTATGAACTAAAACCAATTCTTGGTCCTTTTAATTCTTATAAGCATCATACTGTTGATCCGAGCCATGGACAAGCACCATCAAGTTATGCCCCATCTACCAGCTCTGACCCCGCATCCTGGACCATGTACGGAGCTGTTAACGAAACCACAGGGAACAAAACTTATCCCAGTACCAGCTTTAACCATGATCAACATTCAGAACCCCACCCAAGAAACATTCAAGATGGAGAGACTGTGGCATCTGCTGGCACTGTGTCAAGTTCTGGAACAGCTAGTCTAGAGTATGCCAACTATGCAGCATACCCGAATAGTGATCCATATGGGTATGGAAGCACAGGATATACAGGTTACTATAGTAGTTATCAGCAGCCGCCAGCTCAATCATATCCTCAGCAGCAGCCAACTCAATCATATACTCAGCAGCCGCCAACTCAATCGTATCCTCAGCAGCAGCCAACTCAATCATATCCTCAGCAGCCGCCAACTCAATCGTATCCTCAGCAGCCGCCAACTCAATCATATCCTCAGCAGCCGCCAACTCAATCGTATCCTCAGCAGCAGCCAACTCAATCGTATCCTCCGCAGCAGCCAACTGAATCATATCCTCAGCAGCAGCCAAATCAACCGTATCCTCAGCAGCAGCCAAATCAGTCGTACCCTCAGCAGCAGCCAAATCAATCATATCCTCAGCAGCAACCTAATCAAACATATGCGCCTACAGGAGCCTATCAAAGCACAGGTGCTCCTCATCAGCCTATTTCCTCATTTCAGAATACAGGTTCCTATGCTGGACCTGCCAGTTATTCAACCACTTATTACAATCCTGGTGATTATCAGACATCTGGTGGTTACCCAAGTGCGAATTACAATAGTCAGACAAACTCATGGAATCAAGGAAGCTATGCAAGCTATGGCCATCAATATCCAAACTACTCTACAGAATCTAACGTTGCTTATAGTGCTCAAAGTGCTCCTCCTGCAGCACCCATCCAATATCAACCGGATTATAATAAACAATGGACAGATTATTACAGCCAAACGGAAGTCACATGTGCTCCTGGGACTGAAAATTTATCTTCTAACAATGCAGCCAATCTTGTATCTCCTCTTCCTGCTGTTGCCAGTGGGTATTCTGCTTTAAGCAGCCAGCATCTGCCATCTGCTGCTCCATCTTCTTGGAG
This sequence comes from Silybum marianum, assembly GCA_036898165.1. NCBI lineage: Eukaryota > Viridiplantae > Streptophyta > Magnoliopsida > Asterales > Asteraceae > Silybum > Silybum marianum. The sequence continues at coordinate 45,170,322 of CM072529.1, read as the reverse complement.
GCCAGAAACTGGCTTATCTGAGCTGTCCTCAGTGCAGGTTTGGGGATTGCTTTTCCCGTATATTCAATAATAGTGTGATGCCTGGATTTTTTATTGCAAAGTAATTGTAGTTTGTAGGAGATTAATCGTATCTAACTGGCCTTTCAAACTTCTAATTTGAAAAAAAAATCCGGATTGCATCCAAATAAAATATAATACATAAAGCTAACGTTATTTATGCTGCTGTGTTATTCCAGGGTTTGATGTACCTGTAGAAGTTCTAATTGTAATTTGATTATTATGTTATTCTCAGAATCAGCAAGTTTCTTAAGCTTTAGAATGTGTTTAATAGTATCTATAACCTGAAAAGTTACATATAATGTTTCCCCTGGGATATAAAAATATAGAACTAGTCTAGCATATTTCTACTTGCTTAGTCGGTCCAGGTGCTCACATGTTGCATGGAACCATAGAAATTGGTGAAATTCTTTTTCTTCATATAAATACTCAAAATTTACTTTATTATTTGTGCCCAAGTAAACAGTTATAGATAGCATTTGTTCTTGTATTCAGTGACTCAGAATCATATTTATTACCATTTTAAAATTCCAATATCCCTGCTAGTTTGTTGAAGGTTTCTGAGTTATTGGCTGAGTTATTATACATTCAATAGCTTGTGCCTTACAGGAATGACACTCTACCTATATTTTCAGCATTTTCAATGTATAAGAGCTAATTTCTTATTATGCATTTCATCCGATATAAAGGTCCATTCCTATTCTAAATGTTGCTACTTGTAGAAATTTGGCTCAATGAAACTCTTTTTGTTCCTACAGGTATCGTGTGGCAACATATTCCTTTCCAGTTTGTGTTTAATTTTGCACTTATGTCAACTCTATTTATGAACATTTTTTTGGTAACTATTTCCATGTTCACACAGTTTAATGTAGATTTTCAAAATCAAGTTTCCGAAACCAGTTCTCTTATAAAGTATTGATGAATCCCTGATGTTAAATGAGATTGCTGTCTAAACTATGCTATCTTAATTGGTCATGTTAGTTTTCCCTACTTCCATGAGAGAATAGAGCCCTTCTCTCTCTCTCTCTCTCTCTCTCACACACACACACACACACTTACACTCAGACAGATATGCACTCCCCTCATCCCTGGTTGGTTAACCAAAAAGAAAAGGGGCTAAGACCTTGAGAGTAAGAAGGGGAAAAGAAGAGGAATGTGTCAATGAAGCTCGAGAGATGCTGATTTGAGTGAATTGATTTGGGTCATTCATTGTTTTTTGTTCTGTTTTGAGAGATTAAATCTCACATCCCCAAGGTTGTCCTAACTTGGTAAAACAAACCTCTGTCTGCTATGTGTTATTAATTACAATTTTCATGAAATAACTGTCTATGATGCATGGGTTCACAAGGCCATATGCATACTAGACGGTGTACAAATGAAAAAGGAGTTAAGTTGTTTATTATGGGGGTGAGGCTTGAGAAACTTGTAAGGCACTACATTGGGCATGGATGGTCACAGATTTGAGTCATGAAACAAAAGTTCCATACAAAAGAACACTAGATATAATATAAACACTTGTCTCCCACTCTCCCTAACACTTGCAAAGATGAGGTGCCTTGGTGCAATGGTGCATCCTTTAATAGGTTCTCTCTTCTTGGCTACTTTAGTGGAAGTTGATGTGTCTATCCATATAGTCAAAGAACGTCCAAGATCTATCTTTTGTAATATGTATGCATATTTACATGCATACATCCATTCATCCATCTATATATACATTCATAAATCCATACATTCAAGCACAACCATATATATAATGCATGCATACATATAGACAACCTTACATCCATACATACATATATACATTCATGCACACATACTTACATGCATACATCTGTTTATCCATACATCCATACATACATACTTCCATGCCTTTAGCAATAAAACAAAGACAAAAAAACTATCATATGCAAACAAGTTGAATAAAAATCTGGCATCTTTGTATACGTAGTTCTCAATAATTTAGTTGCTTCTGTAGCTCAGTTTGTTTGAACTCGTGTAATTCATAGGCAAGGTGCGGTGTAAAACCTTGAAATGGCCATTAGGTAAAGCTCTAATAACAATTAAAAAAGTTGCCTTTTGTTTATAAGGCCTTTTATGGCCACATATCTTTCTGGCTAAGGAATGAGAAATCCTTCTACTATATTTATGAGATGCATACAACTCATTGTGGATATGGACTAAAATATTTTACGATTCTGTTCTCAGCCTAGTGCAGCAATTAACAATGTTCAAGAAGGATACTGGAACCATGGGGGTCAAGGTTTGCAAAATTATCATGTTAGTTCCGTGCAATCGAACTTTCAGAAGCCTTTGGATTCAAATCCTATTTCCGGAAGCTTCCAGGATCAACGAAAGCCCGAAGTCCCTCAACGACAAGTTGTACAATATTCAGCTTCTCAGCAGGTGTCACAGACTTATCAATCATCTCCACAAGCTGCAATACCCTTCGATTCAGGCAGGCTGAGCAAAGTGCAGATTCCAACAAACCCTAGAATCTCTTCAAATTTGCCCGTGAGTTTGCCCAAGAATGACAATGCTTTAATTGGTGGAGTGGCCAAGCCAGCTTATATCAGTGTCTCACTTCCAAAGACTAATGAGAATGCATCATCGCATGTTGCTGCAGATTCTGCGCTTAAGGTGAGACCAGATCTGGATTTAAAAAACTTATGGTTGTAATCATATATTTTATGTTAGGGAAATTTTTAACTAAGAAACTAATATCCTCTCGGTGCTAGACCTCCTTAGCTGCAAGTTTGCTACAGAAAAGTTCTCAAACTGTTATAAGTTATGACTTCTCTAGTTCCTCGGTTCTTCACCTCCTCCAGGTCCAGTGGATCATTTTCTATTTAGGCATGCTAGAGAGTCCATGCTTTGAGTTGCATTATACACAAAAAATCATTAAAATGTATATTATCAATATAAGTTCATTATTTTCCAAATGGTCTAATATTCAACATAGCTCAGATGTTACCCTCAACATGCCTGCATAACCCTACCTTTTTGGTGTTCTCAGTTGTAAATATTTTCACTGAAACTATTCTGTTAAATGATTTTATATATATGATATAGACCAGTTATGTGTGTCAACATTCAACTCATCCATCACTTCCCCCTTGTGAAAGGTTTATTATGTTGCACCTTTCAGTACAAAGGTGTGAAAAACATTACTTCTACATTCATGTTAAGTTCTGGCTGTGCTTAAAATGTTCAATCCATCCCATATTTAGTTGTGTGTATGACTTATATATATATATATATATATTTCTACTCACTTTCTAGAGATGACGGAGCATGGTTTTGAGTGTGTAGGCCTGTAGGGGTTTATAAGTGTAACTACGTCCTAAATCACTTATGCTTCCAACTTTTCTGTGCTACATGTGAATTCTGTTTGTGTTTCAGACTTTCAGTTATTTTTGGTGATGCATATATTGGTTTCAATGATTCTTGACATTCTATTGGGACCCATGAGGTTGGAACGATTTAGGCGGTGAGAGAAATATGGCATCAATTTTATGCTTTTGCACTCCACTGTCTTCCAGCGGGGGTAGGCTAACCCTCGTCTGGCCTAGTGTAGTTGTCATTAGTACACTTGCATGCAAGTGAGTCATAAAATCTGAACAGGATGGAATGATGTTGTTTCCCATCCTTCTACTAACTATATATATCTTTCTCCTGATGTCAACTAATTTTGACACTGCTTTTCCTACATATGTTTGTGTATGGATATATACATTATATAGAGGGAGGTTCAGGGGAAAACACTAAAAAAAGAGAAAACTGAAGAACACCCTGGGATCCCTCCATCCGGACGGTATGCACTAATGCATAAAAGCGTTTTTTGTTCCTATGCACCAATGCTTCTATCATTACATATGCATTGATGAATATTCACAAATCCATGTTACAACTTACCCGTATGCATTAGTGCATACCGTCCAAATGGAAGGCTCCCAAGGTGTTCTTCAGTTTTTTTTTTGGCATTTTCTCTTGAACCTAACCCTACATATATATATATATATAGTTATGTGCATGTGTGTGTGTACTGAAAGACATGGGAACCCACATCCAGGTTAAAGAGTATATGAATTGAGTTCTTACAGCGTTCTAGGCAAGCTCTCCTTATATGTTTGTCCCAAGTTAAGTCATAAGTGCTGGCACCTTGATTTCGAGTGTTTGCATCATTCTTCTTTTATCCTATTTAATATTTGAAACTAGTTTTACTTATTAGTACGAGGAGCCAAAGTGTAATGACAATGGAAATATTGAGAGACTATTAGCTAATTGTAGGGATGAGGGTAACCATAGGCTTATTGTGATTAACAATACAAACTGTCATTAGAAAAGTAAGTGTTTGATTTTGGAGGATGTCTATGGAAGGAGAAGCAGATGAACCCTAAAACCTGTAATAATCTCATATGAACATGTCATTTTTTTCCGTATATAAAAGACATCCCAATCATCAGCTGGTGAATGTGGTAGTATGAGACGGCTAGGAGCATGAAAACTATTGTTAACTGATTCACATTTATCCTTCCCCTTTCCATGTTAAAAACATGTTTTGTTACTGGCAGTGTAATCATTTCTCATAATCGTCTGGATTTCCTTGGATTTGAAATAATGGGTCCTAATTAACTTATAACATAATAAGTTCTTTCTGTACAGTGATGGATGATGTCATTGACTAATTGTGTTGCTTGCAGCCTGGTGTTCTTCCCAAGTCACTGCGTGGATATGTGGAAAGGGCTTTGGCTCGCTGCAAGGATGATAGACAGATGGCAGCTTGTCAAGATGTCCTCAAGGAGGTAAGTTGTTTGGCTAATGTATGAACAACATGGGTTGGTTTTATATCTTAATTTTTTTTTAAACATTTTTAAAGCCACATCTTTTTCCTCTTTAAGATCTTGGGCCAATTAATGAATATCGTATTTAGTCTTAGGAATAATATGTTGTGTTGTTACTTTTGTTCATATTTATGTTGCTTAATTGTACTTTACTTATTGGAGAGTATTTTGATCTTCCTATTGATACTTTTATTTGATTATTTCAGGTTATTACCAAGGCAAGTACTGATGGTACTCTTTGTACACTAGACTGGGATACAGAGCCTCTTTTCCCACTTCCTAATACCAATGCGATTAATAACGAGTATGCTCTTTAACTTCATATACAACAATAGATATGTCTATATTTGGTCATCTTGTTTTTCTCTTTAAACATGATCATATGAATATATCAATCTTTGCTGGATAAAAGCTCTCATTTGATATGATGCTTTAGCCTCAGAGTATTTTGTGCTTGTAGATCGGTCCTTAAAACACTTTTTGTTGTTACAGTACTTTGAATAATTCAATTCCGCCATCATCACCGATGAAGAACAGAAGAAGTCCAAGCAGGCGTACCAAAAGTAGGTGGGAGCCTTTGCCAGAAGAGAAACCAGTTGATAAACAAACATCTTTTACTCCAAATAGTGTAAAATATAGTGGAGGCATTCAAAACCACGAAAGGGATAAGCAGGTTTGTATATAATTTAACACGTGCTTGTTTATAATTTATATTTATCTCATTAAGATGGTTTATCATCTCTTCTAGTGCATCTTAATGACAATATGCTTTTCGTTGTTATTTATAGATTCAAAATACTAAGATACCACATGATATATATCCTATTTGTATTTGTTTTTTCTACAGTTTCCAACAGGACCACCAGAGAACAAGGATAATAAATTTAATCACCTTAAATTTTATATATCAAATCAGAAAGAAACAAATAAAGGGGTTTTTAGGCCCGCTAAGAGGCAACATATTGGTGATGGTCGTAGTGGATCCAATAATGCTGACTCATCCAGTGATAGCGATAAAGAACAAAGTCTGACGGCATACTACGCTAGTGCAATTACACTTGCGGATTCACCTGAGGAAAGGAAGAGACGTGAAAGTCGTTCAAAGCGTTTTGAAAAGAATCATGGCAATCGATCAGCAGCATATAATCCTACAAGAACCAAAAACGTTGGAGGTGGAAACTTATATAATAGAAGGGCATCTGCATCTGTGTTGGCAAGTAGTAGTAGTAACAGTTCCAATGATGGTGCCAGTAGGGCAGTTGAAGATATCGATTGGGATTCTCTTACTGTTAAAGGAACTTGCCAAGAAATTGAGAAACGTTACTTGCGACTCACTTCTGCACCCGATCCTGCCACTGTAAGTCTTCTGATTCTTTCTAGGGGTGTTAAAAAACCTGCTCAAACCGGTTGAACCAAGTCAAACCGGACCGTTTTTGGTGGTTTGAGCGGTTTGGTCTGCGGTTTAAATATTTTTTGAGCGGTTTGGACTGAACCGACCACCAAAATACACATGTATTAATTATGTTTAGTTTACTGTTGTTGGCTTAACACTTGAAAAGTCCGTCCAAGGCATTAAGGGTGCGTTTAGTTGTGGAAAAATTTCCAAGGAAAATGAAAATTTAGAAAACCTGTTTAGTTCATTCAGTTTCCAAAAAATTTCCAAGAAAACAAAAATTTTCATTTTCTAAAATCCTATGTAAATTAGAAAACTAGTTTTAATGGTTTTCCAAATTTTTGTTTTGTAAAAACTTTTCCAGCGACATTTTGGCCCATGCTCAAAGCCCATACATTACTAATTTTCTAAAAATGGAAAATGAAAACTCCACCATTTCAACCAAACACATTTTCTAAAAATTTTCATAGAAAACGGAGGATGAAAACTCGACTCCATTTTCTGAAAACGTTTTCCGGAACCAAACTCACCCTAAGTTTTTAGTTTTCAACTTCTTTAATTCTCTGCGTTCCCTATATCGGCAAAATTCTGAAAGCTGTCAAAATCAAAATCAAAATTTCAAATTGTCCCTTCGACTTGCTCAATGTTTGTCCCAAATTCCAACTATTGTTGGTGGACTTGTGTAACTTATTTTCAACTTGCTCAAGTTTTTTTAATTTCGGAATAGATGTTTCTTTTATAATTCGGTGTAGTATTTTTTTTAATAATGTTGTATTAGTATAAATTTCATTTTGGAGATAGATGTCATGTTTTTTAGATTAAAGTTCATAATAGGCCCAAACCAGTAGACCAGACCGCCTACTTCTTTCTGTTAGGATTTTCAGCCGAAATGGAATGATGAATACTCCCTCCGTCCCAAAATAAGTGTCCACATTTCTGTTCTTATTTATCCCAAAATAAGCATCTATTTTCAAAAGTAAGTGCCTACTTTCCAATGCTACCCTTAATTATGAGTTGGATAAATCCATTACTCTCTCTATTATTACGGGTGGAGTTGTCATTTAGTTAATTAAAAAGTGTAATAATTGCACATTTCTAAAACTGTCATTTTCATTGCGGATGTTTGTTGCAGGTAAGACCGGAAGAAGTATTAGAAAAAGCTTTGCTTCTGGTTCAAGATTCCCCAAAGAACTACTTATATAAATGTGACCAGCTAAAATCTATTCGCCAAGATCTTACGGTACAACGGATACGCAATGTGTTGACTGTCAAGGTATGCTTTGTATTTTCCCTTTAATCCCTATCGTATTTTACCATAAATGTCCCAAAGTAAGTGTTCACTTTCAAAAATAGATAGTTATAATTTTCTAAATTTCCAATTCTACCCTTAAATTATGATGCACAAATATTTTTAGAGTTTATGCGATGGAATGGAGAAATTCATTATTTGGAAGAATTTGTTGGGACATTTATTAAGGGTAAAATCGTCATTCAGATTATTGAAAAGTGCAATAGTTATACATTTCTAAATCTGTGTGTTTGTTATTGTGGACACTTATTTAGTTATTTTGGGACGAAGGGATTAACATATTTAATTCTTACTGGCATTATTTCTAATTGTCTAGTCTATAATATTCAGGTCTATGAAACTCATGCACGATTAGCAATAGAAGTTGGAGATTTGTCCGAAATCAATCAGGTTTGTCTTCTCAATGTAGTTATATTACTTTGATCATTCAATGTTGTTCATTATTTACTGTTTTTGTTCTATGTTTAAATGAGATCTTAATTTGTAGGGTCATAAATGGACATCCAAAAATCCGCACTATATTAAGTGGTTTTTGCCTGTTATAACCAAAAATACGTGGCATCCAAATTCTTTTCATATAATATCGATGATAAATTGATTTTTTTCTTAACAATATATCGTAAAAAAATGGTGTATGTTTAGTTATAAGTTTACTAAACAATGTTTTTTTTATTTCAAATCATAGTTATATACTTTGGTTATTAAACTATATGTTTGTAAAACTAATAGTCTAATATCAATACATCCTTTTCATATAATTCTAATAAACTATCTAGCAAAATTTAAATGAATATAATATCTTGATCATATTGGAATCCACATCCAATAAAAACAAATATATCTTGCATCGACTAAAAACAATTTTTTTATTGGATGTAAGATATATCTGTTTTATGTTGATTCAACGTTTGTTCTTTTTGCAGTGCCAATCACAGTTGCAAACACTCTATGCCGAAGGAATCAAGGGGTGCCATTCGGAATTTTCTGCATACAATTTACTTTCTGTTATCTTGCACTCTAATAACAACAGAGATCTCTTGTCAGTAATGTCTAGGTATGTAACATGATGTAACGGCTTCGATTCCATGCACATGCTGGCCTATTTTTATATATATATATATATAGAGAGAGAGAGAGAGATAGAGAGAGAGAGAGAGAGAGAGAGGAAAGTTCAAATGCGAACTCAAATTTGGTTGCGAACATGAGGACAAAGGAGCGCGTGACACGTGTCCCATTCAGTCTGAATAATGAAGGGCATTCAGAGTGAATAATGAAGGTGAAGTTCATACATTATTCAGACTGAATAACACTACATTCAGTCTGAATATTTCCCTGAATATGACACACGTTGCGCTCTTCTTTGTCCTCATGTTCACAACCAAATTTGAGTTCACATTTGAACCCGCACCCTATATCTATATATATATATATATATGTTTTTCTAGTGGATTTCTTCAAGTGAAAACTTGTGTTGCATCTTGTAGATTATCGATTGAAGCAAGAAAAGATGCAGCGGTAAAACATGCTCTTGCAGTCCGTGCAGCCGTCACCGCTGGAAACTACGTCTCGTTCTTCAGATTGTACAAGATTGCTCCTAACCTCAATACCTGCCTTATGGGTCAGTCTCCATTTCTTTTCTTTTCCTTGATAAGGTAAACGAGTATATATGTTTTAGAAACAATGATTATGTGTTTGTTTGTCTTTCTGTAGATCTTTATATCGAGAAAATGAGGTATGCAGCTCTGAAATGCATAACTCGTTCATATCGTCCCACACTCCCAGTGTCGTACGTGGCTCAAGTCCTTGGCTTTGCGTCAGATGAAAAAGATGCAACAGGAGGATTGGAGGAGTGTACGGAATGGTTAAAGGCTCATGGTGCGTGCCTTGCCACCGATAATTCTGGAGAGATGATGCTTGATGCCAAGGTATGTTCTAATCCTGAATATCAACACTTCTGTTAAGAGTCCCACATCGGCTAGATTTTGTCCTTTCCTTAAAAGCTTTTTTGGAGATTAATTTATTTAATGGGGTTTTACATATTCTCACATACTTGACCAAATACAATATGTGATTAACGGGTTTTGAGGGTTAAGTTCAAGGGAAAACGCCAAAAAAAAGAGAAAACCAAAGAACACCCTGGGAGCCCTCCATCTGTACGACGGTATGCACTAATGCATACCAGTAATTTGTAACATGCATTTGTGCATATGCACCAATGCTTCTATTTGTAATATGCATTTGTGCATATGCACCAATGCTTCTATAATTATAGAAGCATTGGTGCATAGAAGAAAAAACGCTTGTATGCATTAGTGCATACCGTCCAGATGGAGGGCTCCCAGGGTGTTCTTCAGTTTTTTCTTTTTGTAGTGTTTTCCCTTGAATACTCGAATACCCAATAGCTTAAACGGGATTTGGTATCTGTAAGTTAACGTTTTTGGACGTGCAGGCTTCCGTGGCTACTCTGTTCATGCCAGAGCCAGACGACGCAGTGGCCCATGGAGATGCGAGTCTTGCCGTTAATGATTTTTTGACCCGTTCTTTATCATAAAGCTTGTAAGAAAGAAAACTAGGTTTGCTAACACTGGGGGGATCCCGGAAAAACTGGCCTGGAATTTATACATGGCGTGGTTTTTGATAAGGGGATGAAATGTGTGGAGGTCGATATAGAAAAATACGGGTGGATGGTTTAAGTTGAGATCTAATATGTTATTTTGATTAGAATCGGATGTTTGATTGAAGGAGGAACATTCATATTCTTTTTTTTTTTTATAGAGGCACGATTGTGTATTGCAGATTGATTTGTGGATAATTTATTGTGTTAGTTTTTATTTTTATTTTTATGATTATTAGATTGCTTTATGTTGATGTTGTGTAGGTCTTTTTGTATTAAATAAATTGATTATAATGTGGTCTTTTTTGTAGTAAGAGTGAATAGAGGAAATGAGAAGGGTAAAAGGTTGGGAAATTAAGAATAAATTATTTATATGTGAATCATGTGAAAAATAAGATCACTTGAAGATGTATATGTGAATCAACATTTGGCTGCCTACTTTTTCTATACCAATTGTTTATATATAAAGATGTAGAAGGAGGTTTAGGGGAAAACTTCTAAAAATGAAAAACTGAGGAACATTTTAGTAACTATTCATTTGTACGATATGTATATGATCATACAACTAATTGAAGTTGTTTTTTGGTTTTTATGAACGTGTGTATACTGAATAAATTGCTTACAAATTACTTGTATGTACACATGAATACGGTCCAAATGACTAGTCACCATGGTGTTCTTCAATTTTTTATTTTTTTACGGTTTTCCTCTTTAGTTTGACACTGAAGATGTATGTGTAAACCCATGTTTTCTTTTAAACAAATTATTTACATATAAATAATCCATTTTTATTTTTCAACTTCTTTTGTCTATCATTTGAACTTCCTACCAAGTATTAAGGATGTATCATAGACTTTTTTGACATGGAGATATCTTTTAATATGAACATGTCTAAGGAGCCGTTTACCAAAACTTACCCAGATAAACGTTTATTAAGTCAGATTACCTTACCGGATGAATATGGTAAGGACACAGAATCTTACCCGATAAGAGCGAATTAAGGACCAAGAGTCTAGACTGGTAAGTGAATGCGGCGGCTCTTACCACGGTAAGCACTTATCGGATAAATTGTTGCATATAATGCCCTTTTGTGGACTAAAATCTTACTCGGTAAGTAAATGATAATGTTAAATTTTACAAGTAATCATTTATCGGATAAGTGTTTGGTAAATTGTCCCTAAATGGTTGTCTGACCACTATGTAAGGAACCTCTGGTTTGAAATCATGTTTCAACTAATCGGTCTCAAGATTTTCAAATGAAATGTCGGTTAGTTGCAAGCACTTTGATCGGTTGAACCATACTTAAAAATCCAACATTAGTCATCCGCTTGCTAGCGTTGGCATTTAAATCTGGATGTAATAAAACAAGGTCATGAAACTCGACTTGGAATGTCAAAAATTGTTAGATCTATAGTATTGTGAGAGTATCTCCAACAGCTATAATATAATTTTTCCATAATAGAGTAAAAAAAGTCAAAATTTAAATCAAACTCCAACACCTACTCTATTTTAACAATTCTATACATTAAATATATTAATAAAATATTCAATGCATCTAATAAAGTATTATTTCTCACTCGTACCCATTATTTCTTAACACTAGGATCGTTTTGGAAACTTCAAAATGGTGCACCAAAACTCTTGAAATCAACCAAAAAAACCAAAAAACAGTCTTGAAATCAACAAAAAAAAAACTCTTGAAATCAACTGAAAAAGCGAAAAAGTCTTTCGAACTAGATAAAAAAAACCCTGAAATTTTCCTCGAAATTAAGTAAAAAACTTTAAAAATCTCTCGAAACGATGGAATTAGACTTAAAAATAAATCGATCGACATTGAACGTTAGTAAAAACATGAAAACACGTCGATAAAAACCGTGATTTTTGTAATTATTTTTTGTCTATATTATATGGTGCCACCGTATCAAAAAAATTCTGGGTCCGTCCCTGCCGAGTACCCCGTTGTTTGACGATCTTTGATTTAAGTTAATTTATATAGGTGTTTTTTCCCCTCTCCTGACTTTTTTTTTGAAAGAAAAAGGACCATTACCGGGCTTTGGCATTGCCATCGCCCGTTCGGGTCGCGTTCATTTCATTAACCAGAAGGTTGTTACAGTCATTGTTAATAGCTGCCATAAGAAACGGGGGCATGCTATCGAAAGAAACGTTACAATTTAGGTTACAAACGTGTCTAGCCATTAAGTGGGCCGAGTTGTTTGCATTACGGTTGACCCAATGAACTGATATATACTCTTTGGACATAAGAGTGAGTTTAATATCCTTGACTATATCACCGAATTCCGAGTGAGTTTAATTCCCCTCTCCTGACTTGTATTATAGTTTAACTCGATCTTTTTCATCTTATGCTAAGGGATTATTTGTGTGGGTCTGAATGGTGTCATTCAGAGCCTACATCTGAATGGGTACAGAGATGAGGACTATTTGGTGAATTTTTAAGGTGCTCTGAACGAATCCAAAATACTCTGAATCGTTCATCGTAGCGATAAGCGTCATTTTCCCCCACTGCCCTTCTAACGTCTCCTTCGCACTCTGTCTTTAGTCTTCTCGCTCTATCTCTAGCTCGCTACTGTTGCTCTGGTCTCTCTGATTAATAGCAGGTATGTGAAATCCTTTTATCTATTTCTAGGTTTGAGATAATGATTTATGTGGTGCTTTTGAAACAATGATTTCTATGTTGTTAAAAGGGTGATTTAGAATCCCCATAAGAAGTAATCTAGAGAGACGATAGAGAGAACCTATCTTGGTTTATGATTACCTCCATTGTGTTCCTGTTTTTATTTTCATGAACACCAAGTGCTTGATAAAAGTTTCCAATGAAAAGATATTCAAGTTATAAACTAATTCCCCCATAGGTAGTTTACCACAGATGGTTGTGCTGTGGATCGTTGATTGGTAGGTTAAATTGTATGTGTAGCAATGAATTATCCAGTTTTTCTTGAGTTTGGTGTTGTTCATTGAGAATTTTTAATTTAGCATTATGCCTCCATTAAAACTTTCTGGATAACAGCTGCTGTTTGCACATAGTCTACTCTATTGCTTTTGGTATTATATGATGAATGGTATAGATTGCAATAAGGTTTGAGTTGCTAACTTGGGATGTTACACAGTTACAAATGCAATCCATATTATGATAATTCTAATTGAATATGGCTTTGGTGATAGATACAAATGTTTATAGCTGTGTATATGTCTTTATGTAGTGTTCTAAATGCTATATTGAAGTACTTGTTGTGGCCGTTGGATAAACGGATTCCAGAAGGCATGGATATGTGAGGTTGTTTTCTAGTTTAGCTCTTGATATACAACATAATATTTCTCTCTATAAATTAGTGCTTTGACTGACCCAAATTTAGCAACATCATGGAACTTCATGTCAACATAAATACATAATACAATTAGCTCATTAAAAAGGTTTATTATATGTGGAGAATCCATCAATAATTTGGTATATCACTGTGATGTTGCCAAGACCTTACGGATTCAAGCATTGTCATGTTGCCAATAATGAGTGAAGATTTCAGGACATATAAATTCTAGCACACTTAGCTCATTTTTGCATCTTCGTTTGGGAATGAAATACCATTTGTACGACCTATAATAAACTATATATAAATGTTTTGCAAAGTGATGTATGGTTTATGCTTTTTCTAATTTATATTTGCAAGGTAATTTATTAATTCACAACATTTATCAAGTGGTTTATAGTTAATTTAGCATTAAATTATACCGATGGTTAAAATGGTAATTCTATGTCATTCAGACATTCCATTTAGAAAATTTATCAAACAGTCAATTTTTATTTTGCACTAAAATCATTCTGAGTCTCTTAATCATTTTGCACTAAATCATTCTGAGTCTCTTAATCATTTTGCACTAAATCATTCATTCAACATCTACCAAGTATTGTCATATATACATTTCTTTGATAACAAACTTTTGCAATTTATGTATTTTAACTAGGTTATGGCAAATTTATGTTCAAAATAATTTTTTTCTTTCTTCTCGATGATGTTAAACAAACCCCCCTAACTTCATGGGGTATTGACCAGATGCATACATAGCTTTACGGTTTAACTATTTAAATCTCATATAAAAGTTTTAGGAACCAATGATATGTGTTGATGCATGTATTTGGATGTTTCTTTTAGATCGTAGAGAAAAATGGGAAGCAGGGCATTACTGCTACTAGCACCAGCAACTTTAGCTGATCGTATTCTGGTCAATCACTTTCCAAAATCTGGATGTAATCAAGCCTTCAAACGAAAGGAAGAGATGCTCAGGGTTGCAGTTCGCAACTTCTCAGTTCATTCCAGTTTGGAGCGACCTAATGTGCCACGTTTAGCAGAAACTGCCCGTATCTCTCTCACTCCACAGGAGGTACCCACTACATTGTTCATGATGTTAAAACAAAAGTGTATATAATGATAAATGTATCACTCCCCATTGAACTTTTTGCCCAAAATCGAAGAGTTTATATCATTTTTATGTTGCACACCAGTTCATGAAGACATTGCATAAAGTATCTCGTTAGGTCAGTAAGACCATAAAAATAATTGGTGTTTTTTTAATTAGTTTAGTAATGTAATTTGTATGGAGTTTAATGAAACAACCACTTATTATTATCATATGTTTAGCAAAAACTGATAACAGTTTATTCATGGGGAGAATCTTTATTTTGTTTTATAAAAGAGTGTTGGATTGTTGCTGATGTTACATTAATAGCATAAAAAGCCTCCAGTTACAAAGTGCATTATGTAGATCTTTTTTAATAAAAAAAACCACGGAACTCGAATATTTTGGAATGAAACTAAAAGCCCTGGTACAAGGGAGTAGTATGCCACTATATATATATATATAGGGGCGGGTTCAAATGAGAACTCAAATTTGGTTGTGAACATGAGGATAAATGAGAGCGCCACACGTGTCATATTCAGACTGAATAATCAAAGAAATATTCAGACCGAATAAAACTGAATATAGTGTTTATTCAGTCTGAATAAGCATTATTCAGTCTGAATGCTTCTTTGATTATTCAGTCTGAATAATCCACATTCAGACACGTGTCGCGCTCTCATTTGTCCTCACGTTCACAACCAAATTTGAGTTCTCATTTGAACTTTCCTCTCTCTCTCTGTCTCTCTCTCTCTCTGTCTCTCTCTCTCTCTCTATATATATATATATATATTTATATATATCTATGCTGAGCATGAGTTATCTTTTCTTGATGCATATAGGCTGAAGAGTTTGCCCCCAAAATTCAGCAAGTGGTAGACTGGTATTCATCTCTCCTTTCGTCCATTTGGTTTTTTCTTGATGTCATTTGTTAAATGTTGTTAAATATTAAACCTACACTGGATCTGTTATTTGTTTATTCACCAATTTATGATCTTTGTTCCTAAATTAGATGCATAACACAATGTAGGATGTCATAATAGATTTTACAAACTTCACGCTGTTTAATTGTTAATTAATTCTGTGATGGGTGGCATTCAAACAAATATTGTGTTGAAAAGAATATTCAAACAAAGACTATTGGAGCAGTTCAATATTTTTAACAGATTTAAGATTTATAAGTTTAGATGATCCAACTTAACATTTGAAACAGGTTTGGGCAACTTCAAGATGTGGATCTTCAAAGTATCGAACCAGCAATTCGAGCAGGTGCTTTAATTTTTGATGCAAATTTGCTTAATTCTTTGAAAAAATATATTCTTACTTGTTACTTGTCTTGATAACATTGCAGCCTTGCATCTATTGACATTTACAGATGTTGCAAACTATTTGTTGCCTTACAACTCACATTTTCAAGATAAATTTTTGTTCTATTTATTTAATTATTTATTTATATATAGAGGAGTAAATGGACACTCTATCCTGCTTGAAGTTGTGAAAAAAGTGTTTTGTACACCATGTTACAGACTTGACCTTCTCCTTATTTGTGTATTGTTTTATAGACACTGAAGTAGGAAGCTTTCGAGAGGATAGTCCTGAAACTTTTGACAAGAGGTAACTATTTATTATTCCTTTTGTTCCAAAATAAATTTCCACAATGAAAAAGGCACACAGTTTTAGAAATGTGTAATTATTACACTTTTTGATTAACTAAATGACAATTTTACCCTTAATAATAGATGGAGTAATGAATTTCTCCATCTTATAATTAAGGGTAGAATTGGAAATTAGACACTTATTTTGGGACAAAGTTTATTGTTCATACACAATCTAAGAACAATTTACTATATTCATAACAGGGAGGCCATGATAGCTGCTGTCCCAAGTTATGAGAAGCCATACATTAAAGTTCCAAAAGTGTTGAACAAGGATTAACTTAATAAGGTTAGTAGTGCATTTGAAGGAAACAGTTTTTATGTTATTGTTTGGGTCCTTTTCTTGTTTGGCTGGAGGTATTAAACAATAATTAATGGGAAAGATAATAAAAGAAACTGCTTATTTTAATATAATATAATGGGCTCATTCCCCCAAAAACCCAAATTTTCATTCCTGATTTAATTGTCTGTCATTTTCATTCCCACTTCCATTTTTATTCCTTTGCCAAAACCAAACGCCCCCTTAGTTTACCTTAAAAACCAAACCAAGCGAACTTAGGGGTCGTTTGGCAGTAGCTAAATGGTTTGGTGCAGAATGATTAAGTGGTCAGAATGAATAATGGTTCATAACACTTACTATACACAAACTAATCGTTGAAATATGCATTTGAAAATTTTGGGGATTGATGGACTTTTCTCGACTTGTGTTCATCAATCAAATTTTCTTGAAAAGGATGTAATCCTTTCAATATGTTTTTGAGTAATGGAATGACAAACGAATGAAATGGATTGGGTAACGGAATAATTAGTGTAATGAAAATGTTTTTTTCATCACTCTCTGTTATCATATTTTGGACAATTAAGCACCAACCCGTAACTCAACTACACTTTAAAACATTGTTGGTTTCTTGTATTGATGATGTAAGTGCGTTTTAACGGATAAATACCTGACATTTTGACCTTTTTCAGGGGTTTTCATGGTGATTGATCTTTCGTCGTGCTCTGCATATGGTTTTAGTATCATTTTAGCGTTTGACAATTTCTTATTAGGTCGTGTTGTTTTAGAGTTGATTTTAGAAAATATCGTTCACATGCGTATTTGAGAATCAATTCTTGATTAAGATGGTCTTCTAATTGCAAGTCCATTGATGATTGTGATCTTCTCAAGTACTTCATCTTATTCTTACTCAATTGGATGACTTTCACCAAGTTGTCAAATTATTATTTCATCTGTTTTGAAATAAATGTCTATAATGAAAATGACAGTTTTAGGAATGGATAATTATTGCACTTTTCAATTAACTAAAAGACACTTTACTGTTAATAATAAAGAAAGAAATATTACTTATCTCATAATTAAAAGTAGAATGAGAAATATTATTTAATCTGTCCAATTTTTGGAATTTAGTTAAGATGTACTCTATTTATACCCCTCTTACAGCGGTATGTGATTGAGAGACATAAATAACCAGTGTTTAAAAAGGCGTGTCATGGTGTAGGACGTGTTTCCGTCGTTACAATAAGGTCCATAGTCTTTGTATAAGGCGTGACTCATGCCACGACATTTCTCCAATACGCGACCTTTTTTCATAATTTTCAATTTTTTTTAAAACTTTTATGTTTTTATATTTTTAGCTTTAGCTTTTATGTTTTACAAACTCGGTTAATTACATCACTTACATCTTAGATTCACACATGTTAAAGACTTTTTGTTAAAACAAAGTTATACAATCTTTCGAAGTTCTATTTTAAATATCCGATAACAAATTTCTTACATAATACTAGTCAATTTATATGGATATAAATGTTTCAATATCATTATATTATTGAATAATAAATAGAAAACATATATGTATATAAAATTATATATATCTCATACAAATTTACCGCCTTAAAAATGTCGTGTCTTCGCCATGACTTGAAAGGTTTAAAACTTGAGGTTGCCGTCATTAACAACCTCTACTTGCATTGTTATTTATTTTGCCATAAATAAATAACAATTTTTTAACAAATAAAGTATTTGTGGGGTAAGAGCATCTCCAACACCTATGTTAAAATGAAAAAAAAATGTAATTTTAGCATTTTAGTTACTCCAACAACTATTCTATCTTATATGCTAAAATAGAAAAAAGATGAGAGAAGTTGTAAAATTCTCTAAATTTAGAGAAATCTCTAAAAACTTATTAGAAGAAAGAGAAAATAATATTTTAATTATATCAACCAATTAGAGTATTGAGATAAAAATATGTAGGGAGAGAAATATTATTTTATTAGATGTATTGAATATTTTATTAATATAATTAATGGTAGAATTGCTAAAATAGAGTAGCTGTTGGAGATGGATATAAATTTTTATAGAGATTTTAATTTTTTTCTCTCTATTATAGAAATTTTTTAGCATATTTGTTGGAGATGCTTAATATGCATCGGCCAAAAAAACTTCAAACTTACTTAACACATAAACAATGTATCATATAAATTGAAATTTACATTAAAACATTAAAAAAATATAAATTTGTACTTACATGAATAAAAAAATTGTTATAGACCCTTGTAAATAAAAGAAGTTTATATTAAAGTTTTGAAAAATTTAGTAATTATGTGTTAGATTTTATATGAAAAATCAATAAAATATATGAGGTACTTTTTCATAATTATTTCATTTTATATATGAATGCACAGTTTTAAACGTATAGACCAAAATTGTAATTCACTCTCATTTCCATTTTAAATTTTATTCTCAACTCTTATTTCCATTTTAAATTTTATTCTCAAAGTTTAACCGAAGGTCGAAAATTAAGCTACAATGCAATATATATCTATAGAAAATAAAAAGTTAGAAAACAAATACAACACATAATAATGCAACGAAAAGCTACTTCTTGTAACGTTTTTATAAACTCAGGTTTTCCCCCACATTTTGACTATGCCTTTGTATTTCCTATTAATGACGAAAAACTTATTCTTTTTAGCTAACTTTACATTATCATCCCACTTATCAGCTAACATTTATACCTTCAGCTAACAACTATCTTATCGGTTATATTACATTTTGGTAAATTTACAAGTGCTAATTGGTGCCAATTGGAAATCCAATTCCATGGCGTTTTGTAGGGAAAACAACAAACAACATGCTACAAATAACTCCAAATCCAAGAGGCAATGTGGTTAGAAGCCCTTTCACTTCATCAGATGGTGAAGGATAAAAGCATTTCACAACATCTTCATTGAATAAAGCCACTACTGCAAAAACCATAATCGACATGAATCCGTGTATAAAATCCATAAACCTTAGCCTGTAATCAACTGCAAGTTCTGGCGGTAGACTTCTCGACCCATCGATGATCCACAACCCATGGATCGTGGCAAATCCATAACATACATTACCTTCTCGATCGTTGAAACTATCAGTGAAATTCAACAAAAAGCACGATAGCCCACAAAGACCCACGAGCCATGCAGTCAGATCCCGGCTCACGGGGTCACACTGACCCTGGTTCGTGAATATGGGTGCAAGTAATTGAAAAGCAAGAACTGTACCGGTGGGCAAAAGATTTGCTAAGTGAGCCGTGCTTTCGAATGTTTGGCTAATGGCTTTTTCAATCAGGTTTTTCTGTGCGGGTTCAGGAAGAAGAATTGTGTTGTTTTCGAGGAGTGGAGCTTGTTCATTTTCGATATTTTCGAAATTGATATCCATTATTTTTTAATCTTGATTAGTTGTTTTTTCATATAACATTTTTTTTAGTATTTGAATTGTTGTATTTATAGATGAGTGATGGGGTTTTAAGAGTATTGAGTATGAGAAAAGGAAAGAGTTGCTAAAAATGTACATAAAGTAAGGTTTTATTTATTTATTTATTTATTTATTATTCCTCATATTGTTGCTTTTATGTATGGTTTTGCATGTGGTTCTTCCTCTCTTGTTTTACTCTATCAAATATGTTTGTATTTTATGTCCCCTTTTGACTTATTAAATATGATGATCTAAAGTTTATGTAAAAAGGATTTATAACTAATAACTTTCGAGTTGGGCTACATCGATATGTCTCAATAAAATTTGTATACATCGAAAAGGAAGACGGTAGATGAATTCTTGTACAGTTTACGGTTTAATCTTAACTGTGTTGGATGGTTATCTCCCATCGATAACGGTGGATCCAAGATTTTTTTTTCCTGAGCAAATGCATCTTAAGGTGGATAAAATTCTTGTACAGTTTTACGGTTTAATCATGTGAAAAAGTCAATGTGGTTTGATTAGGGAAAGTCATATGTGTCGATTTGGGGTAGGGACGGATCCAAAAAAAATATTATATGACGACACCATATAAGATAGAGAAAAAATAATTACGACAAGCACGGTTTTTATCGACGTGTCTTCATGTTTTTACTAACGTTCAATATCGCTCGATGCGTTTTTAGCCTAATTCCACAATTTCCGGGGATTTTTTTTGTGTTTTTTTATTGATTTCGAGAGATTTTTAAGTTTCTTTTTATCGATTTCGAGAGACTTTTTCGGTTTTTTGGTTGATTTCAAGAGTTTTTTGGTTGATTACGAGGTATTGTTGCATCTTCTTGAACTTTTGAATATCATACTCTAAAATAATACAATTGCACCTTTCATAAACGTAAAAAAAATTATCTTTCGGCAGAGAAATAATACGGTGGTACGTACATGCCACCCCGTGTGCCCTAAATTACATTTCTTAAGAGATTGACCTTTTCATCAAGACACAAGACCACATCTTTGGCGTACCCCCGATGGTTTTTAGCCGAATTCCACCGTTTCGAGATATTTTTTTCTTTCCAGTTTTTTGGTTGATGTCCTTTGTATTTTCTAGTATCTCAGAACACCTCTTAGAGTTTAACAGGTGGACATTTCAGACCCAAAAAGAAATCTGCTTATGAAAATTAGTTGAGCAGTTGTACAGGGCCGAGTGACGTGGTCCTTTATAGGTCCAGCCATGAATTGAACATCGATGATGTTACGATAATTTGGAAAAAGAAAAGTGAGTATATGAAAAGAGTTGTGATGCCTTTCATATCTAAGTTTGTGCAATTTTTAGGGTATCCACTTTTTAGCAAATCCTCTTATATATATATATATAGAGAGAGAGGGGGAGGGGAAAGTTCAAATGCAAACTCAAATTTGGTTGTGAACGTGAAAACAAATGAAAGCGTTATACGTGTCAAAAGAAGCAATATTCAGACTGAATATACAAAAAAATATTCAGACCGAATATAGTATATATTCGGTCTGAATATAGTATATATTCAGACCGAATATATATACAATAATATTTTTTTTAATGTGACACGTGTCGCACTCTCATTTGTCCTCACGTTCACAACCAAATTTGAGTTCTCATTTGAACCCGTCTATATATATATACCAAAAATTAGTAAAAAAGAGTATAAAGTCGAATAATAAGTCAAAATCACAAAAAATAGTAGAAGTTCTATTTTGTGAAATACATATTTGCATATCTATTATGTGGTAAGAAAAAAATGGTAACTAAGGTTTTTGAAAGTTTTACCATTCCGGATGCTCTGATAGAAAGATATTGGGTTGATGTTCTAACACCATAAGATTTCACTATAATTGAATTTTGAAAAATTTATATGATAAAAAGATATTAGTATTATCAAATCTTGGCTAAATATAACATGCTCAAAACAAAATTAAATAACTTTTTCATTGGTAATTATGTAAATTTTAACTTATATTTGGTTATGTTTTTTTAATTAAAATATATTGGTGTGTTTTAATTAAATATGTTAATGGGTTTTGAATTATTAAAGTATACATAATCATGGATTTATATAAGTTGAATGAATAAAAATTAGGTTTGTTAAAACTAAAAAATGAAAATAAATTTGCTTTGTAACATAATATATGTAACAACTAAAATTAAAATGTTATCATACAATAAAATAATATAAAATGCATAAATCTCAAACTTGAATAATCAATTTGTGACTTTGAAACCGTAAGTGTTTAACATGAAATACAATATAAATAAATATTATTACACCAAATCTACTGTATTGCTATTCAATACATAATTTTAGTGTCAATTAGAGTATGTTCATTACGTAAATAGTGAAAATATATATTATGTGCAAAATTTGGTGCTTACGTTAAAGATGTTTTTAACGTGAAATTGCAAATTGTACAATGTACGATACGAGACACTAGTATCATGTAAAAAACAAATTAGGTATATAATAGATGGATAACTTAAAGAGATCAATAACCCAATACTCGAAGATACTGTAAGACTTTAGAATTCCTTAAATCATACCCTTCAATAAATAAAATATTCCACGTTTGACATGTGATCATAATAAACAAAGTTTTCAGAGGATGGAATTTTTTTAGTAAATCCAAGATGTCGACTACAAGTAAAAGGAGTTCGAATAGATATTGGTTGTGCTCTAAAAGTTATGGATCTATATACGAGGGTCAGTCAGGAACTCAAAATGTTGAAAAAGGCACAGGTTGAGATGTCTAGCATTGGCTCCACTGGCTTGGTTGTCTCTTCAATTGGTCTGAAGGATTTCAACACAATACCAACAATACTTCAAGGAAATGAAAAACCAGTTTGTTTATTTCCTTGTTAAGGTTATGTGTAAACTTGTGCTCGAGAGATAATTGTCCACACACTGATAAGGGATGTATCAATTCTCGAGTAGTCAATGACCGAACGACCTTAATTAGCACTCTTCTACCTTAGGCAGCTAGAACTAGAAGCTTTACCTTAAGAAAGAAGAATGAGGTCGCCCTATACTTTGTAGTAAGAAAATTGTAGGGGTTAAATTCCGCACAATGCGGATGAGTGGTGGCGGATGTATGTATCAATTGATGGGGAATGGGACTCCATTAAAATAAAAATAATTTTTATTAATAAAAATTATAACTTTTACTTCTATCTCCCTACTAAATATTTGTAAAGGACCCTATAATCCTAGAAAAATCCAAAAAACTATTTTAAAATTAACAAAACATTCTCTTAATATCAATAAAAAAACCAAAAAGTCATTTGAAATCGACAAAAACATTAAAAAATCCCTTGAAATCAATAAAAAAAAACTTAAATTTTTTTCGAAAACAGTGTCATTAGGCATAAATCATGTCAAATTAACGACTTTACAGACCTTTTATCTATCTTAAAAGTGATTCCACTATTTAAAAATCTTGGATCCTAGAATGATTTTTGTAATTTAGATATGTTATTTTGAGGTAAGTGATTGAATAGTAATCCTACCATAATATCTATGGAATGACTTGATCGATAAACTTTTTTTTCTTCCGATGACAGGAGTCAGGAGCAAAATAATAATATAGTTTATAATGTTACAATAATTATTAACATAAAAGAAATAAAAGTTTAAATATTAAGGTATTTTTATCTTATTTTTAGTTTTCTCACTTAAAGTCGTTTGTGATAATATTACAATTTTTGATCACATACGAAAAATAATCAATTTAGTTTTAAGTATAATTTTTTACAAAAAGTTTTATTGATTTATATTTATATGTTATTACTATTAAACATCATTCTAAATTGCTACGTTTTAGAAAGGTGGATAACTTATTTTTGCAATCATATTTATAGATGGGTTTCGATATTGAACATCAATTTAAAATGGAGAAATTCCAAAGCTATTTAAGGCTAGATAGATCTCAACAACACTACTTCTTATTCAGTGTCATGGGTTTGCTTTGTATTCTATATTGATTGTTTTTCTAATGATGGTGGTGGAGGGGTGGTGGAGATCGGTTAAAAAAGAGGGATAAAACCAAGCATTTTTGTCTATGACAAGAGTTTTCTTGTAATTAAAAAAATCGTATCGCAAGGGTTCGAATCCTGCGGCTGACAATTCTGAGGTATCCAATTCTTGGGCCGGTTCAGGGTCGAGTTCATGAGTCAGGCCATAGGGCTGGATCATGGGCGTAGGGGATTAGTCGGTGCCCGTTAGGATTTGGATACCCCTAGGATGTGTGAGTGTGTTAAAATGTCGTCCAAAAAAATGTATGGATCCAATTCGAGAAAAACAACAAACCACATAGACAAAAATGCAACTTAATCTAGGAAAAAAAATCAAACAACACTTTATAAAATTCGTTCGTTGAGCTTAATGTGGTGTTAGAAACAAGCCTTGAGTCGTAACTGCAGTGCATTACATGCCATTACCATGGCGAGCCTTTTAGAATAATGGTCCACAAACACAATACTTTATGAAGCTTAAAATAACAATTAAAATAACGGTTCAATTACATGAAAATAGTTAAATTTTGGGAAAACAGAAAACCCCAACATACTTTTTGATCTCGAATGATTGGGTCTTTGGACAATACTTTTGAACAAATATATACTTTGATTTTCTAAAACCGATTAAATAGATCTTGTTGACCTATAAAAATGACCTGTAACCGGTTATGTAGGTAAAAATATTTAGTGTGCAAGTGTTTAAGCTAAAGTACAAGTATGTATATGTAGAAAATAAACCGAACACCGTCTTCAATACCGTCTAACTGTCTTCAACACATTATTGATTTGTTACAACAAGTCGATGACTGTCCCTCCTCCATCTCCTGAGCCGATTTAACTATATTTTGTATATGGAATTGAACTTTCGTTTTTGTTGATGAAGTGAAAGAAGAGCAAGAGGGTCTTTCGGTAAAACCAACTTTGGGCCTCTTCCTTCTCAAACTGAAGTTCAAAACTTCGTTTATGATCTTCGGGAAAAAAAAATGATCGAGGAAATTGCACCGGGAAGGAGGTGGGTGAATTTTGTTTTTGTTCTTTTTTAAATCTTGAAGTTGCTTTACGTACAAAGATATTTGACGCAAAGATTTAATAAATTATAAGTATAGGTTCTTATTTGTTCAAAAAATGTTCTAAGACTTAGTTGTTCAAATATGAAAGTTTGTTGGGGGTTTTCGAAATTGATTTTAGCATATTAACTGGTTTTATAAGTCAAAATCATCGGGTTAATCGGTTTAAAAAATCTAAAAATTTATTTATTTAAAAAAACTGTCTAAAATTTTAAAACTTAAAAAAGATTGAAAATCTCAAGGTTCTAAATAACGTGAGGCGTAGCGTGGCGGCAAGGTCAAGCCTCAAGCCTTAGAAGCCACGACGAGTCATGACGTTTTTCAAGACGTGTCTTATGGCGACAAATTTGTTTCTCATATATAATATTATACATATATAAACCTTTGTTTTCTACTATTACTCAAAGTGTTAATGATATTAAACATTTTAAATTGAGTTATATATTAAAAACAAAAAATAAGACACTAAAAAGATAAGCAAAATCCAATATGGTGTTACAAAAATCACGCATTAAACCATGGCATGCCATAGGCATAACGTGACGTCAGACACAAGTCTTAAGCCATGACAGGTCGTGACGGGTGTCACGACGAGTTTTTTAGAAAATTGGAAAATCCTATTACTTTTTCTGGAATTTTCATTTTTCACCATTGTTATTAGGTATTAAACCAAGTATTTTTCAAACTATAACCCCAAAAATATATCTTTGAGTAAACTACAATTTTGGTCCTTCTATTTTGTCAAAGATAACAATTTTCGTCCTTATAATTTTAAAATTATAAAATGACAATCATAGTTCGTAAAAACGTCCGAATTTAATCCCTCTTTCTAACGATCATTAAAAGATTTTGTAATATTTAAGTTATTTTCATTTTTTATTATTGATTTTTAAGTTATTTATCCAATCAAAAATCACATGGATCAAAATTATAAAATTGATTTTGATGAAGTAAAATATTAAGAAATCAATAACAGAACAAAAACATCTCTCATTTAACGAAATATTTTAACAACCATTAGAGAGACTAGAGAGGGATCAAATCTGGATGTTTTTACAAACTATAGTGGTTATCTTGTAATTTTAAAACTATAAAGACAAAAATGTTATTTTCAACAAACCCCAAGGACCAAATTTGTATGTCACTCTACATATTTTTTCAAAATAAAAATTAAAAAAATGAATTCGTTTAGAATTTGTCGGGAAAAACAAGTAAAGCGCGTAAACGATAATTATACAATCAGCAGCAAATTCCTTGCATCTTCTTCTTCTTCTTCCCAATTATTCCAAAACCCCCTTTTCGTTCTCATTCCTTCTCCAGTTCTTCACCACAAGTCACTCAGAAAACGTTAAAAACCATCATTTGATTCCGACGATAATCTCTCAAACTTGCTGATTTCCAGGTATAATCGTATTACTATTGCTTCAGTTTTCAGTCATCGATTGTTTTTGACCGAGAAAATTTCAGTGATTTTAGTTTATTGGTTTTGATCAGAACACTAGGTTTTAAGAGCAAGGAGTTAACGATGTTTACTCGATTGTTTGGTAAACCAAAACAAGAAGCTAACGCGGTTACAACGTTAGACAAGTTAAATGAGGTACATTATCAGAATCTGTTCTGATTTGATTAACCACTATATGTTGGTATTGTTTAATTATCATTTATTTGTGGTTGATGATTTGGATTATCGTTTCTTGCTGTGTTCCAATGAGCTTGTTGTGTGATTCTTTAATTGACTTTGAATGCTGAAAAAGTGAAAAGTTTATTTCTTAAATCTTGATGGTTCATTTAGCATACGCTTACAATATGCTTGTAATCAGGTTGATTTAGCATTAGCTTACAGCGCTTGTAATCAGGTTGATTTAGCATTAGCTTACAGCGCTTGTAATCAGGTTGATTTAGCATTAGCTTACAGCGCTTGTAATCAGGTTCATTTTTTGTTGCTCTCAGATTGATAGACTTTTGCCTAGACCAAATATTTTTGCAATCTTAAGGTCTATGGGCTACACATGAAATGTTGTCAGTTTAAGAACCATCAAGATTTAAGAAAGGTAGATAAATGTATGTTTCTTTTATCATTTCATTATGCCCAAAGCAAAAGTAGGTTGAATTGGTCGGGCCTCTGCCCTAGAATGTTGAGTGAAATAGGTGGTTGAGTCCTTATTGAATTGACCATTTTGATATTGTACGTCTAGCACTCTGGCCTTAGGAACCCGATCATTTATGTTAGGAGGTGCTACTTGTTATAATTGCAATAAATAGGTACAATGATAATTGGCATTTTTCAAATTATATATTTTGCTGCTTTCAGTATCATATGGTTCATGAGTCTAAAAATCAGGAGAACAAGCTGTTACGAGAAATATCTTATGTAGAATATAATGAGTCATTTTATACGATTGAACTAGTATATGGCAAGTAGTATATTTATTGCAATTACATATAGATCTGTGCAAATGATTTAGACCCCAGGAATGATGGAAATAAATGATTTTTATGTGCGACTCTTGAATACCACATTTCTGGTATGCTCTTTCTGTTATTTACTACTTTCTCCAAGTAATTAGGATAAATCATGCTGCTATTTTACTTTAGATTCTTTGCAACTGAAATGTGTGGAGTTACACCTTTAGTATGATCTTACAAATTTCATTTTCTCTTACAGACTCCTTCCTAATACAAACTTTTTACATAATAGAGTGTTGCTATTGGCTAATAATGTGAAATACATCAGTATTAAAGTTATGATCCCATTAAAGAAGTTGCATAGCACATGCCTTATTCCCCAACTGTATTCATACACAACCATAAACAGCAGGAGTAAACCAAACCAAACCAAACAAGCCCAATAAAGCCCAATTGGAGGTGGGGTTTGGGAGGGGTGGGATGTATGCAGACCTGACCTACACCCCGAAGAGTAGGTCGATGTTTGCGGAAAAAGGGATAAAGCTTACAACAAAAAATGCGGAAAAAGAACATAAGAGAACATTTGAAAAAGAACTTAAAGCAAGACAATGCTAAAATTTGAAAAATGAGTTGGAAGTAAGCAACAAAAAACTAAGAGACAAACAAATAGAACATAACCAAGGTAGGGATGACTACGCACCCAGTGGTGGATTCATAAATTTTGGTGATGGGGGTCGGAATTAAGGTCATGTAGTTGGCAAGGTAATTTATGTATTTGTTTAGAGTGATACGCCATAGCTTTTTTTTTCCTTCCGAATGGATCTCAAGAGAGATCTATCATTAGGCATCAAATGAGTAGAGCTAGTGGAGGAACATTACGAGAATTATAACCACCACTATTGATTCAGGATATTGGTATTTAAATCACTTTTGTAGCGATATAATAAAACAATTAAGAAAAATAATATAATTAGGCATCAACTAACAGACTCCAACCCTAACAATTAACGGTTAACAAAAAAATAACAAGTGTGCATCAACTAATAATAAGCCCCAACCCTAACAACTAAAATTAGGCATCAACTAATAAACTCTGACCCTAACGATTAACAAAAAATTCACAATTATATACGTCAACTAAGAAACCAAAACCCTAACAATTAATATAAAAAAATTGACGATGAAATTGGGTTAAATTTTTTGTGGGGACAAACCTTATTTTTGTTGGGGGTTGAAAAAATATGTATGGTTATAAAAATTAAATTTTATAATATAAACCAAAAAATTAAAACCTTTATGAGGGTCAATTGACCCCTTTAACCAAGCTGTAGGTCCGCCAATGTACACACCCCGAGTCTAACCTAGGATTCAGGGGGTCTAACTGTCGATTTACTAACCCTTCCCCCATTTTGTACCTCTCCGGATCCCTTCCTTCCGACTAGGCTAGCTAGACAAATTTGCACCCCTAGTCTACTATCCTAATCTTTGCATCTCCAAGAACTCTTATCAGAGATCATGTCCATGGAAATGCATAAAGTTGTCATGTTCAACCTCAACCGCTCATCCCAAGTCCTCCTCGGCTACCCTCCTCACTCCCTCAACTCTTACCACCTCTTTGGTTGACAGACATTGGAATGAAATCTGTTAAAGGAATTGGAATCTGTCTGTTTGGTTCACATAATGTATCTTTGGAATTGGAATTAAATAATGGTAATGACCAAAATACCCCTTTTGAAAAATTTGAAACCGAAATCCAACTACTATGGTTCAGATCGGTGGTGGTCGAAGATGGTTCAGATCGACAATGGTCGGCGGTGTGGTTTCAATCGATGGTGGTCGGTGGGGTTCAAATGGCAGTGGTCGGTGGTGGTTCAGATGGCGATGGTTGGTGGTAGTTCAGATCGACGGTGGTCGGCGGTGGTTCAGAAAGATGGTGGTCGTCATTGGTTCAGATCGGTGGTGGTCAGCGGTGGTTGAGATTGAGGAGGTGTGATCTATTTTATCATGATAGGGTTAAGGGGCATATTTGGGATGATGAAATTAGAATATTCCATTCCATCAAAATGCCACCTTATTGCCAAGGAATGTTTAAATCCATTATTTGTGGAATTCAATGGATTTTGAACATTCCAATTCCATCAGATTTCTCCAGAATCTGCGAACCAAACGCCACCTTACACTTTCTACACTCTCACGGCAGCCACCATTTGTCTCCTATGAATGTGGCCAAACCATTGCAATTTTTCCCCTTTCAGCTTATCTGTGATGTGCACAACTCCCAAATACCGTTCGGTAGACCTCATTTGGGCCTTCCTTGTCACACAACATTCCGACCCATACAATATAGCTGATCTGGTGGTTACCCGGTGAAATTTACCCTTCAGTTTAGCAGGAGCTTGCCACACAGCACCCCGTGGCAGCTCTCCACTTTAGCTACCCCCTCCTTATGCAATGTGTTACGTTATTCTCGACCTCCCTCCCTCCCTCCCTCCCTCCCGAATCATGGAGCCTAGATACATGAATCATAGAGTAGGATTAAAAGAGACAAAAAGATGCCTCTACTAGTAGTTGATGGGTAATGTTGCCTTTCAAATATATCCATAAAAGCACTTCAGTTCAACCACTGTGAAACAGTAGGCAAGGACCAAGCATCAAACTTCTTTCCTTTCCCCTAATTGTAATTGCTTGTTTGAGGTATACTCGACTTAAAAATAACATCCTCACGCCCTGGGACCCCTTTGCGCCTAAGTTCGCCTTGAGCCTTAGAGCCTAGAGGCGCGCTTTTAACAACTATGGTTCAAATCAATTGAGAAGATTGTAACTATTACCTTGAATGTTCACATGGTATCCTAGCTGAACAGGTTTCGATGCACAGTCCATCGCCGAATCCTTGAGTTTTGAATATTCCAAAGTGAGCGAATGAAACTCAAGCTGCACCCCTGAGCTGCAAAAGTGAGTTGTGACCTGTTTTTGGATGGAAACTCAAATCATAAACCTCGATTCTCCTTGAAGCGGCCTGACGTGCACCTGACTGACCTACACTTGTGACCTGCCTTGAGATCTCTTGTTTTTTCATCATTTGATTTATTTTGTTTAGCTTCTCCTAATCCTGGCCCCTGGGGCAGCCTTTGTGAACCATCCTGTCTCCTTGACTAGAGATCTTATTGTTATTTTTGAAGCTCTTTTTAGTTTTTTTTCCTCTTGCATAATTATTATGGATGATAAAGAAGAGACATATGGAATATCATCTTTTCTACTCTACTTGTAATACGATTAATTAGATGATTCAAACTGTGTTCATGTTTGTTCAAACTGGATTCCGATGTTTAGGACCATTATGAATCACGAGTGAGTTGAAAGCTGATGTTGGCACTTGGCATTTGTATGGCCTTATGGAATGCTATCCATGAATTAAAAATTATTGGATTATTTGCAACTTTTTTTTTGTTTCCATGGAGGAGGAACATCTGTTCAAAGTCATGCAACGACTCTTGACATCTTTCACTATTTAATAATTTTTATAAGCTATGCAGACACTTGAAATGCTAGAGAAGAAAGAGAAGGTACTTTTAAAGAAAGCTGCTGCAGAGGTTGAAAAGGCAAAGGAATTCACTAGAGCAAAAAATAAAAGGGGTATAGATTGATATTTAATGAACTATTATGCTTCCTGTTATTTATTATTGCATGTGGAATTTATTATGTGATTTTAGGTTATATTTTTGTAATGTTGGTACTTTATGTTCCTTCCATTCTATAATAACAGTAAAAAGTTCATAGTATTGCCTTATTGGGTGTTTCATAATAATTGCCAAACTTCTCTTTTTGGAGATTTTTTACACCCAAGTTTCCTATTTCTCCACATATTACACCTAATATTTCTTATTTCTCACTAATTAATAATGCTATTTCCTTCTTTTTTGTGTGGTGATCATTCAGCGGCAATACAGTGTCTAAAGCGAAAGAGACTTTATGAACAGCAAGTTGAACAACTTGGAAATTTTCAATTACGTATTCATGATCAGGTGCCTTTTTGATGATATCTTATGAACTTCAATTTCCATCGTGCTTTATTTTCATGAATAATTATGCTAACTAATCAACATGTGCCTCCATGGACACTAGATGATAATGCTTGAGGGTGCAAAAGCTACCACAGAGACGGTGGATGCATTGAGAACTGGAGCTCAAGCAATGAAGGCCATGCAGAAGGCAGTGTAAGTTTCAAATTTTATATCTATTATGCAAAACATTTCCCTAATCTGTTTTGTTAGTTGTAGCAAAAATTGGCCGTTATGCAACTCAAATTTGGTTGTGAACGTGAGGACAAATGAGAGCGCAACACGTGTCTGAAAGTAGATTAATCATACTGAATAATCAAAGAAATATTCAGACTGAATATAGTATTTATTCAGTCTGAATAATGCTTATAAGGCTAACATAACTAACATCTCTAATATAGTATTTATTCAGACTGATTACAGTATTTATTCAAATTTCCTCTATATATATATATACAAAACAGCCCTAACAAAGGCTAACATAATTAGCATCTCTAAATTAGAATACCTGTGGTATGTATAAGGCTGATCACTACAGTTGAGCCCCTCTGTTTATGGAATTAATGCATATTTATGATACAGGAATATTGACGATGTGGACAAAACAATGGATGAAATAAACGAGCAAACCGAAAACATGAAACAAATCCAGGAAGCATTGTCGGCACCTATTGGTGCAGCAGCAGATTTTGATGAGGTACTGTCTCCAGTTTCCTTTTAATAGGTCATGGATCAACGAGATTTTGTTTGACTTGTAAAGTTGAGTATACTGATTTTTAATTCCATATTTAATGTGGATTCTTTGGCTTTCATTGATATCCACATTAACTGTTCTAATTGTAAAAAAAACCAACTCAGTTTTGAATTCATTTAAGTAATAATTTTGACATTTGTAATCAAAAAGTGTATATATAATAGTGAAATCTGTTTTATGCTTACAAGATCATTGCATAACTGAATAAATGCAGGATGAATTGGAGGCTGAACTTGAAGAATTAGAAGGAGCTGAATTGGAGGAACAACTTCTCCAACCTGCCACAACTACCCCTACAACCTCAGTGTATGCACCTGCCGGCAAACAACCAACACGGCCTGCTCCACGGCAGAACAAAGCCGAGGA
The DNA here is from genome assembly GCA_036898165.1 of Silybum marianum. Classification (NCBI taxonomy): domain Eukaryota; kingdom Viridiplantae; phylum Streptophyta; class Magnoliopsida; order Asterales; family Asteraceae; genus Silybum; species Silybum marianum. The sequence goes on along the minus strand of CM072529.1, from coordinate 45,137,620 downwards.
AGATGAACTTGCTGCATTGCAGGCCGAAATGGCGTTATAAGCAGGTCAGCTTCTTTATCTCAGATTATTGTAGTAAACTAGTAATGTGTTTAGTAGGTAGTGGCAACTTTATATATATATATATAGGGGAGGGATCATACAAGAACACCCCCTCTTTAAAGGAACAAAGGAACACTTTGTGGACCACATATGATGTGGGTCCCACACATTAAAAATCATATCTGATTCAATGGGTCCCACCATTGAATCAGATATGATTTTTTAATGTGTGGAACCCACGTCATGTGATCCACAAGGTGTTCCTTTGTTCCTTTAAATTTACAAAGTTCTCATTTGAACCTCCCTCTCTCTCTCTCTCTCTCTATATATATATATATATATATATATAGGGTCAGGTTCAAGGGAAAACGTCAAAAAAAAAAAAAAACTGAAGAACACCCTAGGAGCCCTCCATTAGACGGTATGCACTAATGCATACTGGTAATTTTTAACATGCATTTGTGCATATGCACTAATGCATACCGGTAATTTGTAACATGCATTTGTGCATATGCACTAATGCATATATATGCATTGGTGCATAGAAAAAAAACATATTCAATCGCTTGTATGCGTTAGTGCATACCGTCCAGATGGAGGGTTCACAGGGTGTTCTTCAGTTTTCTCTTTTTTAGTGTTTTCCCTTGAACCTCCCTCTCTCTCTCTCTCTATATATATATATATATATATTTGAAGTATATAATATTTATATACGGCAAATGCAACAAATAAACTCATACACCCTCCTCACCTTTGGTGAGGTTTGAACCCCCTGACCTCCTAGGAGGGCAAGGGTACGACACCTTAATATATGCTCATTTTAATTATGAATAACGCTTTGGATGTCAGTTGGCACCAATTGGAAGTTCACAAACTCCTGATTTTGAAATTCTTTTAAATGTTAGAAGTCTTATGAGTTTTGTTAATTTGATTTGTGAAGTGTTAGTACTCCATTTTATAGGGTATTTGAGCACCTGCCTTTTGTTAGATTAGATCAATTTTTAGATGTAATAGCCTTCTAGTTGTTGAAGCATTAAGTGATAGACCTACATAATGAAAAACAAAAATGCAGAGTGAAATCTACAAGTTATTTTTGAACCATCTTGAGCTCTGTTTTTTTTTTTTTGAATTTACACAATGTGGTATGTTTTGTAATCTGCTGATAAGATTGCCTGCTATCTTGCAGTTTTGATTTCCGATTTGGAAAAGATTGGAGTACAAAAGAATGGAGGTATGATGGTAAGATGATCCTTACATAAAAAAAATCATTTGGTTTTCTTTGATCCTCCATAATGTGCATGGTTTGGGGTATAAAGTAGTCAATCATGTTATTTGTCACTAATTTTATGAACATATAAACATGATATGATATGGGATTATCTTTTTTGTGTTCCGTTGTGTTACTGTTATCTTATGTGATCTAATTAATGGGGTACCAGAAAGCGGGATGTGTTTATGGTATGATGCAAATGAGAAGTACTTTCCTATAAGGATGTGTTTGGCGTGACAATTAGACTGTCAAACGACAGAACTGTGTGAGACAAAAATGCAGTTCTTTTGTCCCACCAAATTAGTGGAACAAAAAAAAGGAAGATAGGTAAATTACTAAAAATACTTTTTGGCACTCATTTTGATTGTTTTGATGTTTGTCTCTTTTATGACCCAAGTAACCAATAGTTACAAAAAATTAAACACCAATTTTTTTCTTAGTTTAGGCAAAAGACGTTATTAATTCATTAGGGTTCACTTCATTGCATACGTCCCAAAATCACTCTTTTTCATGTCCTCATAAAGAAATAAGGGTATTTGTCATCCTCTAGAGTGCCCTACGGTACTGGTCCCACGATCATCATGGAAGAGGTAAATTGTGCATGCATTTTATTGGCAGAGGGGTGGTGCCTGCGCTCGAACCCGGGAGCTTACACATCTGACGCTAGAACATATAAGTGATGACTAAGGGGCCGTTTACCAAACACTTACTCGGTAAGCACTTAACTGGTAAAATTAAACACTATCATCTACTTACCGAGTAAGATTTTAGTCCACAAAAACGGTATTTGTATGGAACAATTTATCTGGTAAGCTCTTACCGTGGTAAGAGTAGTCGCCCTCGCTTACCGGGTAAGACTCTTGATCTTTGCCTCGCTCTTACCGGGTAAGATTCTTTGTTCTTACTATATTCATCCGGTAAGATAACATGACTTGGTAAGCGCTTACCCAAGTAAATTTTGATAAATAGCCCCAAAGTGACTATTGACATCATTTTCTTTCTCATCTTAAAATGTTGTTAAAATATGGTAACATCTATATCACACCATACTTATAATTTTTCACATTGAAAAGTCAAATCATGACCTTTTTTCCTATGATTTTTCACATTGAAAAGTCATAATACATGACCTTTTTTGTTAGACTGGATAACTTATTCGTACTAATGTCTAAAATCATCCTTATTGTAGTTAATTGTAACAAAGTAAACCTCTAATTTTCGATTAAACAATTAAATACACAAATAAAATATCTTGAGGTCGTGATATTTGTAGTTTATAAATGAGATGACATGATTGGAAGATCATGCAAGTATACATATTCAATTAATGTCGTCTAAATCAAGTAATAATGATAAAAATACCAAGTTAACGATCCTCAAAGAATTAGAAAGTAAGAGTTTAACAAGTCACACTTAAAATGAGATCTCAGATGATGATTTTGAAGGAATATTTGGGGATTTGAGTTAACACACTAGTGGGATATAACAATAACTTGAAAGCAGAGGTTCAAGATCAGGTTGGATTTTTAATGTTGGAGTGCGGTAGAACCCTGGTACAACATAACATGGGTTGTTGCAACAATAGCTCTCAACGGTTACTATTGAATTGAACGACATTTTTTTTCGAAGTATAGATTAGACCTCTTATTGCAACATTTGATAAGGGTTGCCTTTTATAGCCATCATTGTTTTTTGTAGCAATCATTATCTTGTACTCTTTATTTCAGTCTTTTGATATTGATGTAGACGTTTGTGAACACAACACATCCTTATGTATGCAGACTGAATAATATAGAAAGTATGGTACTAATAAAATTGTACTTTTGAACTTATCTAGTCTGACATGGTGAGCATGTTCCCATACCAGGACAACAGCCGGTATCGTTGGTGAGCCAATCTTGTTAGTTAAGTTTCCACTAAAATCGACTCCCTAAAAGTAGTATTTGTCAAACTATTTATGACTTTATCTTGTCCTGAACTTTAATCGACTAGATGACAATTCAATCCGCTTTGGTGACTATCTTGACTTCACTTCAACTAGTTTTCGATTTTGTTGAAGATATATTGCATTTGGACCATAACTGATGATAATAAACATAAGCTATATTTCGGATTCCAGCAATACTATAAAATATTCGGATCCTAAGAAGGATTTTAGGATTAGATACTTGATTCGGATTTGGTTAGAATCTGGATCCTTCGTGCTTTCGGATTTTGGACTGACTCGGATTTCACGAAGGACAAATCTGATTGATCATATCCGGATACGTATCCCAATGCGGAAGTTGGAGTCTATCCGGATATGTATCCTAAGCCGGATGTTAGATTGTCTCCGATAGTGAAACCGGATTTTAAGAGAAAATATCAAAAATATTTCGAAGTGTTAGTTCATATGTATTTATATTATTATCAAATTAAATTGTTGGGACCAACACTATTTTTATATTGGTATCTATTTAGAGACTAAAGTGGGAGTGATGCCTTTTCCAACATAAGACTTTAATAGTTGGAAAAAAATGATAAACTCTTTATTTTCGTGGGTGATGTTACCGGTTACCATAATATAATACTGAAGAAATGTGAAGATCTAGTAAAATATAACCAATCTCTTTTCGATACTCATCATATGTGAGATAAAGAACTTTTTATGGGAATACTAAACTTAATTGAGAATGCAAATGATACTATTTGTAAGACTATATTACAAAATGCTCTAGGAAATAATAAAACAACGTCTCCATGTATTCATAAAGATATTGCTACTTGATTTGGAAAAAATAAAGTACTCAAATCCAATTTTTAAGAAATTGATGATAACGTGTTTGTCTTATTAGTTGACGAGTCTAGTGACGTCTCTAAAAAGAACAAATGGTCATGGTTTTTAGATACGTTGATACATGTAGATATGTTAACAAGGGATTTGTTGGCCTTGTTCATGTGAAAGAGACATATGCTTCAGCTCTTGAATATGTCAGTGATTCTATATTTGCTAAACATGGATTGAGTTTGAAACAAGTAACGGTCAATCATTGGATCTTTTTATGTGTTATATTTAAGTCTATCATAGAAAATTTTAAATAAGTAATGGGCCAAGGTTATGACAGAGCAAGTAATATGTGACTGGTTCAGTGGCTTTTGAAAATTGTTATCTTGAGGGATAAGAGCTCAACATATCATGTACATTATTTTCTCACCAACTTCAGTCAGTAGTTGTGACGATTGCAAAAAATTCACTTGCATGTTTAGAACTTCTTTGATATACTATTCTTGGTGATGAATGTGGTAAATGCTTCTTGCAAGCGAAATAATATGATTCGAGAAAATTGCAAAGAAATAGTGCAAAAAACAATTGAAAGGTGAAATTGAAAATTGAAATGGTTAAACCAAGAGCTTTCATACGTTGGTTGGACATACATGATTTTTTTTGGACGGCAATTAACACACACACATCCCAGGGGTATCCGGATCCAAACGGGCACCGACTAGTCCTCTGCGCCCATGATCCAGCCCTATGGACTGGCCCATGAACTCGCCCCTGAACCGGTCCAAGAGCTGGATACCTCAGAATTGTCAGCCACGAGATTCGAACCCTCGTTAACCAGGAATACCATACTGGTGACTTAGGATGTTACCTAATACCCGTTGTTCTCATCACACATAAAATACTAAGTTTGCACAATTGAATAGGTGATGATTTTGTAAATGTTTCAATCATTCATATTTCGTACAATAGAAAAACCACTCACCAATGTTATGAAAAATAAAGACGTAGTTAACCATTTTAAAAGCATGAAGAGTTGTAGAAAATAATTGTATGAAATAACTTGTTTTTTATTATTATTTTTAATGAAATCATACTTTCTATCATTAAAATTTATTTTATTTATATTACGATTATTATTTTGTGTTACCAATGATATAAATTCCTGGATGTTGCCACTATATCCACTTAAATAATTTTTAATATGTTTTTAATTTGAAAATATGTGCTAATACTAATACAAATATAAAAACAAAGGGATTAACATGTTAAATTTTGGTTTTAAAAAGGAGACCTAAAATTCTATGGTCCAATAACTTATATACCAGTTTTTGGGAATCAAAAGTGACTATTTAATTTTAAAATTTATCGATCAAAAACAAAAAAGACTTTTTGATATTTTTCTTACTTTGTCATTTTAAACATGGGTAAATTACAATAAAACCCAACGGACTTTTGTATTTGGAACAATTAAGTCACTGGACAATTTTTTGGAACAAATAAACCACTGGACTTTCTAAAACCTGTTAATTAAACCATTGCACTTTAAAAAACCTGTTGGACTTTCTAAAACCTGTTAATTAAACCATTGCACTTTAATTTGTAAGATTTTTAATATGATATAAATTTTTACATTTTAATTTATTTATTACTCATTTTAAAAGACCTATAGTTTTAATATGGGTGTAAGAAAGTGTTACCAAGATTGAGATCGCTAGTGGTTGTAAACTTTTTGAAAGCATGCATTTTTTGCTCAAAAAGTTGTTTAATTCAAATTAATTATTTGCTTAAATATGAAATTTAAAAAATAAATTTATAAATAATTTACACGAATAACTTTAAAAAAATACATAATTAATTGTTGAAAATAAAAATAAAGCGAAAACCTTCTTTTAAAGTTTCAGTTTGCTAGGAGATCTTGCTCATACATGTCGCAAAGTTCTTATGTCAAAAAAAAATTTAAAGTTCAGTTTATTAGACGAAATAGAAATAGGGTTGTCCATGAAGTAGCTAAATGATCCTAATTCTTAGACAACCCTATTTTAGATGTTGGCCCTTCGACTTGGTTAGATAACGATCAATCTCTTTTTATATTACAATTATTCAAATCATTGATAAAACGTTGTTTGTTTTGGTAAAAAAAAGTTAAATATGACCAACTAAAGAGAGATGTTCTCTGATGTGATCAAATAAATTTATAATGTTACTCACATGTTGTATATATGTTCATACCTTTTTTTCTCATTAATAATTTGAAAATAGTATAATTGTATCCAAATCAGGCATATTTGTTTTTGTTTCTATTTTGGGAAGTTACTTTCAAAAACTTTATTTTTCAAAATGTATTATGTCATGTCCCAGAGCAACAGTCTAACAGAATAACTTCGAATTTATCTTAAAACCATGATGGAAATAATTGATAGCTTATAACTTTAAGCTTATAAAGAGCTCACCAATTTACTTTTCTATCCATGTGAGGCAAGTTATTACATACTCCCCTACTTAAATTCACGATGTTAGGAGTATTCATTCAAACCGTCAACCCGCACAAACTGTTGACACTGCATCGCAAAGCGCAGTTTAGAACATTTGCGGTGCGGTGTGCGGTTCACATTTTTACTAAACCGTACTATATGGTACGATTTTCCGTTTTGAGTTATGAAACCCAGTTCAAACCGCACCTCACCACATTATTTTTTTAATTTTATATATAATAATTATTAATAAAATAATTATTAATTTATATAATATTTTTGGACTTTGTGTTTTGAACGTTGAGTTTGAAGTTTTTTTTTTTTACTTCTTAGACTATTTTTAATTATGTAATATGTATTTGGAAATCAGATGTATTGAAACTCTGTATGTTTTTGGACTACGGTCACGTTATCATACTATAATGTATTTTTAAACTTATAGTTATTAGATTGTAGGCATAAAATGTGATAGGTACAAACTACATAAACCGTACCGCGAACACTCCTACCTGACTTCTTCGTCAGACTCGCCCACAATCCTCCTTGTAATCAACGATGTAAGATTTGAATAAGAAACTACAATCCCTCTACCGGACGCATCACCCTTGTGAGGTTTGCCAAGGATTGACTTTGGGCTTTGACACATTGTAACACCTCAAAAGCAACGAGTTGGCTCAATAACGTCGAGTTCAACTAAAAACTATGATGTAAGTTATTGGTAACCCACAACTTTGAACTTATAATGAGTTCATCAATCTACTTTTTCTATTCATGTGTGGCGAGTTGCTTCATACTATGTCTCTGATGCAATTAAAAGAATGGATTATGTTTTATGCACTTATTACAACTTTGTGAACAAAATATAAACATATTATAATTTTCTAAACAAAAAATGCATCTTCAAAAAAATATAAAACCTTCTTCTTTTAGATATCTTGTTACAGACGTTAAAATAATATTGTTGAAAATAAGTTTTTTAAAATATCAATCAGAATAAAATATGTTTTATTTTGATTGAAAATGAAATAAAATTCATGTGCAAAGCATGAAATTCTTCCAATTTTCTACAAAATTTACTATATTGAAACAATGTGTGTTTTATTTTTAAAAGACTTCAAACAGGGTGCGTTTAGGTGTGGAAAATTTTCTAGTTTTCTAGGAAAAATTTCTGATGGAAATTTAGAAAAAACCGTTTTAGTTCGTTCAGTTTTCAAAAAAAATCTAAGAAAATAAAAAAATTTATTTTCTAAAATAAAAAATTCTAAAATTACATGCAATTTAGAAAACTACTTTTAATATGTTTCCAATTTTTTGTTTTCTAATTTTTTTCCCTACACACATTCACACTTTCATGTGCACGCACATACACACACATTCTAATTTGAAAAAGAAAATGAAGAATAGAAAATGAAAACTGATAAAAAATGCACAACCAAACGCGTTTTCTAATTTTTTAAAAATGGAAAATGAAAACTTCACCATTTCAACCAAACGCCTTTTCTAAATTAAATTTTTATAGAAACTGAGAATGAAAACTCAACTCTATTTTATGAAAACGTTTTCTAGGAAAATGAAAACAGTTTTCGCTAACCAAACGCATATTTAAGGCGCGTTTAGTTGTGGAAAAATTTCCAGTTTTCTAGGAAAATTTTCCAACGAAAATGAAAATTTAGAAAACCCATTTAATTCGTTCAATTTTTAAAAAAAATCCAAGATAACAAAAAAAATTATTTTCTAAAATTATATGCAATTTAGAAAACTACTTTTGATAGTTTTCCAGTTTTTTGTTTTCTAAAAACTTTCACAAACACACACATTCATGCACGTGCATGCACACACACGCACACATGCACCCGCACAGACATACACACACTCACGCACGCATGCACACACGCATACACACAAACACACGCACACACGCACTTTGACACGCACTCACACTTTCACACACACACGCACACACACACACACACTCTAATTTGAAAACAAAAAGTGATATAAAATGCACAACCAAACGCGTTTTCTAATTTTCTAAAAATAGAAAATGGAAACATCATCATTTCAATCAAACGCGTTTTCTAAAAAATTTCATAAAAAACTGATAATGAAAACTCAACTTCGTTTTCTGAAGACGTTTTCTAGAAAAATGAAAACAGTTTTCCTCAACTAAACACATCCTTAAGTTTTAGATATTTTTAAGACACAAATAAAATAAATGAAAGGACAAATAAATGGTAATTTTCATTTCAAAACTTTCCTTTTGAAATGAAGGAAAAAAACTAATAGCCTTTAAAATTAATTTGTTTCCTTTCATTTCTTTCATTCCTTTTTCAAAACTCAAATAATTTTTTTTTCAATGTTATTTCCATTTTTCGTCTTCCTTTTTTTCCTTTTGACGTATCTTATTTTCTTTCTAAATTTAATAATGATACAAAGATTTTTATTTAGTCATAAGTTCTTATTAGAACAAGAATCCGATTTTTTTCATACTTTTATTTTCTATTAGTATTTTTAATCATTTCATTTAATAAATCTATAAAAATATAAGTTAAAAAATTGATAGAAAACATATAAAATATTTTTTTTTAATTTTGTTTTATTTTTCGTTTCTTATAAAATTTTATCTAAGTTTTTTTAACTATCTTATTATATTATTAATTTCACTCCAACTTGGTTGAACGTATTTGATCAAATCAAAATTACAAATTATCTATATTAGTATTTGTTATTTAGTATTACTCTTTATAAAAAATAATATTTTTTTAATTTTATATTTTTTAATTGTAATATAAAATTCTTGTTTATGTTTTAATTTTTTTTTCCAAATATGTTAACAATATATATATACACATATATATTGGGGTGGGTTCATACGAGGACGGTAATAATTTACGAGAATACGAGGAGCTTTTTTCATGTACAAGGTCACATGTGATTTTACACTAACTGTAACGGGCAACTTTTGAGATCACTTAAGTCGCATGAAAAGTCGCCCGCATCATTTATGATTTTGTACAAAATCACGTATGATTAAATCACATATGATTTTGTACATTAATCATATGTGATTTTGTACATGAATTTTTCATGTACAAAAATGATTGGCTGAGAATTGTCTATGCATTCTCGTAAATTGTTATTGTCCTCGAATGAACCTCCCTCTGTATATATTATATTAACAAATTAAAATTAATATGGAAAGTAAATATGAATATTATATTTGATTTTTTATAATTTTATAATATATATACATATATTAAATTTATATAATATTCAACAAATAAAATTATATTTTAGAAATTAAAAATAAATAATTGGATTCTTTTCTAACAACTTTCATTGTAAAGTTCTATAAAGGTTCTTGCTTTGGTAAAATGACAATGATAGAAAAAAACATGACAACCAGGATTTTTAAAGGTTCCACCATTATAGATGCTCTAAGTTTTACTTTTAAAAAACCCTTGATTTTTCAAAGATACAAGTATTAAAATATTATATACAAATGAATAATGCATACAAAATATGTCAATTTTTATAATATTCATGTTTTACTTCTTTTATAAACAATAAAAATTAAAGCTTAAAGGATTTTTAAAATTTTATATTACCCTTTTTATATGATGTATCATTTTAAAATTTCATAAATTTTGATTCAACTAGAAGACTACTCGCACAATGCAGCAAGGTCCATCTTAATTTTAATGTTTTATTTTATTTTTTGTTTCTATCGATGTTATAGTACAATTTTTATTGATTTTGAAAGAGAGATTTTATTTTTTGTTTAAATTTTTTAATTCAGTTTTTTATTATAATAAACTAACATATTTTGGTTTAATAATATATTTTTTTTATAAATATAATAATTAAGTATTTTGTTAGAATTGAATGACTATTTAATTATATTTTGGATTTTTTATATTCAAAATTAGATGTTTATCTGTATAGTTAGTTGTATAGTTAGTTACATGAATTCAAATATGAAGTTTTAATAAGTTGTACCAATGCATTTATAACTTGTATTATTGAATTTTAAGTAATTATGCATTAATCAATTGTACCTATTGGATAATAATATGTTTTAAGAGTTTTTGTCAAATGCTTTATAATATAGTATAGATTTTTAAAAATGGGCTTGAATATAATTAATTTTTTAATTAAATAAATTATATAAAAAAGGGTGTTTCGTTCTATTTTAATTCGATCCCATATTGAGGTATAAATTTTTTAAATTTTTATCTTGATTTTCAAATTTTAAATCACGACTATATTCATATACGACCAATACAAATATATTCATATGATATTATTATTATTATATAAAATTTTGATTTATTAATACGTTTCAATTTTATAAGACAATATGATAAACATATTCAAATATACATGTTGAACCTTATTGTAAAATATTTTGTAAAATCGAAAATGAACACAAGATTATTTCAATTTTTTAAAACCATACAATTCCATAAAATAAAATCGAGAGAAATAAAATAGAGATGTATTACGTTACATTGTACGAGTACACTCACAATATTTTGTATATAAATTATCTTTTAACAGAAAACGACAAAGAAAAAAAAGGCTAAAAATATCGTAATTCAACTCACCATAACACATTGAATACCACATCGAGTAAATCTATCATAAACATAGTTTAGATACTTTACTTATAACTTTCACCACAACACAGATCAAATTCGTATTTCGCTTTTAATTCAAATACAACCATGATTATAAAATTGGTAAACTAAAGATCATTAGAGCATCTTCAACAACATTGTTATAATAGAAAAAAGTGACTTTTTTTCTCTAAAATGCTCCAACAGTATTGCTACAATGTTTTCTATTTTAGAGAATTAGGGAGAAATCTCTAAAATCTCTAAAGTATGAGAGAGAAACTATATACAACCAATCAATTTTGTTGAAGTTAAATGTGTAGGATAGAGAAACAACATCCAACCAATCAAAATTATTGAAATTAAATAGGTATGAGAGAAAAATAATATTTTAATAATATAATAAACGATGAGAGAAAAATAATATTTTAATAATATAATTAAGGATGAATTCTCTAAAATAGAAAAACTGTTAGAGTTACAAAAAATTGTTTTTAAAGATTTTATCTTTTTATTCTCTGTTTTAAAAAAATTATAAAAAAACTGTTAAAGATACCTTTATGACTAAATTCAAGGATCATGTAATTAGAGGTTGTTTGGTTGTTTAAATTTAATAATTAAAAGTTGATTTTCTACATAATCTTTTTTTATAAAAATTTAATAAATAAGCTATTTTTTATATCATTAAACCCATGTGAAGCAATCTTCTCTCAATCAAACTTTTTTTATTTTGGACATAAACACAATTAAAAAATAATTAAATATTCCAAAATTTCCCGCCTGCTACAAAGCGCCGTCTTTATTTTACGCAGGAGCGTGTACTAAAAGATCACCTGCATCAGGGACAAGTTTTCCGATTATGACAGTCGAATATGATTGGTCCACGTAGATAACCTACCGCAAAATGGCACAATCTGATTGGCCAAACATTATACTGCCTGTCACCGAATAATACCTGATTTTCCCTCTGGCAGTTTCTTTGTCCAAAATTCAGTCATGCATACATTTGCCAAATATTTGGCAATAAATTTATTTTAGTAATAAATTCATATATATATATATATAATCTTGATTTGGTTAACAATATAATTCATGATTCTGTGATTGATTACGTTTTTAATTCAATAATTTTTGAATTTCATTTCTTCATCTTCTTCGATTTCATCTTTTTTTTTGTTTTGTTCTTCGTCGTCTCAATCGAGCTGTGTTCTGTAAAAAAATTTCAGTTGAATTGTTGTAAATTAGGGCAAAAAATGACGAATGGTATTGGAGAGGATAACCTAAAACTCATAGATTTCTCAGAGGAAGATGATTACTTAATCGCGTTTCCTTTTCGCGATTCTCTTGAAGATCTTCGACTTTCAGGTGCGAATCATCTTCTTCAAGTTGCTATCTGTGTGCAAGTGAATTTTGTACTTTCTATTAATTTTCTTTCGTGTTTCTTATCCATCAGTTTTCATTTCTTTGAATTCAAATAGAAATTGTTTCAGTAACTTTGATCGTTATTGCCTTTTTGTTCTTGTTTTGGAGGGAAATGAAAGTATAATTATGTTTGACATGATATAAACTCCATCATTTTTCTTTTAAAGAGATTCAGCAACTGTATCTAAGGTGTCAAGATTATGTTTTATGATACATCCACTATTAATACCTAAACATAATTCAATTTAGGGGTTGTTTGGTTGTTTTTTCTATAAAAAGGCTGTATGGATTGATACAAAGTAAGCTGTTTATATGAATTAAAGGAATATGGTCGTTTGTTTTGTGTGCTGAATAACTAGTTTGAATGGTAGAAATTACCATTATACCGTTCTGAATGGCTGATGGCTTATTATCAAGCCATGAACAGACTAGCATATATGGCTGACCGAATAAGCTCTCCATGTCATTAAGCTCTAAAGCAATACCCCTCTTGGTCTGTATGTTTTCATGAGGAATTTAGTGCCAAGAAATTGCAGTGATGTTGAGTATCAGGCTTTTGTTGCATAGTATATATAATTAGTTTAATTTGTTCAAACTTTTATGAGGGAACTTGTTTTTGCAGTAAGTTTTGATAATGTGAATGGATGTGCAAATTCACAAGTAGTAGAGAGGATTGATCAGGTTCAATCTGAATCCATGAAACCAAGAAGACCGAGCTTCTTGCGTAAAAGCTTAGCTTGGGATAGTGCCTTCTTCACTAGTGCAGGTATATATATTCTTGATATCAAACTTTGGAATTTGTTATGTTAATTTGGAATTTATCTTTTTTTAGAATGAGGGACTGCTTTCTTTTTTTGATTCATGTGAAATGGTAAAGATATAGATGCTTTTGACACACACATATATATATATATATATATATGCAGGTGTGTTGAATCCTGAAGAGTTGTTTATGATAAATAAAGGTTTCAAGAGAGCTGAATTTAATCAACCATCAGATGTGAAGCCGCCTAATAATATCCACAAACTCAGCAAAAGATCCAAAGTTGCAACTAACATTGGTGGATCAGCATTCGGCCAACCAAATGCACTCTGTAAGTACTAAAGATTATGAGTTATATGACTACATCAATTGCATACCTAAAAACAGCCGATTTATCCTTTGGGATAGAGGTCAGATCTGCGTAGATCTTACCCTTCCCATACCCCCACCTCGAGATGGGATAATATTGGGTTTGTTTTGTTTAGTTGTTCAGTTGCATACCTACATCTTCAATTTAAACACCATCTTTGTTCATATTCTTTATAGAACTGAGATTGTAAATTTACTTGTTTCTTTTCAGCCAGCAAAAAGACGAATATTTGCTCTCAAAACAAGGTGTGTATATTCACCAGTGGTCATCATTCACTTGGTTTTTCTATATTTTCCTTATAAATCCAAAAATTAAAGAATTCCCATCTGCAAAATGTTAGGTAAAATCACTTCGAGCTCCGAAGAGCCAGAGCCTAAATCCACACGGATCAAAGGGTATGACAAAGACCAGTATCACCGACCCCCAAATTATACAGGCATGCATCTACCTTAAAAACCAGTTTTTTTCTTGATAATGTGGTCGCAATATGAGCTCATTTTATGATTGGTATCATAAAGATGATTGTGGTACTTATATATATATATGGTATGAATTGACACTATGTGTACTGTGATGCGACGAAATAGGACAAGGTGTCAAGCCAACAAAAACTCATCTCATCTAGACCGACCACTAAGGCAGCCGTTGAAGGAGGAGCAGATGACATGAAAATGGAAACTAAAACCAGAAAGGCTGGATTGGGTATGGTTTCAAAATGATATATATTTATTTAGGCAATGTTTGGCAAACTAACTAATAAGCTAGTTATTAGCTTATTATAACTAGTTGTGTTTGGTAAAAACCAGTTGATACGCTAGAGGACAATGTAAATGACCTAAAAGGACATGTTGAAAAAGTAATTGAATAAGGGCATAATTGGAAAAAAAAGGTCCTGAAGCTTATTGAAAAGCTACTTCAAGTAGCGTTTCAAAAAGCTAGTTTATGACTTACCCAATGGGTAATGGAGCTTTTCCAATAAGTTGAAAAAATAAGCTAGCTTATGGTTGCCAAACATGGGCTTAATTGAAAAACTAAAATGCGACACTAAATCTATTCTATTTTATGCATGCAGTCCCAGATTTGACAGCATCCAAGAGGTCTCGATGGGGAGACTTATCTGGTCTTCCTAAATCAACTTCTTTTACTTCCCCAACTACTGAAAAGAACTCTAAAGTTAATCGTTCATATGATTCGTCTTCTAGTGCTTCATCCTCTAACCGTCTTAGAAGGAAAACCAAATTAACTCCTTCCCCTTCATCGGTCCATTTTTCATTGACATCATCTCCTGCTAGCTCCATTGATGGATGGTCCTCAGAATCTTTATCTTCAACTTCTACTACAAATAAAAATCCTGCTAGTAATTTTCATAATGCCATGCTGGCATCAGATTTTCAGAATCATCCGGTTACCCCTTCTCAGAAATCGGAGGAAAGTGCCATAAGAACATCCGTAGAAACTATCCCATTTTCTGGTGGACCAAAAAGAAAGATCAAATCTTCAGGTCTTAGAATGCCATCCCCAAAGATTGGATTCTTTGATGAGGTTATATAATACATCCCTTTCTCTATAGTTTCTTTTGGTTTCTTTATAAGACAAAATGCAAGAACTAGTTCCTATTTAGTGTAACGAAGAATATATATTTTTTTCTTACTCGATATGCAACGAAGTTTCAAATCTTTAATCTTTTTTTTATACCCATTTTGACGTTAGACTTGATGATCTTGTAGCATTATTCAATGACGTGGATACCCACTCAAAAAGTGTACGCCATCAAATGTTACAACATCAGCAGGTCAAATGGTTAAAAAAAGTAGGAAATTTTGAATTTTTGTTACATCAAATATAGGAATATTTGAAACTTTTTTATATTGATTTGAGAAAGAAAAATAAATTTGTAACACTAAAATAGGAACAAAGGCAAACTTGGTTGCATTTTTGGTCATTTAATATACACTAGATGAACTTATAACTAGTACTTTTTTTTTTCTTTTAAATCTTCCTACTCACAGGATCAACCTTCGCATCCGTGCTTTAGAAGAATGATGCAAGTAGGATTTGGGGGGGAGAGTCCTTCTTCGCCTAATGAAAACAAGTTAAACAAATTGCGGTCGTCTAATCTTTCTCCTTCATGTGTTTCCACCGAGATTTCCTCAAAAGTTAGAAAAAGTTTCAATGATGGAAGGAAAGTTAGCGCGAGTTGTAGCAAAGTGATCAAGGCGGATGTGCCAATAGCGAAAGATATATGGAAGAAGAAATTAATAAAGATAAAAGATGAAGGTATAATGAAGATAAAGAAAATAGAGGAAAACCAAAAGGAGAATGTGTGTAGTAGTTTTGAAGATGAAGTGAATGGTTTAAGTAAAGATTTGGAGGTGATTGATCTTAATAGGGATGTGGTTTCAGAAGTCAAAGTTCATGGTCAACTTTCTGTTCTTGGAACTCCTGATAATTGCTCAAGAACTCCATTGATTGAGAACACATTAATTGGTAAGCAATAGAATTGCATTATTCTTTCTTTCTTTCTTTTTTTTTTTCATGAATTTTTTGCTATATTTTTATGTTGATTTAGAGAAAATAATACTATGGTTTTGCAGAGTTTGAAGTGTGTTACATAACATTTAAATTTTTTTAATTGTGTTATGTTGGGTTGTATCTTGGTTATTTGGACCTTTTTTACATCAAGATTAGTTGCATTTTAATGTTATTGACTTTTTTTTTTTCATCTTTGCATAGTGTTCAGTCTCCTGCTATTGATTGAATGAAAGTTTATTTGTGTTTATGTTAGAATCATGTATTTGCTTAGTTTGATTTTTCATGAATTTTGTTATATTTTTGTTTGTTTTCAATCTTTTCGTACTAATTTTATTTCCGAAAGATTTGAGGAAACAATAATCAACATCTTCATGTTGTATTTGAATCCAAAATCGACATATTTATAAAGGTATGACCTTATATAGGAGTTTTTGAGGACGACAGATTAAGTAGCACTTAATTTATTACGTATTGTTGTTAGCATATTTCTGTCTCTACCATAATTATTTTTCACGTTATGTCCTCATTTTTTTATTTCCTTTTCATTGAGTTCGTTTTGTGTTAGGTTCTTTGTAATCTTTTCTAAATCTTCCTTTAAAAAATTAATAATAAATATCTAAACAGATAAAATATTGGGTAGAATTATGGCTTCTAGTGTTACATATTGAATCTTTTTTGTAAGTCTGGGTCTTCTTGAAAATAACATTTATGTCTCTTGAGGTATAAGAACAATCGGTGTACATATTACCCTGAGTCCTACTTCCATGCATGATATACTGGGTTTGTCTTATTTTATTTGAAGCAAAAATTGGTAGTAGGTCAAAAAGAATAACCTTTTTGCATAGTTTCATTTGATTGAAATTTGAATGGAAGTCCGTTTGTTGTATTGTGTCATATCTTTGACCTTCTTTTATGTCGATTTTTTCATGGTTGATGGAGTGTTTTCATAATTGATTAAACGGGAAGTTAATTCTCTTTTTTAAAGATTTTTTTTTTTGCAATTATATTTGCTTTTGGTTTGCATTAAAAATCATATTTTGAGTCCTATAAGCAAACTAAAAGAGTTGGTCAAACAAACGCATGACCCAAATGAGGCTTTTTTTTTTATAGGGATTAGTTTGGGCAAATTATCTGAGGGATTAGTCTAGACAAACGCCTAGAAAACCCTTTCTAAAAAAATACATACTTTCTTTATTCTCGAACTTATTTTTTACAAAAGGAAAGGGGCATAACAGAAAAACACGTGATCTCGAAACTTTTTAGAAGGCAAAAAAAAAGGAAAGAAATAAATAGAATCCTCGAACAAATTTGTAAAATTACAAAACTATTCATCAATTTAACATCATAAAAACAAACATAAAATGGTATATTTGTAAAAACCCTCCGTATCAAAAACATAAATAAAAAAATCGTTTCGTTCCAATTACTCTCCTCTTTTTTTCCTTTGTAAAACAGGACTCAAATCCAATGACATAACAACATTTTCCTTATTCCTCTTTTCTTTCTAAAAAATTGGTACTAAAATCTGAAAATATAACCAAAAGATACAATAATAATCTAATAAACAAATATAAATGCAGATCCAACCCACAAAACAAAAATGAAATATATATATATATATTATATATATATATAGACTTCATTTCTCCATATCTTACCTCTACTTTAGAAACAACTTTCCGGCCACCGTAGATTCAGGTGTCATTCCGACCACCTTCTACTCTAACATCCTCCTCCTCCTCCACCACCACCGCAATTCCGGTTTCCGATGGCGGCATCAGAGCACCCAACTCTTTCCGACCATCATCAAACTCCATACTTCCGCCACCAATTTCCGCCAACGGCGGTGCCGGAACACCCAACCCTTTAGCAAGACAAACGTACTTGAAAACCAGTTGTTTATAACCATTTAACAACTCTTCTACATCACTTATCGTTAAATCTTCGGCTTTCGAATACAAATACGGAAAGTTCTCAAAGTTTTCGCTTACGTTTTCCTCCGCTGCCACGATCACCGCCGCCGCCCCTTTATTCTCCAAATCCGAAACCGATGGAACTTCTTTTAAATTTGAATCCGATACTACTGTTTCACTTTGTGTCTCACTGGAAGAACCCGAACCCGAAATTAGTTGAGCAGATTCCATCTTCTTCGTGAATTCGGTTTCATCCATCAATAACGATTCACCATTTATGCTCAAAATGAACGATTCCGCAGAAAGCATATTGGTGAAAATATAAGCCGATTCTCCAATTAATCGAGATTTGGATCTATACCGTTGAATATACGACAAATTTGAGTGAAATTGAGGCGGGTTTGCTTTGATGGTAATGTAGATTAAAACCGGAAGAAAATCATCGGCGCCAGGTGGATTTTGATCGGCATTAATGGCAGCGTTAACCAGTAAATTACTGATGATCTTGCAACAACTGAGAATACACGCGAGTTTATCTCTCGGTGATTTATAGCCGTTGATTTTTTGAAGTTCTTTTTGGGCGAGTAACCATGATGTTTCATTTTCGTATATTTTTGGAATCTCCAAGTGATCTGGGCGGATAAATTGCTGGATTAAAGCCGCTTTTTGATGAAATTCGTTATCGATTTTTACGTCATCTGGGTGTGAAGCAAACACACGGCTGAATAACTTTGTCATTATGTATTTTTCCAGGCCTTCACCGGCATTATCTAACTCTTCTTCAGTACGGCCCGCCCATAATGGGTGGGCCCGGAAAGCCGCTTCCATATTGGCGAGAAACTCCTGTATGGACTCACTGTCTCTTTCGGGATCCGAAGAAACATTGTTTGAGAACGAAACGATGAAACTTTTGATGGATTTAACGAATTCTGTAGCGGAAGGTTGTCGCATACGTTCCAAAAAGTCGTGCCATGTGCGAGTTGCTGTAGACGAAATGGATGCTTCGGTGTTCTCCATAAATATCACCACTTTTTTATCGTAACCAGTAATCAATCAACCTTTCGCCCTGCAACAAAATATATAATTTTATCGGATGATATTTGGATGGGAAGCATATGTGTGGTAAATTTGCATGATCCAAAAACATTAGCGGTATACAAACAAAACTTTAATAATATATATATATGTATATATATATAGAAGATTAGTATATATATATATATATATAGATGCAAATCTTACTGAGAATCAAGTAAATGAGTACCAATCTCTAATATGTGATTGTTTATTTCCTAAAGAAATAAGTAAAATTTAACACCATTTGCAGTTCTGGACTCATCAACTATGTTTCCTTAACGATACGATAAAACAAATGGGAAGAAAAATTAAGCTTTTAAAATTGATTATACCATGAATGTGGGCCCAGAAGGAAATTAATGCAAACTAGTACCATCTTTAAGGTATCAATAGATGACAGATTTTAGGCAAAGAATGTAACTGTTAAAGAAGAATATATGCACAAAATGAAAGAGGGGGGCACAGGTAAATGTTACCACTTATTTCAAACTAATTATTTGTTTCTTGCAGACAATTTTTTGGAACCTATCCTGCATTAGATTTAGAGGGTGTATGCCAAACATAATTCTTTCTACAACTGAACAATTGATGCAATTATTGCATTTTGTGTCCCATATCCATCCCAAAATGTTATAAATGTCCACAATGAAAATGACATATAGTTTTAAAAATGTATAACAAAGAAATTCTTTCTATAACTGGAAAACTAGACCGGCCAGAATTACAGCTCATAAAAGAAGACAAATTTGAGCTATTGGTTCTATGATCCAAAGTAAATATAACTTAAGAAAACCAGAACAGACTACTATTTTGACCTGATAGTAACATATCCATATAATAATAGTTATAATTCTATAAATAAGCAAAAAAGCTAAAGTCGATAAAACACTACTACGATTTGCATTACCATTGTTGCCTTGAGATATCTAGTTTATAGATAATTATAATGTGTGTAGTATGTATGGTCTAGAACTAGAAGATGCGTCTATCTGATTTCATAAATTTGAAACAAAATATAAAATTTTCTCAATGGTTACTCCAAATTGAAACCTAATTTGTACATAATATCTCAACAATTAAGTTGTTTTTCCTGATGTATTGTAAATCTGTAATCATAAAACTGAAAAGGCAATATCTGAAGAACCCTAATATTCCATTTGTTTATACCATTTTCATTTCTGAACTGCTATCAAGTAAACAAAACTCCACATCTTTTATTTCTTCAATCACAACAACACAACCAGGTTGCCAAAATTTTAAATGCTAACTGGCTTAAACCAACAAAATCCAAGTAAAAGTCAATGGAATTATGTTTTCTGCCTAACAAACCAGCCAAATAATGTGAAAAAACCTACATTTTGAAGTATAAATTCCAAAAAAAGCAAAGGATATATAATGATTGAATACAAAAAATTCAATTGATTGTATGCATCTACCTTACAGTATGATTGTACATATACGGATAAAATGATAAAAATATAAGCAGAATCCATAGCTCGAACAACAATGCAGTAACATATGTCGATTCGCACAAGTTTATAGTACAACATAAATCGAAGAAGAATATGCTTATGTTCTTAGATGTTACCTGATGATTCGTGAGGTTAGAGAGTTTAGCAGAATTCCGTTGATAAATCGTAAACCCTAACGAGCGATTAGGGAAGAAGATGACCGAACTCAACCAAGATCCCAATACTCTTGCTTTCTTACACACGTGGAAGTTGGTTTTATATTTACATCCAAGTCCCTCAAGTTTTATTTATAAAATTCACACCAAGTTTTTTTTTTTTTTTACTTTTATCTTAAACTACACTTTTTTCTGTTCCAAAATAAGGGGGTGTTTGGGATTGCTTATAAAAACAACTTATTGACTTATTACTGACGCTGACCGGTGATAAGATCTTTTGAGTGTTTAAGAAAAAGCCTTATACCTGGCAAGAAACCTGATAAGGAGTTTTTTAAGAAGTAAGGAGCTCCTAACTTATTAGAAATTGATAAACACTTTTTAGTAAAAGCTACAAGTTGTTTTAAATAAGCAATCTCAAACACCTCCCAAGTAAACTAGATTCATTAAATTGTTCAAAGGGACCATTGACCCATGATATTGCTCCTTATTTATTCATATTCTTATTGCGTTAAGAAATGTTATATCTTATTCAAACTCGTTACCGTTACAAACGAATAAAATGACTCAAATGACCATATTCCACTATTCAATTGACTTCCTAACTATTTATCTCCTGAATTGACCCAAATGACACGTGACTTACGAACCTACTTCACGTTCACTATGGTTTCAAAGGTGATGACATGTGTCATTACGAACCTGGACCGGGTTATGAATAAAACGGGTTGTTGGTTCGGGTCCACAATATTACGAACCTGATCACATTTTATTATTATTTTTGTCGTTTAGTATGGTTTGTAATACTGCAAATCTAAGACATTTAGGTCAATTTAAAAGAGAAGTGGTTAGGAGGTCAATTGGATTGTGACAAAAAGGCGCACACATATATATATATATATATATATATATATATATATATATGATTTAACCATTACAAAAGACACCAAACCATAATTTAACGAATTATTCATTGCTTATTATCTCTTAGCTCTCTTTTGATGGAGCGTTTTCTATCAAGTGATGTTCTGGTGCTAAAAAAAAAATTACGTTTGCATTTTTTTAAGAAAGAATGTTGATCCAAACGAATGATAGGTTGACAAAAAACTACATTATTGTAAAACCAAAATCGGTTTATAGAACTTTTAAAATGACGATTATATATTATAAACTTGAATTACAAAACCATAACATACATCAACCATTTGACATAATGTTTTTTAAACAGTCTTAAAAGGCCGTTTACCAAGCACTTATCTGGTAAGCAAAAAATTTATTCGAAAGTTTCATTGATCGCCCAGACATGTTCCATTTATCTCGTCAAACAAGAACCACGCCTCTGTTTAAATGGTATAAATGAATAGTGTTACACCAAATTTAGTATGTTTATTTTAAACAGATATCAACAAACAAACACATAATCAACTTGCCCCAAGAAAAAAGTGAGGGGAGATGAACAAATATTAATTTTATACATACATATATATATATATATATATATTTAACACTAAGTATATAAAAAAGACTATACCATATCAGAAAAAAGTACAAGTCATGTTAAACATTATTTACTGACCGCAGAATTTTAAATCAGTAAACAAAGAACCCCCAAACCTTGTTCTTCTACTTCCATAACTTAACAACACACTTGCTTGCCTGCCTGCAACAAACTCAATATAGCACAATGTTACCATCTATCTGCTTTTAAAAATACACCAAAACCATATTCATATTTATATATATAGAGAGAGCGAGAGAGAGGAAGGTTCAGGGGAAAACGCTAAAAAAAGTGAAAACTGAAGAACACCCTGGGAGACCTCCATCTGAACGGTATGCCCTAACATGCATTTGTGCATATGCACTAATGCATATATATGCATTGATGCATAAAAAAAGAGCTCCAATCGCTTGTATGCATTTTTGCATATGCATTATGCACTAATGCATATATATGCATTATGCACCAATGCATATATATGCATTGATGCATAGGAAAAAATATCGTCCAGATGGCGGGCTCTCAGGGTGTTCTTCAGTTTTCTCTGTTTTTAGCGTTTTTTCTTGAACCTCCCTTTATATACAAGTATATGTATATACGCAGAGAGAGCATATCTAGTTCACTATAGCGTATATGAGATCTTAAGACATGATGCAATCACAATACATATGTGCATACATTTTGTGAAGGTATAGCAGAGTTTGGATACCATACTTAGAAGATATAATCAGAGCATTATGATATATTTTGGTGGTACTTAAGGCAACCACTGACCGTTGGATGAGTTTGCATATAACAAATAACTACCACTCGATTATCACCAAGCAACTATTTAAGTCAAATGCGATTCCGATGATGGAATTCTTTGTAAAACATGTATCAAAAAGATATATAGAAACAATACGACAAGAATAAATATAAAAACATAATACTATTAGTTTGTTATTATTTAGAACTCGCAAGGATAAGTTTGAAATATATATATATATAACTTACCATTACTAGATCATATAAGTATCATATTGATGACAACTCTTCGAATCTAACATGTTGAGAATTGTAGGCTCTATAAATGTCAAAAGGATCAAAATAAGACTGAAAAATCCTAAACACGACGAAGATATGAGAGTAGTATGTCAATGACTAAAGGATTTTTTGTAGATCAAATACATAATCATAGTAAATTAATCTTAAGGCTATGTATACGAAGTTATACTCGACACAAGTAATGAGTTGAAATATAATAAAATAGTAGTTTCCTTAACCTCGAAGGCTGAAGAGAACTCCTCAATGTGCTATTTTGCCGACTCCATCCAAATTGCCTTAAATCCAAATATTTATAAAACCTTTTCAATTCATTTCTCATTAGGTGGAGAATGAGGTGTAACACACACACATATATATATACATATATATATATAAGGTTGGGTTCCAGTGAGAAGGAGAGTTAAGGTGAGAAGCGTAAGAAGGGATCTCCACCCTTGGATACATATTAGGATGAGATGCGCCGGATCAACTCCCTTCTAAAGCACAATTCATGATGGGTATAGAGATTACAAATGATCAAGGATTCAGATCTCTTGTTACGCTTCTCACCTTAACCCTCCTTCTCACATGATCCTAAGCCTATATGTATATATATATATAGATATAGGGGGGAGGAAGGTTCA
This sequence comes from Silybum marianum, assembly GCA_036898165.1. NCBI lineage: Eukaryota > Viridiplantae > Streptophyta > Magnoliopsida > Asterales > Asteraceae > Silybum > Silybum marianum. The sequence goes on along the minus strand of CM072529.1, from coordinate 45,113,591 downwards.
AATGAGAACTTTGCATTTTTAAAGGAACAAAGGGACACTTGTGGATCACATATGACGTGGGTCCCACGTAATATTAAATCATTTATGGTTTAATCATATTAAATCATAAATGACTTAATATTATGTGGGACCCACATCATATGTGGTCCACAATTTGTTCCTTTGTTCCTTTAAGAAGGGGTGGTTCTCATTTGATCCCTCCCCTATAGGGGGATTTCAAATACAAACCAAGTAATTTGAAATCTCCCCTATATATATATATATATCATGTGCAAATCCTAAAAAACATACGATATTATTCTTAAAGTTTTGTGTTAGCTTACTACAAATCTACAATAAGGTTGCAAATTCACATGTCCTGGCATACACAATTTTAGCATAAACGAACCATGGGCTTTACCTTGACCAAAGTAACAATTATATTGCATTCCAATAAATGCTACATTTTCTAGACTCATGCAACATGTTGAAGGGGAAAGGGATCAAGATTTCATTACATTAAGGAGCAATTGCAACTGTTCAAGAGCAAGGAATCTGAATTCAGACTTCAATTTTCAGAAATTTCAAAAACCTAAAGTGTTATTTACATGGGCCAGATGAGAAAAAGACTATTAACTACTACTAGCTCATGAAGAACAGTAAATGAGATAAGTTCAAAAATGTGCCCAAAGAGAAGAAAGAGAGCAAGAACCTGAAAGTTCAAACTTGCGAATCCAGGAAGTTCATGCCTTGTGTAAAAGAACCTTGATGAGTATACTGCCATAATATATATCCCACAATGTAAACAGATAATTAAAGATAGCAGCAAAGCCAAATAATAATAATATATTTATAATCATACAGAAAGCTCAACTATTTCTGCTCACCTGTGCATTTGAGGGAAGCTGATTTTCAATCATATCTTTCTTACCAGATCCATCCCCACCCCTAGCAGATCCCTTAGTATCACCCTAACAAAAACATAACAGTATGTCATCAATAATCAAAATTCATATTTCGTACTTAAAAAAACCAATATTAACATGAATTGATTGACAATGGTCTCAAAGATGGGCCACACACCTCTAACTGCATAGATAGTTGTCCCATATAAGCATCATCCAACAGCAAGAGGAGACAAAGACACGTAAGTTAGACAAAGCATTTAGAAAGTGACTAATCCAACACCAAGAGAAACATAGCAAGTTGAAAGTAAAAATAACATTTTACAACCAGTAACAGATAACACTTATACTCCCCTCTAGTTCCAAATTCCAAATAAGTGAATCGTATGCTCAAAATGTAAAATCAAAGCAACTTTGATAAAGTAAATCAATTTCATCATCAGTGATTCCACCTCATGAAACATCTCCTAAAATTTATGAGTTTATCCCAACTCAAAACCCCATTTAGAAAGAAAGAAAAGTTATAGATTCACTAACATTTTTTTAAACAGCGGGTAAAAAGACTAAAATGAAGTATGTATGATAACATATGGTACCCCGAATTCCCTTCACAAGATGTTTAACAAGAAAAGAAATGAAAATTTACGAGGCTTGATGCAATCATAACAACAGAATTAAAAGACCAGATGTTGCTAAAAAGGGCAACCACAAAACCAATTACCTCTCTGTACCTAGATAGGTAAGCTTTGAGTGGATCGATATAATCTTCGAAACCTAATGTAGCCATCGCCCACAACAAGTCGTCACCATTAATTGTCTTCCTCTTCTCTTTCTGACACTTGTCACTAGCCCTACGTACACAATAAAAAATCCAAATTTCCAATGAATTCATTTCATCCTTACTCCCTCCATTTCAATAATGCAAGTCCTCTCAAAAATTTGTAACCTTTCCATTGTGTTGAAGTCAATTAGCCAAGCAAGAATTCACACACAATATGGTTCCTTAAATATATACTATATACCATACATATGTAAACAAGAGCTTCCTCCTGAAGGATTGTAATAATCAGATAAAATTCTACAGCTGGTATCCTTCATCAATGTGCCAAAACTTTAAAAAAAAGGACTAGTATTGTGAACTAATTCTAAAGGAGTAAATTTTGAGTAAAAGCTTGTTGTTTTGAACAAAAGGATAGTGGCTCCTCACTCAATCTGCCAGTGTTGTATGTATAATATTTAGCTAGTTTCAATTGTGTACATTCAGAACTCAACATTAAACAGTATCTGTGTAAATTTGTATGGAAATGTGATATTCATACATACTCGCTAGTGATGAAACTGATAAACTCAGAAACGCATTCCTGAACGGTATCTTTGGCATCCTTGGCGATCTTCCCATTGGTAGGCAAGGCCTTTTTCATAATACGACTTATATTAGCGATCGGAAGGAACCTATCTTGTTCTCTGATATTGTAATTCGACTGAGGACTCCGCTCTCCGCCGCTTTGACTCCCACCGGCCGGACTCCCTGGACCATCCGCCATCCCTATCAATCACCGACAGAAACCCTAGCCTCATCAAATCAACCAAGTAACGAACATACAACAAAGAAAAGCAAAATTCAAAAATGAAAAATCACAAGTAAAACCTACAAACTTCTAGGGTTTACTTCACATACACCAATTTTGCAGTAAAAGAAATTCCACAAGTTTGAGAGTTTTACATACCTTTAGAGAGAGAAAGCTAGAGAGAGAGAGAGTCGTATTTGGCGCGCAACGAGAGAGAGAAGGAGAGATTTGATTGAGTTTGTTATATATATATATATATATATATATATGCAGATCGGACGTTGGAAAAGAGAAGATGGTTTTTGATTTTGTGATGGATTGTTGGAGATCTGAGAGCTCGGGAGATAAGAGATTCTTTTGAGCTTTAATGGCTGCGTTTTATCTGCGCCGTTCGTTCTTTTACCAGACACTTTATTAATGTTTCTTTTCTTTTTTCTTTTTTTTTCTCTAAAAATATTATTCAACAACCTAATGAACCGACGTCGTTTAAATTATTTTAGTTTTACTAATTCAAAATTTCAAGAGGATTTTGCTCAAATGGTCGTTCTAAAAACTCAATTTGCATAAATAGCCATTTTTTAAAAGAAGTACGTTATTTAGAGGTATGCCATGGCGTAATCCACCATTTTTAGATATTTTTTGTAATTTAGTCCTTCAGTACGCCATTTAGAGGTACGTTGTGGCGTACCTGGTCCCTCAAGTTTCAAAGTTGGCAACTTTGGTCCCTGTACTTGAGAGCTTCCAAAGAAAGAATCAAAAGATGACACTTTTGGCCCCTAGACTTCAGTACGCCATGGCGTACCAGCTTATGGCGTACTGAATTTTCAAAAAATGTCAGCTTTGGTCCCTGGACTTGAGAGGCTCCCAAATAAAGAATTAAAAAATGTCAGTTTTTACCCCTGGACTTCAGTACGCCATGGCGTACCCCTAGATGGCGTTTTAGAATAAAATAAAATATAATTGTTTAAACTTTAGAACAAAATCATTAGATTGTTTTAGAATTATTAAAAGACAAAAAAGATTATCAAATAAAATTCATATATTGACGATTTAAAAATTACCTTTTAATATAATTATTAAGAAAATAAATAAATCCAAGTCCCTGTTTTTTATTAAGGATTGAAAACTGAAAAGGTAATTTAATAGGTTAATTTACCTTGACACATTTAAATACTACAAGCACACATTTAAATACTACAAACAATAATGGAAACACACATTTAAATACTAGCTCCGCCACTGTAGGGATACGCCATGGCGTACTAAAGTCCAGGGGTAAAAACTGACATTTTTTTATTCTTTATTTGTGAGCCTCTCAAGTCCAGGGACCAAAGCTGACATTTTTTGAAAGTTCAGTACGCCATGGCGTACTGAAGTCCAAGGGCCAAAAGTGTCATGTTTTGATTCTTTCTTTGGAAGCTCTCAAGTACAGGGACCAAAGTTGCCAACTTTGAAACTTGAGGGACCAGGTACGCCACGACGTACCTCTAAAGAGCGTACTGAAGGACTAAACTGCAAAAAAAGTCTGAAAATGGTGGAGTACGCCATGACATACCTCTAAATGGCGTACTTCTTTTGAAAAATGGCTATTTGTGCAAATTGAGTTTCTAGAATGACCATTTGAGCAAAATTTCAATTACAATTTTTTTTACCCTAATTAAATTAACCAATTTTTGATTTTTTTTTCTGGCGTATATGATTTAATAAAAATGATTAACTAGCTTTAATACTCCTTGTAAAATATTCAAAATTTCAATTATTGATATCAAAGGGGCTACTGATATGTAATGTAAGTAATGGCAAAACATAACTGAGAGAAAAGGGATTACAATTTTCTTTTTCTTTTTTCAAGTGACTAACTAGTAAAAATACCATTTTGCATAATTTTAAATACACGTGTACAAAGTTATAATAACACTTTTGATTCTCTCTCGATTTTTTATGATGCAAATTTTCATTTATCAGATAGAAGTGTTTCGTCCATGTTAAGTAATGTTGGAATTTTGGGTTAGGCAATTGTATACCAAAACGTTATATACATATATACCAAGTTGACGTCTATGGAGAACCAAAAAAATGAGGAGAACCAAAGAAACAGAAAAAATAGTTAGTTTACAGAGTAAATCAACATACATAACATGTTAAAGTAATAATTACGTTTATACTTGAAAACACATATTCATACTTACACACAAGAATGAAACACATCTTTATACTTACACATAAGAATAAATTATCTATACTATATTATAAAGCATTTGGCCAAAAACTTTTAAAAACAATTTTTTAAGCTTTAGGTACTACTATTTAATGTTAATTACTTAATTTTCAAGATTACAAATACATTATGCGTAAGTACAACTTATTAAAGCTTCATTTATGAATCTGTGTAACTAACTATAGATAAATATGATCAAATACAAGATAAACATCTAATTTTAAATATAAAAAATCTAAAATATAATTAAGATAATTATTGAGTTCTAACAGAATACTTAATTATCATGTATATAAAAAGTTATATTCGTTATTAAACCTAAATTTAGTAATATGATAAAAAATTTGAATTAGAGAAATTACATAAAAAAAAAGAACTTTTAAATGAAACATTAAAATCGTTTTCTTAAAACCACATAAAACCATTAGAACATCGATAGAGACAAAAATTAAAATGAAGCTTAAAACTGAGATGTATTTCGCTGCATTGCACGAGTACCATTCTAGTGTAAAATAATATGTTCCAAAACAAAACCAAACTTATTAAATAATTTTACTTTTCAAACATGTTATTTAATTTATTTAAGGAAATGTTTGAAAAAAACCCAACAAATTATCATATTTTGAATGGTTAAGTCTGTAAACTATTTTTTTGAATGAAAAAGTCATTAAACTTTCTCATTTTGAATGATTAAGTCCCTGAACTATTTTTTTGAATGAAAAAACCATTAAGCTTTCTTATTTTGAAAAGAAAAACCATTAAACTTTCTTATTTTTAAAAATTAGTTACTTACAACTTCTAAACATAAATAAACCATCTTTAACCGGTTATTTTTTTATTATCCCTCTTATGATGGATTAAAAAATAGAACAAAAAGATGAAGATCGATGACATAAGCCAACAACGTGCTAAGCGAAATGGAGAACGGACAACGTTGGGGTATGGAGAGTGACGAGGGAGAGCAATACTATTGTTTGCTAGAGGTTTTAATTGCGTAGGGTTTTGGAACGGTAAAACCGATTTAAGTTTATTTTACTTTAAAACTTTTTTAACGAGTTACAAGTAACTTATTTAAAAAAAATATATAGGTAACTAATTTTTAAAAGATCGATAGTTTAATTATTCAAAAAAATGTTTAGGAACTTAATCATTCAAAATGAGAAATTTTAATGGTTTTTTTATTCAAATCAATAGTTCAGTGACTTAATCATTCAAAATGAGAAAGTTTAAGGGTTTTTTCAATCAAAAAAATAGTTTAAGAACTTAATTATTCAAAATGAGATAGTGTGTTGGGGTTTTTTAAACATTTCCCTTTATTTAAACAATACATGAAATTATTATTTACCCCTTGTATATATAGAGTTGACTTTTATGCATTGGAAAAAAGCTTTGACTTAATATCAATTGTTTTAATTTTATGGATGGAAGTTGGAATAGGGTAAGACTTTGGTAAGAGTAGGGTTTATCATCCTAACCTATATCATATTCATCAATAAAATTAAAATATTCATATATATTTTAATTTTTTTAGTGTTATCAACTAGGGTGTATCATAAACTAGGAGGCGAAAGAAAAAACCCAATTAACCTTCTCTCTATTTTGACTTCATTTATTGCTAAAATACCCCCTACATGATATGTTGACCTTTTATCCACCCTCTATTAATTACCAAAATGGTAACTTCAGAGCATCTTCAACAATTTTTCTAAAATAAAGAAAAACTCAGTTTTTTTCTCTAAACTTCTCCAATAGCATCTCTATATCATTATCTAAAATAGAGGTTTTTGGGAAAATCTTTAAATATAGAGATTTCTCTATATCTTTAAAAAGATAAGAGAGAAATATTATTTTAGTGATTTCTCATAAAAAACAACCAATATAATTTCAGAGAATTTAGAAATAATAAATTTATTAAGTGTTTTAATAATATAAATTTTTAATAGATTTTTTAAAATAGAAAACTTGTTGAAGTTGGAAGATAATAATTTTAAAGATTTTGACTGTATATTCTCTATTTTAAAGAAAATTTAAAGAAGTTATTGAAGATGCTATCATACCTTGATGGAAAATTTGTTAGTATCTAAGGAGAAAATCGTAACAAAGATAAGATCTACTCTGTTACGTTTAAGAGTTTGACTTTTTATAACGTCAAGGTGTAAATTGTAATTAACATACAAATATTAATTGCTATATTATTTTAGATTAAATAGTATCGTTAAATCAAAATTAAATCAGTCAAATTGTCAAAATTCTAAATTAATCATGTCATGTTAAGTTTATTGGTAAGAGTGGTGTAATACCCTCATTTCTGTTTTAGTTGAAGAAAGTGTTGAACCGGGTGGTCTATTAAAGATGAGCTAATTTCAGAGTTTGAATAGTGATGCTGTGAGATAGTGGCAGCTGTCACAATAGTACCAAAGGTACTAAGAGTATGGTCGTCTTAACTATTGTGTCATACGAGTATGACATTTGTCACAATAGCACCGGTGGTGCCAAATGGTTGGTGGTCCCAACAAGTGTGCCATGCTATAGTGACAATGGCACAATGTATCAACCGAGTCTTTGGTAAAATGTAATCCCGAGTCCCCTTTGTATTCCACTCTTGGAATCAACGAAATAAGTATTTTTGAAGTTAATTATATTGGGTATTATCCACAAGGCGAGTAGCGGGATCAAAACGGGTGAAAAGTGGAAAAAACACCTTAAAACTCCCCCTGGCTATAGTGCCCGGCGATACTGACAGCGCACAATCGTGGGGCAGTATCGCCCCAAATGTACCGTAACTTAGGGGCTGAATCAGATTGATTTTTGGGCACGGGCTAGTATGCCGGCGATTGTGACATGGCACAATCGCCTGTCACAATCGCGGGCGGCCTCTAGTGGTTAAAAACGGGATGTTCTTCATTTGGCCATAACTTCTTCATCACAGCTCCGATTGAGGCGGTTCTTTTTAAGATGGTAACAATGAGGATTAAAGTTTACTTGATGATTTGGGGTTCCTATACGTTGAAAGGTACGATCACCTCTCCGAAATCTTGAATCTAGGGTTTGGTTCCATGATTTCTGATTTGGGTTTGATTTTTGGTGGATGTTGGGTTTGTTTATGATCTAGATGAAGGTTTTATAGGTGGAAACTTGTGGATTTTAAGTCCTCACCAAATGAAGCTCGGTATTGGGATAAAACCTAGATTTAGCCTAAATCTAGCTACGTGAGTTCAAATCCAAACCTTATAAACTCAAATACTTGTTATAAATGTGGTATTTTATTGATTTTAAGCTTTGATTCAAGTATTTGTGTATTTGGGTAAGTTTGAGAGATTTTAGGTCAAAATGAGAAGTTTGAGTATTTTAATGTAGATGATGAAATGATCATCATAAATGGTTTAAGATTCTTGGAAAGGTTATAAAATGAAATAATCTTTGATTTTGGTACTCAACATGGTTTGACCTACTTTATTTGTAAAACTGGTATTTGATGAGCAACTGGTTTATGAAAAGGTTTTGACTCAGAAAACTATGATTATGTTAGAAACAATATAGTTGATTGGAACATTATGACTATTTTACAAATAACATAGTTGTTGGGATAACTATGATTATGTTACAAATAATATAGTTGTTGGGATAACTATGATTATGTTACAAATAATATAGTAGATTGGAACTATGATTATGTTAGAAATAATATAGTAGATTGGAAACTATGATTATGTTACAAATAATATAGTAGATTGGAAACCATGATTATGTTACAAATAATATAGTAGATTGGAAACTATGATTATGTTATAAATGATGTGGTTGGCCTAGAGATTGATATGTAATGGAATCCATAGGCATAGAGGACCGAGTCATTTGTCAAGTGAAGTTAAATGGGATAATTGTATCATTCTTGTATTAAAATGTTTTACTCCTTTATCCATTTAACTGTTTGTTCTCACTAGGCGTAAGCCTAACACTTGATTTAAATGTGGTTTAGCAGGGAAGTAGATTGACGGGGCTCTTTAGAGAAGAGCGGGATGATGTGCCGAGAGAGTGAGGGTATCTTTTTGAGATATGCAACTTAGAGGGTATATATTTGGAGTATTAGAACATTCTTTTGGAGATATTAGCAACACCCAAGTTTAATCTATGTTTTGTTCAATATAGATTGTTAGGTTGTTATTGTAGTATCTAACTCATGTTGTAGACTCCCATATACTCTCCGCCATTAATTGAGTGAATTTTATATTATTCCGCATTTTATTTTGGTTTAAATTCACTCTAAATTTTAGGGTGTTATAAATGGTACATCCCTTATACTTAAAATAACAAAAAAGTGTTAAATTGATTTTATTATGTAGAAATCAAAATGTTATTTTGGGAAAGAAAAATTAATGTTGTTTACTTGTTTATGATTAAGATGATTGATTTATCAACCAATTTTTTGTTATAAAAATGTATGATAGATATTGAAGTTATTATTAACGAATTATAAAAAATTAAACCTATTAAGTTATGTTATTGGTCTTAGGGCTTGTTTGGTTGGTTTTTTATTAAATTCTATATGAATAAAAATATATGTGTGAAATAATTTGTTTGTATAGATTGGAAAGATTTTTGTTTGGAATGGTTTTTTCATAGATGGAAGAAACATGTTTGAAAAAAGTATATAATAATGAATTAAGCCACTACTAAATAGTCATGAATAACTGATCGAAATAAACCATGAGTTTCATTGAACTACTAACAATCGATCTCTTGTTGTAGAAGTATGTACCCTTACTTTATTTTAAACTTAATTAAACACTTATTGTGATTAACTTATACTTGTGTACTAATATCATGAAACACTCGTTCCAATCTTTTTGGAGGTGTAACACCCTGTTACATTTAAAAGTTTTGATTACACTACAAAATGAGATAACAGATATATACGAATTATAGAGACAATTATGAGTATTACTTTTGTATTTTGATAGTAATTAGAGGCTAGAGCAGAATTGAGGTGAGCTATAGTTTCACAGTCGTTAATGAAATGTCCTAAACAATGTAAACTTGGACCTCAAAAATTGAAGGTATTGTTCAAAAGCACACATTTAACATGCTAAAGAACGGTCATCCTAAACATTAAAGCTAGAAAAAAATCTTTATTTTTATATATTAGATGTGATCATGTGACATTTTAAATATTTTAACACCAAAAATATGATAGAATTCGTCCCACTTCAATTTTATATAAATGTATATTGATATTTATAATATAATAGACTAAGGATTTCAAAGAATGTAGTATTCAATTATTCAATAAAAATTTACCCTTTAATGTGTAAATGTTAGTGAAGTTGGTTGCAAATATGCAGCAAACCGTAGATTACCATCCTTACAGCATCTCCAAAAACTTCCCTAAAATAGAGAAAATGAAAAATACCAGGATTTTGGACAAAAACTTTACTTCAAGAGTTTCCCTAAAACTTTATCTAAAATGGAGAAAGTATGAGAAAGAAATGATTTTTCTCCAAATATGGAGATTACTCCAAAAATGATTACTAAGTTTGACCACCAATAAAAAAAACTTTGAAAACAAATATGTAGAGAAAAAAATAATATTTTAATAGGTTAATACAATATTTTAATCAATGATGAATTCTCCAAAATGGGGAATTTGTTAGAGATTGATGTAATTTTTTTTTGAATAATTTGAGTTTTCATTCCCCATTTTGAAGAAATTTTGAGGAATTTGTTGGAGATGCTCTTACCTACTTTAGAAACACCCCATCCTTAATCCCTAAATGTCACCTCAATCAACGGCCGTCACTTGTTTTCTTCGATACACCTCTCTAGCTGATCAATGACGTTTAGAGCATCCACATAGTGGTGGAACCTTCAATAAGGCAATAACCTCACTTGTCATATTTTTTTTGTCATATCATTGTCATCTCAACAAACAAAAACATTTATTAAATTTTATAAGAAATCTCACTTTCCTTATTTTTAATTTATAAAATTTTATTTTATTTATAGATTATTATATAAATTTAAATATATGTATATATTATTAAATTATTAAAAAATCCAAAAATATAATTTATTAAAATTTCACTTTTCTATATTAATTTTAATTTGTTAATGTATATATTTTGTTAAGATATTTGAAGAAATAATTAAAACATAAACATAAATTTATACTATAATTAAAAAAAGTGTTAAATTATAAAAAATAACACTAAATAATAAATAGTAATATAGATAACTCGTAATCTCGATTCGACCAAATATGTTCAACCAAGTTGGAGCGGAGTTGATGATGAACTTCATTTGAGCGCATTTCAGAATTTCGTTGAAAATATTTTTGGAATTCATAGGTGGAACCTTGAATTATCTACTTCTTCATCGATCCAATTGATCAACATGTCACATTCATCTTCAACAATCATATCAAGCAAATTTATGTATGTATGCATAATATAATGAAATAACCAAAAAACTTGTATAAAAATTAAAGGGAAAGAAAATTAAAAAATATATTTTATAATATTTAGTTTATATTTTTTAAATAAATATTTATTTATATGTTTTATAAATTTATTAAAATAAAATAAAATGGTTAATAAAACAATTAAAATAATAAAAAAAGAATGTTTTGCAAGAACCCAGATTCTTGTTCAAGCACCTGCATGCCTATAAGAACCTTTGTTCTACAATGGAGGTTTTTGTAAAAACATCGACAAGAACCTGTAGAAGACCTCCATTATGAATGCACTTAAGCATCATACAAAGTAATGTAAGTCACCACACCACACCCCACCCCATCTCGTTTCTATCTCTCATACACAACCACCATAAAAACAAACACCCTATAATATATATATATATATATATATTAAGGATGGTGTGAAAATTCTTTTAAGGTAGAAAGCGTAAAAGTGGATTTGGATCTTTGATCACTTTTAAAATGAGATAACAAAGATTCACATACACACACACACATAGAGGCCTAATTAAACGAGAACCATCCATTATTGCGACATCTGTTATACATGATTTGGACTTCTTGTCATCTCCGGTGATCCAAACAACGGCGTAGGGATTCATGGTACCAAAGATTTTGACGTCTAACAGACCCTTTGCAGAGTGGAGGATGATCTCTAATTTGCGAGATTCCATTGATGACTACTGTGAGAATATTGCCGATATATATATATATATATATATATATATATATATATATAAAAAAGGAGTGCACAGTATGGGAGTACAAGTCCCTAAGTTCGTGAAAGAGTTGAGCCACACGAGTTTAAGGTAATATTTATTATGTTTATTTGATCATTAAATTAGGTATATATCTTGATCATTAAATTATTTATCTTAATCATTAAATGATGACTAATGTGAGAATATTGTGAAGATTGTCGGTACATAAATATAAAGGAGTGCACACTATAGGAGTACAAGTCCTTGAGTTCGTGAAAGAGTGGAGCCACGATCACGAGTTTAAGGTAATATTTATTATGTTTATTTGATCATTAAATGACAATTGATTATCGTAAAATTAATTAAAATGACGTATTTCATGGTTGTTTTCACTTCTTAGTCATTTCTTTCCAACTTTTACCAAAATAACCTTGTTTATGCCAAAAATTGGTTTATAAAAATGATTTACGGTTTTTTTGGGGGTCAAAATACTAAATGTATTTATAGAAAATAATATAAAAGTAGTCTATTCTGAAAGTATATGTCAAAGGTATACCTCCATGATATTGATAGGGATGGTGAAAAAACTTTTAAACAGGAGACATTTTTCATATAATTAACCACGACACCCTCCTTCTTGTTTACATTAATTTATCTTCGTTCTTCTTCTCCTCAATCTCATTCTTGTTTACATTTAGTATTTTAGACAGAAGATCTTTTACTACACTCTCTTCCTACCATGGCAATCTCAGGTGGCGTTTGTTTTTTAAGAGGTACTAAGTCTGAAGTCTGATTTCAGTTCTGAAATGGTTATGAAACATCTAAACGAATCAGACATAAGTAATCCGGTTTGGGAAACCGAGTTGCAAATTATCATCCCTTCGCACATCATATCTGGGTACCTTGTTGCTTCAATCAAGCTTGATGGACTCTTGGCGAATAAGACCATCGGAGAAGTGATCGTCAAACTTCTCGCCGGAGGAAGGTCTGTGGCTTATCCGGTCGTCATTAACAAGGAGTCTGGAGAGACGCAAGGCAAGATAGTGATTTCCCATGAAATCAAACCGGTCGATATCGAGGATTACAAATGTTAGTTACAAAATTCATAAATAACGTCAATATCATACATATTCACTAACAACGTTTATAATAGGTTAAATAATATCATGCATATGCCTTAACCGGATAATAATATTATATCCTTACTATCATTATTATTATTATTATTATTATTATTATTATTATTATTAGTCTGTGTTGTTTTGAGCTATTTTCTTTGAAACTTGGATTATAAGTCTTTGTCGTTTTGAGATATTTTCTTTGAAACTTAGACCTCGCTGGCGTATGAAACAGAGAGAAGAGAGGTGAGATCTGTGTGAGAGAACCGCTAATAGAGAGAGAGGCGAGGGGGTGGAGTGCGGGTGAGAGTAAGAGACATGTTTGGTTTGTGTTGTTGACTTGTTGTATACTTGTGTGTGTGTGTGTGTGTGTGTGTGTGTGTGTGTGTGTGTGTGTGTGTGTGTGTGTGTGTGTGTGTGTGTGTGTGTGTGAGAGAGAGAGAGAGAGAGAGAGAGAGAGAGAGAGAGAGAGAGAGAGAGAGAGAGAGAGAGAGAGAGAGAGAGAGAGAGAGAGATGGGAGCGTCAAAGATCATTTTTTGTGTTAAAATATGTCTTTTTATTATATTATTATTAATTTATCATGTTAGAATTGATTTTTTACATTCTGTTTTATATAAATTATAGAGTAAATTACAATTTTGGTCTCTGCAGTTTGTCATTTGTTATGGAATTGGTCATTTTTCTTCAAAAATTACAAGAAAACCCTTCAGGTATGCATTTTGTCATGGATTTGGTCCCTCGAGCTGACGGCCGTCTGATTTCTCCGTTAAGCTCGAGGGCATTATCGTCATTTAACCCTATTTTATTTATTTTACAATTTTTTTAATGATCTGAAATTGTTTTTCTTGAATATCATGAATACTCATCTTCTTCAAGATGAACACCAAGAACATCCAAGAACATGATGAACAACAAAAACATAAACACAACTTTTTTAGAAAACTTAAATCAAATCAAACTCGTTATAAAATCAAACACCTAAATCAAACCTAAATTTAAAAAATCCTAAATCAAACCCCGCTTAAAAAACTTAAATCATATCAAATCAAATCAAATCAAACTTATATTAAAAACCAAATACCTAAATCAAACTCAAATTTAAAAAACAAAAAAAAAACCCACTTAAAAGATAAGAGAGAGAGAGAGATCTGAGAGAGAGAGAGAGAGAGAGAGATGGAGATCGAGAGAAGAGTGAAGAGTGAAGAGAAAACAAAATCTATGTAAGAGATCGAGATAAGAGAGGGGGAGAAGAAGAAGAAGAACCAGCGAGTTTGTTTTTCCGGCGACTGGTTCTTCTCCGGCGAGTTCGTTTTTCCGGCGACTAGTTCTTCTCTCAGATCTGGTTCTTCTCTTCTCTCATATTTCTCCCACATCTTTTATAGTTCTCTTCTCTCGATCTATCCTTCTCTCAGATCTCTCTCTCTCTCTCTCTATCTCTCTTCTCTTTTTAAGTGGGTTTGATTTAGGTTTTTTAGATTTGGGTTTGATTTAGGTTTTTTAAATTTGGGTTTGATTTAATTTTTTGGTTTTATAATATGAGTTTGATTTGATTTAAGTTTTTAAAACTGATTTGATTTAGATTTTTAAAGCTCATTCATGTTCTTGTGCTTGGTGTTCATCTTGAAGAGGATGAGTATTCATGATATTCAAGAAAAAATTTCAGATCATTAAAAAAATTGTAAAATGAATTAAATAAGGTAAAATGACCATAATACCCTTGAGCTTAACGGAGAAATCAGACGGCCGTCAGCTCGAGGGACCAAATCCATGACAAAATGCATACCTGAAGGGTTTTCTTGTAATTTTTAAAGAAAAAGGACCAATTCCATAACAAATGACAAACCACAGAGACCAAAATTGTAATTTTTATGCATATACGTACTTCATGCATACAGAAATATAATTGAATGCCTAGCTAGTTAATATATATATATATATATATATATTGTATACAAATTAAAATAACAAATATAAATTAATGGATTTAATTGTTTATTATTAATATATATATATATATATATAAGTTCAAACAAGAACACCTTATTTATGAGAACGCGAAAATATGCTTATCACATGTGATAATACATTTAAGAGATCAGGTAGTGTGTGGACATTGTGCACTGCCACATAGGTCGCGCCAAAGATCGTCTGCGTCTATGCAGTGACGTAGCCAGTAGGGGGGGCTGACCGGTGCTGAGCCCAGGGGCGGAACACGACCATTGTAGTAGTCATGGGGGCCGAAATATAATATCATAGACATTTAGAGATCCAAATAATACATACTAGGATGGACTTAGTAAAGTACCAAGAAGAAAATTCTCCAATACCGATGTACCAACAATTTATTATTGGTATGTAAAATCTTATACCGTGTATCAACCAACTGTGATACAAAAAAAATCGGTTGGTATTCGTTTTGTATGAACTTTAAGTTTACATATATAAAAATTTGTCATTATGTTCAAAGTTCTACCAACCGATTGTAATTGGTAGCGATTAAGTCGGTACCTATTTAATTGGTACAGTTGATACACATGTTGGTTGGTTTAGGTTGATACAAAATCGCAAACCCCCCAATACATGCGTAAGTTATATATATTTGTTCTACGATTTACTATAAAATTTTAGGAAAAAGATTGGTTAATATAAGTCTAAAACTCATAACTTTCAAACCGTAAACCGGAAAATAATAATATAAATTTGTTATATTTTTGAACTAATAAAAAGAAAACCCTTGGATTAGCAACTTAAACATTATTTATTTTTATATACAATGATATTAATAATTCAACATGTAGTAGAAGGGAAAGAAAAAACTAAAGCTGAGGGATTCGAAAGCATGACCTCAAGGACAGGGCCAGGAATGATAACTAATATTGAGCTAGATTTCATATGTGTTGAAAAAGTTCATATATGGTATTTAGCTCAAAAAACAGGATAGCCATGGCCCCTATAAGCCCCTATTGTGGTTTCGCCCCTGACTGAGCCCCCCCTAATTGCTAACCTCCTTTAATTTACACATTAGGAAAATATAGCAAGTAGTTTGAGTTGCATGGTTAAGGTCCATGAGTTATTATGTGTTTATCCAGGATCGAATCTCTGCAACATTTATTTTTGGTCTGTCTTTTGACAATCCTTTTTTGAAAGTTTTAATATATATGTTTTTATTATCAAAAACAATTTTATTGTATTAACGTTACAAACGTTTTATAATATATTCTTACATCTATGGTTTTTTTATTAAGAACATTTTTATTGTACTTACATTTACAATTGTTTCATAAAAAGGTTATTACATCAAAATTAAAATAAACTAAGTTTGTTTTAATATTATTGTACAAAGTTCAAAAACATATAACTTAAAAAATCTATAACGATTATTTTCAGGATCATAAATTTTTATGGTGGTATTCTCGTCTAGAAGTTGTGGAATCTATTTCCCGCTCATGTATATAAATACAATATTGATATTTATATCGATGTTATTTATGTTATAGTTATAAATTAATGAATATAATGATTAGTTTTATGATAAAATAATATATTGAGCTTCCTTTAAAAGTATAATATAATGTTTTTAATCCGAATTTTAATATTTCACAAACAAAAGCCATAATATTCATGGTTTTCTTTTTTGTTTTCATATCTACACATTGATCATCACACCTAAAATTTCCTCTCAAAATATAGACTTGTCACGATGAACATTAATTACATATCTCATATTAACATTTTGTTTGTATGCCTTAAATCGACAAGTTAAATTCATTTTGTTTGTAATTTTCTAACACCACCCCCCCAAAAAAAAACTAGAATCTTGGCTCCGCCCTCACGTCTATGATTTAGTTACACATGTGATGATCTTGATTGATTATAATATCACATCAATAACACCCTTGTCATATGTGATAATACATGTGAGGAGGTGTCTATTGGAGTAACAACATGTAACACACTAAAATTTAGAGCAAATTTAAACCAAAAATAAATGCGGAAATAAATATATGTCACCCATTAAATGGGGAATGAGTATGGGAGTTTACAATACAAAACTGATACTAGAACAACAACCTATTAATCTATATAAACAAGAACATAGATAATGTCCGGGTATTGCTAATATCTCCAAAATAGATGATTTATTGTCTCCAACAAATTACACTCAAATGTGCAATCCCAAAAAGAAGTGCCTCTATCGGCACAACACTCCACTCCGCTCTACGGAGCCCTATCAACCCGCTCACCTGCTAAACAACATTTAAAATCAAGTGTTAGGCTTACGCCTAGTGAGAACAAACAGTAAAATGGATAAGGCAGTTAAAACATTTTAAATACAATTACAATTTAGTTTATCCCATTTAACTTCACTTGAAAATTTACTCTTAGTGAGCAAGGGTCTTTAAAACATTCGGGAAGACCGGACTTTACCATCCATGGTGATAAGCATGGGAATGCTCCACAACGGGACGTTTCAAGAGTCAGTTCCACTCGACTCGTCCATAAGAAATTACACCTTATGGCTCATGGCCCGATGCCTATTTCAAACTACAATAAAAGTATGGTAATTACATTTTATGGCCTCTAGCCGATGCCCGACCTCACGGCGCACACCTTATGCATAGAACGCCCAATGCCTATTCCATTTGATGATTAATCCAACATGTTCCGATATTAAACATCTTATCAGTTTTCTATGCCTATGGATCCATTACATATTAATCTCTAGACCAACTATATTATTTATAACATAATCATAGTTTTCTAGATACCGAAACCAACTATATTATTTGTAACATAATCATAGTTTTCTGAGCTAAAACCTTTTCATAAACCAGTTCCTCTTCAAATACCAGTTTTACAAATAAACTAGGTCAAATCATGTTAAGTACCAAAATCAAAGATTATTTCATTTTATAACCTTTCCAAGAATCTTAAACCATTTATGATGATCATTTCATTATCTACATTAAAATACTCAAACTTCTCATTTTGACCTAAAATCTCCCAAACCTACCCAAATACATAAATACATGAATCATAGCTTAAAATTAGTAAAATATCACATTTATAACAAGTATTTGAGTTTATAAAGTTTGGATTTGAACTCACGTAGCTAGATTTAGGCTAAATCTAGATTTTATCCCAATACCGAGCTTCATTAGGTGAGGACTTCAGATCCACAAATTTTCATCTATAAAACCTTCATCTAGATCATAAACAAACCCAACATTCGCCAAAATCAAACCCAAATCAAAAATCATAGAACCAAGCCCTAAATATGGTGTAAAACCCTAAAATCTCACCTTTCGACATAAGGGAACCACATCTATTTGAGGAATCACGAATTCTCCTTGCTTCCATGTTGAAGAGCTTTGAAAAAAGAAACCGTAGCAACTTGAATCGCTCAAAATGGAGTTGTGGTGAAAAAGTTATGGTGGAATGAAGTTGAGATCCGAATTGCGACTTTAATCAGGCGCTAAGGGAAGAGCACAAACAGTGAGTTACGCGGGCTGGACCGCGAACTTAGGTCGCGGGCCTAGTCGCGCGCGTCATAGAGGCCCAAACCAACTTCAGCTTCAATAAAAAAATAAGATATCTGATGCTAATAATACCAGGATTTGAACCCTTGACCTCCTTTATACAAGTAAGTGCACTTACCACCACACCACTGCCATTCCTTGTATTATAAAAATACCATTAATTCTTTTATTTCCTCTTCCTCATCCAACTTTCTTTGATAAATTCGACATCGATTTCGCATCAGATGTAACTCGATTTTTCCCAATTACTCTATCATTATTATATGAGTTGCTTCATCAAACCATCATCATATAAAAATAATTTCCGATAATAATTTTCCAATTAATTGCCAAATTATTCCCAACACAAACCAATCAACCTTAAACTTTTAAATAAACGATTTCACTAAAACAATTTAATCTTCTAAAATTTCGGGTGTTACACAACAACTTGACATTTAACCTAGATTGTACCGTGTCTTTGATTTAGTATCACATGTGATGGAATAATAATTAATATCACTTTTGATTGTCTATAGTAAAAATGTGTTATCGTTTTCTCATAAAATGAAAATGTTTTCGTTTGAACCGTTCCCTATATATATATATATAAGGAGGTTCAAACGAAAACGCTAAATATTTAAGAAAACAAGAAAACCTTTTTTCATGTACAAAATCACATATGATTTTGTACCAACATGAAAAAATGGACACGGGTGACTTTTGCCACGGGTTAAGTAGAGGGAAAAGTCGCGGCTAATCATATATGATTTTGTATGTGAATCATATATGATTTTGTACATGAAAAAAGTTTTCTTGTTTTCTTAAATAGATAGCGTTTTCGTTTGAACCTGCCCCTATATATATATATATATATATATATATAGAGAGAGAGAGAGAGAGAGAGAGAGAGAGTGAGTGAGGTTCAAGGGAAAACGCTAAAAAAAAAGAAAACTGAAGAACACTCTGGGAGGCTTCCATCTGGACAGTATGCACTAATGCATACAAGCGTTTTTTGTTCCTATGCATCAATGCTTCTATCATTACAGATGCATTGATGAATATTCACTAATGGATGTTACAAATTACCGGTATGCATTAGTGCATACCGTCCAGATGGAAGCCTCGATGGGTGTTCTTCGGTTTTCTTTTTTTTAGCGTTTTCCCTTGAACCTCCACACATATATATATATATGCTTAATCAAATGAAAATTAACTACATAGTTTATGGTAAGATACACCACTACTAAACGATAGATTTTTGCCCAAAGACTCTTTCCTGTGAAATTTATCGCTAAAAGGTGATTCCTTACAAAAATTGGTGGCTAAATTGCTGGTGTGTAATTCAAATCAGTAACAAATAATTACCTAAGGATTGTTTAGGTGATCCGTTGGTATTTTCTCGAAAAATATCGGATTTTTTTACCGAATAATTGATATTTTCTCGGTGATCCGTGAGTAATCACCAACAAAAATTTCCCTGCGTATTTTTTGTAGGAAAAAATATTTGTTTTGTAATGATAATTAATGTGATTGATAAGCTTTAATTAGATACATATAGATAAGTACCGGATTATGTTACATATGTAATAATATTAATAATAACAATAATAATATTATTGATATTATTATGGGTGTTATTATTTACACCTTACTCTACATTTTAAAACCTAATCTAGATATACGTCCTTCAATTAAAATAGATAAATAAATATGGATTTTAGTGTATCACCAATCAAAATAAATAAATACAATAGAGTAAGGTACAAAAGGCAAATAAAGTATGGTATAAAAGGAAAAATCCTATTATTATACTAAGGCTATGTTTGACAAACTAGCTGATAAGTTAGCTTATGACTGATAAACTAGCGTATGACTTATAAGGTAGTTGATGACTTATAAGCTAGCTGGTAGCTGATAAGCTAGCTGATGAATAAGTTATGTTTGGCAAAAACTAGCTTATGAGCATGTGAAATGACCAAAAAGGACATGTTGAAAATAAATAAATAATATTAGTTAGGGGTATAATTGGAAAAAATGTCAAAAAGCTCCTCATAAGCTACTCCAAGTAGCTTATCAATAAGCTAGCTTAAGCCGACTTATAAGCTAGCTTAAGCCGACTTATAAGCTAGCTTATGTGCATCCAAACGATTACTCAGAAAATAAGCTAGCTTATAAGTCACCTTATAAGCTAGCTTATTTTTACCAACCAATGTCTAAGTGTTTGTCGTTTTAAGGTATTTTCTTTGAAACTGGATTATATATAATGGTGATATTTGTGTATATTTATGGCATAAAAAGGTCATGTATGTATGTAAATCATGCATATATGTGTTTCATGCATGCATTCAGAGTATAATTGAATGCCTAGCTAGCTAATTAATTACTTAACCAACATATGTTGTTTATAAATTAAAAAAACAAATATAAATTAACGGATCTAATTGTTTTATATATATATATATATATATATATATATATAAAGAGAGGGAGAGAATAAGGACCTAAAAAAGATTGAAAAAACCGTAACGATGGATCCAGTTTTAATTGAAAACCATTTTTAATTGAAAATGACATAACCGTCATTTAGTAACAAGATCATCGATGAAGCATACATATTTATACACCATATAAAATACAAATATTCACCAAATGAAATTCAAACATATTTGACCGTTCTTTATACAACACATACTAATTCATCAGCTTCATTATATTAAATCCAAACATAGTTGATCGTTCTATTGGATGAATGTAGTCAACGATGAATTAAAAAGTCAAATATATATGGTGGTTGTAGCAAAATCAATATTATGTCTTTCTCTTTTTATTAATACTAGTGTTAGGCCCGCGCTTTGCACGGCGATAGTAATTTTATAAAGTGAATATTGAAACGAGCTAAAATTAAGCGTAGTTTCTTAACTAATAATTATTGAAATACAATATAAAAATTAAGGTATTTTTCATAAGTGATTAACTTGTATGTATTCATTCTCGTTTATTATTACGATAAGTTTGTGATACATCAGTAATAATTTTGTTATTTAAAACTCAAGCGACAGTCCAATAATCACATCACTTTTAGAGAAAATATTATAAAGATACAAACTTAGTTGATCAACATGCAAAGATGGATCAGGTTAAAAATCTCAATAGCAAGTTATTACAGTTTCTTTCCCCATAAAAATAAGATTAATATCAACTCTATGACTTTGTAACAAATGCATCTCTTCCTTTTTAACTATTATAATAACTCTTTATAAATAGGATTATTATTAACTCTATAAGTTGTCATAGATACATCCTCGATATATAGTCACATCATTATTTCAATTTAACATCTTACCAACATGGATAGACCAAAACGATGCCACATTTTAATGATTAAGCATATCTAATTCGTATGATGTCACGTCATCCAATATTTTATACATTTTTTATTCCAATATTTTAAGTTTTCATGAATGTGGATAACTACGATTAAAATAAGCAACATTTGAGTGTATACAATGGAATCGTTTTTTTTGATATACCTAATTCCTTCAACCCGATGATTTCACACAAATAAATCATCTTCTCTTTTGATACATCTAATTTTTCTTTTCTAAAAACTTCCATCTTTCCACCAATGTGGGATAATAAAAATAAAACACATTTATGTTTGGTAAATTCTTCTCTTTAATTGATATATTACATTATTAAAAAAATATTTTATTACATAATGAATTATTTATACCGTGTAAATTATACAATATAGTTTTGAAATCTTCATGGATTAATGTTTTTGCCTTTTGTTTGAAAGGCAAAATGAATGTTATATAATATCACATAAATCATATAGCACAATTGTCTTTTATACTTTGTCATTGTTATGCACATATTTTTTGATCTATCATCAAATCATATATCATTATCTATGGTTATTTCTATAATATATAATAAAATGTTTTATAAAATTAATGAAGGATTTCTTCAGATAATGAGAGAAATAAAAAGAAAATTGTGTTTTATCATACTATTTATAGTTTTGATTATATTAATTGTCACCGATATAAAAGAATCTTTTATATATCAATTGTTATGTAATAAAAAATGAAAATGAAAAATGTAGAAAATTAATGTGTTGAGTTTAGATTAAAAACATAAATATGATTGAGTATTCTCATTAAATTTTTTTATCATTTATATTTAAATATATTAAATTGTCATAAATATTTCATTTATATGTAATGACTTGTAATAATTAAAATAAGTATATGAAAGGTTGAATCAATTAATGAATATATTGATTTGTAATAATTACAAAAATACATAAAATATTTAATCAAATAATAAGACATAAAGATTTAAAAAACTAATAATTGGATAAATAATAAAATCCACCATCAAAGCATTATCAACATGCCAACATATGTTTTTAACCATTTTTATAATATTAGATTAATGTATTGATTGACGTGTAAATAAAAAAAGAAATTGTAAATACAACCAAAAACTTTTAATTATATTGATTGTTAAGCTAATAGAATAAAAGACGATGAAAAATTATTTACATTGATCGTTATGTAAATAAAAAACAAAATGCTTAATAATTAATGCGTTGAATTTAGAAAATGAAAAAAATAACATTCATCTAATTATATGTTTTTATTTTAAATTAATTCATATATCGAAAAAAATAGTACATAATATTTTAAACTCTCAAAATGCAATATCATATTATGAAAAAATAAAACGTAAAACTATCTTTTTTAAAATTATAAATAAAAAACGTATAAGTTAGATAGAAAACTTAGAAGTAAAAAAATTAGATCGTTACAAACGAAATCTATGAAATTTTTCAACAATTTTTTTTATGTTTGATCCACCAAGAATTGAGAAATGTTTTTTGAGGAAGAGGTCATAGACACCATCAATTTTCACTACAATAATAGGAAAAATCTTGAAATAATCAAAATTTCACGTAATTATCAGTCGCGTATAAGCAGTTATTGTCAATGGATCTTAAATTTGATTTTTTTATCATGTATTATGATAAAAAAATATCAAAATTTTATTCAAATTTATATGATATAATCATAAAAACAATCTATATCTATGTTAAAGGAATAACCAAAAGTATTGAGATGACACCTCCTAAGGTTTATAATTTCTTCTTTGATTTTTTTAAATGTTTAAATTGTTAAAGACTTTTCCGCCCCTGTATGGAAAATGTGTAATTCATTGTTAGAAGGAGTTTTTTGTAATTTTACATAATCAAGTTTAACCTCCGACTCTTGATTTTCCCTTTCATTTACTTTCTTTTATTTCTTAATTAAAATTGTTTTTTAAAGTTGAAAAGATAGACAAATGAAATCCTATATGATCCAATCGTAAACACAAGTATATCCAATGATTACAATTTACAACAAATCCAACAATATGCAAAGAAGAAATGTCTAATAACAAAACACATTACTTTTTTTTATTTCTTTTATATAATCCAATCGTAAACACAAACATGTCTAATGATTACAACAAATCCAATAATATGCAAAGAAGAAATGGATAATAACAAAACACATTATTTCAAGAACACAATTTCTACATACCTTAAAATCTTCCAAGTCTTCTTCAAGTCTCATTTTCTCCATCCCCTACCAAAAAAAATTATAGGATTTCATTTATTTATTAATTTACCTTTAAAAAACAAATTTAATTAAAAAATAAAAGAAAGTAAATGAAATGGCAAATCAGGAGGTTAAACTTGATTATGTATAATTGTATAAAACTTCTTCTAACAATGAATTACACATTTTCCATATAGGGGTGGAAAAGTTTTTAACAATTTAAACATTTAAAAAATCAAAAATTTAAGAACAAAGATAGAAGGAATTTTAAACCTTAGGAGTTGCCACCTCGATACTCTTGATTATTCCTTTAATATAGATATAGATTTTAGATGGAAGAAGAACAATTATAATACCGACATAATATCAATTAAAATTTATGAACAAAGAGAAAAAACAAAGATAACAATTGTGAATAAATTCTGAATAAAAACATCATAATCTTATTTAACAACAACATGCACTATACATAAAACATAAATTGAAATTTATAGAAGGAAAAAAGCAAGGATACCGATTGGGAAGACACACATATACACATATCAATAAAATATAATTCCGAATAAAAGCACCAAAAACTTATTTAACAACAATATGCAATATACATAAAACATAAAACATAAATGGAAATTTATAGAAGGAAAAAAACAATGATACCGATTGGGAAGACACACACATATACACACATTAACAAAATATAACTCATATAATGATATACATCATAAAATAAATAATAAAAAGTATTACCTTACATGTAAGTTTCATGGAGGATGGGAAATAGAAGGAAGAAAGCAATGATAACGATTGAGAAGACATACACATATACACACATCAACAGAATATAACTCATATCAATCATAAAATAGATAATAAAAAATGTTACCTTACATGTAAATTTCATGGAGGATGAGAAATAGAATTCTACGAATGAGAAACAACAAACAAACATACAAACCCAATAAGTTGTAGTTTATAAATGATTTTGTTGTAAATTATCATTTATTAATTAATAAATGGAAGATGAAAAGATTAAAATGAATGTAAGGAAGTTAAATAGGTTGGAAGTTAAAGCTAGTTACATTGGATGAAGTCAAATTACCAAAGAAGCCTTCTTATGATGAAATATATAATTTTCATTTAGGGGTAATATAGTCTTTAACTTATTGGAGGAAGTCAAATTACCAAAAAAGCCTTCTTATGATGAAATACATAATTTTCATTTAGGGGTAATATAGTCTTTAACTTATTTAGTAATTTAAAAATTCAAAACAATGAGAAAATTCTTATAGCCAAATCCTACTATAACGTTATGCCACATCAATCTTCTTACATCCTTAGGGTTAATATAGTCTTTAACTTATTTAGTAATTTAAAAATTCCAAACAATGAGAAAATTCTTATAACCAAATCCTACTATAACATTATGCCACATCAATCTTCTTACATCCTCCTTTTATATATATATAGATTACAAAAATGTCACCATGACTAGTAACCTTTGATTAAATTTTTTTAATGATTGCGATTAGTCCTGACTTTCCTAAACCTTTTTACGGTTTTTATTTGATTATTGTCTTACATATATATACATAGAGAGAGAGAGAGATAAGTTTAAACGAGAATGAAACATATTCACGGGAATACGAAAATGACCTAATCATTAATGATTTTATATACTAACATCACGAACAAAATCATTATGATTTCCCCCGACTTTCCCCGCGGGTTCAAAGTCGCACATGTCCCTTGGACACCCCGTTGACTCCCCGTTAATGCAGAATCATTAATGATTTTGGGTCATTTTCTTACTTTCTTAAATATGTATCATTCTCGTATAGGGATGGTGATTTGCCCCACCCCGTTGGGGAACCCGGTTCACCCGCCCCGACCGGGGCCGGGGATCCCCTAGATGTTGAAAACCTGGGCCGGGTAATGTATTCCCCAACCCGTCCCGTCCCCGTATGTATATATTAACTAAAAAATAAATATTTTTAATGTAATTTTAACCCTTTTTTCAAAAAATTATTGTTTAACCGGGGATTTACCGGGGATGAGCAAAAAAATACCGGGGATGAGATTGGATTCCCCGTACCCGCCGGGGGCCGGGGCCGAGATAGTGAAACTGGGGCCGGGGCCGGGGATTGTATTCCCCGCCCAATCCCCGCCCCGTTGCCATCCCTATTCTCGTATGGTCTGCCCCTATGTGTGTGTGCACTATTTTGTAAACCACCAAAAAAATTAAACTATGTAAACCGATCTCAATCATCCATCAAATCTAACAAATATTTGATTCCATAAATACATTGATTGTTTTATAATATAAAGCGTTATTCATAATTAATAAACTTTAATCACCATTCTTAAATATTCAAATAATAATAAATGAACAACTGTTTAATTATACTTAGGCTTATGTTAGAAGTATCTCGTTCCAATCTTTTGGAGATCCTGTTATACCCAAAGTTTTTAATTATATTGTAAAATGAGATGTCATGGTTACATTATATTAAGTCTAGAAAATGATTTAACCTAAACAACTAACAAACGTATTATCTAAACCTGATTTATACACAAATAAAATAATGTCTTTTAAACATTTTCATAAAAGACCATAAACACATAAAATCTCATATTTAACATACTAAGGGATGAGATTAATTACCATCCATACTAACCAAATCTGAATCATATTTTCAAAAAGAATATGTCATCTCACTTTTTAGATTTATTTCCTACATCATTACTTAATACAATGGATCTCAATAAGAGACACTACAATAAAATTGGGTTTATATGACACCATCAATTAAAAAGCGTCCTAATAGACCACTTTATGTGACACATATTATAGGACCAAAAAATAAAACGTTTTATCTAAAGACCTTGTAATAAGTTTATAGGACACTTTTGAGCGTCATAACAAGTTTATCAGGACACTTTCAATAAAAAGCGTCGCATTAGCTATTTTATAAAACACAATTTAAAAAAGTATTCTATAAAAATATGGGTTTATAAGACACTCTCTCGATTTCTATAATGCAAATTTTCATTTCCCAAATAGAAGTGTTTCGTCCATGTTAAGTAATGTTGGACATTTGGATTAGGCAGTTATATACCAAAACCTTATATATATATATATATACCAAGTTGACATCTACATAGAACCAAAAAAAATGAGGAAAAAAAAACAGTTTACAGAAAAAATCGACATACATGTTATGTTAAAGTAATAGTTACGTTCATACTTGAAAACACGTATTCATACTCACACACAAGGATGAAACACACCTTTATACTTATACATAAGAATAAAATATATTAAACAATATGAATCATGACTTAAAATCAAACTCATTAAATAATTTTATTTTTCACAAATGTTATTTAATCTATTTAAACAATACATGAAATGATCATTTAACCCTTGTATATATAGAGTTGACTTTTATGCATCGGAAAACAGTTTTGACTTAATATCAATTGTTTTAATTTCATGCCTGCCTTCTAGCCCAATTAAAATCCTCTCTATTTTGACTTCATTTATTGCTAAAATACCCCCCTACATAATATGTTGAACTTTTATCCACCCTCTATTAATTACCTCCTATATAAATATACTATACTCTATTTTATTTATCTATTTTAATTAGTAACATACTAATTTTTATATTTATTTATTAATTTTAATTAAAGATCATATATATAGATTAGATTTTAATATATAAAATAGGGTGTAAAAGATAACACCCATTGCCAAAATAACAACTTCTTACCTTGATGAAAAATTTGTTAGTATCTAAGGACAAAATCATAACAAAGATAAGATCTATTTTGTTATGTTTAAGAGTTTGACTTTTTATAACGTCAAGGTGTAAATTGTAATTAGCATACAAATTTCAATTGCTATATTATTTTAGAATAAATATAATTGTTCAATGAAAATTAAAGGGAATTTAATTAAAATGATCATTTTATAAATGGTATTTATCAAAATAACCAAATTTTTTTTTATTTTACTAAAATAACCAAACTATAACTTATATCTTATTTCTTTATATATCCATAATATTATACTTTGTCGTTAAAAAATAATAGCATTATATTTAATTAATATTCTGAATTTTATGAAAAATTATTCGTATTCACCGATCAAGAGGATAATTGACTTTAAAAATATATAATTAAATCGAAAAATATTCAATATTGGGCTCATTTCGAAGGTATTGTCGAGACGATTATAATGGTGTAACTTGTTAAAATAAAAACGTATTTTTTAGACGTATTTTAATTGATATACGAGTATGTGTGTTAATATGATAAGGGTGTAAAACGAAAAATTAAAAAGTAAAGTACCTAAAGTAATTTATTAACTAACTCTAAGGGTAGAAAATGTAAATGTAAATTACAAATTGGTAAAATGGTCTTGGCGGAGTCTTTGGGGTATGGGGCGGAGGTTTTGGGGTATGGGGTGGAGGTTTTGGCCAGAAAGTTATTTCGATGGGTATGGGGCGGAGGTTTTGGGGTTTGGGGCGGAGGTTTTGGCCGGAAAGTGATTTCGTGGGTATGGGGCGGAGGTTTTGGGGTTTGGGGAGGAGGTTTTGGCCGGAAAGTGATTTCGATGGGTATTTCGAGTATATTTTGGTTATTTTGGTAAAATAAGAAAGATTTTGGTTATTTTGATAAATGTGATTTGTAGAATCGTCATTTTAATTAAATTCCTAAAATTAAATCACTCAAATTATCATTACTCTAAATTAATCATGTCATGTTAAGTTTATTGGTAAGAGTGGCACATCCTTTCTACTTAAAATAACAAAAAAGTGTTAAATTGATTTTATCATGTAGAAATCCAAATGTTATTTTGGGAAGGAAAAATTAATGTTGTTTACTTGAAGAAAATATGAACCCTTTATGATTAAGATGATTTTTTTTTAATCGAAATCATGTGTTCATCAACCAGTCTTTTATTATAAAAATTGTACGACATATATTGAAGTAATTATTAACGAATTATTAAAAATTAAACCTATTAAATTATGTTATTGGACTTGAGGCTTGTTTGATTGGTTTTTCATTAAGTTTTATATGAATAAAAATATGTGTGTGAAATAATTTGTTTGTATAGATTAGAAAGATTTTTGTTTGCGATGTTTTTTTTCATAGATGGATAACTGATCGAAAAAAGTATATAATAATGAAATAAGCCACTACTAAATAGTCATGGATAACTGATCAAATAAACTATGAGTCTCATTAAGCTACTAACAATCAATCTCTTGTTGTAGAAGTATGTACCCTTACATTGATTTAAACTTAATTAAACATTATTGTGATTAACTTATACTTGTGTACTAATACCATGAAACACTCGTTCCAATCTTTTTGGAGGTGTTACACCCTGTTATATCTAAAGGTTTTGATTACACTACAAAATGAGATAACAAATATACATATTTACGAATTATATAGACAATTATAAGTATTACTTTTGTATTTTGATAGTAATTACAGCAGAATTGAGGCGAGCTACAGTTTTACACTCGTTAATGAAATGTCCTAAACAATGTAAATTTGGACCTCAAAAATTGAAGATATTGTTCAAAAATCATACATTTAGCATGTTAAAGAACGGCCATGCTAAACATTAAAGTTAGAAAAAAAAATCTTTATTTTCATATATTAGATGTGACATCTTAAATATTTTAACACCAAATATGAGATTGCATGAAAATACAACATAGAATTCGTCCCACTTCAATTTTATTTATATAAATGTATATTGATATGATATTTATAATATAATAGAATAAAGATTTCAAAGAATGTAATGTAGTATTCAATTATTCAATAAAAATCATAAAAGATAAGCTTACCCTTTAATATGTAAAATTTAGTGAAGTTGGTTGCAAATATGCAGCAAAGTGTAGATTACCATCCTTACCTAATTTAGAAACACCCCATCCTTAATCCCTAAACGTTACCTCAATCAACGGCCGCCACGTGTATTCACTTGTTTTCTTCGATACACCTCTCTAGCTAATCAATGGCGTTTAAGCGTCACCACATAACACCCCCATCCCGTTTCTATCTCTCATACACAACCACCATAAAAACAAAGACTATATAATATATATTAAGGATGGTGTGAAAAAAAATTAATGTAGAACACGTAAAACTGAATCTGGATCGTTGATTATTTTTAATTTTATATTTATCTATAAATTGTGTTTTTTATGAAAATTGATCTGATACGTCTTATTAGTGTCGATCTTCAATTAAGATTTGATCTAAGGGATCCAGATCTCTTCTTACTTTTCTCACTGGAACCCAACCCTACATATATATATATATATATATATATATATATATGTTGGGACCAAAATCTTCGACTTACGACCATAGGATAAGATCGTATGACCATCGATACTAGGATACGTGGAACCAGCGGCTCGTGGCACAGAGAAGGAGTGTCGAGCATACCGAAGGTTTCGTTGTACGACGGAGATACATAGGAGCAACCAATGATATAGTTCGACGTCATCATACCTATCTTTCAACCGTCGAACAAACCCTTCAATCGTTTCGCTTAGCTAACAATATAATGTGCGTATTTATTATGTTATTTATTGCAAGACCGTTGTTACTAGAGATAACGAATGTAACGGACGCGGTTATGATCTTCATCATTGACGTAGCCATTACACATTCGATCAAGTGTAAATGGAAGAACATGAAGACACGAAGAGACACATCGAACACTCGATACAGGCAATCCAAAGCACACTCAAGCTTCCTTCATCGTTTTTTCTTTAGTTTATAAACGATTACTGTATTGTAAGGACGACATCCCTTATTGACGTCATTTAATCACTAGTGCATCGACGATACCCACCATCGTCCGCGGTTTTTTCCTCGACCAAGGATTTTTCTGTGTCACCAAATATCTTTGTCTTTTGTTTATTTACGTCTTTATTATGTTTGTCGTTTGATCCTTTCTTTAGTTGAATAAGCTCCATACTGACCCTAATTTGATTCTATTGAACCAATTTTCGGCATAAACAATATATATATATATACATACATAGAGAGAGAGGAAAATTCAAATGGGAACTCAAATTTGGTTGTGAACGTGAGAACAAATGAGAGCGGGACACATGTCTGAATGTAGATTATTCAGACTGAATAATCAAAGAAATATTCAGACCGAATAAACACTATATTCAATTTTATTAGCCTAAATATTTCTTTGATTATTCAGTCTGAATATGACACGTGTCGCGCTTATTTGTCTTCACGTTCACAATCAAATTTGAGTTCTCATTTGAACCTGCCCCTATATATATGTATATATATTTATATATATTCAAATTAAGAAAATAAAAAAGATTGATAACAAAAATAAATGACTTTGATTCACGGGTAAAAGAGAGACGATTTACACATGCATTTTTATATATGATAATATGGTTGTTTCAATAGATATTGTTACACCTAAAGTGTTTGATAACATTATAAAATGAGATAACAAAAATACATATATATATATATATATAAAAATTATAGAGGTGACGATGAGACGTATTGTTTTTGTCTTTTGGTAGAGATTAGAGACACTGAGGTGAACTATAATTTTCCATTCATTTAATAAAATACCCTAAACAATGTAAAATTGGGTCCTAAAGTTTTGAAAACACCGTTCAAAATCACACATTTAACATTTGTTAGAACAACTATGCATATGAATCATTGATAAATATAAATAAGCGAAGATGAGTTTGTGTATTCTTTATGTTCTAAAAAAACTAACTTTCTTAGTTGAACATTCTTCTATATTGACTTTTGTATTTTATTCCGGGTGTTAATATCTGCACAATTTCACATCTATTTATGTTAAAATCAAGTTAAATCATGCATTAAAAACATGGAAAGTAAGTTTCGATGATGATGTGTGTAACTAGAAAATTAGCATGCAGATGTACAATTAACCTCACATTTTTAATTTTTTTGTATTAACCTGGATATTCAACCCGCTATGCGAGCCGACTAACCGCTTTGTGGGTAGCCCAGAGTCACCGCATTTGGACCTCCGTGACCACAAAGGGATTTTTAATACTCCCTGCATTCAAACTTGGGATATTCATGTACTTTTGATCTTTGGAACCCAAACTCAAACCATTAATGCAACACCCTTGTATTTAATTATCTTTAGTTTATTTACATTTATTTCGAATAAATATTAAACTTTAAATAACAATTCGGCAACATAAACAAAAAAGAAGTACCATTATTGGTAAAACACAAACTTGATTAATTCAAAATATGTATCATCAAAATTATAATGCTAGAAACACAAAAAAGAAAAAACAAACGTGTAAAAGATCATAAAAAAAGACTAAATTTAAATATTGTGAAATAAAGAAATGGGTTACATTTCACATCATTTAATTAATTATATACTTAATTATAGTAAACATATACGTATTGTTTTATTAATTAAAAAAAGTATGGATGTTACATTTTGCATCCTGGACTATATATATCATATCCATCAATGTAATTACAGTGTTCACTTCTATTTTGACTTTTTTTCAAAGGTTTTAAATGACGTGAGGCGTGCCGTGACAGTGAGACCAAGCCTCAAGCCATAGGAGCCACGACGAAGCCATAACGTATTCAAGGCGTGACTTACGGCGTCAAATTTCAAATTCATATACAATATTATATATAAAAAAACATATCGTTTGTATTATTACTCAATTGGTTAATAGTAATAAGTAAGTTAAATTAAATTTTATATTAAAAACTAGCAGATACAACATTAAAAACGTAAAGAAAAACCAAATATCAAATTATAAAAATTGCACATTAGGCCATGGCGTGTGACGAACTTAACGTGGCGTGAGACACAAGTCTTGGTGCCATAGCGCACCATGGGGGCGGTGCGACGAGCTTTTTAGAACATTGACTTTTTTAAGTGTTATCCTATAGATTATAGACTAGGCTGTATATAGACGACGACGATGTAGAAAGAAAACCCAAAAAAGTATTTATCATGTCTTTTATTTCTCTCTCTCTCACACACACACATATACACCATAATCACACACTTGACTCACTCGTCATCCCCCATGCATTTCTACAAGAAAGAAATCTGAACAAAAATTCTATATCTATATACACACTCACACACGCCATCTATATATATAATCATCTCAATCTTGAACATCTTCACACCTCCCATAACTCCTCACCTTCCCTGCAACTACCTCTTTTCCTTCCTTGCTTCCTGGGTCGAGATCTACAATGTCAAGGATAGTGGCGGACAACATCTCTGATAGCTCGCCGTTTTATGATCGTCGGCCGCCGGCGAATGCACTGCCTTCTCCGACACTCGGTGAGCTTTTGAAGTATGTTGGAGATATTAGAAAGGAAGGAAACGGCGATGAAACTCCGGCGCATCGTGTTTTGGAGATGAGTGAAACGAGCAGTGAGCCTCGGTCTTTGCCGTTTGTTTTGTCGTTTAATAATCTGACGTATAGTGTGAAGATTCGTAGTAAGATGGCGATTCCGACGGTGTTTGGTGGGAGGAAGAGGTTAGGTGGAGCTCCAGCGACGTCAATGGAGGCGGTTGGTGGAGAGAGGTTGTTTTCGAGGAGTAAGGTGTTGTTGAATGATATCTCCGGTGAAGCTAGAGACGGCGAGATACTGGCGGTGCTTGGTGCCAGTGGATCAGGTAAATCTACTTTGATTGATGCTTTAGCGAATCGAATTGCTAAAGGAAGTTTGAAAGGGACGGTGACTTTGAACGGTGAGCAGTTGGAATCGAGATTATTGAAGGTGATCTCTGCTTACGTAATGCAAGATGATCTTCTATTTCCGATGTTAACCGTCGAAGAAACGTTGATGTTCGCCGCTGAATTCCGCCTCCCTCGAACGCTGTCGAAATCGAAGAAGAAGCTGAGAGTTCAAGCCCTAATTGACCAGTTAGGGCTCCGAAACGCGGCGAAAACCGTCATCGGAGATGAAGGACACAGAGGAGTTTCCGGCGGAGAACGCCGTCGTGTTTCGATCGGAATCGACATCATTCATGATCCGATTATTCTACTTCTGGATGAACCGACGTCAGGGCTCGATTCCACCAGTGCTTACATGGTGGTGAAGGTTTTACAACGAATTGCACAAAGTGGAAGCATCGTTATAATGTCGATTCACCAACCGAGTTACCGGATTCTCGGTTTGCTCGATCGTCTACTATTTCTGTCCCGTGGACAGACGGTTTACAGTGGTTCTCCGACGAATCTCCCTTTATATTTCTCCGATTTCGGCCATCCAATTCCAGATAAAGAGAATCGAACGGAATTCGCACTTGATTTGATCAGAGAACTCGAAGGATCACCAGGAGGAACCAAAAGCCTCGTTGAATTCAACAAATCATGGCAAAACCTAAAGCGATCTCGATCTCGAAACTCCATAACCACCACCGGTTACGAAACACCAACAACACACGGATTATCCCTAAAAGAAGCCATCACCGCAAGCATATCCAGAGGCAAATTAGTCTCCGGTGCCGGAGCCACCACCAACGACATTAGCCCCAATTCCATGGTCCCTACCTTCGCGAATCCAATGTGGATGGAAATGGCGGTTTTATCAAAACGATCATTCACAAATTCACGCAGAATGCCTGAACTTTTCGGGATTCGGTTAGGTGCTGTTATAGTCACAGGATTCATACTCGCCACTATGTTTTGGAATCTCGATAATTCCCCAAAAGGCGTTCAGGAACGGTTAGGGTTCTTCGCATTCGCCATGTCCACAACCTTCTACACCTGTGCAGACGCATTACCAGTCTTCCTCCAAGAACGTTACATTTTCATGAGAGAAACAGCTTACAACGCTTACAGACGTTCATCATACGTTCTCTCCCACTCCATAGTCGCAATCCCATCTCTCATCTTCCTCTCACTCGCCTTCTCCGCCATCACATTCTGGTCCGTCGGACTCTCCGGCGGCTTTTCCGGCTTCCTCTTCTACTACTTCATAATCCTCGCCTCCTTCTGGGCCGGAAGCTCATTCGTCACGTTTCTCTCCGGCATCGTCCCTCACGTCATGCTCGGCTACACCATTGTCGTCGCCATTCTCGCTTACTTCCTTCTCTTCAGTGGCTTCTTCATCAACCGTGATCGAATCCCAATTTACTGGATCTGGTTCCATTACATCTCTCTTGTGAAATACCCATATGAAGCAGTTCTACAAAACGAATTCCAAGATCCAATCAAATGTTTCGTTCGTGGAACTCAAATATTCGATAACAGTCCTTTAGGAGATATTGATAACTCCATGAAAGTGAAGCTTTTACAAAGTATGAGTAAATCGTTAGGGGTCAACATCACCGGAACCACCTGTTTGACCACCGGCGCCGATATATTGAATCAACAAGGAATCAACGATCTAACCAAATGGAACTGTTTGTGGATAACGGTCGCTTGGGGGTTCTTGTTTAGAATCCTGTTCTACTTCAGCTTGTTGATGGGGAGCAAGAATAAGAGGAGGTAAAGTGTAAAACATTTGAAACTTGATGTACTGAAATTGCAATTTCGTAATTAATTATTTAAATTTACTTTTTTTTATTTTTATTTTTTCATTTTGGGAAATGTAATGAAAATTGAAAATATTGAATTTGGTTAGGTGTAAAACTGTTGGGAAATTGCGAAATACTCTTTGGTTTTATGAATTGAAGTCAAAATCAGCTTCTAAGTTTAGGTTACCTGCAATCTTTAAGTGGCCCCAAAAATTTATTTTGTTTTTTCCTTTTTCATTAATGAGGATCTTTTGAAGATGATATGAAAATTTATGTTAAGTACCATCATCAATATTGGTTGGCTATTGGTTGGCTATGTAAAAGTAATATTTTTTTTATTGGTTAATAATTATTCTGTTACAAAATTAATAACGAGACAGATAAAAATATGCTATCAGTTGTTTTTAACCTTTTGTTTTATATATGTTTGAAGATTGGTAGGTCAAGAATTCGATATTTGATGAGATGGTCTTCATTCATGGTTGAGTAAAATATCGTATAAAAATTGTGGAATATTGATTCGAGATTGATGGTGATCCATGATCATGGGATGATATTATTATGTAAACTGTTGTTGATGCAATAAAATATCGACTATTTATACTTGAAAAATCAACACATAAAAGCGTTTATGACAACTTATGGACGTCCAAGAAAGATCCACGACTATTTTATAAATGAAATTTATATAGTGAACAATCACTTGTATTTTGTTTTCGAATAATTTTTTTTTAATATACATAGAGATACGATATCTGATTCCTCCTGGTCGGAAAAATCTCAATACCAATTCTGGAATATCTTACATGTTTCTTGAGGTCAACTTCCATGTCTTGAATTGTCGCTATAGATATTTTTTAATATTTTGAATCTTTTGACTAATACTATAACCTAAATTAACAATCAAATACGTCACATACATGATAAGTTAGTTTGTCATACCAACAATTTGTTATGGATATTTTTTTTGTTTGATTTATATTTCTTTCATTAGGTTACCAAATTCCTTTATGTTGACGTAGAAATCACCAATTACTTTATATAAGTTTTTTTGGTATTAGTATGTTTATCCTTACACGTGCTTTTGTAAGTCTAAGGAAATACCGTGTTGATGTAATACTTTCAGGTAAAAGTCGTACGTGCATGAAAGAATTTGAATGATTGACCCAAGCAAGATATGGTGGTTGAAGTTTTGTTTTTCGGTAAATCTTAAGACATAAAGGGTGAACATTTAAACATATGGACATTAACATCTATAAAATAAGTAATTTTGGAGTCATATTCAACAGCATCTTGTTAGATATAAGAATCTCGAGTTGTTGGATTTTAGGACAAACCTTCTCATATATACAGTGGCGGATCCAGGATTTTTATCCATCAGGGTCCCATTAAAATAGACTAAAGGCGTGTAAAGTCACCCGACGTGTTTCGAAATTTTTTTAAAGTTTTTTAGTTGATTTCAAGACATTTTCTTATTGTTTTTGTCGATTTTGAAGGATTTTCTTAGTATTTTTATCGATTTCGAAAGATTTTTTTGGATTTTTTATTGATTTCAAGAGAGTTTTTCAGTGTTTTTGTCAATCGCCGGTAAGATGGGGTCCCTTGAATTTTTTCACTGGAGGGAATCAAGCCTAAATATAGTATTTTTGATATTTTTTAGCCTATAATTTTTTTTTTTACATTTCACTGGGGGGATGGGACCCCCCTTTTCTAAGCTAGATCCGCCCATGCATATATAGTCCTTAAGTTCATAGCATTCAATTGAGCAAACCAATCCCTGATCTCCCTCTTAATATCTACTACTATTTACTCATAGAATTCACAAAAATTTGAACCCTTTTCCAATCACGAGATCATACCACTATATAATCAACAAACTCAACTATACACATGAAACGATCCTATACATCTGTGTATATTCACTTTAACGCTTGGCAAATCCTATATTGTATGTCACTAAGAAAGATATACATGATACTCGTAAACATTTACTTTCAAGATCAAATACCCAGATTGTTTTCTCTATACCAATATCGTGAAAGGTTTTAAATAACAGAAAAAGATACCCACTTGGGTTTTTGATTAGGACTTTTAACTTTACCATCATTTATGTATCTAATCAAAGCAACACATGGATGTAATATGCAAACATTTCAAATCTTGTTGAGGAAACCTGTTATTGACCTTTTGTTAGTGTCCACTTTTCTTTTTGTAAGTATGGGAAAGATGATATAACCAAAGGGACACTAAAGTGCACAAAGAGATAGGGATCGTTTCAATTTATTGTAATTTTCTTATACTTTAGGGGTAAAAATGCAAAATAAATTTACACTTTAATTAAGTAGAGCTAAAAATGCAAAATGTATGTATAAAAGTCCGTTAACGCAACAAAAAGTTTCGTTCAGAAAATGGAAAAAGAAAAGAGAAAACGGAAGCAAAAAACAGTTGTGTAACGAACTTACGTGGGCATGAAGACTTAATTAAAATAACGTGATTGTAGGATTTATTGTTTTCTATTGGCATAGAGCTACAGTAAGTGTACTATACGTTACATCTTTAAATTTCCGAATGAGTTAAATGTATATAATAACAACGTTTTTTATTAAAATTTCTATTTAGACAATATGTTTCTCTTTATGTAAAGTAACAATATATGTTAATTTTCATATATTTGAGCACCAAAATTTGTCTATTTTTGCTAAGGCAAAACATTACAATAACTTTAACCATCAAATTGTGATACAATACAACATGTTAAAATATATATAAAATCATTACCCGTGGACAAACCCAAGATATATTGCCATTTTTAATAAAATGTTGAAAACAATTTACCAAAAAAAGATAAAAATATGAGTATATTGTTATTTTATATGTAGAATTAAACTAATGGTTTAAAATGGAAATTGGTCTAAATATATTGGTTTTAATGTGTATCAGGAAAGATCATATGAGAAGTTATTCATTTTACGGGGATGAATAAATATGAATAAAAAGAAGGGTTGGAAGAAAATTATTGATCGTTTTGTAGCCAAATTATCCTCTTGAAAAGTACAACCTCTTTCTATCTACAGGGGGTCGTTTGACTTTGATAAAGTTGGTTCTTGTAAGTATTGGTTTATACCACTTCTTTCTTTTTAAAGCACCAGAAGGGGTATTACAAATTTTTTTCTAGAGGAAACTCTAGGCAAGTATTACAAATTCTTAAGGGTTTTAAGACTGCGTTTTTTTTTTGGGTGGAGATGATGAAAACCGAAAAATCTTATGGGTCAAATGGAAAAAAAAAGAGCTTCAAAATAATCCGGTGGCTTAGGGATTGGAAATTTTGCTGCTTTCAATCATGCGTTATTGAGAAAATGGCAATGAAGGTTTTTTTTGTAGAAAAATATTCATTGTGGTTAGATTTATCGAAGCTCTTCATGGTGTCAATGAAGGTTTACACACAAATTCTCAAAGAGGTCGATGGAAGGGAGTTTGGAACGAGATTCTCACATCTTTCGAGTTGTTGAAATCTGAAAATACTTTCTTGGAAAAATACTTCAATAAAGTGGTTGGAAATGACAAGGAGACTTTATTTTGGCATGATAGGTGGATTGAATGTCCCGTTTTAAATGTTTCATTTCCTCATTTATATGTGATAGCATAAATAGTTCGTGTTCATACAGTGGGCACAAAGCCCCACAGTGGCGGTGCAAGTGCACGTCGACACTATGATCGCTGGCAAGTAATAAAGTAGTAAAGTACCAGTATCGTTTACACATGGATTGGAAGTACTGAGAATCAGAGACGTTCATGAACTTCTTGATTAAGTTTCGGGTTTATTTTAAAATGATTTGTAGAGTTGGTGAATAATTGTAAATCACAAGATAAACTAATAATAAAAAGATGGGTACGGGTGCAAGTGTCCCATAAGATAAATACAATAATAATATGGTCAAAAATTCATAAGAAATGTAAAGAACTCATGATCTCTCGAAAGTGAAGTTTTAGAGACGACTTATAAGTTTTCATAAAGTTCCCTTTTTTAGTACTCTAAAGTTTGTTGATTTAGGTTCAGATTACATTAGGCAAACGGAATATATCTGAATCTCTTTGTGATATAAAGTTTGATAACCAAATAAACCCTAGCTAAATACGTACAAAGTCCGTATCTCTACTTGACTATTCAAATACTCTCTCAAATCTTTGTGAATCACTTAAACCGTATTTCGGATCCGCCCATCTCTGGGTCTAGAATCTAATATTAACATTTCAAAGTGATCGGCTTATCCGCGTTGAGTTTAAGTCCCATTTAAGTGACCAAATATTTAAAATACTAAAAATGAGAACACCCATATATTATATAAAATCTTAAGTTCACACCCATAGCGATATTTAGCTCATAATAATTACGAAAAGCATAATAAAGACAATGAAATAAATATCAAACATAACTTTCACTAATAATAGATAAAGTTTAACAATACACAGGTGAAATAAATTACAACTAGAAAATTAAATGCAAGGAATTTAAATTACAAAACTAAATACTAGAAAACAATAAAATACAAACTTTTGCCCGAAAATCAGATGATCTCAAATGAAGTCTTCAATGGCTTTATATAGTTAGAAAAAGGGAGAAGAAGCATCCACAAATCCAAGAGAAATAAGCATGTAAAAACCTATGGATAAACAACCAATCCACCAACTCTAATATCCACGTAAAAGTCTTGATCTTTATCTTCAAAAACAGCCGGAAAACATCAAGTTTTCATCAGACAGTCGCAGCTTAATCATTAAGCTGGAGGAACTTCCCACAGTGGGAAGTTTATGGGCATTTTTGACAAAAGAAAATGTATAAAATGATTTAAATCTCTTGGTATGTTATCAACTCTTTAAAAATAAATTGTTGAAAAATGAAGGCAAAAAAATACGAGAATGACTAGAATAAATGATAAAAAATGAGAAGAAAAGAAATGAAATAACTCTTAAAAATAAGAGTTATCAATATGCCTTGGAACAACTTTTGGTTCTTTCTTTGGTTTTGATAGAGTTTAATTCAAGAGATGTTGCAGATAGATGGAGTTTTGACTTAGAAGATTCGGAAGAATCCTTGGTTGCTTCACCATAACGGTACATTGATAGGGTGTTTTTGATTGTGGGTGCGAAACCTACCTGATATATAATTGGGCTCCGATCAAAGTTAACGTATTAGGTTGGCGTGTAGTTGCAGATCATATTCCTACTCGTTTGAACTTGGATCGAAAAGGTATTGATTTGGATTCACTATTATGTAACACAAAAAAATATTTAAGTAAGTAAAATTCTCAAGTTTATTTCATCCTTCGAATAACTAAAATTAGGTATCTGGTAGTTTGGTTGTGTGGGTATCATGCTAGGCAAGGAAATAGGCTCAAATGAGTGAAAAGTGAGAAAACCTTCGATACAGGTTGATAAGGTTGATTTATTAACCTTATTTACGCTTCTTTTTGTCTTACTTTTAGTGTGTTTTAGCCAATTTCA
Organism: Silybum marianum; assembly: GCA_036898165.1. Taxonomy (NCBI): domain Eukaryota; kingdom Viridiplantae; phylum Streptophyta; class Magnoliopsida; order Asterales; family Asteraceae; genus Silybum; species Silybum marianum. The sequence goes on along the minus strand of CM072529.1, from coordinate 45,072,418 downwards.
TTAAAATTGTCAATTGTTATCTTTTAATAAGTTTATCTAGAAAAAAATAGAGCATGAGTTTTTGAGCTATAAAGCTAAAAAACCATAAAAATTCATGTCGTCTTTTCTTATCTTTGCAGAATAATGAAACGAGGCTCCGGTTTATTGGATGGAGCAGATCTTTTGTGGGCCGTGAAGATGAAGACATAGAGTTGGGTCGAAAGCAGAAAGTGGGCCGAAAATCCACCTTGCCTGGATTGGTTTTGTATATTTTTGTGAGCCAAACTATTTATTCTTTTCGGGCTAAGTTTATGCTACTTATTAAGCCATATTTTGTGCCTTTTGTTGGGCTTAGCTAGAACTCTTTGGGCTTGTCCATATTGGCTTATTGGAAAAGCCTTAGTTCATTAAGAATAGTATAAATATGTATGCTTGGCTAGTGTTTTGATCATCCCAGATAAGGGTTGACCTTCTTATATCTAGCTAGTCTGATAACAACCCGACATTTTTAAAATGTTTCAAAGCGGCGAAAAGTCTCGCGAAATTCCCACGGCGAAACCTCGGTATTTTTCAGCTTGTGTTCCAAGTGTGGAAACACACTTGTGGTAACAAGTAAGCTTAAGGCGGCGTTCGTTTTCTAGGAGGTGTTGAGGTCTGAAGTCTGATTTCAGTTTTGAAATAGTTATGAAACGTCTAAACGAGTCAGACATAAGTGGTGATTAAGAGCTTCGAATGAAAAAACAAACAAGGCCTAAGCTTTTGTTGTGGTTGACAACTCATTTGTAGTTGTCTTCCATAGTGATAAGTTTGGTAATTTTTAAGTTCTCTAATATATGGTGAACTTTTGATAGTGAATTCAAGTTTGGTGTTTGTGTTTGTTGGTGAATTCTTAATCTCGTCATTAAGGCCGAATTCCACAAGGAAGGTCCACAGGTGCTCTTTAGTTTGGTTTATTTCTCATCTCTAGTTTATTTAATGCCTTGATTACTTGTTTTGTTATAAATCTTATTTAAATTTCGTAACGTGTTCTTACCATCTTTAATGCTTACTTTATTGTTTTCTAACTCTAGTCATATTTTCCATCTCCGTTATTTACAAACTAGTTTTTATAAATCTTTTGTAAAGGAAATCCAAGTTATGGAAGGTTAAACACCTTAGCTTAGGGTGTAAGGTAAACGTCAAGTTGGAGTTCGGTAAGACGATAAAATGGTGTCTCGCCGCACACACCGGTGTGGTCAATATTCATAGAGCACTACGGTTTTGGCCTTCTTGTACATATAATTTTGCTTTGATTCCCTAAGTAGCTCAGTTCAAATATGTTTGCTTCTCGCAAAGGTTTCGTGTTTTATGGTTTGGTTCCGAATGTTTGGTTTGATGTAAATGTAACTTTTTGGGTAATAAAATCTGTTTTGCTGTTAAAAAAAATGGTGTCTCGACTATAATAGAGTAATCTTTAAGTTATTGCAATTGGACCGTTAATATTTCATTATAAAGTACTTCTAATTAACTGACAACTAATTATTGGTATAAAAATGGGTTAACCTTAAATAAGGTTATGAAAAATATTGATTTTCTGAGACGACGATTATTCCATTATAACATCTTTTTATTTAATTACTTATTTCCATCTTGACAACACTTTACACCCTATGTTTTTCTTTATAATTGATTTTTCTTCCAAGTGATAATCAAACCAACCCCATTTTTAGATAAAACAAAATTCTCGATTTCGCCATCTGAAATCAATTTGTTAAGGACCGAGTTTTTTTATTCTAAAGACTTTAATACCATCTTTATGGGAACGATATTCGATGCTTGTATCATTATTACTTGTTACAATGCGATAGTAGACTGAAGTGTATATACTTGCGCTAAAGTTTATTTTTAGTGTTGATTCTACAAGTTGCATAAATCTGACAAACACAGGTCTCATTGTTGAGCCCGAAGATAGTGCCAGGGGGCACAATAACACATTAGGATCGCCCCAAAGGTCTGAAGTCTTGGTACATCTCACGCTATAGGACCAACGATTGTGCTAGTGGCACTATCGCCTGACTCCTGCCAGGAATACCCCTAGCAACATAAATTCCCGATTTTTTTTGCTTCTTTCCTCATTTACTCCTTATATCTACCTTCCTTCTTCTCCAGAAATTTTGTTAGGGTTTCCAACAAAAGTCTAGACCGAATCCTTTCAAGTATTTAAGAGTTTTAGGTGAAGCTTCGAAGTTGGGATCAAGATCCGAGTTCATCACCTCCATTCCTAATTTTATTGCAATTTTGCTAATTAAATGAAATTCATATAATTTTATACATTAAATAGTAATTTTACAAAACAAAATTATAAAAGGGCATTTTGGTCATTTAACAATATTTCATTCAAATTCCAAAGCTACATTTTGTGAACCAAACAGACATATTCCAATTCATTTGACACATTCCATTCCAATTCTGCCAACCAAACAACTGGTCAAATCTAACAACATTCCATTCCAATTCCTTCAAAGTCAAATTCCTTTCATAGATTCCATTCCACCCAATTCCATTCTGCGAACCAAATACCCCCTAAGTGAAACCCCCCTTATGAGCATTAGGGGATTCCATGCGACCTCACTTGCGACTTAAATTTGCGATGCAGGTCGGCCGCGCCATGTTTCTCACCAAGCCTAGAGTCTTATGCGATCTAGACCATGGTTTAAGTCGCGAGCCTAGTCGTCGAACATTCGTTGAAAATCCAATATTTCCTAACCTTTTGATGTCGTAATGTATCAAGGTTAAATCCCACAACCAAAGATCACTTATTTTCAATTTGACATCAAAACCCATGCGATAAATCCTGAAGTTATGTCTGATAAAATATCGGTGTTACAATATCTTTTGTTTATATATTTATTATAGTACTGAATTATTTTGTTACTTTAGTTTATTATATGAATATTTTATTGTTTGATCGAATTATATTATTTAATTAATCAATAAGTACTAAATATCAGACTATGTTAGGATGTTGGTTTGAAAATTAAAAGCGAAAAGGATTGCTGGAGTTGGAGCGACCAATCACCTATTATTCAAATCTAATATTTAAAAAAAGTATTGGATATAGTAAGAAGATGAATATTTAAGGGGGACTTGGCCCGTAATGCTCTCAGGGTCCTTCAAATACCATTTAGTAAATTAAAAACCTTAAGCTATCAATAGATTTCAAATCCTAAACTAAATAGAAAACCCTAAACTAAATCATAAAACCAAAAGTATATGTAAATACACAAGAAGCAAATTCAAGATATGCAGATGCAGATTTATCGTGATGTTGTTTGGATGCAACCATATCGACGAACAGTAAGGTTGAGAGAGATCATAACTGATACCTTGCACGATCCATTCTTAAAGTAACATCAAATGGTGTTCGTATACATTATGTTGGTGTTGTCGGTAAACTCACTGGTATAGTTGCGGTGGTGTAGTGGGAAGGAAAGGAGGGTTTGAGCTACTAGAAAATCAAAAAGAAGAACATGGGGTTTATATTCTTTATATAATATATACAAAATAGTTGTATCTATCTAAAGGAGATGGAAAAAGATGAGCTAATCAAAATACCCCTCAGTTAGTAACTAGACTTAATAGAAAAACACAACCATCATCAGTGGGAGTAGAGATGGTGCAAAAAACGGGTCCCGGGCCGTAAGCCCGTAACAGTAAATTCTCGGACCAGACCTTCGTAACCGGTCCCGGTTCACCCGAATATTTATCGGCCCGCTTAAGCTTTCTTGTAATCGGTTACAGGTAACCAATCCCAGGCGGGGCTCAAACAGGTCCTTCATTGCTTTTAAAAAAACTTTAATTTTATTTATTACTTTAATATATCATATATGTAATGTAATTCAGTCACTAAAATATCGTATGAAATGAGAATTGAAAAGTATAATTGTTTGAAGTGTGAACGTTTTTTGCAAGAAACGAATACGAGAATAGCAGGAATTGTTTGTGTTTATTTGCGTTTTGTAACTTGGTATCTTATCTCATACACCAAAACACTTACATATAGCGTTTAAGGGGCAAAAAAGAGCCCAAAAAAGGGCTAAATTCTACCAAAACAATCATATGACTATTAAAAACGATAAAAAAAGGGCTAGTTTTTTTTAAATTCCGGACCAGCCGACAAATCACTCCAAAAGTATAACCAGTTGCGGTTTTCAGGTCTGTAATTGGTCTCTATCGGTCCTCCACGGGTCCCGGTTCCGGTCCTCTGCTGGTCCCGGGCCGGCCAAGCCCATTTAGCCGTCTCTAAGTGGGAGGGACTAAATCCATTAAAATGAATAAACATCAAGGACCAAATCCGTAATTTTGTCGTGGGTCGGTCAAATTGGTCCGTATCCGCCCCCGGCCCAGATGAGAGTGACCCCCCCCCCCCTCTGTAAACTGCCACGACAAGAGACGACGTCACCGGCATCCGCAACAAAAAGGACGTTTACGCATAAACCATCGCCCTTCCTCCGCCCCCTGCCCCCGAGTTTCTAAATCCAATAGCCAATCCCCATGGAAGCAAAACTTCCACAAGCTTTCATAACTTCCTCTTGTTCTCCTCAACCACTTTCTACGAAAAACTATCCATGTAAAATTAAATTACTCACAATTCAGAGGATAAATCAATCTCAATACCACCACCACCGACGGATTTCGAATATCTCATGCTGTTTCAAGATTGGAGCTGCTTCTACAAATTCTCGATCCCAGACTAAAAGTGAGAAGATATAGTGTGATTTTTAATTCGTAGTTAAAAATGTTCGTTTGAAGAAAAATGGTTGAATTTCACTTTTGTTTCTCGTGGATCATGTAATAGATAATCTGTGTGAAGTGATCCAAAAATGTAGTTCAAGGAATTGTGAATTGTAGGTTTTGAATAAGGTATACATTTAAACATTTCTTATTAAGAAATTTCTCTAAGGGTTTGGGAGTATGAAATTCTAGGTCTGGAATGGGAATTGAGTTCATTTGGCTCGAATTTGAATTAATTTTGATCTGGTTCATATTCCAACAACGGAATTGGGGTTCCCTAACATAGTTTAAATCGTTTTTGCTTATGCTTACCATCAACATATTCTTGATCCCAAAACATAGGCATAAAAGCTAACATATGCAAATTTTGATCAATAGAAGGTTGTGAACAAGTTGATTTCGAAGTTTGTTTCTATGCTGTTAATATGTTTGAGAAAATTGCAGGGCCTTTGACTACAACTGATCTCACTGATTCCTCAAAGGAGGGAGCTGGAATCCGAGTGGCATACCAGGCATGAGATTGTATACTTGATAGTTGATGGTTGTTTTAGCTTCATGATATGGTTAAGAAATTAGTACAACAGTACAGTTTTCATTGTTATATTTATTATTTGATATCCATTGTGAAGGTTGTTAGTGTTTATTAATTAATATCCATTGTGAAGGGTGTTAGTGGGGCGTACAGTGAATCTGCAGCGGAGAAAGCATACCCAAATTGTGAAACTGTCCCTTGTGAGCAGTTTGATATCGCATTTCAGGTGAGGCCACATCCTTGATTCACTATTATTGATCATGCTTTCATTCTATCTATATTGGACATCATGGACCACAATTCTGAAAAAAATGATCTCAGGAGTAGTGCAAGGCTAAGGCCACATAATATATATTATATAGTTTACATATTCACTTAGCCTGCCATGAAGAGGGTGTATATTTGACCATGCTAAGTATGTAATAAATCGATACTTTTTTAGTTAAGAGAAAGACAAAGGTAAGTTTTTCCCTTGGTATGTCAATGCATGCATGACCCAGTTCAACTTTTTGTTTGCTTTATTACGCTGCTTCATCATTCCAATTTCTTTAATCAGTTATGTTTGTACATGTTGGAATCATTTGGAATCTGTAAGCTTGATGAAATCAAACTCATGTGTATATTCTACCATCGATGGCTTCTTTTATACTTTTACAAGATTACACCTAATATAGTAAAGCATAAAAATAAGGATTGATAAGCTAACAACTTATCAGATAATATGTACACTAATTAATGATAAATATGTTGTTTAGGTATTTCCAACACCCCCTCAAGTTGGTGCATAGATATCATGCACACTCAACTTGGTTACGGAAACTTCAAAAGTTGGCCAAAACAATCACCTAGTTAAAGTGTCTACGGTATGATATTTTGTAGGAACACATGGTACACATGTAACTCCAGCTTCCAAGTTCTTCATAAAAGGCCTGCCAACTTCTATGTGTTTGGTTTGGTCGTGCTGTACTAGATTATTTGCGGTATACATAACCGCTTTGTTATCACAAAATAACTTCATAGGTAGCAGTTCTTTAAGTACTCGCTTTATCCATGGTAGTTCACATTTTTTGTTTGCCATTGATCAAAATTCTGCTTCTGCACTACTCCTTGAAACTACATTATCTTCTTACTTCTCCATGTCACTGAATTTCCCAGAAGTTTGATCTTTTATCTTTTATTTACATCGGATCCTACCCAATATGCATCTGTAAATGATTCCATGGTTATGTTTTTCCCTTCCTTTAAAAAAAGACCTTTTCCTGGACAATTCTATCAGTACCTGGGTAATGGATATGGAGCTTCAAGGTGTTCTTTCTGTGGAAAGTGCATAAATTTGCTAACCATGCTTACAACAAATGCAATATTAGCCTTGTATGCGCTAAGTAAATTAACCTTCCTACCAACTGTTGATATTTTTATTTCTGACTAGAACTCCTTTATTGACACACCCAAGTTTTTGATTGAGATCTATTGGAGTATCTATAGGGTTGCATGCACCCATTCCGGTACCCTTTAGGAGATCAAGTATGTATTTCCTCTGCGAGACTATAGTGCCCTGATTGGATTTTGCAATCTCCATGCCCAAAAAATATCTCAACTCTCCCAAGTCCCTTAATTTGAACTCCTTTGGAAGTTTTTCCTTCAACACACCTAGTTCTTCTTAATTATCTTGTGTGAGGATAAACCCTCTCTCCTTGTTTTCTCTTTCATTCTTATTTTCTCTCACCTTCAAATTTTTTCCGATTCTTTCAGGCTCTTTCCTATCTTTTCTAAATCTCCCTTAGAAAAAATAATATATTTTGCAAACTATGGCTTCTAGCTATGCTTTCCAAATCTTTTTCGGAAACCGGGGGTCTTTTCAGAAACAACCCGTCTGTGTTTTAAGGCAGAGGAAAGGTCTTTTCAGAAACAGCCTTTACTTGAGAACTTTATGAATAAAGTGTGATCAGACTGAGCTCAATTGTAGCCTTGTTCCACAAAATTTAGTGAACGCTCGAGGTGACTGCTTGAGTCCGTAAAGGGCTTTCTGTAGTTTGCAGATTTTTGAACCAAACCTGTTTTCAACTCTCGGATTTCCTCCAGCTGTCTATTTAAGACAATATCCTTCAAGATCAAATTGTCTCGGTGGCCGATCCAAGTTAACTACAATTGACAATAAGATTCTCACCGTGTTAACTTTTGCAACCAGGGCGAAAGTCTCTATGTAGTCGATCCCGTATATTCGTGTATACACTTTTGCAACCCATCTTGCCTTGTAACTTGCAAGAGTACTATCAACTTTAAATTTTGGTATAAACACCCATCTGAATTCTAGAGTAGGTTTGCCATTCAACCACATTTCAACTATCCATGTTTGATTCTTTTCAAGTGCATCCATCTCTACTAGAACAACTTTCCTCCATTCAGGTTTAGATAGAGCTTCCAGTATATTTTTAGGAATGGAAACAAAAGATACATTTGTGGTCAAGGTGGAGAAACAAGACCATAGTTGAGAATTTGATACAAAAGTTTGATGTAGGGTATTCGGGACATGATCATTTTTCTTTACTAACGCTATGTTCTCGAGTTTTGGAAGGAAAGAAAAGAAAGGGAAGGGAAGGAAAAGAAAATAAAAGAAAGGAAAGGAAAATGAAGGAATATTTTTTATTTGTGTTCTTGAGAGTGAAGGGAAAGAAAATAAAATTTCATGTTCTTGAGCGGGAGAGAAGGGAAAGGAAATATGTTATTTTTACAAATATACCCTTATTTATTTTATAGTGGAATGTAATGGATGGGTAGATGTGTAAAATTTTAAATATTTTTGATTGTTATAAATTCTTTTCTTTCCTTTCCTTTCCTTCCCGTTCCTCCCACATTTAAAGGAAAGTTTTGGGAGGAAAATCAACATGATTTTCGTTCTCTTTCCCTTCCCTTCTTAAAAAAAGCTCCAGAACAAAAGATTTTTTCTTTCTCCCTTATTTTCCTTCCTTTCCTTCATAAAAGAATTTGAGAACACAGCATAAGAGCTATCGGTAATTCAAGATTAATAGAAGACTTTCTGTTCTCAGTGACCATCTCTGGTTTGGGTTCTTGGTTAGCAGGAGAATTATTGTTGAACCATACTCCAAGGTATGAGACTTCCTATTGTAAACTAGGCCATACCGAACATCTGCGTGGTGTTCATTTCTTTCCTTCAGACTGCGGTGATTCATGGGATATATTTGTTCTTTCTTGATGCTCCTGATTTTTGGTACAAACTTGTTCTGATTGTTTCCTAGAGTTGGATCTAATGCATCAAAATCAACACCTAAATCATAAAATTCTAGAAACCTTGTATCTTTATCATAATTCGGATCTTCCTCGATACCCTTCTCCCTCTGAAGATGAGTTTCAAAGTAGGACTGTGTTTCAACAAAAAAGGTGTCCATAGTGGCAAATATTTTGTGATTGTGGGTCAAAACATTTGTATCCTCTTTGAGTTGGAGATATTCCAAAAAGAACACATTTTTTTTACCCCCTGGATCTAGTTTATTGGCAGACATATCAGGAATTTTTTAATGAAAACTGTGCATCCAAAGCTTTTTAGTGGAATTGACCGAAGGACTCCATGATTTTGAAACATATTGATAGGGGTTTTAAAAATTCAGATTTTTAGATGGCATCCTATTGATTAAATATGTGGCATGAAAAACTGCGTGTCCCCAAGAATATTTTGCGATTTTTGTTTAAAAAGTGAGTGCACATATGACTTCAAGAATGTGTTTTTTTGTAGTTCTACTATGCCATTTTTTGGTGGAGTATCAATGCATGAACTTTGGTGAATTATTCCCTTTTCAAAAAAAAAAAACTTGTTCAAAGTGTGAAAATATTTACGGCCATTATCACTTCTAACCATTTTAATCTTTCTGTCGAATCGAGTTTGAACCATATTGTAAATCTATTTGAATGTAGTCCCAACTTCAGCTTTTTCTTTGAGTAAAATTTCAACTAACAGAAACCATTTTTTCCGGTTAAGGTTGACACTCTAGATGTTCCCCAAATAGCACCATGTACAATGCAAATGGTGTAGTTGATGTGTATGCTCATGGTGGATGCATACTTTTGTTATGTTTAGCGAATGCACATATATGATATATCACAATGAAATGAAGCAGGATTTTTATTATATAGTAGTGGAGGATAGAATTTTGTCATGCACCCATACAGTGGCCCAAGCCCAATTCCTAATAGATATTCTGGAATGGTTAAGAAGGGGTAATTTGGGTACTTAGAATAAGGGGGTGTTTGTTTGGGCTTATCAAAAACAACTTATGCTTTTCACAATAAGTGCTTATTAACTTATGTGGTACCACACCGGAGTTTTAAAAAAAGTGTTTGGATGGGCTTATGGCGGTTCCACACCGGAATAAGTCAATAAGTTGTTTTTTAGTGTTTGGCAAAAAAGTGCTTATATATGCAAAATGGTAAAATAGATCCTAATAAGTCATAAGTCATTTTTGATAAGTCAGAATGTTTTGACTTATGGAAAACTCCTTTTCACTGGTGGGGAACCGGTATAAGCTGTTTTTTTTTGCCCATCCAAACACTAAAATTAGCTTTTCACCGGTTCCACACCGGTATAAGTTAATAAGTTGTTTTGATAAGCCCAAACAAACACCCCCTAAATATTTTAGTATAAATAGGGTGGATGCAGGGGAAGATAGTACTCCCAATTGAGATCTGTGGTCCTAATTTTACTATTTTCTGAAAGTGGTATATAAGAAAAAACAAGCTCGAATTTCCAGTCATATGATCTGAAGCACCTGAATCTATTATCCAGATGTGGTCTGTTTTGGAACATAAATAGGAATACATATTTACCATCTTGTGCAAAAGAACGCAAAGGAAGTTCATTATTGGATGATTTTTATGAGGTTTGAAGGAATTTCAGGAGTTGCTAAATATGATCATTCGTTTTCTATACTATGAATATATTTCTTCTTTTGACCCCCAAACATTTATAAATTCAATTTCCAACCCCGATTACCAAAATTCCTGAATCTGATCCTGAATCCGAGTATGTTTCCTGAACGGATCCCATATCTCTTTTAGCAGTCTTCATAAACATGAGGTTTGACGATTAATGCTTCAATAGAGTTGAGTAGGCCATGTTGTGACCAGTGAATTCTCAGATCTCCATATATTGTAGCCATCACCATCACTGCTTTACTTCGCCTGTTTTTGGAGTAAGGATTGAGTTTATGTGCTAAAAACGAGCTACTGTAGAAAATAAAGATTTGAAAAGATGATATTTCAACCATTCTCTCTAGTTTTCTCTTATATATTGATAACATGATATTCTTTTATCCCATTGATCGACGAGCTTATGGCACCTCTGCAACTTATCTTTTCAAATCTCTCCCACAATTTTATTGTTAATTTACAACTTCTCATAAATTAAATTGCAAATTCATGATCTATAACTAGGCAAAGAACCATTCTGAACTGTATCAAATTAAACCTCGGTGATCCTCATTTGATTTCTTTGATGCAGGCAGTTGAAAACTGGATTGCAGATAGGGCAGTTTTGCCTATTGAGAATTCTCTGGGAGGTAGCATCCACCGAAACTATGATCTTTTACTTCGTCACAGGTTGCATATTGTTGGAGAGGTGCAACTCTCTGTTAGACACTGCTTGTTAGCCAATCATGGTGTCAAAATTGAAGAGCTTACAAGGGTTCTCAGTCATCCACAAGTACGTTCTGCATGATAACTCTTTCTTATTTTAGATCTAATATATATATATATATTATATAAAGCTATGTAATATATATTTGCAGGCTCTTGCACAATGTGAGCACAATTTAACAAGGCTACGAGTAGTTAGGGAAGCTGTTGATGATACAGCTGGTGCTGCACAGGTAACCGACACTTTGATCTTCACCACTTTGCAATAGATATATTTGTTCAGTGTATTTAAAATGGAGAAGATTTTCTTGTTTCTGGTTCTTTCTTTCAGAACCATCACCTTTTTCTATTTTCTCTACTCCCTCCATCCCAATTTAAGTAAGTGTCCACAATTGAAATGGCACACAGTTTTAGACATACATAATAATTACACTTTTTGGTAAATCAAATGACATATTTACCCTTATTTAATTTCTCTCTTCTCACAACTCTTAAATATTTCTTTCTTTCTTTCTTCCAATACTGATGATGCATTCGTGTTTTACAGTTTGTTGCTCTGAATAAACTCAAAGACACAGGCGCAGTTGCTAGTATTGGTGCTGCCAAGATATATGATTTAAATGTTCTAGCTCAAGATATACAGGTCTCCATTGCTTATTGTTTTATGAAATACAAAGTACTTTTGCTTAAATCATATGTTTGAATTTGAAATATTTCTCTGACTTTGCAGGATGATTCAGACAATATCACTCGCTTTCTGATGCTGGCGAGAGAACCAATTATTCCACGCACAGATATGCCATTCAAAGTGGGAGATTCCCTCAAGAACCATATGTTAAAAATAAGAAACTATTTCATATGACATTATTTTTTAATTTTTTATTGTATGCAGACGAGCATAGTTTTTTCATTGGATGAGGGTCCTGGAATGCTTTATATGGCACTCGCTGTTTTTTCTATGAGAGATATTAATCTCACTAAGGTAATTTTCAATCTTTACTGCATTTTATCGCCGTATATAATGTCTTAATTGTTGTTTTTGCACCTGATGTAAAGCCGTTTTTCTCCTTGTTTGCTTTCATGTAATCAGATTGAAAGTCGTCCACAGCGAAAACGTCCTCTTCTACAGGCTGTTGGAAACGGTTATGGTTTGAAGTAAGTTTTAAGATGATATATATGTGTGTAGAAAGAGGTTCATGCGAGGGCGGTAACTATTTACGAGAATGCGAGGACAGTTCTCAGCCAATCATTTTGTACATGAAACTTTTCATGTACAAAATCACATATGATTTACGTACAAAATCATATATGATTAGCCGCGACTTTTCCCACGACTTGCCCACGAAAAAAAATCGCGCGTGTCATTTTTGATGCTTACAAAATCACATATGATTTTGTACATGAAATCATATATGATTTTGTACATGAAAAATTTCATGTACAAAATGATTGGCCGAGGATTGTCCTCGTATTCTCGTAAATTGGTATCGTCCTCGTATGAACCCGCCTCTATGTGTGTATATGTGTATATATATATAAGACCAAGATTAAATATATGATGACTACCATATTTACCATCTCACTTACCACTTCCCGCTTTTGCTGGTGTTCAAAAATTTGGATTATTCATTGACTTGAAAATTTTAAGTGCTAATAAACAAATTAAGAAAAAGATATAAGCATAAAATGGGCATAAGAAAATTATGAGTATTTTTTTTCTTCATTTTCTAGGTTACTGGGGTTGAGCGGATGGGTTTTTTGACCATTTTTACAGTAACAACTTTGCTGTGATTTTGCTTACACAATGCTAATTGGACCTACAGGCATTTCGACTATCTCTTCTACTGTGATTTTGAAGCATCAATGGCTGAGCACAATGCCCAAAATGCCCTCAAGCATTTAAAGGTGATATATAGTTGAATTTTGATTTGCTTCATTTTTTGTTAACTGTACCTGTTGTTTGTTTGCACACACTCTCTCGCCTGTAACTTGCTCACTTGTTCCTTTTAATTTCTGCTTTGCAAACTGGGGGTCGTTACAAAAACAACCTCTCTACCCCTTGGTATAGGAAATGTCTGCATAAATTTTTTATAATCGCTGTAATTCTATAAATATTATATATATATGTAGGGTTAGGTTCAAATGTGAACTCAATTTTGGCTGTGAACGTGAGGACGAATCTCAGCCACACATCTTCGGTTATGGTGGACGCGATCACGGAGGATTGACGCGATTCATGGGAGGGTGGAGATTATTAAAGGAGGGGAACCAGGTCAAAGCCGCCTTTATTGACTGGATAAGTGGCTGAGATTCGTCCTCACGTTCACAACCAAAAATGAGTTCACATTTGAACTTTCCTCTCTATATATAATATATGTATATATATAATTTTATCAAAATAATATATACTAGCGGCGGTTTGGGTTGGGTTGAGTTTTGCTAACGCAATTTCAACCCTCCTAATTAGCGGGTTGGCGAGTTGGGTTTAATCGGGTTGGGGTTGGACGGTTTTCGCGGGTTGGCGGCTTTTTGTACACCCCTACCTAGACCCAATCTGTGTGTGAGATTTATTGGGTTCGTTTAGTTTGTTTTATTGGTTGAAAATGCTTTACTTTTTCTTTCAGTATTGAATTCTAAAACAGCCCTGATACAAAGATCCTATTATCTTGTTGCAGGAGTTTGCAACATTTTTGAGAGTTTTGGGGAGCTACCCAATGGACATCAATTGACAGTTTTGACTGAAATTGATCGGGTTCAAATCCCTATATTCTTCTTACGGGACCTGCTGAATGGACATCAATTTCAGATCCAATCAGCTACTAGAAAGTAATACGTTGGAGGTCGAGGATTTAAATCCAAGTTCGTTAAGATTTGAAATGAAAAAGGGTTTGGAACACTAGTTGATTGTAAAGGTAGATTATGCATAGTTATGGTGGTGGCATTTTGGTACAATATTTAGAAGATTTTCTTTCTAACTTCAAATCATGTATAGTTTTTGGTAGTAGAGTTTGTGTTGTTTCAGCACATTTTGGGTCTTGAGAAGGGTTTTTGTGCTACCAATTGAATTGAACTTCAAATCTTCATTTTGCATACGTTGAAGTAGTAATTTTGGAAGCAGAAGGTGGGGGATGTGGTGGAATATCACATCAATAATTGTGGCAATTGTGTCTTGCAATCATAATTTGCTGGGATAGTTCAGGCATAGCCCGAGACACCCTTCCAAAAAAAAGTAGCAATTTTGGCAAAGTAAACTTTCATTTTGGCTACGTAGTCAAATGATATTATACTTAGAGCACTCGTTCTAAAAGCGGCTGCTTCTATCAAGTTAAAATTACTTGATTAATCATATGGAGCTTGTAGCTGAAGAAGAATAACATTCAGGATTAGAGAATCTTTAACTTAAGAACTGGTAGTGAAAACCCCATTTTCTTATCAGGCTGTGATTGAGATATCAATAAGTTAGAACTAAAAGACTATGCTCTCCGATGTCTGATTGCCATGGGTCATCAAGCAAGGAAGTGGGCATGCCAGTTGAAGAAGGTGGCTCCGTTACCAGATGGAATTAGGCAAATCTCTTCGATGTCCCTACACCCCGATCTCCTTTTTCACTCATGGTTATTTTGGTGATCTGGGCTGTTTTTCTAGACAAAGAGCTTATTTCCATCAACTCATCTCGTTGGACGATCTTGACCCCTTATTATATGGATGTCATATCTATTGTTTAGGGTTTGCCTTAATTTGGTATAATTCTCGTGGACTACATTGATGTCTCAATGCATTAATCGACCGTTTTTGAGTTTTAATAGATTGGATACAAATACGTTTCAAAATTTTCAAAAATATGGTTTGTTTGCAATTTTAATCAACCGAACCTTTTACAATTATATATACAATCACTATTAATAGTGTTTCATATTTGTAATTGATATGATTATGAAAGTATAAGTATATAAATGGTGAAAATGTTTTTTCATGATTAATTAGACTATAAAAATACAACTGATACATTTTATATCAAAAATATATAACAAATAGTGAAAAAGTCAGTGATTATTATTAGGGGTGACAATTTTGTACCAAATCAAACCAACCAACATGTGTCCCAACCGTACCAATTAAATTGGTAGACTTAATTGGTA
Organism: Silybum marianum; assembly: GCA_036898165.1. Taxonomy (NCBI): domain Eukaryota; kingdom Viridiplantae; phylum Streptophyta; class Magnoliopsida; order Asterales; family Asteraceae; genus Silybum; species Silybum marianum. Next base: position 45,057,349 of record CM072529.1, on the reverse strand, counting down.
CCAATTATAATCGGTTGGTAGTACCGTACCAAGTATGCAAACTTGGTTGGTACACGATATTAGAAATTGCGCACGGTAGTACCATGATACCGACTTATATAATTATTTAATAGTTTTTGTCTATTTTATGCATTGAATATCAAACATTGTAATTTTACCTATCATGTTTGAACATTTGAATGTTTGAAAGTCTTATTTTTTATAATTAAATCCCGTTATACATCAAATGTGTTACTTGAAAACTTAAAATGTCACTCACAATTTTGAACAAAATTCAAGTTTTTATATATGTAATTTGAAGTTGGTACAAAACCGGTACCAACATGTATCAACCGAAAAAAGTTGGTCCCAATTATGTTGGTACCAAGTACAGTTGGTTGGTACATGGTATTAGAATTTACGTACCAATTATAATTGGTTGGTACACGGTATTGGGGAAAAAAACTTGGTACCGTACCAAGTCTACCCCTAATTATTATATACTTTTCTTTATTCTTTAAGGGTTGAAATAAAGTTTACTCATAATGTAGGGATCAATGTGAAAAATATCATTCAATCTGGTGAACAAAATAATAATATATTCGCACAAAAATGGCGATAAACACCAAAGACAAAGACGTACAACCGACATTGCATAGGGTACCACCAACCACTGCACAATCCCCTTAACAACCGGTTTAATGTTCATAGGCCTCGCCTCTTTTTAATTTTCACCGATCAAATCACGGGAGAACCTTTGGCGGCGACGGCGATCGACGACGAATTGACGCAAAATCACCGCCATGTCGCGCGAGAGATTTAGGAAAGCCCTACTGCCTCCGGGCCTTGAGGTAATAATTTACCTTTAATCGCTATCTTCAATCATCTTATCGATTTTGTTGTCAATTTTGGTTGATTCATCGTATTGTTTGTGTATTAGAATGTAAATTATGATGTGATTTTTTTTTGTTGATTTCTTACATCTGGTTAAAATTTCGAGTGGTTTTGTTTTGGGCGAGTGATTTGATAATGTAAGACGTGAAATTGAACTTGAGACTGTTGTTATTATGTTGGTTAATTGCAGAATATTGAAAAGTTGAAGAAAATTGTAGACGAAGGGAATTACTATGGGGCTCAACAAATGTACAAGACTACTAGTGCAAGGTACAAAACTACTACATATGGAGCTCAACGGATGTACAAGACTATTAGTTCTCTGTATATGTGGTTTCAATAGGCATTTTTTAACATACATATAGGCCTTTTGTTAGGTCTAGAATGTGCTCTTTCATTTGGAAGTGTAGATGGCTCTGATTGAAAATTGTTGTAGATAATAGTGAGAGAAATGTTGCGGTATACAGTTATGCTTAGAAGATTTCTAGGGGATGGTTGGAAGATCAAACTATTTGGGAATATGTTAGCTTGTATCATATAAAAAGAGGGGACAACTTCCTGTTGTCCAGTATCCATAAAGCCTGGCTACCCATGGAGTAAGGGTGGATCTGAATATATATATATATATAGAGAGAGAGAGGCCCCTTCAAGTGTTAACCCAATAATTTGTGTTAACCGTGTTAACCCATCGTTCACTGGTGAACACCATGCTCGTTCACTGGTGAAACACCATTCATCGGTGAACGAATGGTTCCATACATGCATGCTCGTTCACTAGTGAATACCATTCGTCAGTATACGAGCATCGTGTTCACCAATGAACGAGCATGGTGTTCACCAGTGAACGATGGGTTAACACGGTTAACACAAATAATTGAGTTAACACTTGAAGGAGCCTATATATATATGTATATATATGACAGTTAAAACATGTTGAAACCCTCTTATTCATTTGTGAAAAGGATGATTAGTCCAGAGGATTCACTTGCAACTCCTCTGGGATGCCAAAGGTGCTCTGGTGGCATCTCTTGGGATAGGATATGTGTGGGGGTTTACTTTTAAGTCTTCGATTAGTCTCGAGGTCAGGTACCACATACAATTAGGGACTGTAGCTTTTATCTACTCTGGGAGTTTCTTATACAAAGATGTAATCTTTGCCAAAAGTGCATCTTTCTGATGTGAAAAGATGTGCAATACAAGTAGTGGAGGAAAAGAAAAGAGAAAAATGAAGTTTTATTTTAAGAATCTTATCAAGAATTAACGGCCTATTGTACTTATCTTTCCTCATTTTAGATATACTACAGTGGGAAGATATACTGAAGCCTTAGACCTTCTTCAATCAGGTGCCTGCCTCCAATTAGAACACGACCAGGTAAGTTCTGTAATTTCATCTATTACCATCAGAACATAAGCTTAGAAACAATACTGTATATAAGCACTATATTATTTTATTTTCAACAAGCAGATTCATGAAAAACAGTTTAGCTCTCTTTTTCACTGGCTAAAATTGTATCATACTTGTAGGTTACTTGTGGGGGTGAGCTTGCTGCTTTGTTTGTGGAGACACTAGTAAAAGCAAAAGTTGATTTTGATGAGGACTATTTGGGTTAGTTGTTTATTCGTTTCTGGTGCTTTATCTCTGTTGTTTCTTCTTTTCAGTCCATAAATACACATTACATGCTTTAACCATCAATCTTAGACCGTATTAGGAAGATCTACAAAAAGTTTCCTCGGATTCCGATGCCTGAAAACTTGGACTTGGCTGATGATGAAGCCATTCATCGTTTATCTGAAACCCTTGGAGCTGCAAAAACACGTGTTCAGAGTTGCACATCATTTTTGAAAGCTGCTATTAAGTGAGTGATTCTGGTTTTTGTTAGTGTTCAGAAAAGTTCTTACATTTTTTAGTGCTTAACTGCCACAAATCAGTTCCAGTACACTATTTTTTGAGATGTGTGATTCATTTTGTTACCAATCATCAAAAGAGATAGCGTTCTTGAAGAATTTGTGGATCAAATTGAACTCTAACATATGAAATTTGATGATTAAGAAAATATATTAACGACTTATGAGTGTTGTGAAATGTCACAACAATATGGATAGAACTATAGTTGATGATCTGTCCTGTTAAACTTATAAGAAATGAAAAACTACGAAAAAAGTATTTATTGTGAAGTTGGAATCTTTTTACTCATCGAACATGACATAATTGAGAAAAAGCCTCATTTTATTTGAATTCTTTGATCCTAGGTGGTCTGCAGAAAATGGTAAGCGAAAGATTGGATCCCCGGAACTACATGATATGTTGGCTGAATACATATACTCGGAGTCGCCAGAGGCCGTATGTTTGCTGTAATTTTACAATTAAGTCACATTCTTTTCAGAATTTTTTTCGTACCCGAATTTGTTAGGGTGTAAACACTGAATAGCTTCACATTTTTTTTTGACATATTCAATTTGATTTTATTTGCTGGTTTCTTAAGGCAAAAAGTTTTGCCTCAACCTTTTTTAAACTAAAATATCACATAAGCTTATAGATACACAGTCACTTTAATTTTTTTTTCTTTTTGAATTTTCCTGCTAATTGTAGTTCCTCTTTCAACTTGAGTTTGTTGGAGTCTAGTAAAAAAATTAGTATATATTATTTTTCGTGGATAATATAAGAATGCTATTTTTACATATATGTTGCAGGATATGACTAGAGTGTGTTTCCATTTTGCACGGGGTAGGAATCCTAAAAAATTTGCTTCAACACTCGTGAATTTCATGGGGAAGGTTAGTCTTTTTTGATAAACATGAATCTGTTGGATTAATATGCAGCCTGAGCCTTCTCCGACTCATGTTCTTTTACGATTATGTGATTGATGCAACTTGTTTTTTTTTTGAGCAAATAACTTTTTGAACCATTGTTCTTTGATTTTTGTTGTATAAGAAGCACCTTTTCTTGCAAATATACAAAACAAAACTCTGAATAAACAACTACAGACAGATACAAAACAAAAATAAAACTTTTTGAACGATGGTTTAGAAAAAGTTGATACTCATTTCTTTTGTGCTGGCTGTGCAGTGTTATCCAGGTGAAGATGATTTGGCCATTGCACGAGCCGTCTTAATGTAAGTAAGCTCGGGAATTCTGTAAGGAATAGGTTATAGTTGATCTATAGATATACCCTCTTTTAAAAAATCCTCTTAGAAGTTACAAAAAGATAATGGCTAATTGGCTATTGAGTTAAAAAGCATCATACACTACATAAAGCGACTCATATTGGCTCTGTAAGCTAAGCTAGTATTAGTTGGCTTAGCTGGTGTCTGAGACCGAGCCATATTACACTTGTGCTTTGGCTTGCCAGAGGCTGGGACTTGCCAAGCTTTTTAACAAGCAGGCTCGTCTTGTTTTGCACCCCTGATTCAGCTCTGTAGCCTTTTCGGGGGCTGTTTGGTTCCTGTATGGCTGTATGGATAAAGTTGTTTGTGTGGATTAATCTGTCTGTATAGATTGGGAAGGTTTTTGCTTTAAAGAGTTTTTTCATAGATGGGAGGAGCGTATTTTTTAATTTAGAGGGGCAGGTTTGGAAAAACTTGGCTGTCTGCATAAAGCTCTCCCCTAAAAGCTTACTGAATAAGCCACTTTCTATATCGTTAGTCACTACCAAATAGTCATGTATAGCTGACCGAATAAGCTGCGAGTCCCATTAAGCTCATTAAGCTACTAACAAACAGGCCCTTAGTTGGCTAGAGCTTTATCTCTCATCTTCAGCAGGTTTCCTCAATCTCCTTTTATGTAGGTATCTTTCTATTGGTAATCTAAGAGACGCTAACAATATTATGGACGAGATAAAGAAGCTTGCTCGTGCAAAGGAACTTGAATTTCCAGAGTCGGAATTGATGCGGTTCACTGATTATCTCTTGCAGACGTAAGTTCTATTTTGTTTACATAAATGAAGATAAAATCCATATAATTGAGGGAATTACTTATATGTTTAGTGGTCAATGCTAGGGCCATAAACGAATTGAATGAATACGAATGGAGGCTTGATCATGTTTATTCGTTTTAACTCAATTGAACAAAGGAACGAACACGAATGGTAAACGAACGGAAAATTTTTGTGTTCATGTTTGTTCGTTAAGAAAATGTGTTTTTTTGTTAAGAAAATGTGTGTTCGTTCGTTAAGAAAATGTGTTTGTTCATTAAGATGCTAAACGAACATAAACGAACGAACAAGAAACAACCACCATTACTCATCATTTCGTTCCTAAAAAAGGAACATATAACAAAATGAAAAACCGGGTAAAGAGATGAAAAAGGGATTCTAAAAAATTGATTTAATTAATGATTTTACATATTAATGTTATAATATATATATATATATATAAATATAGGGTTAGGTTCAAATGTGAACTCATTTTTGGTTGTGAACGTAAGGACGAATCTCAACCACACATCTTCGGTTATGGTGGACGCGATCACGGAGGATTGACGCGATTCATGGGAGGGTGGAGATTATTAAAGGAGGGGAACCAGGTCAAAGCCGCCTTTATTGACCGGATAAGTGGTTGAGATTCATCCTCACGTTCACAACCAAAAATGAGTTCACATTTGAACTTTCCTCTATAAATATATATATATATATATATATGTATATATATATATTATAGAGGAAAGTTCAAATGTGAACTCAAATTTGGTTTCAAACATGAGGACAAAGGAGAGCGCGACACGTGTCTTATTCAATCTGAATAATGAAGGGCATTCAAAGTGAATAGTGAAGGTGAAGTTCATACATTATTCAAACCGAATAACACTACATTCAGACTGAATATTTCCTTTCATTATTCAGACTGAATATGACACGTGTCGCGACCTCCTTTGTCCTCATGTTCGCAACCACATTTGAGTTCTCATTTGAACCGCCCCTCTATATAATATATATAAACAAACATAAATGAATGAATGTTCACAAACGTAAATGAACCATGGAGACCATTGTTCATTTAACTAAACAAACAAAAAGATGTGTTCATGTTCGTTCATTTATTAAATAAACGAACTTCCTTCCGAACGGTTTTCTGAACATTCGGTTCGTTTACAGCCCTAGTCAATGCAAAATATTCAACAACAGCAACTAAAATCCTGCACGAAATAGTATACCATATGAAAAAAACAAGTATGTTAAATATATACATTCGGTGCTTGCTGTTGAAAATCGATACAATTATATTTTATTCATCGTAGGTTAATGAGAGATGCATTGCCGCTGTTCAATATGTTACGACAAAAATTCAGCGCCAGTATCGAAAGAGATCCTATTTATAACGAGGTGCGTAGTGGGACCCATGGTTACCTTTGCTTTTTCTTCTTACTCTCATTCTCATTTTCATTCCATGTAAATGGGACACATAAAAAATGAAAATGAAGACGTTTGATGGTCATACCGGATAGGGCTTAACCAATCAGCTGAAGTTAAAAATTCCTTCTATATTTTCTTTGTTATCTGTCAAGGGTGAGTCATTTTCCCAAAACGCCCCCATGCCGTATGTTTATTGGTTCTAAATTATTTTTTGGTGCAGTTGCTAGATGATATTGGGGAAAAGTTTTATGGAGTAAGACGCAAAAATCCGTTGCAAGGGATGTTTGGGGATTTGTTCAAGGTAAGTTTAGTTTCTTGCTCTTAAAATATATACCGATCGTTCCATGAAATTGCTTTTGTTTGACAAAAGACATAGTTTTAGGAAGTTTGATTGTGTTTTCAAATGGCTAAAACACAGTTAATAATTGAAAATAGTGTAATCCTTTATAGAGTTGAATCAAATATAATCTAAATGATGACAAATAGACAAATATGTAATTGCATCTTGAATACTTTCCAAAAAGATGGAAATGTTTAGTATTTTACAACTTTTATAGGACAACTTCTAAATGTGTTACTACTCCATCCCAAAACAACAAAGTGTCTATGTTTTTATTTTAGTTTGTACCGAAATAATATTTCACTTTCAAATTAAGTGTCTATTTTCCAAATTACTGTTTATTTGAAAGTGTCTATTTTCAAAATTACTGTTAATTATGAGATGGAGAAATTCGTTACTCTCTTTATTATTAATGGTAAAATTGTTATTTAGTTTATTAAGGGGCAGTTTGTTTATCTCTTAACAGTTCCATTAAGAGGCAGCCTCTAAGTTGATAAGAGGTGAATCCTGTTTTTAGCAAAAAATAAATCTGCCTCTTAATGGTTCTAAAACCCTCTGAATCATTTTTTATCTTGAACCTCCCTTAACCATTAAGAGCCCTAATTACATCCTGAACAATTACCAAACAATTATATTTCATTTTGCATTGTATCATAAGAGTCTTTTAATCATTCTGACCGCTTAATCATTCTGCACCAAACCATTCAGCAACTGCATAACAACCCCTAAAAAGTTTAATAGTTACACATTAATAAAACCGTGTGCCTTTTTTTTTTATTGTGGATAAATTTGCATACATCCCACTCCTCGTATCCTACTTTCAAGTGGGGTATATTGCGCGTGTTTAATACTTTAATTTGTTTTGATTTTACCATCTAATAATGCCATGCTTTCATCAAACAATCCATTAGCAATTTCCGAAATTATATCAAATGTTTTAAATAATATTTCTTGGTTTGCAGATGTAATGAAGCAAATAGTGTGTTGTATACGAAAACGCCAAGTCTCTTGTAGGATGTCGTACGACATTCAGGTTAAGATGCTTTCATATTTGTTCGACCCCGGACACACTACACCAAGTGCTATTTAATTTCTTCTGTATTGTGGCTATTTAACGCATATTTTTCTGTTGCTTTTTTCGTGTTTAAATATGAAATCTTAATGATAGTTTGGTACACACTCTTGTGAACTTAGCCGTGCTTGTTAATTATTATTATGCTTTCCTAATGAAGATTAGGATCGCACAAGATATAATATTTCTGCAATTTGGTCGCACATAAAAACGACTCGTGTGTTAGCTTGTGTGTTTGGATTTGGCTTGAGAAAAATAGTATTAGGCTCGAGGTTGATTCGAGATCAGATAATTGTTTTCAAAATAGTGGTCGAGTGTGATGCTCATTTAACAATTTTCCTTTACACATTAGACGACATAAAGTTTAAGTTTTGTAAACTCGTTTATAAGCTTAAACTCGAGATCAATTAACTTGTTTATTAGTTTGAGATCAATAATGTTTATATTTTGATCCTATGATTTACAAATATATGAACATGTTTGGCTGGAAAAATATATGTTCATAACTCCATATGGCTTTGGAACAACTCGACTCAAACAATATAATCAAGTTTTTGAACGAGTTCACTCAAACATTAGTGATAGATTTGGTGTTTGAACTAGTAGCTCGTTAAGATTCTAGAATCATTTGGATAATTATATATATAGAGGAATGTTCTTTTATAACCCATAAAAAAATTGCAACCCACTCATCTACCATCCATTTTCTTTTTTGATTTTTTTCAATCAAGGCTGGTTAGAGGTAATTAAATTTTAACTGTTGATGATCAAACGGACGGTTAAGACGTGAGTTGCAAGTGTTGCAACCTTTTCACGGGTTGTAACATAACACTCCTCTCTCTCTCTCTCTCTATATATATATATATATGTGTGTGTGTGTGTAATATTTTTTAGTAATACAAGTACGAATATATCTATATCATATCTTTACCATCTCATCCAATAACAAATGACACCAAAGTTTGTAAACATATTTCTCTGCCTTATTCTTCTTACCTGGTTTAGCCTCTTTTTAATACTTTTCTTCTTAAAGTTTTTATTGTGATCCATGTTTGCACATAATATTTTTCAATATCTGCTACCCATTAATTTTTTTTTTTGACAAATTTTATGTTTCTTTCCAAAACTTTCTTACAAGTCATGGTTAGATAAGAAAGAATCTATTTATCTTGAGATTGAGAAAATATTTGCATATATTCTACCCTAATCCCATCTCAAATGAGATATATATTGTGCATGTTTGATTTTATTTAATTTGATTTATAATTTCTTAGAAAAAAGAAAAAATGAGGAAAATTTTGATCCCTTATCTTCTAAAATAGATGCCCACAATATAAATAATAAACAACTTTAAACATGTATAATTAATATACTTTTGGTCAACAACTTTATCCTTATTTAATTTCGTTCTTTTCACAACCGTTAAACATTTGTACATCAATTAAAATTAGATTTGAGAACAGGGTCGAGCTAAAGCTTTTTGATGCCCTGCACGAAAACGTTAAAATATGCCCCAGTCGGAAAAAAAAAATGCAAAATATTATAGGGTTTGTAACAATATTCAAATGGTGTTAGTCCATATTCAATCATTTTTTAAATATCTAAACATTCTTGTATAATGAGTGTTCTGTAGTCTAAAAACCCTTATATAGCCTTCCTTAGGCAACAAATCACACTATGGGTTAATTTTTTTTTGGATTGATGAGATTCAACATCGAATAAAAAATATAAGACAAAATAAATAATAATCTTATAATCATATTTATGAATGTGGAAATAAAAATAATAACTAAAACTATGTAGTAATCTAAATTATTTCATACATGATTTGATTTCAGAAAATATCATAAAAAGATGTTTGTAGTTTCAAGTTGAAATTAGCCAGTAATCTAAATTGTTTCAAGTAGAGTTTGATTCTACCAATTCACAAAAATTATTTGACAAAAAAAATAATAAACTTTCAAATATTGTCACATGATTTTTCAAAACTAAAACATATACAAAATATTAATTATTGAATATGATTAATTTTATTTTAGATAAATAATTGTTGTCATGAAAACAAATAAAAAGTCAAAAAGATAAATATCAAAAAGTAAAAAAGAATCGGCAAGAAACGTAACAAATTTAAAATAGGAGAAGAAAGCATCAAAAAATTTCAATAATCTAGTGGTAAGGAATAGTTGATGTATCTTGAATGTCCAAAGTTGTGAGTTATGTAGTTTTTGCTTTAAATTTTTTTATTAGTAATAACATTACTGGACCTAAAAATAATGATGCCTCTTGGGATTTGATGTCCTTTTTATTAGTAATAATATTACTGCGCCTAAAGTGATACCCTTGGGTTTTTTATGTCTTGGGAATTCGCCCGACTCGCTCACCTATACGACCGGCTTTGTTTGAGAATTTAGTTATTTATTTTTGAAACAGGGTATTTGGAATTGCTTATTAATTTATTCTGATGTGATACCGATAATAAATAGTTTTTAGTGCTTGAATGGATAAAAAATAAAATGTTTATGCTGATGCTGATGCCAAAACGATAATAAGAAATTTTTGATAGAATTAGAAACTTCTGACTTATTTACTTATTTAAAACAAAATATTAGTTTTTTTTTTTGTTTTTTAATTTTATAATCTTTAAAATAAAAGATAAACATAAATAGAAATTTGGTTTGGTGGTCGAATTATAAAATTGGAAAGTTTAGAAGCTATACGGTTTTTGGATCGTCCGATATTTCCAACAGGCAAACACAGGGATGATGAACACATCGTCTTCTCCCCCAAAACCTCCCTTAAATCCTTCTCAAATCACTCAAACCCTAACCAAAATCCTTGCTTCAAACCCTCCTTCCACCTCTCTTGCTTCTTCCATTTCCGAATTCATCCCACATTTGACACCACTAATCATCCATTCAATCTTCTCATCCAAAACCCTTAAATCAAACCCTCAAATCCTCTTAAATTTCTTCAAAATCTCCCAAATTCATGCTCCTAGTTTCTCCAATGGATCCTCTGCTACTCTCCCATCGTTCTTCTCCCTGCTTCAAACACTATTTGCCCACAACAAATGGTCCGATGCCAAAACTCTCCTTCTCAATTTCATCGGTGCCGACACGCGCCACCGTCTCCTCCGGACCATCCTCCATCCCACCCGTGATATCCCTCGTCACTCCAAGGCTCTTTACGACACAGCTATTGGTGCTTATGTCCAGATGGGATACCCTCATTTGGCCATGATTGTATTCAGGAGGATGAAGAGACTCAAAATTCGCCCTAAGCTGATTACCTGCAATACATTGCTTAATTCTTTGGTAAAACACTCATCCTCCACCTCGATTTTGTATTCTAGAGAAGTGATCAATGATGCTATTCGACTTGGGGTTGTTCCAAATGTGAATATGTTCAATATTATGATTAATGGGTATTGTTTAGAGAACAAGTTTAGTGATGCTAGGGATTTGATGAATAAAATGAGGGAATTTAATTGTCTACCTGATAATGTAACCTATAACACTTTGTTAAATGCATTATGCAAAAAGGGTAGGTTAAATGAGGTTAGAGAATTACTATTGGAGATGAAGAATCAAGGTTTGTTTCCGAATCGAAACACTTATAACACTTTAGTTCATATGTATTGCCAAAGGAGAGGGTGTTTGATGGAAGCCACTCATATTTTTGATCTAATGACACAAAATAACTTCTTGCCTGATATTTGGACTTACAACACATTGATTAGTGGACTATGTGATGAGGGAAAGATTGAAGAAGCCATTAGAGTTAGTAATGAGATGGAAAAATTGAAATTGTTACCCGATGTGATTACTTACAACACATTGATAGATGGTTGTTTTAAGTGGAAGAAGAGTTCTGAAGCAATTAAGTTGCTTGATGAGATGAGTGAAAGAGAAATAAAGAGGAACACCGTTACTTATAACATATTGATTAAGTGGTATTGTAAAGAAGGTGATATGGGTAAAGCTAATGAAACCATGAAGGATATGGAAACTAATGGATTTTTTCCGGATAGTGTAACGTATAATACCTTGATTAACGGGTATTCCAAAGTGGGTAATTTAGGAGAAGCGCTAAAGATGATGAAAGAAATGAATGGGAGAGGTTTAAAGATGGATAATGTTACTTTCAGTACTGTTCTTCATGCCTTGTGTCTAGAGAAGAAGATGGATGAAGCCTATGAATTACTTGTAGATGCTAAAAAGAAAGGTTATATTGTTGATGAAGTAAGTTACGGAATTTTAATAGTTGGTTACTTTAAGAATGAAAATGCTGATAAGGCTTTGAAGCTTTGGGATGAGATGAAGGAGAAAGAGATCTTTCCTAGTATAATTACATATAACTCCATTATCGGAGGGCTCTGCAAATCAGGCAAAACAGAGCAAGCAATAGTAAAGTTGAATGAACTTTTGGAGGATGGATTGTTACCCGATGAAACAACATACAATACACTTATTCTTGGGTATTGTTGGGAAGGAAATGTTGAGGAAGCATTTCAGTTTTTCAATAATATGGTTAAGAATGATTTTAAACCCGATCTTTATACTTATAACATTCTTCTCCACGGGCTTTGCAGTAAAGGGTTGCTAGAGAAAGCCCTCACCCTTTTCAATACATGGATTTCAAACGGAAAGATTGTAGATGCAGTGACCTATAATACATTGGTATCGTGTTTGTGTAAAGAAGGAAGATTTGAAGATGCTATGGAACTTGTTGCTGAGATGAAGGAAAAGAATCTTGGGCCTGATCGATATACTTATAATGCTGTTCTTGTTACACTTACGGATGCTGGAAGGCGTGAAGAGGCTGAGGATTTGATGGCAAAGATGATTGAATGGGGGAATGTATTTGATGATGTAAGTTCCAATGGAGTTCAAGATGAACCAGATACGAGTCTTGTAGCTTGTTCTGAAGATATTGATAAGCTTTGTAGTGAAAAAAAATATCGGGATGCATTGCGTCTTTTTGGAGAATTATCAGGGAAAGGTATAGCAGTGAAGAAATCCACTTGTATCAGTTTGATGTGTGCACTCATCAAGAAAGAAATGAGAAGGCTGAATGATGTTTGATTCTATTGCGAAAAGTCAAATAAGGTATTGTTGTTATTTCTTGAGCAAATCCACTATGTTTTTTTTTTGGGATAAGAAGTCCAATATGTTTGATCATCATTACAGCAGCAAATAGTAGAAAATATGTTTAATGTTACCAAGGAAAGTTCAAGCATGACAATGCTTTTGAGCTTAAATGTGGTCCATTTTATATGTTTAATGTTTGGATTATAAATGACTTTTTTTCTTTTATTGGTTTTTGTTTACAGTCACAAACATATATAAATGCACCCCATACAATTTTCTGATCTCACGTCTCACGTGCCACACACATGTATTGCGCAACCTTATTGGGCTCACGCTAGCTCTAAATTCTGCTTAACTTGTGGAAGTACAATACAATAGCATATAGTAATACAACCTACAACATATATATATATATATATAGCTGGTAGATCTTTCGTTCGGAAAGGCAGAAACTCATTATTAATGGGTTTTTTTTTGTGTTTTGTTTCCTGACCACCTTGCAGAACTTTTTGCAGTGAAGGATCGAAGGAATGGTCTATGGACCATTCTCCAATCATTGGTTCTAGTAGAACCATCAACCTTTCCAAAGAAACTTTGGACATAAAGGTACCTCTTTCATTCGAATTATATATATTTATTTATGGAAATAACTACAGTGCATCAACATGCAAAGCTTGATGCCTTTATCCTGGCATGACACTGGCTATGTAAGAATAGATAGGTTTCCTTTTTATGGGAAAAGATGTTTAGTAAACTATGCAAGAAATGAAGGAAATTGAGGACAAAGTCTGGTCATGTGTAGGGTAGCAAGGGTAGATGGAATGTGTATGTTTGTATCAGCCAAGGGAATCTAGATGTAAAGATTGATGAAACCTACTTTCTTTGGATTTCTTGTAAAAGTTAATTCTGGAGTACCTTCACATTATGTATTGGGACCGTTATAAGTTGTTTAAATGGCGAAAATGAAATGCCAAAAACTTAAGAAGGTTGTAATTTGGTTTAAAAAGGGTGAAGTGAGCGTGGGAAATGATATTATTAGCTTTTTTTTAATTGTAAAACCCCTCTAAGCACCAAGTCTCTTCAACTTTGCAAGGTTGAGGAAGGAAGTTTTTATACGTGGTCTTTCCTTGTACTTCGCAATGACTCTTTCTGGGGGTCCAAGAAAGTAGTAATCTTAGGGTCCGTTTGGTTTGTGGGAATGGAATGGATTTGGGGGATTTAGATTTCAAATCCATTTCAATTCAAATCCCTCCATGAGATCCAAATCCCTTAAAATCAATCCTGCAAACCAAACGCACCCTTAGTGGTTGCTTAAAAGCTCACCGAAAACCATTTGAAACCTTGAGGGCAATATTAACCGTCAAAAAAAGGCTAGGACCTGGGGATCCTTCATATATGTCACCCGTTCGAGTCTCCTCATGGTTTGGGGATTTTTCTGGCTATTATCTTTAGGGCCTCATGGGATCGGTCGAGGTGTGCACAAGTTGGTCCTACACCCACAATTATCCAAAAAAGTCACGGATTTGGTCTTGATTAACATGTTTGAGTTGGGGAGGGAATGTCAAGTTTAGAGTTTGACCACCACCAAAATGTTACACAAAGCGATGTAGTATATGTTTCTTTTTGAAGTATATAATATTTATATACGGCAAATGGAACAAATAAACTCACACACCCTTCTTGGAGGACAAAGGCCCTTTGGTGATGTAGTATACGTTTGTTATACCAATTGTACGCGCAAATATATCAACAACTTCAAAGAGAGTGGAGGGAGGATGGACATGGATGGTTCAAGTTTGTGTTGATTATAGTTCCTTTTTGGTAGCCGTGGATATCTGGGTTCAGTTTGCGTGCACCTTGGCTAAATCTCATGGGGTGCTGGAGATCAACCAGGAAAATCCCGAGTGGCCTTGGAGGGACTTGAACTATGGTAAAAAAAATTATCATTTCAGCACGACGTTGACATGGATTGTTTTACGGTTGTAGAGGCAAGGTGAATGTTGGCCAAAACGCTTGTAGTGGAAACGAAGGAGATTTTTTGCTTTTTCTCTCGTGGATAGGTGAGATATACTGTGTGTGTTTGGTTTTAGTCCTGTGTAGTGGAAACGAGAGTTGTAATATGTTATAAAACCAACAACAATTTTACTCTAGTTTAGGAACAACCCTTTATTAAATTTTGAAGTTGTATATCACTCAAAATTAAAGGGGTTGGTTTAACTTTACATTCTACATGGTTTGCATACCATTTCTTTTTCTTTTGAGCTAATCATGATAATTGTAAGAAAATACATTTATCGGGAGGCCGTTCTTTGGTGTTTTGTTGTTTTTGTTTGTATCCGGTTTTTAACCGATCAGTAGTTATACATAGGGGTGTAAACGAGCCGATCCGAGTTGAGTAGTAGTAGGTTAATCGAGCCGGACTAAAAAAATTAATACTGGGTTCGAGCTCAATTAACTTTTCAATGTAGGGTTTGAGCTCGAATATTTTTTGAGTTATCGAGCTCGATGCTTGTTGATGGGTTTGAACTCGCGACCGATTAGCTCGTTTACTGGCTTGAGCTTGATAATTTTTATATTTTTATTGTATGATTAATAAATATGAGCATGTTTGGCTCGAAAAATGGGTATGCTCGAATGACTCAACTCGAAAAATTGAATCGACTTTTTGAACGAGCCCCTCAGTTGAACATTAGTGTTATAAAGCGCGGCGCGTTTAGTTAAACGAGTTGTATTTTGTGTTCAACATCGACTCCAACTCGAGAATTATTAAGCTCGAGCTCGAGGAGCTCGTTAAAAGCTCGAATCGTTTACACCCTAGTTATACACTGTTTATGATCTAATGTTTATAATTTATAGTATTCAATCTTTGGTCATGAAAACCCATCTTTTTCATTCATGCATAAATACTTATACATTTTTTCCCACAAACATAAGTGAAGCCACATCGCTCGCTCTTTATGCAGTACGTATTGTGAGTTCATCTTACATTTTTAGAAATCGTCCTACGTGGGCCCGTGGAAATTCTTCTGCCGGAAGATGAACCCATGGACGAAACCTGCTTCTTGGTTGACCCCACCCCCAATCTGCTGTTCGAGCCATCTTTCTTTCCCGAAACTAACCGACTAGGGGCAGTAGTCGATATCTTAGACCCAACTTTCGTGGACTTGGTTGAACCCTTGGAGCCATTGGCTACAGATGAGGAACGTGGGCTCTCATTTGGCGAACCCCTTATGGACTGCATGCTATATAAGCTTCCCTTGGGGCTAGCTGACCTTACAACCAACGATGTAGCCTTGGAGGGTGATCGGCTGCTGACTGATTTGGCCGTCTCTATGACTGATTCAGTGCTGGTGGTTGCAGGTTCCCATGGTCTAACGGCATTCCATCGATCTAACCAACTCCATCCCCATGGCTCTGTAGATGTGGGATTTGCAGATTTCAAAGAGTTCCTCCATATTTGCTGTTTGTTTTTGCATTAAATTAGATGGTAAATATTTAGAAGAAATTAATTAAAGATATTTGATGGATTTGTATATATAAAATATATAAGTATTTGAGTAGAGTAGGTACCTGATGAGTGTGTATATAAGCTAATGCTTTTTCTCTTCTTTCAGCAGTCTCTCTTTTCTTTCGCAAACTGGCTTCTACTTGTTCCTTAGATTTGGGGCTAAGATTCCATGGGATTTTTTCCTGAATCATGCACGTTATTTTAGTAATTTGTTATTTATTTTAATAGATGTAATTTACAATTTTTAATTATTAATAAAACAAATAATAATAAGATAAACCTTTTTTTTATATTGACTTCCTACCTTAGTTAAAGAACAAAGGTAGAACTTGTAAAAGGAGTTTTTTTCACATGCATTTGTGGTCAAATAAAGTAGGATCTAAAGCTTAGATGGTCAAGCAAAATCGTTTATTCAAAGTTTCTTCTCATGGAAAAGGTGGTTTTTCTGTTGTTATACGATCAAAAAGTTTTTTAATGATATACGAAAAACTACCTTATTTTGTGGATGCTTATTATGGTAAAAGAAAATGTTGAATGATTGGTCAAATGCTTTGATTCTAACAAAAGAGTGGTGTTAGATTAGACTTACAGAGGATTTAACACGAACAAGATCTGCTTTGGTCTTCTGAAGTAACTGTCGTTGAAGGTCTTTGTTGACTTCGGCCATTCGAATGTTCCTTGAACGAACCTGAGACTGGATATGAGCCATTGTCTGCATGGTCATTATGGTGGAAGCTGTTTGACGTTTCACCGCCTGCCCTTTAATCATCACTCTCAATCTTCTACGTGCTCTCAATATCCGCCAATCCTTTCTTGCCTGAGATTGAAACAAGAAACCTCACAAACAAGAAATTGGTACCAAATGTTTCAATTATAGTAAGGATTGTATCATTTATTGGTATTTTGCACTTCTCGTTACAATTGTGCATAGTATAGGGGTTGTATTGCAATATTGTGATATTGAATTCTTTCATTTTGTACCATAACATGTATCTAAAGTCTACAATTTAAGGGATATGACATTCAAGGACGATCTCTATGTATTGGTCGATCCCTCTGTTGGAGGGGCGTGTAGAATCACATATCAGCTAGACTTGATAATTTCTCCTTGATATATGTTGAAACATATCTTCTCTTCTCTCCTCAAGGAATCTTTTGGACAATTATCTAACAGAAAACCTGCTGGAAATACCTTAAAAATATTCTTCATTTATTCTAGAGTTCTGTTATTTAGAAAATCAAATAATGATTTGATTTTAATATACTATTTCCGACTGGAAATTAATTAAATTTCAATTAATTAATTTCCATCGAAAATAGTAATTAATTGCTAATTATTTAAATTAATAAATTTAATTTAAAATCCAAGAAAATTTGTGTCGGATCACAAATTCGCCACAAACTGCCACAAAATTTCAGGAGGATATTTATTTATTTATTTTAAAAAAATTCAGTGACGGATTTGTGTGGATTTCCGACGAATTTAATCAAGTGCTGGATTTTGTTCATTCTCCCGGAATATATTCTGTTGGAAAATCGGCCGAAAATGACCGGAAACTAATAATGACAAAGATCACGGGTAAAAGATCATTATTACCATGTACCCACGATAAGCCGTCTGAATCTTGATGGCAGCAATTTCTTCTTCGGATTTACCCGATAATTGGTTGGTTGATGTCGTCAGAATGACCTCATCATCATCATCATCATCAGGAGCAGTCGTCGGTTCTTCCTCCATGGCAATAGTGGCATCATGAGTAATAGAATCAATTTCCTTGATCTCCTCATCATCAGGTTGTTCAAGATCCGTCGGTTCTTCTACCACAACAGTGTCATGAACAATCGAATCATGTTGCATTATCTGCTCATCATCGGGTTGTTCATGATCCATCGCTTCTTCCACCATGGCAATGGCATCATGAGCAATGGAATCATGTTGCACGATCTTCTCATCATCGGGTTGTTTGAGATCCGCCGGTTCTTCCACCATGGCAGTGACATCATGAGCAATTGAATCATGTTGCATGCTCTGCTCATCGTCGGGTTGTTTGAGATCCGCCGGTTCTTCCGCCATGGCAGTGACGTAAACGACTGAATCCGGTTGGTAAATGATCTCATGATTCTTTGGTTCTTTAAGATCTACATCCACCTCCATCGCCATGGGAGGGTTAGCCAATGTAGCTTCTTCTGTTTGTGGTGAATATGTATCTAAGCTCGTCATTTGATTTCCATGCCTTGATTTTCTTGAATTTGATCTATGGGGTCTCTGTCATCAATCAGAACATTATAACAATAAAACGAAAAAATTAGTTTTGGAATTTTAATCAAACATCTTGTATGCAATGGAAAAAAAACACAATTATTATTACCTTGCCTTTCTTGTCCTTTGAATAAGAAAGGATTACAGCTCTCTTCACTGCAGAAAGCCAACCCTTCTTTCCCATTTCCTTTAATTCCTCCTCAAATCAATCTTCAAAAAACATTAATTAATAACAAAATTTCACAAATTAAGATAAACAAAAGATGATCCAAAATCCATGAAATTAAAACATATATACCTGCAACAACCACCAAGAAGATTTAATCCTTCTCTTATTCCTCCGATTCTTAAACGAATTGAGTAATAATTTCAAGGAAGGAAAAGAGAAGGAAAACCCGTGTTGTTGAGAGAGATTTGGAGGTGAAGGAGGGAAGAGGACGAGATCCTCACGAGATTAATTGTTGTTTGAATGGCGAATGATGAATGAATATATAGTTGAAGGGAAGTCTATTTTTGGTTTAACGGAAATGGTGGTGGATCAACTCTTTTTTCTAGATTGAAATTTTTTCTATCCAGATAAACATACAAGTTTTAGTGAAAGAGGTACAATTTGCTAAAGTAATAATGTGTTTTAATTGAAAGTTTTGTATTTCTATTTTTGAGTTTTGTTGAATTTGAGGTTGTAAAATGATCTATAAATAGTTTCATGTATGCTTTAATTACATTTGTTTTTAGGGAAATTACCCTAAATAGTCATTTTATACCATGTATATTAACAATATTAACTACTTTTCTCGTATTTTGCCGAAATAGCCAATCCGGTCGCCCCCGGGGGGACCGGAGCAAATCTGGGGCGACGAGAACTTTTTAATCCCAAACTCAATAAAAAAAATGATATTAAGTACAATGTCACCTCAAGGTCAAATCAATGTCATTGATTATTAATTTTTTTTAAAAAGAGTGCATCGGTAATCGGGTCCTGGTCGCCCCCAAGGGGCGACGTTGGCTGCCTTTGACCAAGAAATATTTCTTGAAAATTATTAGATTTGATTCCTTAACGACGAGACAACTCAATGGACGATTTGACCGTGTATTTTGTTTTTTATGGTCGGTTTTCGTATATAAAAAACGATATGGAAAATGATAAATTCATTCCATACGTCGTTTTCTCTCGAATCCTCTCGTTTTCTCTCGATTTTCTCGTTTTTTATCGATTTTATCGTTTTCTCTTCAATTTGTACCACCGACTAAAACTAATAAACGTTAGTTATATACGACATTCAACGACACGAGGAAAGCATTTCACATACGACACCGATAAATACTTCCACTAACAATGACATAATGGAACAACCCATACGTAATTTTCTCTTCCTTTTAATTTAACTTAATAATATCTTTTTGTTTAATATTTAACTTAATAATTCATTTTTGAACAGACGTTAAAAGATAGCAATTTGCGTTGAGGGCACAAATATCTGTTTTAAAAGATATTTGTGATGCATTAGAAGTTAACCCAAAAAGGTTTAAAATGTTTAGCAAAACGTGCTTCGGCCCGTGGTTAAATGTACGTAAAGAAAATAGTGATTCTTGTTTAATTAATTTGATGGTGCAACTCGAGGATTATTCCTCCCCGACTGAATCCAAAGAAATCCATTACCGAATTGATGGATACAATTTTCGTTTCGGTAGAAACGAGTTTTGTTTAGTTACCGGTTTTCTATTTGGGCCGGAGGTTCGCCCACAATAGCAAACCATTCCATTGATTAACCAAAGATTGCTTGGTAAAATCCCAAAAAAATTGTGATATTAAAGTAAGTGATTTTCAAAAGACATTGACCGACCTTAAGAGCAATAAAAACATATCAGACGAGGATGCGGTGCGTGTGTGCCTCATTGTCATCCTTCATTTAGTGTTTTTAGGAAAAAAACCAACCCATAAAATTGACCGTTGGATTTTACATCTTGTTGAAAATTTGGGTGACTGGAATCAATACCCATGGAGGTCATATATGGCGCTTAACGTATGACCAGTTAAAAGGTGCGTGGCAGCGTCACTTGGAGAAAAAATACACTTCTCGATAGATACACCTTGTATCGTTTCGTATATGCTTTAAAGGTTAGTTATTGTTGTTTATGTATTGTATAATATGTTAATTACGGATTTATTGACATTTTTTGACAATGTTTTTGGTTTAACCTATCAGATATGGATGTTGGAGACATTTCCCCGTTGTCAAATACTAATTCAGAAATACTCCGTCAATCCCGAGGGCGGTTGGATGGGCTCGGAGAAAAAAGGATCTTCTGGACAGATTGTTTAAAAGTGACAAATTTCGACAAAGTTCGTTTACATTTATTATTAAATTAAATATTACTACATTTTATAAAATGTTAGTTTTAAAAAAAACATTTTTCCCATAAAAAAACATAAATTTTCTATTATTTATAAATCTTTAGACTAAATATCTGTCTGTTACCCCGTTGGAGATGACACTTGCTGAGGAGCAATCCGAATGGTGGATCAAAAGCAAACATTTTATTTCGAAATATGTATATGAAAGGCGGGAAGAAGACGACTTAATGTTTGACGAAGACGAAGACGAAGACAATGACGTCCCACCGTCTCAACCGCGAAAATCATTTGCGGGGCACACTTCACGACCTCCATTGTATGGCCAACAACACCGACATTCATCAGCTTCACATGCCGACATTCCCATTCCTCTAAGTCCCCACAAACGTTGTGCTTCATGAAATTATTGAGGCGGCGAATGGTAGGAAATGTAGAATGTAGAAATGGATAGATAGTAATTTATAGTGGAGAAAAGGGTAACCTCGTAATTTTGATGTTAATATAGACTTGTCATAGAATGACTATAAATAACTTAGTTAAAACGACAAATTTATCCAACTTAGGTTAACAAAAACATCAAGATGACTACAAAATAAATCCAAGTTATATGAACAAAAACAACAACATTACTAAAAAGGAAATCTAAGTTAGATAAACAAAAACATCAAGATTACTAAAAAGGAAATCCAACTTATCGCCAACATGATCTTTAATCTACGAGCTTCAGAAACAACTTCAAAGAGTAATGCTTCAAGATTGCTTTTTGATCTTAATAACCCCAGAATAATTACCACTGATCAAGGGCACATGGGTGGGTCAACCCAATCAATGACTCCACAATTTCGTCCCTATAAAAAAAGGAATATGAAATGAAACGACGATTTTATGGAAATTAAGGTGTTATATGAAAAGCTCACAGGTAATGAACAACAAAAGAATCGACGACCTGGGTTGTAATCGGTCCATGAACTTCTGATAATTTCATCTGCAATAAAGTTGCAACGCCTCACCATTTTGTGACTTGGTAAATGGAAAGCGGCAAATGTGATAGAAACAATTCTATTTATAGGAAAAGTATTTTGTCTGATTTTACGTATTTTATCTGACCTTTATTTTGTCTTCTAGCGTATTGACGCATGATTTGACGAGTCATTGACGCGATTTGACGAGTCGTTGACCTTTATTTTGTCTCCTAATGTCTCATAGTATGTATATATATATACGGTGTTAACAATTGCTTCTCTACTATCACAATCCTAAACATAAATATGAAATCACATCAACGTGATAATCTTTGTTCCGTGTCTGTTCAAAGTGGTGGTTCGTTCCAGATGATAAACGGGATTACAGAGTATATGCCGTTAGGAGCGTCCAGACGTATGTTACATTTGCCTTTGTCATGCTCACATTCTGGTTTGGTTAAGCGTGTTGCAAAAATATTTAGTTTACCTACCGGTTTTACATTATTCTATAAAAATTCTGTGAGTTGTCATATATATATGAGATAGGCGACGATGAGGACGTCGCATCGTTTCAATCTCTTATTTATCAAAATTTAACACAAACATTGACACTATTTGTTGTCGACGATGGTGGTTATGGTGGAGATCGAGGCAATGCCATAATCCAGCAACCAAGTACTTTTTCCCCGGTAGCGGTAGTGGTGCGAATCCAGATGGTTCTTTGGGTTCAATCATCCCGAACCATATTTGCCCGACGGCGGTAGCAATGCGAATCCCTACGGTGCAGGAATCAATGAAAGTGGTGGTAGTTCGTATCCTAACAATGTTGCAAATCAGCAACTGTTTCATACCCAACAACCAAACATTTTTGAACATATAAATGATTTTGATCCTGATAGGGGTTTGGTTCAAGATTTGAACCAGTTGCCGAACGAGTCTATGATCCATTCTCCAAAACAGTCAGCTATGCGGGAGGTAAATATGGATGAATACGTTTCTGTCGCGGCAGAAATTTTGCAAATACCCAAAGACGAAAACTCAGATGAAGAAGATATCCATCCGACAATCCAGCCGATAGACCCATTTTGGGGTATGCCCGACCCAACACCTTGTCCTGCTCTCGTTATCAATCCCAGGAGAAACCTTTCCTACCAGCCTACATCACATGTAAAAGAACTACAAACCTTTGACCCGAAGGAAGCATTGAAATTGGCCCTAGGATTAAAATGCAATCATGAAAACCACCAAATAAAGATTAAAAGATCATCCAAACACCGGTACGAGGCAGTGTGCAACTCTGATGGCTGTAACTGGCATTTAATGGTGGTTTCTATCGACGATACCAGTATGTTTCAGGTGCGCAAATTGCATGACGAACACACTTGTTCAAGGTCTCAAGTCCACCCAAACCACGACAATGCAAATAAAAAGGTTTTGGGCACTATATTGGCAGCGAGTCTAAAAGACTGTAGGAGAGTCTACCGTGGAAAAGAAATCATAGAAGATGTGAACCAACGGTTCAATCTTAGCATCAACTACAACCAAGCATGGCGAGCAAAGATGTATGCCTTACAACTTTTGGGGAGGACCCCTGAATCATCGTTTAACATACTCTCGGCATATTGTCACAATCTAAAGATAGCAAATCCGAGGACTGTGACGGATATCACCCTTGATAATTTAGGATGATTCGACATGTTCTTTCTCGCACTTGGTTGTTCGGTAAGAATAATTTTCGTTATATTTTTTAAATTAATATTAAATAATTTTTGTTATATTTTTTAAATTAATATCGCAATTGGTTGTTCATTTTCGTTAAATATTTTTTAAATTGATATAAAATAATTTTCGTTATATTCTTTCTCGCAGATCAACTCATTTAAAAGACACACGCGACCGTTACTTATAATGAACGGTGCCCATCTGAAGAGGTCATACGTGGGCACCATGTTCTTAGCGGTCGACATAGATGGAGACAACCAGATAGTACCTGTTGCAATAGGAGTGGGGAGGACGGAAAGTGGCCCAACATGGACATGGTTTTTATATAAGTCGAAACAATCGACCGGTGAAGTGCCCGATTTAACCTTCATAACTGATAGGGCACCTTCTATCGAGTTGGCCATTAGAACGGTTTTTCCCAGCGCGCATCACGGACTTTGTTATCGACATTTGAGCCAGAACTTGCGCCTAACCTCGGCAAGAGACAAAAAAAAATGTGAATATTTTTGGAGGCATGTAAATCTTATAGGGTGCCAGACTTTAATACTACAATGGATTTGATGCGGCACAGTCTACCTGATGCCGCTCAATATCTTCAGGAAGTTGGCTACGTTAGATGGGCAAGATCGCACTTCCCTGGAATGCGGTATAGTGCGATGACTTCAAATAGTGCTGAGTTCGTGAACTCAGTAACTCGTTTTGCACGTTACTTACCGATAACTCAGTTAGTTGAATTTTATCGGGCGATATTGCAACAATGGTATTTTATACGTCGGCCTAACAGAGGTAAATTTATAACCGTAAATTACATTTTAAAACTTAGGCTAATTTTTTTCATTTTTTTGTAGCGCAAATGACAAATGCACTCACGCCTTGGGCCGAGGCGAAAATAGAGAAGAGAATCCATAGGAGCGCGACATGGAGGGTTCATCCTATTAACGATTTGTTGTTTGAGGTTGATGATAGGTATAAGAACGGAAAGTGGGATCTGTGTGCTAAGACTTGTACATGCATGCAATGACAAATTTCTGGTATACCTTGCGGTCATGTAATATCGGTTGCTCGAACTTTAGATATTGAGGACTGCAGCCAATTTTGTTTTGTCTAGTTCGAATCTGATTCTTATCGGGGAACATATGGGGATGAAGTAAACCCTCTTCCACCACTAGCTGAATATGTGTTGCCTACCCAATGTATGAAAGTCCTACCGCCTTCAATGGAGTTACGAAACTCGGGAAGACCACGAAACAGGGACTGTATCCCTTCACGAGACGAGAAACCAACAGTAAAAATCTGTAGTTGATGCCAGCAAAAAGGACATTTTCGTTATAATTGGCCAAGTCTGCTGCCAACTCCTCAACCACCCGGCTCTTCAAGTGGTTGCAGAAAATCTGTTAGCCGAACAGCCGGACCATCCCAACCGGATACTACACAGAAGTATGTAGTTGATACTTCCGATTTAAGTAAGTAATGTGCTGTTTGGGTATTTTGAAGTGTAAGGTTTTGTAATTCACTTTGTATATCTTATTCAATGTTTATGATTATTGCTTGTTTTTCGGCCATATGTTTTTTTTGCGACTTACAACATAAGTGTCCCTTATGGACGAAATATTTTATTAATCAAAACAACAACTTACACTAAAACACGAACCCAACAAGACATGAAACCAACAAGACATGAACCAACAAAGCATGAAACTATAACGCATGAAACAACAACGTACACTCTAAATCACATGAAATATTCTACCGATAGAGTGCTTTCAAAATCTGAATCCATTACCATTTGGTACCCCACATCTCCTTAAAATCAGACATATTTTTGGTCAGCCCTTTGGCATGGGCGTCATATTTTTTGTATCTCTTCGGTCAACTTCTCCACCTGCTTCTGTTTTTATTTCTTTCTTTCAATAATCTCATCCCTTTCAGCAATGGCTTTGGTCTACTTCTCGTCTATGTCTTCGAGCTCAGCTTCAGCTTTTTCAATTGCTTTTACAATTTTTGAAGGCATTACCTGCGAAGACGGAAGGTTTGAAGAGGATGCGTTTCCAGACATGTTTTTATCTTTGCTAGTTAAGTTTATAGAGTTGGATAATTTATAAATTTACTGATACCTCATATATATATATAGAGGTGGTGGTCATATATATATATATAGAGGTGGTTCGATTTTGGTTTTGGTTCCCATACCAACCGAAAAAACCGAACCGAACATCCTCGGTTTCTCCAAAAGCCGAACCGAATCGAAAAAGTATAATTATTTTTAATTTTTATTATTATTATATATAATACTATGAAATGTTTTTAATTTTTTATTATATATATATACCTAATTTTAATTTTAAACAAATATGAAATTTTGTATTTTTTTCGAAAACCGAACCGAACCGAGCTCACCCCTACTCTCTGTAATAATTTTCTATTTGGGTACCCACTAAACAAAAAAAGTAAAGTGAAATTCCAACCAAAAAACCAAAAAATCTCTTGAAATCAACTAAAAAAACCAAAAAAGTAACTTAAAAATCTCTTGAAACGGTGAAATTATGCTAAAAACGCATAAGACAATTTTGAATGCCTTTAATCTACCTTAAAGGTTCCCATACCAAGTAAAAATACGGATCCGTCACTAGGCAGTAGTGACCATTAAACGAAATATTAAATTAACGTTATATTAAATAATAGCTAGTATATTGATAATTCTTTTAGTTTTGTCTCATTCTTTATAAGGATATATTAGTGTAATTTAAAACTTTAAAATGATTTTATTTTCAATTTAGTATAGCTTTAAAATCTTGTATATTTTAACAATAAATTTTTAGCATGCTTTATATTATAGTATATATATATATATATTATTATATAGATATAAAATATAATATTATCCTATTATTTTTTAACAAAAAAATTTGACATGCTTTATTAAAGAATATATATATAATATAACATACAAAGTATAATAGGATAATATTAAATACTAAAATGTAATATATTATTATTATTATTTTTTAATCAATTGCTAAAAGAAATTTAATTAGAAAATTAAATAAAATAGAAAAATACATATATATATACCCTTGATTTAATGATTTAAATTTAATAGGATTGGTTTGAGGGACTTAAAAGAAAATGAAATGCAAACCATAGAGACGAAAAAGGTAGTTTTTAAACCACAGGGACCAAAATCGTTATAAACATCAAACCACAGGGACAAAAATAGTAGTTTACTCTTCTAATTATTTTTTCCCGTTTAATCTCTTTCAGTCCTACTCCTAGTACAATGTCACACCAAACTGGTAACAATGAGTTTTTGATAACACCCTTGGTCCCTCCCACTGACGCCGTCCATATTGCTGCCGTTAGGCATCCTATGTGCCCCTCAAACGTAATATAATTAGTTTTAGAGTAAATTACAATTTTGGTCCTTTATCTATGCTCGCTTTTTGGTTTTGGTCCCTCCAAAGGTAAAAGTACATTTTTAGCCTCTCAAACGAGTTTTTGATAACACCCTTGGTCCCTCCCACTGACGCCGTCCATATTGCTGCCGTTAGGCATCCTACGTGCCCCTCACGTGAGGGGCGTTTTAGTCTTTTTACTGTGGTTTTTTTTTATTTTTCTATTAAAATTAAACCACCACCACCACCACCAACACCAACACCAACCCAAAACATAAATCATATTCAAAGTTTAAAATATAAATTCTTAATCAGATTCAAACCCAAAACATGAATATTGAATCATCCCTACAAAAGCCCATATAACGGACTTTTCTGTTTCGTTGGTACTTTGACAATTATACATGTTAAATATTGCAATTTATATAGGACTGATGCAAATAATATTTTCTATTTTTGATGTCTACTAAAATTGTAATATTGTTTTTATTGAACCTTAATTTTAAGATTGCGCAATTAGTAATCAAGCAATTAATAAAACATATTTTGTTGGTTCTAGAATGGTAATGATTAACACAATAGATGTTTGTAGAAAGGTGGTTGAATACAAACACAACAAACTTTTACTTTAAAATTCTGTATGTTTATTGAAAACAAAGAATTACATATTTGTTGTAGGCAATAGGAATATAAGACCTTATCCTAAAAAATCTGACTTGTTGACAAATTTGCTAACAACTGAAGAAGTAAGAGAAGAATGTACTCTTTTAGATCTGAAGTACTGAGATAGTTTTCAGATGGTTGACGCCGATTTTGCCTAAGAAACTATCACTCAAAAAATTCTTTCAAAACAGGTGAGTTATAACAACTGATAAGGATGACCTTTTATAACCATCAATGCATTAAATGTTGTCGTTCAACTTTTACGCGTGTCTTTATCTTTTGTTGATCAGTACATGCTTGTACTCCTCGTTTCAACCTTTGAAGTTGATGTAGACATTCGTTAACCCAACCCCTCCTTCTGTATGCAGAGGGGACAATAAAGAAAATATGGTACTAATACAATAGGATATCGGAACTTACTTTTTCTGACATGCCAAACATGTTAACATACAAGGATGAAAGTTGGTAGAGTTGGTGAGGCAAACTTATAGGAAAATTTTACACTCCAAATTCGACTTGCTAGAAGTAGTATTTGTCATACTACTTTTGACTTTATCTTGTATTAATATTCTTTTAGCTAGATGACAATCCAGTCTGCTTTGGTGATGATCTTGACCTCACTTCAACTAATTTTCGAAGACTACCATTCTGTCACATATCAGTTGGAGTTGATCATTTCTCCTCGATCTATGTTGAAACATATCTTCTCTTCTCTCCTCAAGGGATCTTTTAGAGAATGATCTAGTGGGGTTCCGTATATTTCACATGGTATCAGAGTTGTTGGTTGTATTGGACTCGCAACTAGTAATGACAAGGATCACGGATAAAAGATCATTATTACCATGTACCCACGGTAGGCCGTCTGAATCTTAATGGCAGCAATTTCTTCTTTGGATTTACCCGAGAATTGGATGGTTGATGTCGTCGAAATGACCTCATCATTAATAGTAGGTGGAGCCGCCGGTTCTTCCTCCATGGCAGTGGTATCATGAGCAATTGAATCATGTTGCATGATATGCTCATTGTCGGGTTGTTCGAGATCTACCGGTTCTTCCTCCATGGCAGTGGCATAAGTGACTAAATCCGGTTGGTAACCGATCTGATTGCTCTCTGGTTGTTTGATATCATCTGTGTCCACCTCCATCGCCATGGGAGGGTTAGCCAATGCAACTTCTGTTTGTGCTAAATATGTGTCTAAGATCAGCATTTGATTCCCATGCCTTGATTTTCTAGAATTTGATCTACGGGATCTCTGTCATCAATCATAACATTAACAATGAAAAGTTAGTTTTGGAATTTCATCAAACAAATTGTATGCGATAGAAGAAACCACAATTACCTTGCCTTTCTTGCCCTTGGAATAAGAAAGGATTACAGCTTTCTTCACCGCAGAAAGCCAACCCTTCTTCCCCATTTTCTTTCCTCCTCAAATCAATCTTCAAAGAAAGATTAATTAATAACAAAAATTAACACCCAAAAATTCAAAAATCGATGACTCCTAGAGAAACAATAGAAGAGATGATCCAAAATTTATGAAATTAAAAGGAATACTATACATATATACCTGCAACAACCACCAAGATTCAATCTTTCTTTTGTTCTTCCTTAGAAGAAAACCCGTGGTTGTTGAGAGAGATTTGGAGGTGTGGGGAGGGAGGGGGGGGGGGGGAGAAGAGATCCTGACAAGATTAATTGTTGTTTGAATGGAAATGATGGAGGAAGAAATAGTGGAAGGTTTGTTTTCTAGATTGAAATTCTCTCTATCTAGATTAACATACAAGTTTAAATGAAAAGTGTACAATATTATAAAGAAATAATATGTTTTAACTGAAAGTCTCGTATTTCTATTTTTGAGTTTTGTTTGTGCTTAAAAATGATCTTAAAGTAGATCCATGTATACTTAAATTACATTTGTTCGTAATTACTTTCTAAAAAAAAAGTCATTCTTAATTATTGTTTTTTTAAATAATAAAAGATATAATTGTTTTAATTTTGGAGTTCTAAATGATGTTTGATGACATTCAATTGTAATGGATCGGATTGAAAATTTCAACATCTAAATTTGAATTGGTCGGGTCTTGGATAGCAGTCTAGAATCAATCAAAACCGACCGAACTGAACCGACCAGCATCAAATTAACCATCGATGACAATCCAGTTATTCATCCAACTATCATCCAGTTAGTTTATCTTCAATTTGCTTAAATCGAAATTTGTTTTTGTGTTGGTTTTGAATTTTTATCTTCACTTATGTTGGTTTTAACACATATTAAAAGTGATTAATTAATTGGTTTCATTGTTAAAAAAATTGGATTGAATTAACACACTGGATGAATCCGATCACATTGGATCAATCATTGGATATCCAATAAAAATATCCAATGGATGGAATCGAACCGATCCAATCATCCATTGGATTAGATCGGCTCGGTTGTCCGATGTTAATCGAATCAGTTCAATCGGCAAAATCCAACATCCAATGGATGATTGGGTCGGTTCGGTTCCCCCATCTCCAATGGATGTCAAATGATGAACACCCTAGGAAAGAGTCATCAATCTTACCTACCGAGTAAAACTCTTGGTCTTTGTTATCACTCTTATCGGGTAATGTTCTCACTTCTTGTAATGTTCATCCGATAAGGTAAATTAACCTGGTAAACACTTATCGGGTAAGCGTTTAGTAAACGGCCTCTAAGACTTAATTTTGATATTTACAATGTATGAATTGACATTATTCTGACATCTCGAACATATTCTCTAAGATAGAGAAAATGGAGTTTTGGTTTACCATATTACTCCGGAGATTCTCTATCTTGTTATTTATAATAGAGAAAAATAGAGAAAACCTCAAATATAGGAAATTTTCTAAAACACTCTATTGTGAGAGAGAAATGTTATTTTAATATTTTCTACAAATGAGATTATTTATTACTTTTTTGTATATTTTTTTTTCTAAAAATATAACGGGATGATAAATTATAGAAAATTTTAAGCATTTTCAACAATTCCTCTAAAGTAGAAAAAATCAACTTTTTGTTCTCTATAATACTCTAATAGTTTTTTTATGTTCTCTAAAATAAAGAAAACATGAAAAAATTCCAACTTTAAAAAATTCTTTAAAACTTGATGTTAAGAGAGAAAAATGATAATTTTATTCAATCCCACTAATGAGAAAGAATTATTATTATTTTATATAAAATTTTCTTTAATGTATTGAGATGATAAATTATAGAATATTATAATAATATAATTTATGTTAAAATCTCTAAAATAAAAAATATTTTAACTTTTGGTATTCTATTTTAAAGAAATTATAGAGAACTTGTTGGAGATGATCACCTGAAATTCTCTAAAATAAAGAATCGGTTGGAGTTGGATGCACTTTTTAGAGATTTTGACTTTTACTCAGAGGAGGTTAATGACACCCCTATATGTTGATTGTTACTAATGTCACCCCTACAAAATGAATCATTCTCACACAAATCAATGTTAAAACTTTATTTTTACATTTCTAAAGCTATAAAATACAAAACATTATGTGCATAGGGGTGCCAATAGCATTGCTGTTTTAATTTTGTATTTTAGAGAAATTAGAGAATATGCTAGGGGTGCTCTAAATATTATCTAGCTATGATACATTTAGCCCACCCCTAAGTTATATATAATTAAGTATAAAATTAGTAGGAACATGTTAATACGATAACACTAAATATTACTAGAATACAAGAAAAAAAATTATGTACAAAATCATATATGATTTTGCACTAACTGCAGCAGACGACTTTTGGGGTAACTTAAGTCACATGGAAAAAGTTGTCCAGATCATATATGATTTTGTATAAAATTTGTACCTAAACGACCTTTTTCGTATTATAATAAAATGTTAATATTCTCGTTTGAAATTTTTTTAAAATTAATATTGTTTTCTTATAGAAAGACTAGACTACCCTTTAATAACATGTAATATTGGATTGAAAATTAATCAAAGTAAAATATTAGTATATTACAACAAATAAAATTAAATATTTAATAACAGCAATTGGTTGATCTTAATGCAAGGTCAACATGTTAAGCCGTTGACTAGCCAAGCCGGACGAGAGTTGAAGATTTGATCTTATGTTACATCAGACTAGGCCGCCGGCTAATCGCAGTCGGCTTACGCCATTATTTTCTACTTTTGGTCCCTACGATTTGGTACAAAGAACACTTTTTGTCCCTTTAATTTTGAAATTACAAAATAGCCATTGTAGTTTACAAAAATATCCATATTTGATGCTTTCTTCAAATGGCTGTCAAATAAGTGGCATTTTCATCTTTTTATTAAAACAAATTTCTTTCATCCAATCAAAATCGATTATTTTGGTCCATGTGATTTTATATTGAACAAAAGACAAAAAAATTTGATCAAAGAATGAAAATTCTCCTTATGTAAAGACCGTTAGAAGGAGGGACTGAGATGTAAATCTATCTGCCCAACGGATTTCTTGAGTGTTCAAGTTTATTTATGGCATGAAACAACCCACAACATGAGTATAGCTTATTAATATGTTATAAATCTCGACGTTTTCGTAAAACATGTTGTCCATCGTATAATTTTAAAACTACAACAAAGAAAAATATTATTTTTAAAAAACCTTAGGGATAAAATTTGTAGTTTACTCTTATTTAATTTAAGCTAATTAACGAACTATATATGTTGTAGGTTTATGTATAAGAATGTGTTTTTCCTTTAAATTATAGTTTATGAAAGTTGTTTTTTTTATCAGTTTTGTATTATAAAAATATAATGATTTCTTTCTGGTTTTCCTAACATGTAATCAGAATGCAAGTCGATATTGTTATACGATACATAAGTTTAATCATATATGATTAAACACATTTTACATGGACAATACACGGACGTTTAATCATACATGATTAAACACACCAAAGACCGTGTAATTATATATAATATCACACTACTTGACTTTTCATAAAATATTTACTTTCTCCCATGATTCTTTCTCTACAAATTAATATACATAAACATAATGTAACACCCTCAAATCTGGAAAGAGCGACTAATTTAAAATTTCTAATATTACATCAGTAAATAACTTCCTCAAACCACAATTAGTAATAAACCTCTACAACAAACAATTCAAGTCCTATACAAGACCTACTTACGGTTGAGTGTTACTAAACCAATAAGAGTCGCTATCTCCGAATGCGGAAAACGTCACCAAGAGTCTTTATCGTGCCACTTCCTAGCAATCAAGTCCACACGTGTCGCTGGTACCAACACCCACGATAACCTGATGCACATGCCGACAAAGAAAAAAGGTTAGGCTTAACGCCTAGTGAGCTCAAGAGTTTTTAATATATTTATGATTTATTTGAAACCAAAAGATTTGCTTGATAAAATATAATTCTCAAATGAAATAACCTTATTATAAAAACAACGTCTTTCCCCAAATTCAATAGTCCCATAATAAAAGCTTTAGACCAAAATGACATTAGAAGAGAATACTTTAAATAGAAATATTCTTTTAACGTAATATCAATTCCAATACTCACACGACCATGATTGAGTTTATAAACGTGGAGATAGAAAACATACCTTTAACCATGTTTTATAAATCGTTAACTCACGCGGACCTTTAAAAGGGATAGAACTATCCGAAGTTCACGGGAGATTCCCGATCATACCATCTTTGGTGACAGATACAAAAGTAGGTCACTACTCGATGTTGAGCAACTATAAGAGTCAATGGCAACCGGCAACAACCGGCTATGCACCTTAGTACATGGCCCCCGATGACTCCTACGAAAGCCCGCGCAATGGGTCAATGACAACTGGCAACAACCGATTATGCACCTTAGTACACGGCCCTACTAGACCCCTACTAGCGCATACATAGAGTCAATGGCATCCGGTAATGATCCGGCATAATACCCAACAGTACCAGGCCCTACTAGACTGCTATGCAACCGAAAAGGGACAGCAATCCCGCTTTTTAAACCGACTATATGCCTATGGATCCATTACATACTAGTCCTACTACCGAATACATCAACGAGACGTATTACTAGTTTTCCAACCTTGAAAACCCCTTTCAATGAACCATTTCCTTCCAAATCCAAGTTTTACCAAAAACTAGGTCAAATTATTTTGAGTTTCAAAACCAAAGATTATTTCATTTTATAACCTTTCCAAGTATTTTAAACCATTAATGATGCTCAACTCATCATCTACAACAAAATACTCAAAATCCTCATTTTGTCCCAAAACCTCCAAACTTACCCAAATACACAACTACTTGAAATTAAATTTAGGAATCAGTAAAATACTACATTTACAACAAGTATTTGAGTTTATAAGTTTAGATCTGAACTCACACTTATGCATTTACAAAATGACCCATAATGCAATAACCTGTATTTTTCAACGATGTATAAATTCCAATACCTTACAGATGCAAATGCAACCCAATGGTTTTCATTTAAAAGATAATGCATCCAAATAACTTACACTTATACTTCATTTACCAAAATCCCCAAAACTCAAGTATAAGTCTTTTATATGATTTATAAACTCTTTTATACCAAATATGCAAACTTACCCAAATACTCACACATTTGATAAATATCAAGTAAAACATGTTAATATTTCAAAAAGAACGTTTTTGGCATGTACAAAGTTTTCACAAAGTATCTTGAACTCACCTTGCTAGATTTAGACTAAATCTAGGTTTTACCCCAAAAGCTCCATATGAAGAAATGTCTAGATCTGCAATATTTCTTCACTAGAAATCATCTCTAGTTCATAAGCAACCTAAATAAATCAAGAACAACTTCCAACAATAAGATCCATGAAAAACCCTAGTCAAAACCACAAATCTTCCAAAACGGTCAAAACCCTAAAACAAGGAAGATACTTCCAAATAAGTTCTAGATAACTAAACATCAAGGTTTTTGACGAGAAATAAGATCTAAATGAAAGGAATAACTTACAAATCTCGATTTGGAGAGAAACCCCCAAAATAGCCAACAATGGAGGAAAATAGGTTGGAGAAGATGAAGTGGTAGCTTGATCTTGGATCTTGAAGATAAACAAACACAATGGAATGGTTGGGGAGGATGAAGTATGCTCCAAAAATAGAAGCTATGGAGAAGAAATGGGAGAAAAACAAGTGAAGGTGAAGAAGATATGAGAAATGAGGTGAAAATCCTGTTTTTTGGGAACTTAAAAACATGGAACAGAGGCTAACGCCAGTTAGCTCGTGGGTTGCGTTTTCGCAACTGGCATTGTAACCCACGCGGAGTAAAATAGCTTAGAGCTAGTTGGTTACATTTTCGTAACTGGCATTGTAACCCACACGGAGCAAAATAGCTTAGGGCTAGTTATCAAGTTGGTTACATTTTCGTAACTGGCATTGTAACCCACGCGGAGCAAAATAGCTTAGGGCTAGTTATCAAGTTAAATTACATTTTCGTAACTGGCATTGTAACCCATTCTAGCCTTTGTTTGAGAGTAAAGTCCCTTATGCTAGTTATCAAGCTAGTTTCAGTTCCTAACCCACTTCGTAACCAGCTTGACCCACTTTTTCCTCCTTAACTAAAACATTACCTTGAGTTTTGAAACGCCAACACTACAACACCCAAGAACATTCAAAGGAGCTTAATTTAAACCTTAAAGAACTAATATTTAAAGATGAACCCACGATGGAAGATAGCAACAAAATTCCAGGTGTTACACATAATCATTCAATTTTTATAAAAATATTATATTACCTATTTTGTAAACAATATGGATGGAAATTTAAAAGGTTTTTGAGAATTTATCCACACAAATTTATCTTAATTTTTAAAGAATCTAAATTGTCTGAGATATAATTAATTTTTTAATTAAACAGAAATTCGCTCAAAATTCGTTGAAAATTCGTGAGAGATTTTCAACGAAAATGAAACAGAAATTTGTGAGAGATTTTCAACGGAAATTCGTTGAAAATTCATTGAAAATTTATGTTTTGTCAATAATCCTTCTAAAATTCGTAGAAAATTTTCAACGACATTTTCCGTTGAAAATACTCAATTTTCTAGTAGTGATATATGTATGTATTGATACAAGAATACATAAGGAATGTCGTTTTAGTAGACTTGAGGTCGTTTTATTTAGTGGGTAATTAATAGCCTGATGTGTGGGTAGGGACCACATCCCTTTTTGTTTGTTATACGCACTAGTAGCCATTTCCAGAGAGTGGGCTGATTTTGATGAAATGAAATATTCTCTTCCTCTGTGATTCTTCTTCTTCCTTCTTTTCTGTAATTTCTTTCTTACCTTTCCTGGTATCATTTGGTATCAGAGCAATCAATCCTTGGATACACTTATGCACAGATTTGAAAGAAAATGTCAGTTTCTGAAAACACTAGGGCACAAGAGATGAAGAAATTTGAGGAATCTATAAAAAAATATGGTGAAAAACATGCTCCAGGAGCACAGCGAGAAACAGG
Organism: Silybum marianum; assembly: GCA_036898165.1. Lineage (NCBI taxonomy): Eukaryota > Viridiplantae > Streptophyta > Magnoliopsida > Asterales > Asteraceae > Silybum > Silybum marianum. The sequence goes on along the minus strand of CM072529.1, from coordinate 45,021,271 downwards.
AGCAAACGTTGATAGAGGCTATCACGATTCAACAAAATGTAATGCTCAATGAATTGAAGGAATTCAAAACCCTAGTTCTTTCTCAACAACCAGGTAACCAAAAACCTCCAATAGGTGATCCTTTTGTGGATTTAAGCAAACCTTCTGGAAGTGGGTACCAACTAGCCTCTCGATTCACTAAAATCGAATTTCCTAAGTTTGATGGTGATGATTTTGAAGGCTGGTTGTTTCGTTGTGAACGTTTTTTTCAAATCGATTTAACACCGGAGAATGCCAAAGTCAAGCTCGCTTCTATTCATATGGAAGGAAGGGCCCTCCAGTGGCATCAATCTTTTCTGAAGAACAGGGGTGTAGCAAATGAACCTTCGTGGGAAGTTTATATTGAGGCAATCAAGGGAAGGTTTGGAGAAAGAGTTTATGAAGATCCTATGGCAGACCTCAAAGGACTCATTCAATCTGGATCCTTACAAGATTACCTTGAAGAATTTGATGTGTTATCACATAAGGTAACCCTCTCCGAGGAGTATGCTTTAAGTTGTTTTTTAAGTGGTCTCAAGGAAGAAATAAAAATTCCCCTACGAATGTTTAGGCCAAAGTCACTGCAACAGGCATATGCTCTTGCTAGAATGCAAGAATCCTACCTTAATGCCACCCGAACTTCAAAAAACTACTACAATAAACCCATGAGCTCTATTCAAGCATCAACCCAAAAACCTTCTCCGACACCCCCATTTAAGACCCAATCGCCACTACTCCCTACACCACCTGTCTCAACTCGAATTCAACCGGTTTCAAACCACAAACCGTTTCAGCCCAAAACCAGAAGGTTGTCAGATGCTGAGATAAATGATAAGCGAGCTAAAAACTTATGTTTCTGGTGCGATGAAAAGTTTTTCCCAGGCCATCAGTGCAAGAAAAAGCAGCTGCATATGATAGTGGTGCAGGAACTTCCAGATGAGGTCTCTATGGAGGAGTTCAATTGGGTAGATGAAGATGGGACGGATGGACCCACTATTTCGTTAAATGCTATGGGGGGATTTTCTGGGTCAGCACATCAAACAATGAGGGTAATAGGCAAACATAAGAAGAACTCAATTCATATCCTCATTGACTCAGGTAGTACACAAAATTTCATGGACATTTCAGTAATCAAAGGCCTTGGTTGTCGTCTTATATCGATTAACCCGGTATGTATCACCGTGGCTAACGGGCAGGAAATGATTTGCAACCACCTGTGTGAGCAATTCCAGTGGGAAATGCAAGGACAGTGGTTTGTCGCTGACTTTCTAGTGCTGCCTATCAGAGGTTATGAGATGGTTTTTGGCATTCAGTGGTTGAAAACTCTGGGGGACATCATATGGAACTTCAAGGAGTTAATCATGTCGTTCAAACAAGGGGACGATTGCTACCATTTGCAAGGGATCACTACTTCTTCGGTTAAGGTGATTTTTGAAGGTAAAATGTGGAAGATGTTAGATCATGGACCCCCTACATACATGGCTCAGATCAGACCTTTGTTTGAAGCGCTCCCACAACATACCACAACTAACACTCCTGAGTTGTTGCAATTAGTAGACGAGTTCAAGGAGCTATTCGATAAGCCTGGTCAGTTACCGCTTCACAGGAAACATGATCATAGGATACCTTTGGTTGAAGGAGCTAAACCTGTCAATAGCAGACCATATAAGCATTCATCAATGCAGAAAGATGTCATAGAGAAGATGGTGAGTGAATTGTTGGATGATGGGACCATTCGACACAGCGTCAGTCCTTACTCATCTCCGGTGGTGCAAGTGAAAAAGAAAGACAATACATGGCGTATGTGTATTGACTACAGGGAACTGAATAGCAGAACGGTAAAGGATCGATACCCAATTCCAGTAATTGAGGAGTTATTGGATGAATTACACGGCTCGAGTATCTACTCTAAGTTGGATCTTGATTCTGGTTATCATCAGATCAGGATGTTTCCTGATGACATCCATAAAACAACATTCAGAACTCACGAAGGGCATTACGAGTTCACAGTGATGCCCTTTGGATTGACAAATGCTCCTTCTACCTTCCAAAGTCTCATGAACGAAATCTTCAAACCCCACCTGAGGAGATTCGTCCTTGTTTTCTTCGACGATATATTGGTCTATAGCAAGGATATGCAGTCACATTTACAACATTTGAGAGAGATCTTTGTGAAGCTAAAGGAGAACCAACTAGTTGTAAAAAGAAGTAAATGCGTATTTGGTAGTTCATCTGTTGAATATTTGGGCCACATAATCAATATCAATGGAGTTTCTACTGATCCAAAGAAAATTGAGGCTGTAGTAAAATGGCCAACGCCAATCAATGTCAAAAATTTGAGGGAGTTTCTTGGGTTGGCTGGGTACTACTGGCGATTCATTAGGCATTATGGCATCATCAGCATGCCATTGACAGATTTGCTGAAAAAAGATGGGTTCAAATGGACTGATCAAGCACAACAAGCTTTTGAGCGATTGAAAGAGGCCTTGACCTCAGCCCCTGTACTCGCTTTACCATCTCCTGATGTGCAATTCATAATTGAAGTAGATGCGAGCAATATGGGAATAGGTGCTATCCTAATGCAAGAAGGGCATCCTATTGCATACATTAGCAAAACATTAGCTCCAAAACATCAATCCATGTCAGTGTATGAAAAGGAGTTGTTAGCCGTGGTTTTTGCAGTCAAAAAGTGGGATCATTATGTAGGGCGTAGGCATTTCTTGATCAGGAGCGATCACAGAAGCCTTAAATTTTTGCTGGAGCAAAGAATAACCACCTCTCATCAACAAAAATATATTGCCAAGCTTTTTGGTTATGATTTTGATATAACTTACAAGAAGGGTAAGGAGAATGCAGCTGCAGATGCACTCTCTAGGTTACCGAGTTCAGAATTGGCAGCCTTGATCGTATCAACTCATGTGAGTAGTTTAATTCCGGAAATCGAATCGAGCTGGCAGACAGATCCTACAATTTACAATATAATCAAAGGCCTTCAAGATGGCAAGTCGGTACATGGTCCTTATTCTTGGCATGGTTCACTCCTTAGGCGGAAAGGGAGGTTGGTGATAGGCAACAATCCGGTACTTAAACAGAAGTTGCTTCAATTAATGCACGACTCAGCCACGGGAGGCCATTCCGGGGCTCAAGCTACTTATAAGAGGCTGCAAATGGTTTTCTTCTAGAAGGGGATGGAAAAAGATGTTCGCAATTATGTACGGGGTTGTAACGTATGTCAAACGTGCAAACCTGAGTTAATTAAATCTCCCGGACTATTGCAACCCCTACCTATACCTGAGGGAATATGGACAGATGTCAGCATGGACTTTATTGGGGGTCTCCCAAAATCAGCGGGTAAGGAGGTGATAATGGTCGTCGTGGATCGTTTGAGCAAGTATGCCCATTTCATGCCATTAAGTCACCCTTATTCTGCCTCAACGGTTGCACAAGTGTTTCTGGATAATGCGTATAAACTTCATGGTCTTCCTTCTACCATTGTGAGTGATAGAGATCTGGTTTTTATGAGTAACTTCTGGACCGAACTCTTCAAGTTACAAGGAGTGAAATTACTCAAGTCTTCTGCATATCACCCCCAAATTGATGGTCAGTCAGAAGTGGTAAACCGCTGTCTTGAAACTTACTTAAGGTGTATGTAGAGTGAAAATCCCAAGCAATGGAGTAGGTGGTTATCTCTAGCTGAATGGTGGTACAACACCAACTTCCATACATCGATTCAATCAACTTCCTTTGAAATGGTATATGGAACACCTCCCCCTCTACATATTCCCTACTTTCCTGGAGATTCTGCCATACCTGATGTAGATCAGCACCTTAAAGATAGGGAAATGGCCCTACAAATCATGAAACATCACTTGAATAGAGCTCAAAACCGTATGAAGCAACATGCTGATTCACATAGAACCGATAGGACTTTTGCCATTGGTGATTACGTGTACCTTAAGCTCCAACCGTATAAACAACAAAGTGTAGTTGCAAGGAAAAGCCAGAAACTCTCACCATTGTACTTTGGCCCGTATATCATTGAAGATAAGGTGGGAGCAGTAGCCTATAAGCTCAAATTGCCTGCTGATGCCTTGATCCACCCGGTGTTCCATGTGTCTCAGCTTAAGAAAAAGGTTCCTCCTTCTGCTCTCACTTCAACACAACTGCCGGTACCTCCTACAACGCCACCCACTCTGGTTGCCATACTAGATAGAAAACTTGTTAAAAGAGGAAATCATGCTGCAACCAAGATCTTGGTTCAATGGTCTGATCGTGGTCCTGATGAAGCAACTTGGGAGTTCTATTTTGATATTCAAAACAGGTTTCCAAATGTGAACCTTGAGGACAAGGTTCCTTAAGGGGGATGAACTGATACAAGAATAAATAAGGCATGTCGTTTTAGTAGACTTGAGGTCGTTTTATTTAGTGGGTAATTAATAGCCTGATGTGTGGGTAGGGACCACATCCCTTTTTGTTTGTTATACGCACTAGTAGCCATTTCCAGAGAGTGGGCTGACTTTGATGAAATGAAATATTCTCTTCCTCTGTGATTCTTCTTCTTCCTTCTTTTCTGTAATTTCTTTCTTACCTTTCCTGGTATCATGTATACAGGAAAATGAAAAAAATACAAGAGAATTATTGAAACCGGTTAAACCGATGGTTGAATCGGTTGAACCAGTTAACCTGGGACCCGGTCACCACACCGGGTCAACTTAAAACCCGGGTTTTAAAACATTGGTGCATACACTATTTTTATTATAAGGCGGATAATGTTTGGTTGGTTGGTCAGAGATGTCACAAATGGTACCAGAGTTAATATTTACCAAAATGACTAGGGATTAAGATGACAATATCTAGTCTGGTGTGCTAATTAATTAATGAGGATGTTGGGTTCCCGAGTTAGATTGTGAGATCTCAAATCAGATATGGAACGAAACAAATTTAGTATTATAAAGAATTGGATACATTCTATATCAAACACGTTTAATGATTCGCGTACAGATGAAACAAACAATATCTGATAAAGTTGGTTGGATATGTTACAACAATTTTTTACCATAAACCAAACACCTCTATATAAAAATGGAAGTATGGTTTTCTATAATTAATTATTTATATTATGATTCTTTTTAGAATGCATTAAGTTCTTAGTATTTAGCTAATCGTCCAATATGATAATTAAATTATATATATAGAGTGAGGTTTAGGAGAAAACCTTAAAAAAAATAAAGAACATTCTGAAAGTTTTTTCCATCTGGACGGTATGCATTTATGCATAGACATGGAAGTATAGTTTTCTATCATTAATTTTTCATATTATGATTCTTTTTTAAATGCATTAAGTTTTTAGTATTTAGCTAATCGTCCAATATGACAATTAAATTATATATATAGAATGAAATTTAGGGGAAAACCTTAAAAAAAACTGAAGAACGTCCTGAGAGTTTTCCATCTTGACGGTATGCATTTTACAAATGTTTTTTATGCACGAGTGCGTATGCATAATGTATGCACAGATGCATACAAACGTTTTTTTATGCACGGGTGTACATGCACAAATGCATGTTACAAACTATCAGTATACATTTATGCATACCATCCATGGCTCCCAAAATATATTTTTGTTTTTTTTTCCTAGATTTTTTCCTAAATATAACCCCATTTATTTACATATATAAATAGCATATTTTAATTACTTTGGGACATAGAAGAAATTGGCGTAAAAGACAAAATCGTCCCTTTATTATCATTCTGATTATTTTATTTTATTTTATAAAACTCATGATTTCATTTATACAAATATATAAAACATATAAAAGAACTCAACTAAATTAATTCCACATCCCTTCTTCATCACCACCCCTCCACCCACCACCGCCACTCATTTTTTTCCGATTTTAACTACCACCTCTCGTTACTAGAAAATTGAGTATTTTCAACGAAAAATATGATTGAATTTTTTTTACGAATTTTAGAGGTATTATTGACAAAACATAAATTTTCTACGAATTTTCAACGATTTCCGTTAAAAATCTCTCACAAACATGCATTTTCAACAAAAAAAAAATTAACGAAATGTCTCGTCAAAATTTTTTTGGTTGAAAATGCATGTTTGTGAGAGATTTTCAACGTAAATTCGTTGAAAATTTATGTTCTGTCAATAATCCCTCTAAAATTCGTAGAAATTTTCAACTACATTTTCCGTTGAAAATACTCAATTTTCTAGTAGTATCTGCCACCAATCACCACCACCATCAAGAACGATTAATATAACGAAAACTCATCCACGTTATTTATTAAGAGCACCTCCAACAGGTTCTCTAAAATAGAGAAAAACTCATTTTTCTTCTCTAAACTTCTCCAACAGCATCTCTATATCATTCTCTAAAATAGATATTTTTAGGAAAATCTTTAAATATAGAGATCTTTAAAATGATGAGAAATAAATATTATTTTAATGAACAACCAATACAATTTTAGAGATTTTTAAAATAATAAATTTATTGAATATTTTAATAATATAAATTTTTAATAGATTCTTTAAAATAGAGAAGCCGTTGGAAGATAATAATTTTAGAGATTTTGACTTTACGTTATCTATTTTAGAGAAAATTTAGAGAAACTCTTGGAGCTGCTCTAATAATGATGTTTGGACGGTTTTACATCATCGCCGCCGCCGCCGCCACCGACACAACCTAAGAATCTCAGAAACCCCCGAGACCTCCTTCTACCATTGTCTCCTTCATCAGAACTGCTATAACCATTAACGCTTGTTCTTCTTCTCTGACGGCCGGATGTTCGTCTTTTCCTCAAATCTCCGATATGCATCTCCTTCGCCGGAAACCTACTTGACCCAAATCCGATCATTAACAACAACCACCTTGATTTTGTCGCCGGATTCAGTACAGACACCTTCACCTTCCTTCCCACATTCATCCCACGAGGAACACAACGAATTTGCTGCTTCTTGATTTCAATCTTTTGGGGAGAAACGTGAATGATTTTGCCACAAAATACAATCGGACTGGATGAATCTGGATGAGAAGTGATCATCATCTCACTCGAGAACTCAAAATCATGATCATGGCTGACCATATTTGGGTCCTCCATGCAGAACTCGATATTATGGTCGCAATACATGGGAAGATCGGATAGAGAAAGGGCATCTTCTTCTTCTTCTTCATCTTTAGAGCATTCTGTTACAAATGGGTTCAGTATTACTTTCTCCATTGATGAAGACTTCAAGTGTGTGTTTTGGAGTGTGTGTGATATTAGAAACAAGTAAGAATTAGGGTTTGGATGTGTGATATGAGAGGATAATACTATATATAGATACAATGTTATTATATATAGTAACAATTTTTTGTAGGTTGGTGGTGTTGTAGATTAGTAAATTATGAAAATGGCTGGAACTGCCAAGTGGAGAATGGAGATGCAATTTAGTGGGGGTAATATATGTGTTTTTATAAATATATTTACGACAATATATAATATTTGATCATCTAGAAGAATTTATGTTTGGTTTACTTTTGGTCTTATATTTCATATCTTGAATCAAACATACAATATATATATATATATATATTGTCTTGTTTTGTTGACTGTGTCGATGGTTGTTACCATGATCAACATATATGGTTCACTTTACTTGCAAGCTTTAAAATATGTTGCATTATTTTTGCAACTAACATTTAATGATTGAGCATGATAATAAAACAGAACATAGATTATTGTACATGTTTGACATAAAAAAATTATGTGGAATAAACATGAATATGGTGGAACATACATGTCTTGTCCCCACTCATAGAATAACGAGAAACAAACCTATATTTTACTAACATACCTTAAAATAAACATTAATTATCTTATAAAACATCAAATATGCCCTTCCTTTTTATTATAAAATATCAAATATGTCTCCCTTTTTATTATGATTAATAAAACATCAAATAAGTCTATATTAATATGACTGTCGAGATCTATGGCAACAACCAACAATGAGGCACTACTAGAAAATTCAGTATTTTCAACGGAAAATGTCATTGAAAATTTTCTACAAATTTTAGAGGGATTGTTGACATAACATAAATTTTCTACGAATCTTCAACGAATTTCCGTTGAAAATCTCTTACAAACATGCATTTTCAACCAAATTTTTTTTGACGAAACATTTACGTTGAAAAAATTTTGGTTGAAAAATTTGGTTGAAAATGCATGTTTGTGACAGATTTTCAACGGAAATTCGTAGAAAATTTATGTTATGTCAATAATCCCTCTAAAATTCGTAGAAAATTTTCAATGACATTTTCTTTTAAAAAAATTCTGTTGAAAATACTCAATTTTCTAGTAGTGAGGGTGTCATAGCTCAGGTGAAAGGACCAATTCCCATCAGAGCTCCAAACATAGTCAGAGAGGATATCACCTGATTTGAGAGATCATTGACCGAGGGTGTAAAGATATGCAAAGTTTGATCAGCATACAACCATATAGATCCTCTCACCTAGCATATGATTAAGAGCAAACATAATGTTCACAACTAGTGCGATAGGTTTGAGGTTTTGTGATACATTGATTTGATTTATAAATTTTAGTAATTTTAAATTTATTTGAACATTGAAATAGTTATATTTTTACCTGGTATGACACATTAAATATGAGTATTTAAATTAAACATTTATGTGTTCTTTATTAACATGTTTTTATCCTTAAATAAACATGATGATCATATTATTCAAAATCATCATTGATCAGTTATTACTAGGGGACTAGTAATAAATCAAGATCATTGTGAAGTGTTGTCATGGTCTAAGTTAGAAGTGGATTGGGTTCAACCAGAGTTGCATACGCTTGTAGGTGCACAAACTTGGACAAGACCCATAGACATACTCAGGATCACTTCATAGATCGATGTCGTATAGTGAGTCCTAAAATGGTAAATATTCTTTTCCTCATACTTGAGATGTACATTGGGATCTAAAGCATTAGAAGTATTATACTTACGCAGTCTAACGTGTCTTTCTTTTTTTCTATATCTATATAAAAAAAAAGACTATTAAAACTAATCTACCCTTAACCGGGTTCATAAGGGATACATTAGGTATAATATGAATTTTGTATAAGTCGTATGTATGAAATATGAGATTTGCATGCTCTTTTCCTCATATTGTTCTTAACATGTTTTCTTTTTGGTACTAATTAATCATACCAAGTTTGTAACAAATTAAGCTTAGCTGTAAGAAGTTTGTTAACATCATAATAACACTTCGAATTAATCACACCATAATTATGTTTTAATCCAAAACATGTAGCGCTACTATATTTACTTAGGGTATGTTTGGTAGTGGCTTAATGAGCTCTTGAGCTTATTCGCTCAGCTATATAGGGTTGTTTGTTAGTGGCTTAACGAAAAAAAGTGCTTATTCGCCCAGCTTTAGAGGAGCACCTTTATGGAAACAGACATTATTTTTCCAAGTTTACCCTTTCTTCTACAAAATACGCTCAGCTCCCTCCCTATCAGATATCAAACCCTCAAAAACCCTTTCATTATTTCAAAAACCTTCACCCCAAAACTCTCTCTTCTTCTCAGCGCTGAAACCCATCTTCTCCAGAGGGCTGTTCTTGCCGGCGACGAGGGGTGTTCTTGCCGGAGCTTTTCTTTCCGGCGATGAAGGTTGTCCAACGAGGGGTGCTCTTGTTCCGGCGATGAAGGCCTTCTTGAATCCTGCTCTCTTCTCGTTTTTTTAGATGCTTTCTTTAGATCTGCTTTAATTTGTTCACCACTTTATATTCTTTTCTCATTTACATAAAGGAGGAGGATTCAAGATGGTAGCAATAAGCAAATGAGTTCCTCCAGAAATTAAATTTTATAGGGAAAGAATTAATTAAATAAATAAAATTTTATAGGAGGCAGAAAGTGATGGTAGATTAGGGGAAGAATATGGACCTTGTAGCTTTTGTCTACCATTTATGATAGTGTTTTATTGTTTTTGAATTTATTATTGTTGTTTAACAATTTTTTGTTAAGAGAAATCAATCATACCAACAATATATGATGGTAAATTGTTGTTGTATTTGTATTTCATCTATTTTAACTATAAGTAATTTTTAAATTTTGTTATGTTTATATCATTGAATTCATATAATGTTTGGTGAAGTTTTTTTTTAAATTATTTAAACTATTAGTATTTATTTTTCATAATTAATCATTCAGCACATTACCAAACAGTTATATTAATCTGTGCTTAATATACAAATGAGGGCTAAAATACTCATTTATGACATTCAGACCGTTTATTCAACACAACAAACAAACAACAAGGTATCTAAATCTATGCATACAGATTTATCCATACAGGACTTAATGGAAAACCAACCAAACAGTCCCTTAGTTAATTAGCTTCTCACTCTCTAAATTAATCTTGTAACAATATCAACCATGTTTCTATCTAAGTTTTCTCTTAATATTGCTACGTACCTTCTACGAATGCAAATCGATTTGTTAAAGAGGTTCAATCAATAAAGCATCACTGTAGAATATAAACATAATATATTTGTTTTTTAGTTTACCTATCTATTGTTGACTTTTAAATATTTTCTATTAAATTGTAATATATCTTGTCATATTGAAAATTCAAACAAAGACTTTTCAAGATTGAAAATGGTGTTTAGAGAGTTCCTCATCATCTTCTTGTTGTGCTAACGAGAACTCGTCCAAGTTTGAAAATGGTGTTTAGAGAGTTCCTCATCATCTTCATTGTTGTCGCCACCGCCACCACATCCCAAGAACCATATCAATCCTTGAGACTGTATTCTATGGCTATCGAATTTGGATCGCACAGATGTTTGCCTTTTTCTCAAATCCCTTATATGCATTTCCTTAGGGAACCTACTTGATCCAAATCCAAAAACGAACAAGTACCATCTTGATTTTGTCTTTGAAACCAGTATTGAGACCTTCCTCATTATCTTGGTCCTATGACGGTTGCAACGACTTTGTTGTTTCTTGCTTTGAAGAATTTGGATGTTTGGGGAAGAAACGTGAATGGCTTTCCCACAAAATACAATAGGATTCGATGAATCATGACAAGGGATCATCATCTCACTCGAAAACTCAAAATCTTGTTCATAATCATCGCTCATGCTTTGATCCTCTATCTGATACTCGACAGTCTGATCACAATACATGGGAATATCAGAAAGAGAAAGAGTGTCTTCATCTTTTTCATCATCCGAGTACTGTATTGTATAAGGGTCGGGTTTTTCCATCAACGGGAATGTCGATAATATATTTTGTGTATGAAATAAGAAAAGGCTATAGATATATAGTGTATATATAGTTCATGAGTTATTATGTCAACGGCAGGTTAGTAAATTTAGAAGAGTGCTTCCAATGTGACAAGTGGCAAAAATGGGTGCAATTTGGTGGGGGTATATATGCTTTGATACATAATATCTTTAGAGAGAAAAATTGTTTAAATATTAAAAAAAATCATTCTTTATATTAAACCGAAATATAAATAATAGTTAATTTATTGAGTCGGTATTCTATCACATATCACATATAAATAATAAATAAATGAATTTATCGAATTACTTATTTGTTGACAGGATAGATATTAATTAAAATATATGTTATCAGTTGAACCAATATATGTTAATAAACTTTATAGTGTATTACTAAATAAAAATAATTTTACTGACGAAAAAATTCGTTGATAATTTGCTAGAAAAAGCCATCACCGGTGGATCTCATCGTCGAAGACAGTGTGGCTGGTGATTGAGATCACCGCTAGATTTTCAATCACCGACGGAAAAATCTGTCAGTGATATGATGTCAATTCAACGGTGATCCGTCATGAATTTATTGGTAATTACCAACGAAAAAATTGTCGATAAAGCCTAGTTCATTTGTTTTGTAAAATTGTAATATCAATTTGTCTACATGCATATTGATCTTTTATAACACTTCACAATTATAAGACATTTGAATACGCTTTTATAAATAAGAATCAAAATTATTACATCATTTGAGTATTTGGTAAAAAAGTAAAAAAATATTTGAAAATTGATAACATATAGGTAAATTTTCTTTTTATTTTTACGAATATTGATGAAAATAAATGTGTAAATTTATTTAAATAGATATACAAATAGATTCTTCTCAACACTACCTTGGGATTAAATATACCAAATATTTTAATTTGATTTGACTTTTTTTTAGTACATATGGATTTAAACTTACTTAAACACATAAAATATTATAGAGTATTTAATTTCAAATAGTTTATTTTACAAATATTTTTTTTATATAATCCGGACATTTGTTTAGGTATTCGAATGAAAATATAAAAAAAATTATTGCTGTATATTGTCGGCTTCTAGAATCACCGGATATGAGAAGAATAAAATGACGTTACACAGTGACATAAGCTATCGTGTTTGGCCCTCCCGACGAGATATGACTGAGTATTGCCGGAGGGTCGGGTCTTAAGATCATTTCCCGGAGTTATTTAAAATGAAGAAAATTGAGAAAATTGAAATTTTGAGTTAATATTTTGTCCCATGAGCTTTTAAAAACTATTTTTGAAATGGAGAAAGTAGGAGAGAGTAGAGTTTTTTCTCTAAATATGGAGATCACCCAAAAAATGATTATCAAGTGTGAGTACTAATAGGAAAATTTAAAAGAAAATATTTATAGGGTGTTTGGGATTGTTTATTTGAAACAACTTTTCTACAAAAGTTTCTATCAACTTATTATAAGTTGGAATGTTTTAACTTCTTGAAAAACTCTTTATTACCGATTTGACACCAGTATAAGCCGTTTATCCAAACACTCCAAAGTATTTTTTACAGCAGTCACATCGAAATAAGTCAATAAGTTGTTTTTTATAAGCAATCCCAAACACCTCCTTAGAGAGAGACGTAGTATTTTAATAAATAAATGAAATAATTTAATTTTATAATCAATATTGGATTCTCCAAAATGAGAAATCTCTTGAAGATTAATGTGATATTTTTTGGAGATTTTGCATGCTTGGTATTGACTTAAAGGACTTAATAGCTTATACGGCTTATTTGCTAAGCTATGTAGAAGTATTTGGTTGTGGCTTATTTGATAATAACAATGTCTATTCGCTCAGTTTTTGGAACCTTCTTGCCCACATTCAGGCTTCGGCCATGAAAAAGACTCTCCTACCCCCTTCTTTTAAATATATGTCGCTTCCTTTCTCTCTCAAAAAGACAACCCACCATCATGATATGCTTCATCGATGTATTGACCAACACCTTCCTCTACTCTGCTTCATCGATTCCATCGACTGACGCCCTACTCATCGATTTCTCATCAATTTCCCCTATGGTTTTGTTCTTAAGTTAGATGATTTTTTGAACATAGTATATTGATGTTGATTGATGCTAGGTTTGAGGTCAAGTTCTTGGAGTTTGATTTGGTAGAACTTTTAGGGTTTATGGGGCTTGATTTATGCTAATTTAGGGTTCTTGAAGCTTGCTTTATGCTTCGTTTACTTTGATGCTTGACTTCTAATAATTTAGGGTTTATGGGGCTAGATTTGAGGCCACCTTCTTGGAGTTTGACAGGCAACAACACCTCTTTCATTTGTTTCATCTTCTGGTCATTCCCTAATTTGGTCATTTGAGGTTTGGTTGGGTGTTATCTTTCTTCAATATTGTCTTTTGGTTAATTTGTTTTGGTTTTCTTACCTTTGCAATGGTGTTGGGAGACCAACATACCAAGTATAAAAAGAAGGGTAAAACGGTATTTTTTTCATTCAGATAATTTATTAAGCACACCAAACGAACAACAACTTTATTTAATCTATACAGTCAACTTTGTCTACATAGCCAACTTTATCCATACATGACTTAATGGAAAACAAACCAAACAGCCCCTTAAGCTGAGAAACGTAAGAAGGGATCTCCACTTTTGGATGCACATTAGAATGAGATGCACCGCGATGCACATGATTAATCCACGTATCAAACGTAATTCATGGGTGAGTTTGAGATTGAAGGTGGATTCAGATCCATTCTTACGTTTCACAGTCTAACTTTCTTTCTCACATGATCCTATGCCTTCATAAATATAGATGATTTTATATAATATAAAAAATTGTTAAATTTCGGTGGTTTTTTTAATTTGTACAAACTTAAATTTTATAGTTTCAAGTGTTTTTTAATAGGAAATACGTTGTTTTAATTCTTATTTTAGATAACATATATATTTTTATAATTTAAATTTTATTACTTAAGCTTGGTAATCTCAAACGTTTAAATACGTGGAGATGTAAAACAAGCTCGAATTCTATGTTTTACACTTTATATTTGTTGTAATGGAATGGAAATGGAGCAAATGTGAGTATTCTACAATGAAAAGATGGTATACATGAGTTTTTGATTGAATAGAAGTAGGGTTTTTTTTTACCATTCATTTACACAAATAAAGGTCACCATGTTAGGGTTTATTTTGTTAAGAAATATTTTTTTGAAGCAATTTTATTTATAAAAAAAAAAATCAAGCCATTGTTCTCATAATATCCAAAGTTGTATGTGTAGCATTTGGTCATTTGTCATGTTAGCATAGTAACACGTTAATCATCAAACATGTTGTTAAATTCTTAAATGTTATATATAGCCACATCTTAGGTATTAAAATTAAGGTTTTAAATGTCTGATATCCAAAATAAAAATCAAAATTAAATACACATTTTCATGAAAAAATATATAATTATTACTGTGTTTTTATATGTTCTTAAAAGAGATATAGTTGAAAAAACAAATCGAATACTTATAACCTCCAAATAATCATATAAAGTAATATTATTTTAATCAAATTAACTAATTAAGTAACATAAATTATTAGTTTAGAACAAAAGCACAAGAAAGATAACAATTAGCTAGGTTAAAATTTCAACAACAATTATTTATTTTTTGAAAACTATTATTATAGTTGTTATCGTTGCTAGTCAAACAACTAATAATCATTTTTATTATAGTTATTATAGTTTGCTCCAACTAATAATCATTTTTATTATATTTAATTAAATTAAATTTTATATATCTCATCGGTATATTATTTTAAATGTACGTCTAATTAATATAATATTACAGTTTCATGGAACAAAGATCAAAATAGGTGTTATCAAACATGAAAATTTCTATATTGGTTTTGTAACTTTAGTATTTTCACATAATTTATCGATTATATTATATTATAATTTATTAGTTATATTATCTATACTAAGATTACATATTTGAATGGTCATATTAAAAACGTTAAAAATCCCTACCCATTCAATGCAATTTAAAAAATCTTAATCCGATGATTTTTTTAAGCATAATCCAACTCAATCCATTTTGCAATTAACATCATTTGATAATTAAAATCTCAACTCATATGAAATTCATCGATAATGACCGTATTTAACCTATTGCTTCAAGACTGCATTTATATTTATCTACATCTTGACTATCTAATAATGAAAGGCCTTACCCTATATCACAACTTTAATAGTTGTAAACTGGGAATAATCAAACAAATTGCAAAGGCGTATAACGTATAAGTCTATAAGAGGGACGTGACATTAAGTTCATCTATTTAGGTTGGGTTCAAAATCAAATAATTCTAGTGTAATTTCGACCCAATAACTATAAATACGATAGAGTTCGTCGAGATGGTAGGATTTTTTACCCCTACTTTATTATAAAGCATTTTGGATAGTATCTTTACTTTATTATAAAGCATTTGGGTAGTATCTTAAAAACCAATACTTATGAATCAAATATCCTAAGTAATACACATTTTAAAACGGGATGTATCTTAATAGTGTATGAGTACATATCTTAAAGGTTGGATAAACATTTTAATTTTTATATACTAGAAGGGTACTCCGAGATCCATTTTAATTTCAATGTTTAATTTTATTTGTTATCTTTATCAATGTTATAATACGACTTTATTAGTTTTGAAAAAAGAGATTTTATTTTTTGTATACTTTCTTCAATTCAGTTTTTTAATTATAATCTAGATTTATAATGAAATAATATATTTTGGTTTAATAATATAATCTTTTTTATAAATATAATAATTAAGTATTTTGTTATAGTTGAATAATTATCCTAATTATATGTTAGATTTTTTATATTTAAAATTAGATGTTTATCTGTATAGTTAGTTGTATAGTTAGTTACACGAATTCAAACGTGAAGTTTTAATTTGTACCAATGTATTTATAACTTGTATTTTTTAATTTAATTAATTATAATTTAATCAATTGTACTTATTGGCTATTGCATAATAATATGTTTTTAAAAGTTTTTGTCAAATACTTTATAGTATATATATATATATATATAATTGAAATGTATTTTCTATATAATAATTAAACGAATTACATAAGAAATGAGATTTTTTTTTAAAAATTTAATACTCATATTGATATTTTCTTCTCGGTTTTTTACCGTATTTTAAAACAAATGACTTTTACGCATAAAAATTACTTACGAAAATTTCTGTGGATAATTATCGACGGATCACCCAGAAAATACCAATAGTTTTGTAAAACCTGATATTTTTCGAGAAAATATCAACAAATTACCCAGAGAATCCATGGGTAATATGAACCTAATTGAATTATCCACCAATTTTTGTTACGGTTTTGTGAAGAATCACCATTCAGTGAGAAATTTTGCAAGAAAAAGTCCATAAGTAAAAGTCTTTCGTTTAGTAGTGTATGTATTTATCAATAAGTATAATCTATACTATATTATAAATTTAACATTTTGTCTCATCTTGATAACAATCTTTTAAACATACGGTAGTAATGATTAATATATCTATCTTAAAATTTAATGTTATATCTAATTATTTTACATCTGTGGAAGTTTTTAAAATTTGTTTAAACTTTCATCATCTAAACTAATAATCATAAACACATTTTGGTACAAGATAATAATATGCATCATTGTCCTTTATCCAAAAAAAAAAAACTTCAAAACTAAAACTAAAATAAATTATATATTTATTTGTAAATATAAAACATATATTAATGATTATGTCTGGATTAAATCATTTTCCACATGTTTTTGAAATTCTACATTTATCATCTAAATTATTAATTAATTAATTAATTAATTTACCAAACATAACCTTAAATACATGTAATTTGACAACTAAATCTATCAGTATAATATTTTGATTAATCAGTTATATATATGCGTACATTCAGTTAAAAAAAGACTTGTTCTATTATCTTATAAGTTTGTTATAATTCAAATATATTAATTTTGTTGAGATATCATTAATTTAACAAATTAACCAATATTCTCTCCAATTTTAGTTGCTAATATATCTCCTTGCCAACCACACAAAAGACGTAGTCACGTGCGTCTCAAACTCATGCACCAATATTTGTGTTCATCCCAAATCATTTTCACATATTTACAATTTTTTCCCTTTACTATTATAAAATTTATCAAAATAGACCCTTTTAAGTTTTTAAAGGTATATTTGGTCCTCTTCAATTAACTAACAGTCTCATATATAGTATAGCTACTTATTATTATTAGTGTTATATACGTCTTTCGAGCATAGTCTTTAATTGATTAAGATATGGGGGCCAATTTCACATTCGTACTTATAAACCATAGTTGTGCTGATATTATTATGTATCTGTATAAACGTTTATTTCAGTATTTTCATATAATAATACATTGAACCATAAAAACAAATGACTAAGTTGTATTTTTTTTATCGAAACACAAAACGAGAATTAATTGAGAAAAAAAATGTTCAAGCCATTTTGAACAAATTTTAATAATGTGAAGAAAGTTAACTTGGATGAGCACAAGTGTTGCAATTAAAAAGTGTTCAAATTGAAAGTAATTATACTAAAGGGGTTTAAGTTCATCAAACCTAATAGTTTAGGGGGGAAATGTAATTTTTATAAAAGAAATATTGACATGGGCAACTCTTTCGTCTCCATATAAACTCGTCCATCTCCATATAAACTTTCACTCTCTCTTACTCTTTGTTATCGATTGCTCTCTCTTTCCCTCTGAAATTAGGGTTTTCATTCATTCATTTCAACAAAGGTTAATCACTTTCTCTCTTCGATGTAGTAATTAGAGTGTGGTTTTTAATTCTTGCATTGTAAATATGCGTCATGTGTTTTTAATCAGATCATTTCATAGAGTTCTGATTATCAGATCAGTTTTTTATGGATCGTGTTTCATTTCTTCGATCTGAATTCCGTTTTGATTTGTTAAATAAATTTGAATGTTGTGTTTGATCGGTTATGATCTTCATCCGATCTTCGTTTTTTTTAATTTGTGTGAGTTTATGATGATTCTATCAAAATGCTTCGCTTACGAGTGCTGTGATCTTGTTTTATGTTCGCGAGCAAATTCCTTTTTTAGTATTTGAATTTTAGATGTGATCTAGATGCTAGTTATGGTAAATTTAGAGTTTTGGTTGTTTTAAATTAATTAATGCTGTTCCTCTGGTGATTTTGGTATAATTGATTTCATGGATCAATCAGCTCTAATGAGTGTTGATCAATCATGATCAGTTAAAATTAGAGTAAACCAGTAAGATAGCTTGTATAAGAATTACATTTTCTTAATTAATGTCTGTTTTCAAAATAATTGAAAAGTTTTTGGCTGAAATTTTCCCCAAATTGGATCATCTAAGGTCAATTAATCAGACGCAATCTGTCTGAATGATCGTCTGATTCCACCTAGTGCTTAATCTACCTTATGGTTCTTTTGGGTCCATGAACTGTTCCATTCAATTACTCTCTGTTATTCATTTCATTTTCTCACATTTTATAACTAAGAATAATACAAGAAGAAAATGTTATTTTCCTTTAATAATAATTATACTTTTTTGAACTCCATGAATGCAGTTTTAAGAATTTATCATGGGGAAAGAGAAGACTCACGTCAACATTGTGGTCATTGGTCATGTTGACTCTGGAAAGTCAACCACCACAGGGCATCTGATATACAAGCTTGGAGGTATTGATAAGCGTGTGATTGAGAAATTTGAAAAAGAAGCTGCTGAGATGAACAAGCGTTCCTTTAAGTACGCATGGGTACTCGATAAACTCAAGGCCGAGCGTGAACGTGGTATCACCATTGACATTGCTCTGTGGAAGTTCGAGACCACAAAGTATTACTGCACTGTTATAGACGCTCCTGGCCATCGCGATTTCATCAAGAACATGATTACTGGAACTTCACAGGCCGATTGCGCTGTTCTTATCATCGATTCCACCACTGGAGGGTTTGAAGCTGGTATCTCTAAAGATGGTCAGACTCGTGAACATGCTCTGCTTGCTTTCACTCTTGGGGTCAAACAGATGATTTGTTGCTGTAACAAAGTGAGTTTAATTAGTTAACTATATATATATATATATGTGTGTGTGTGTGTCTATATATATATACTTTTAATTATTCAATCTAGCATTATGTTTTAATTGCGATTTATGTTCTTGTTTTCAGATGGATTCCACAACCCCAAAGTACTCAAAGGCAAGATACGATGAAATCGTGAAGGAAGTCTCATCTTATCTGAAGAAAGTTGGATACAATCCAGACAAGATCCCATTCGTTCCAATATCTGGTTTCGAAGGTGACAATATGATCGAAAGATCCACCAACTTAGATTGGTACAAAGGTCCAACCCTTCTCGACGCTCTAGATGCAATCAACGAACCCAAACGACCTTCCGACAAGCCCCTACGTCTTCCCCTTCAAGACGTCTACAAGATCGGCGGCATAGGAACCGTCCCAGTGGGTCGGGTCGAAACCGGCGTCATCAAACCCGGTATGGTCGTCACCTTCGGTCCAACCGGTCTAACCACTGAAGTTAAGTCAGTTGAAATGCACCATGAAGCTCTTCTAGAAGCACTTCCAGGTGATAACGTTGGATTCAACGTGAAAAACGTATCTGTGAAAGATCTGAAACGTGGGTATGTTGCATCTAACTCGAAAGATGATCCGGCTAAAGGTGCAGCCAACTTTACGTCACAGGTTATCATCATGAACCACCCTGGTCAAATCGGAAATGGTTATGCGCCTGTTCTTGACTGCCATACTTCACATATTGCGGTTAAGTTTGCTGAACTTTTGACCAAGATTGATCGGAGGTCAGGTAAAGAGCTGGAGAAAGAACCAAAGTTTTTGAAGAATGGTGATGCTGGGATGATAAAGATGATTCCGACGAAACCGATGGTGGTGGAGACGTTCTCGGAGTATCCACCGTTAGGGCGGTTTGCGGTGAGGGATATGCGGCAGACGGTGGCGGTGGGTGTGATTAAGAGTGTAGAGAAGAAGGAACCAACTGGAGCTAAGGTGACGAAAGCGGCGGTGAAGAAAGGTGGGAAATGAATGGTGGTTTGTTTTTGTTTGGAAGTGGCGGAGAGACGGTGGTCGGAAAATTGGGTGTTGGATCGGCGGTGGCGAGTTTAAAAATGTGCTGCATTTTAGTAGTTTGGTTTTGAAATAAGCAGCTTAATTAAGTAGATGATATTTAATTATTTATTTATGTTAGGGTTAGGTTTGGTTTGTTTGTTTTTTATTTATATGGATATTGATTAGGGTTTTGATTTTTTTGCTATTTTTTTATGTTGGTTTGAGTTAAATTTGCAATGGGAATTGATTAGAGTTTAAGTAGATTCTGGTATTTAATTAATTAACCGTATGCATGAATTTAAATTTTGAGTTTAATTTATTGTTTATTAAAATAAATTAAAAAACATCTTAGTAATGTATTTAAAGTGTATCGATCTTCCTTGTAAAAACCATGTTTTCTTATGTTACCGTTACAAATGATTGAGCTATAACAAGCATTTGAACATTAATTAATTAAGCAATCATAAATTGTTATTTTATTGGTTTCTAAATAGAATTTTTAAAACTAAAACATATATTTAAGTGTTTTTAATCAAATATACACATTGCATTCAACATTAATTATGCAAAAGATAAAATAGTAATCTATTAGGTCATATATTTTATATACAATTTTTATGTATAAGCTTGATACAAAATATTTAAAATTGAAGATTACAACTTATATAACGTTTCTAATTAAATATCTCATATAAACGGTAAACGAACTCCAAAACCTAGTATAGTGATTCCCTCTTCTCTTCTCCTTACTCATCACATGAATGTATTATATTTTATATTTACAATCACATCTTCTTGCTTCTATTTCTCTCCATCTCTTAAGGGGTTGTTTACCAAATTTTCTATTAAGTTCTGTACGGATAAATTTGTCTGTTTGGATAAACGTGTCTGTCCTCATAAAAATATAATGTTGTTTCTTTTTTCTTCTGAATCAACTATCTGAATGGAAAAATTGACCTTTTTACCCCTCAATAAACTGAACATTGTTCAACAAATATCACAGTATAGACAAATCAATTAACATCAAGATAAGCTCATCAAATATCACATTACCAACAAATAAATTTTGTCTTTGAGATTAGATTGAACTGATTAATATCAACAGCACCATAAACACCTTGAGTCATAAGTAAACAGCCCCTTACACTCTCATACTATGGAGGATCTATGGCGGGAGTGTTGGTTTAATGGGTACGATATCTTGAAGAATTTTAATGTCCTTTATTGATGCTGTAAAAAAACCTAACCTTTGAAAAAATCTTCGTAACCTTTAATCTCATCAAACCAGGTAAATGCATTACCTTTTGGGGTGTTTTCCCCCTTAAAATACGTTTTTTAACGGCAAAAAAGAATGTGAAGGGGCATTCCGAGAATTGAACTCGGGACCTCTCGCACCCTAAGCGAGAATCATACCACTAGACCAAATGCCCGATTTGATTTTCATAAGTAATTAAAAAGAATATTATTCATAACAAAAATGAAACCATTAGGACACATTCCAAAATTTTCTATAACCACATTGACGAAATTTGTAATTTACTCTTGATAATGTTTGATTTTCACTCATTTTGCCCATAAAAAAACTATAATATTTTTTTGAATGAAATTCCGGTCAAAGTATCGGTTATTTTAGAGAAATTGACTCAAATGACCAAAATAAACTTTATCCTCCTAATCATTTTCTCCCATTTTTACCCATATATCACCGAGTCCATAATCCAGGTCCATAAATATTACGGACCCTCCAAAACAACGTCATCATAAGCTAGATCCGTAATAGTTACTGACCCGACCCAAAACCCGGTTTCACGTCGTTTTTAGACTTGGCGTTACATGACGGGTGTGGGTGGAACCGAATTTTAGGTCAGGTCAGTAATAGTTACGGACCTGACTTACAGAACTGACCAAAACAACATCATTTTAGGGAGGGCCCGATACTTATGGACCTTGGTTATAAACCCAATGACATTGATGTAAAATTAAAAAAGAAATAGTTAAAAGAATAGATCAAAAATATAATTTGATAATTTGAGTCAATTTCCTATTTATTTATCATGTATACGAGTACACATCTTGAAATGAAAATTATACTTTGATTTTCATTAACATAAAATATTAATTATTTCTTACTTTCCACTAATAATGGTAAATTTAAAAAATATATTATAAAATTTTGAGTAAACTCTAATTTTAGTCCCCGTGGTTTATTAAAATCTTTGAAAGTGAGACCTAAACTTTGATATCTCTAGAAATCGTTCCCGTGGTTCTCATTTTGCTCTTAAAGTGATCCTTCGTCACTAACTCTGTTAATTTTTTCAGTTAGTGACAGGGACATTTTTGTCCATTTGGATTTCCCCTTCATTTTTAACGGGCCAATCCCATGTAAACAATTGGAAAACCCAATTCTCCCACGTTTGCATCAAGATAAAAAATGCTTAGGACCGGCCGCCATCATCGTTCGGTTCATTTCCGGCGACCGTCGTCACCGTTCGGTTCATTTCCGGCGACCGCCGTCACCGTTCGGTTCATTTCTTATATAGAGCTTACAAACAAACAAAAGGAAGACTAATTCAAAGCAAATCAATACTAACAGAAACCTACGTGACTCCTTTATTTCAGGAGTGTTTATTGAAAAAGACCCTAACAAAAAGTTTTTATTTTGACTTGTTCTCAACAAACCCTTCCCCAAACTGAGAGTGCTGAAAGGAACTCAGTTTGCATCTTCACAATGTCGGATGCCAAGCATGCTACGCAACTTCAAAAAAGCATCGAGCTTTAGTGGCTTTGTCATGATATCAACTATCTGCTCTTGAGTTCCACAGAAGACCAGCTCAATCTCCCCATCTTTAACCAAATCTCTTATAAAGTGAAATCTCACCTTAATGTGTTTTGTTCTACCATGAAAGACAGGATTCTTCGAGAATTTGATTGAAGAACTATTATCACAGTAGATGGAAACTACTTTGTTCTGAGCTTCATGGAAATTGCTTAGTACTTCCTTCATCCAAACACTTTGACACGCACATGCTGAGGCAGCAACGTACTCTGCTTCGGTAGTCGATAACGTCACAATCGGCTGCTTCCTCGAACTCCAAGCAACTGCTGCCCCGCTTAGTAAAAATGCATAACCAGACGTGCTCTTGCTACCATCCATATCTCCTGCAAAGTCGCTATCCGTGTAACCTTTTAAGTTGTCGATTTCATTTCTCTTGTAGAATAGCCCCAACTTCAACGATCCTTTGACATACCGTAAAACTCTTTTGGCAGCCATAAGATGAGCTTCTCTGGGACATGACATGAACCTACTGAGAAAGCAGACTGAAAACATTATGTCAGGTGTGGAAGCAGTCAGGTACATCAAACAACCTATTAGTTGTTTGTACAACGAAGAGTCGACTATTTCTCCTCCTTCCTCCTTTGCGAGCTTGGTACCAGGCACTATTGGATTATTCACGGGGTTACAATCTTCCATACCAAATCTTGCAACTATTTCCATGGCGTACTTCTTCTGGCACAAAAATATTCCTTCTACCTCTACACCCAAGAAATAACTCATCTTGCCTAGATCTGTCATGTCAAAATTTTGCTTCATGGATGATTTAAAATTTTCACACAAACCTGGATCATTCCCGGTAAAGATCAAATCATCCACGTATAAGCTTACAACGAGAAGTTTTCCTTCAACTTCTTGGTGAACAGTGTATGCTCGTGACTGCACTTGTTGAATCCTTCTTTTGCAAAGTAATCTTCGATCTTGCTGTACCAGGCTCTGGGTGCCTGCTTCAGCCCGTACAACACCTTTTGGAGCTTATAAGCTTTGTGCACCTCTCCTTCTCGAATGTAGCCTTCGGGCTGCTCAACACACACCGTCTCCTTCAAGACGCCATGGAGAAAAGCGCTCTTGATGTCTAATTGAAAAACACACCAACCTTTCTGAGCGGCCACAGCTAGAAGCATTCTGATAGTGTCCCACCTAGCCACGGAAGCAAAGACCTCTTCGTAGTCCACTCCTTATTGTTGTGCGTAACCCTTAGCGACCAACCTTGCCTTATACTTATCAACTTCTCCTTTTTCGTTCAACTTCGTCTTCTACACCCATTTCACTCCAATCTTCTTTACTCCGGTTGGTAAGTCTACAAGCTCCCAAGTCCTGTTTCTTTCGATTGACTCAATCTCTACGTCCATTGCTTCTCTCCACTTT
The DNA here is from genome assembly GCA_036898165.1 of Silybum marianum. NCBI lineage: Eukaryota > Viridiplantae > Streptophyta > Magnoliopsida > Asterales > Asteraceae > Silybum > Silybum marianum. The sequence continues at coordinate 44,996,619 of CM072529.1, read as the reverse complement.
TTTTCTTTCATCGCCTCAGCGTAGCTTGTTGGGTCTGTGCTGCAAGTGAACATTGCAAAATGTTGAGCATCATCTTCTTCCTCAGATAATCCTTCCCCACTAGTATAATCACGTAAGTATGTAGAAGGAAATCTGTTTCTTCTTTCTCGAGCCGGCTGATTTTGAGTCTCGTCATTTTCTTCGGGTGAGTCTTCAGATGATGGAGATGATGGAGATGGTGAACTTGAATTGCCTTCACCGGAATCGGGATATTGAGTAATCGTATCATATTCATGGGTTTCTTCAACCCCATCTTCATCAATTATGAGAGTGTCACTTTTTGCTTCACTACTCCTTCCCCAATTCCAAAATTGTTGCTCATCAAAGTCAATGTCTCTGCTGATAATACACTTCTGAGCTATTGGATCATACATTTTGTAAGCTTTTGACTCCTCGCTCACACCCAAAAATATGCATTTTTGACTCTTATCATCCAGCTTCATCCTTTTCTGACTTGGAATGAGCACATGCCCGATACACCCGAAGATTTTGAAATACTTCACACTAGGCTTGACTCTGCTCCAGCATTCTTGAGGTGTTATTTCCTTTACTGCAGATGTAGTGCATCTATTAAGAATATGCCCAGTCCACTTTGCAGCTTCTCCCCAGAACTTCTTTGGCATGTTTCGTTCCTTTAACAAGCATCGAACCATATTCATGATGGTTCTATTCTTCCTTTCCGCCACCCCGTTTTGCTGAGGTGTAAAGGCAGCCGTAAGTTGTCTTTTAATGCCAGATGTAGTGCAAAAACTATTGAATTCCCTGGAGTTAAACTCTCCTCCTCGATCACTTCTCAAACAACGTATCTTTAATTGACCTTCATTTTCAACCATCACTTTGAAACTTTTGAAGAATGTTAGCACTTCACTTTTATCAGATAGAAAATACAGCCATGTCTTCCTACTGTAATCATCAATGAGACTTAACACATACCTCTTATCACTCACGGTGCTTGGTGTGATTGTTCCACACAGGTCTGTGTGCACCAATTGTAACGGCTCGGATGCTCTCCATCTTGTTGCTTTTGGAATTGGCGCCCGTTGTTGCTTCCCTTTTGCACATACTTCACATACGTTGTTCAATTTCTGAATTGAGGGAAGACCTTGTACCATCTGTTTCTTCGCCAAACATTGCAAACTTTCCATGTTTAGGTGACCAAATATTTGATGCAGAGTCGTGAAGTGTCTTCAGTAGTAGTTTGCAAACACGAAGATGGTGGTACTTCAGCCGCCACTGCAAACATCCTATTGGATGTCATGAATGTGTTTATGATCAGCCCCCATTCTGGATGAAACACCTTGCACATGTTGTCTTTGATGAGTATTGCTAGCTTCTTCTCCTGGAGCTATCCAAGACTTAACAGATTTGTTGTTAATTCTGGCACATAATATACATCACTTACAACATGTGTTCTTCCTTCTACGGACAACCTAGCGTTCCCTTTTCCTCATACTTGCAATCATAAGCTGTTCCCCAACTTGACAGAATGTTCGGATTCCTCATCCAAGTTTGTAAACCACTTCTTATTTCCGGTCATATGGTTTGAACATCCCGAGTCCATAAACCAAACATCCCTCTTTGCGTTTCTTCCTTTTCAACGAACGTCATTAATAGCAAATCTTCACTTTCATCAAATTCTGCATAATGAGCACTTTTGTCCCAACATTTGGATGTGAAGTGCCCTAATTTGTGACATCTGTAGCATTCAACAGTGGATCTCCCATAACTTCGTCCACGACCACGACCGCCTCTGAATCCTCCTCTTGGATAACCTCGACCCCTTCCTCCAATTCCCTTGTCATCACTTGATACTTTTAGTACTTGCTCCTCTTCAATATTGCATTTCATGCGTTGTTCTTGCACCAATAAACTACTCTGCAGCTCGTCAAGTGTGAGATTATCCAGATTGTTAGACTCTTCAATGGAACAAACCACGTAATTGAACTTTACTGTCATAGACCTCAGTATTTTCTCGGTGATCGTATTTTCTTGAATTGCTTCTCCACATGCCTTCATCTTCTTAGCAATTGTAAGGGTTCTTGAGAAGTAACTGTTAACCGATTCTCCTTCCTTCATATTGAGTACCTCGAATTCTTTATGTAAGGTTTGAAGTAGGGCCCTCTTCACCTTCGTTGAGCCTTGAAATTTCTGCCGCATGCTGTCCCAAATCTGCTTGCTTGTGTCGGTGTTGAGGATCGTTTCAAGAATATCTCTATCAATGGATTGATACAGATAATTCTTGAGTTTTAAATCCCTCAACGCCTGGTCGTCGATCACTTTCTGCTCTGCGTCCGTAGGTACTGCTCCTACCGGTTTACTGACCCCATTCTCTATGAGATCCCAATGTTCCTTTGAGCGAATGAAGTTTTCCATCAATCGAGCCCAATGATCATAATGACCATCGAACTTAGGAATTGATGAAACAACAAATCCCTTTGCACTGCTGCTATCTCCCATCGGAGTTTCTTACTCTTAATGTTTTTCGCTCGAAATCAGATCCCTTGTGAGAAGGCTCTGATACCAATTGTTGAAATTGGCTCTCAAACTCTCAGCTCACTGTATACCAATTGTTGAAATTGGCTTTGAGAACTCTTTCTGTCGATCACAACTGATTCAATTTTTATTGAGGAAACATAAAGGCTCTTATATAGAGCTTACAAACAAAAAAAAAGGAAGACTAATTCAAAGCAAATCAATACTAACATAAACCTATGTGACTCCTTTATTTCAGGAGTGTTTATTGAAAAAGACCCTAACAGAAAGTTTTTATTTTGACTTGTTCTCAACATGGGGGTCGCCGGAATCGAACCGGAGAGTGATGGGGGTCGCCGGAATTGAACGCGATGGTGGTCACCGGAAATGAACGGACGGTGATGATGGTTGCCGGAACTGAACATACTGGTGAGGGCGGTCGCCAGAATTGAACGCGACGGTGGTCACCGGAAATGAACGGACGGTGATGACGGTCGCCGGAACTGAACATACTGGTGAGGGCGGTTGCCGGAGATGAACCAGATGGTGATGGCGGTCGCCGGAACTGAACATAACGGTGAGGGCGGTCGACGGAAATGAACATGACGGTGATGGTGGTCACCGGACAATGATGGCGGCTAAGCATTTTCTATCGTCTTCTCTTAGCGATGGATTGCAGAGATGGGAAAATTGGTTTTTCAATTGCTTACTTGGGATTGGCCTATTAAAAGTTAAGGAGGAAATTCAAATGGACAAAAATGCCCTTATCACTAACTGAAAAAATTAACGGAGTTAGTGACGGGGGACCATTTTCAGAGCAAAATGAAAACCACGTGGACGATTTTTTAAGATATCAAAGTTTAAGTCCCACTTTTAAAGATTTCAATAAACCACTAGGAACAAAATTAGAGTTTACTCTAAAATTTTCTATGAAAAATGAAAGTTCTCATCATCCCATCTCTTTCTTTCATGTAACTTATTACTTATGATTTATAAAAAAACTGTTTCCCTATTATATTTAAACTTATAGTTTATAAGGTTGGATTTATGTGAAACAAACATGTTTTTGTGAGACTACATTTTTACATTTAAAACTTTAAAACAGAACATTTTGAAGGTAAAAAAAATCCGAACATTCACAATATTTTGCTGTGAAGTTTCAAGTATAAAAAGATAGTCTTACGAGTCTCAAGAAAATAAGTCGATCTCATTTGATTCAAAGTCATACTTTATAAGCTCCATATCATTTTATGGTTTCTAAAATAAAAAATTAGTATACATAATCGTAAACGAACTTGATTGAAAATTTTAACGATATAAAGTTAATTAGAAAAATAAAATCATCATATTTTAGAAAAAAAAAAGTGAAGGGGCATTCCGAGAATTGAACTCGGGACCTCTCGCACCCTAAGCGAGAATCATACCACTAGACCAAATGCCCAATTTTTTTAAAATACGTTTTTACTCATTATAATTGAACATATGATCATGTTTTTCCTAGCTTGCAAACATTTACAAGAAGAAAAAAAGGTGACATAAAAATTGATGTGCAAGAATTATGTTAATAAACGTAATATAACTTAGTAAAATCGTAGTATAATAATATAATCAAACATATTAAGAATCGTGAAATTTGACACAAAACAAGAAAATGTTTCCTATATATTTGTTTGTTGAAACTTTGGGAGTAATATTGTCAATTTAATACCAGAAAGAATGTATTTCTATAAAGTATTTTTTTTTTATATAATATTTATAAATAATAAATGCAACAAATAAACTTATATATACCTTTTTTATCTTTGATGAGGATTGAACCCCTGATTTTCTAGGAGGACAAGGGCTACGATACAAAGTATTGTTTGATGCAACATGATTTGTATTTTCTTGTACTACATACAAGATTTTAAATAGCATAAGGCGTGGAATAGTGACGAGATCAAACCTCAAGTCTTACGAGGTTTTAAATAACATATGTATAAATAGGTGACAAATTGTGTGAGAAGAAGGAGAGTTAGGTGAAAAACATAAGAATGATCTGAAAAACTTGATCACCTTTAATCTCAAACTCACTCAAGAATGTGTTTGATACTGAGATTGATCTGGTGCATCTCATCTCGATGCATCTCATTCTAATGTGCATCCAAGGTGGAGTTCCCTTCTTACGATTCTCATCTTAACTCTCTTTCTCACCGGAACTCAACCATGTATACATATATACATATGTAGAGGAAAGTTCAAATGTGAACTCAAATTTGGTTGTGAACGTGAAGATAAATGAGAGCGCGACACGTGTTTAAATGTAGATTATTCAGACTGAATAAAACTGAATATAATGTTTATTCACTCTAAATAATGTTTATCCAATCTCAATAAGCATTATTCAGACTGAATAACACTATATTCAGTTTTATTCGGTCTGAATATTTGTTTGATTATTCAGTCTGAATATGATACGTGTCGCGCTCTCATTTGTCCTCACGTTCACAACCAAATTTGAGTTCTCATTTGAACCCACCCCTACATATGTATGTATATATTATACAGTTATGTGCGTTAGTGTTTTGAATAATCTCGTAGAAATATTAAAATTTATATAAATTAATAAATTGAAAATAAAAGATAAAACCCATTAATATCAAATATATCGAATTTACAAGAAAATAATATCAAAAGTGCAAAATCGTAATTAAATCTTTTGAGTTTATATTGACTACTTTCTTCGATCTTTAAATAATTCTTCTACACGGGAATGAGAATAAAAATTTACCTATTTAAGGTTTTTAATTTTTATGTTCAATTTTAATGTTTATTTAAGTCTTAATTGTCGTACATAATAATCATTTACCCTCAAATTTTATGTTTAAAAAAAGTAACAAAAACATGTCTTACAAAATAATGTGCTGTAACGCACCGTAACACGTTACAACGGAAGTCAAGCCTTATAGTGGATCCATGTGGTTAATTGTGGCACTATTTGACTATCAGAAATAAATATAGTGATATTTTTCATAAAATCATCATTAGTCTGTTGGTTAGTTCATTGTTTTTCATACGTGATGTCTTGTATTCAAGTCTGTTATTGCAAGAAAAATCAGAAACATAATAAATCTGGAATTAAAAGCTAAAAACTAAGAAAATGACGTTAACAAAATTCAAGCTCTACATTGGGTTCGTCCCTGTGGCAAAACAAAGCCTCACCTTCATAACACACAATAACGAGGTGATAACAAGTTATTTAAAACCATGATTATATATACGGTTTCAAATCCCTATGCTTGTTGTAATATTCCATTGGTGTTGATGGCAATAAAATGTTACTATTAACGTAGGGTTGGATTGATGAAGAAAATGATGGTGGCAAAACTTGGCATAGAATGAGAATAATATTACATGGAAAGAAAAATTAGAAAACTATATATAACTATTTGGATAAAATAAACTATACATACCACTTTCACTTTTTTTTTTCTAAGTACAAATATTTATATACAGAAATGAACTCACACACCTTTTTCACATCCGGTGAGGTTTGAACTCCAGAATTTCTGGTATGGATGCCGTTAGGCCAAAACAAGTACCCTTTGTTTTTTTTTATCATGAAAAGTATAATCAACACCATTATTGGACTTATCAGGAACCTGCAAAGATCGCCAAAACACATTGATGTTTCTTGAAAAGACGGGTTTTAATTTGACATGGGTAGTTTAGTAATTTACCAATCTTGTCTCATCTTCTTGATTACTGTGCCACCTAAATGCATTTTTGTCCTACTTAGTCCCATTTGGTCCCAATATAATTTATATTGCACCAGAATTTGACATGGGTAATTTAGTAATATCCTGCTGTAGGGTTTTCATTACCGTTGGATCAAAATTCATGGTTTGTGGAAATTGATATCCCGTACTTTCAAGGTCAAGTTTTCTAACAACGATTGAATCTCTTGAACTTTAGGATGCAACCTTCCACCCGCTACAAATTCATGAACTTCCCCATTCACTTCAATTAAACTACATCCCGGATTCTTTTCTATCCCTTTTTCTTTCATCAACGTCCTTTCTTGTATCGCCATCTCAAAATCACCCTCACTTGCATAAACGTTCGATAAAAGCACATGCCCACAACTCTCATCCACACCCAAATCAAGCAGATTCTTTGAAGCCCATTTTCCCATTTTTATATCTCCATAGCTCCTACAAGATGATAAAAGAGATCCCCATATAACAACATCTGGTTTCATGGGCATACTCTTTATGACCATTTCTGCTTCTTTAAGTAACCCTGCTCTTCCTAACACATCTATCATGCAACCATAGTGCTTAATTGATGGTTTTATGTTGTATTTATTGGTCATTAAAGAGAAATAATATTCGGCTTTTTTGACCAATTTAGAGTGACTACATGCCATTAAAACACCGATAAAACTTATATGATTAGGGTTAAATTCGGATGATTCTAACCTGGAGAATAACTCGATTGCTTCATTCTCACGCCCGTGGATTGCAAGACCCATGATCATTGAGTTCCAACTCGATAATCCTTTTATAGGGGTTGATTCGAACACTTGCCATGCTCTTTCAATGCTTCCACATTTGCAATACATGTTGATAATTGCAGTAATCATAATCACATTTAACTCGATTTCGTTCTTTTTTATGTAATCGTGAATCCATTCCCCTTGATTCAATGCTGCTAATTGTGCAGAAGCGTTTAACAAGCTCACGAGTGTGAACTCGTCTGCCTTGATCTTTTCTGCTTGCATGATGCTAAAAAGACTCAAGGCCTCAACCCAATTCCCTGTTCTTACATACCCACTTATCATATTGTTCCAAGAAACGGAACTTCTTTGAGGCATTTCATCGAACAGGTACCGTGCATCTTCTACTTTCCCAAATTTAGCAAGACATAAGATCATTGAATTCCAACCAACAACATCCATATCTTCACCATCTCTAAACAGTTGAATCGCTTCATCAAAACACCCACAATTCGCATACATGTATACAATGCTATTACGTATATAAACATCAGATTGTAACCCTAGTTTCAGAATCCTACCATGAAGCTGAGCTCCATCTCGGACCAGACCAAGTTCAGCATAAGCCTTGAAAACCGAAGGGTAAGTGCGTCTTTCTGGCTCCACAGATGAATGAAACAACATATCAATAAACAAAGATACTGCCATTAGCGGGTTGGAGCTCCTGGAGAACCCTCTGATGATAGTATTCCAAGTAAAAAGATTAGGATTTTGAATTTGATCGAAGAGCATGAAAGCATAATTGATATCCGATGCAGGGGAGGTGGCTGCAAAGGCTAACAGGCGAGAGGCGGCAATGGTGTCTTTGATTAAGCCGGTCTTGATGATTTGGGCATGTATGATTTGAAGATCTTTAATGGTGGAGCATTTTGTTTCTATAATGGAAAGGCAAGGTTGATCTGATATGAACTTGGATATGGAGGTTGAAGGAGATGATGATAATGGAGTCAATGCGCAGAAGCAAGTCGCCATTTTCAGTTTTTTGTTTTTGTTCACTTTACTGCATTGTTTATATTTTCAATCGAGCATTACTTGCTTGTACAGTACAGTACAATTCTTTACTGCATAATCTACCAATTAACAAGAAAAAACATGTGTAAAATGATTGCCAAAAATTTGGATTCGAAGGTAACAATGCTTACCATAAAGAAAATTAATTGAGCTCGAATCCGATATAATTTTTTTTGTTTGAACCCAAATAACCTATCAAAAGACTTGACTCATTAGCACCTCAAAGGAGCTGTTTGTTTGCCTATTAAGAGTTCCATTTAGAGACAGTATATGAATCGTTAAAAAATAATCTTGTTTGGCAAAAAATTAAGGTTGTCCGTTAATGGTTCCAAAATCCTTTTAATCATTTTGTATCATGGAACTGTTTTAGAGCCTTGATCTCATTTTGAACAATTACCAAACAATCATATTTCATTTTGTACTTTATCATAAAAATCTCTTAATCATTCTGCACCAGACCATTCAGCAACTGTTAAACAGGTCCTAAACCTAAAAAGTATGCTTTTTAGATGAACCCAAATAACCTTATAAGATAAAGAAATTATTAGTTTTGCGGCAAAGTTGTTTCTATTAACCCATGAATTTTTTTGGTAATACATATAAAAGAACAACCTATTTGTCTTGAGGTTATAACATGATTACAGATGGTATACTTGTACAAACATGTGAGGATTCGAGTTTGACAGTTGCAATGTTAAAAGTGAATTTTTTCGGGGATCGGACTCCTTATAATCATGAGCTCTTATGCTACTAACCTAACGTGCTGATATATACCTGATTTACCTTTTACATGTCCGCTCGGGGTTATTAGTTATAATAAACCCTTTTTTGCAACAAAAAAAACTAATTTCCAAATATCAATTGTCCAATTGATGGTTCATATCAATATAACCAAGAACAAGTAGTAAATCAGCAAAATGGCAAAAATGCAAACAAGGTAAATACTTAGATTCAAATATAACTTGAAAAGGTAGTTAACAATATCCTGTAAAAAAGGAAACCAAACCCTGTTTCTAAAAGACAAATATCCAACACCATATGGTACCAATGTCTCCAAATTTATTTCTAAAGGCTCAATATTCGAAATGCCAAACAAACCAAACAAGTCCAGTATGTCCCACCTGAAGGTTGGATCTGGGGGTGGGATATACACAGACTTGACCTCTATCCCTAACAGTAAAACAGTTGTTTACATGAAAACCACCGGCTTCTGCAAAGTATGCGAAAAGAAAAGATAAAAGTTTGCTCCAAAAAGTTAATTGATTCCAAAATGATCCCAATTACGATATCTCGAACCAATTTAAAGGGGTGTACCATCCTGATCACAAGTTCTTGAGAGCGGAATCTTGGGTTGGTTTTGCCGTTGGTGTCAATCGTGCTAAAAGAGCCTTATTATGGCAATGATCAGCATCAACAAAGTAATAGTTCCCATTGGCCTTAAACGTCACATAAGGTCTATTAGTGTCCGCTACCTTAATATCAGAAAACTTAATTTTTTTAGGAACGAAACTCGCTAGCCATGTCATCATGTCCACCTCAAAGGTATCTGAACCAGGCCGCCATCTGAGCCGATGAATATAAGGGCTCACGAACCAATGAAGGGCTGCAGTCGTGGAGGCACTCAAGAATATAACAGAAGATGCGACTGCACCTTTTATTATCACGTTCATATCGGGTGAGGTCATGAAGGTTATAACGGGTCCTAAAGATACAGATAAGCAGCAAGTGGATAAAGAAAGAAGCTTAACTTTCTTAATGGTGTTTGAAATCGGCCCATAATAAACCACTCCTGAATCTTTATCATCTTTCCCTGAATCGACGCCTTTAGGAGGTCCAATGGTGATCTTGCCGTTATCTTCTGTGGCTGCTGATTGAGATGCCCATCTTTTTTGCACAACTGAAAGATGTTTTGTAGGGTTGAAGTTGGGTGTGACGGTTTGAGTCCTTTGAGCCTGCCATGTGCCGAATCTGTGGGGGTAGAAATCTGAACAAGTTGGAAAATGTGAGTGAAGATATAAACTTATGCATACCGATATATAAGTATATAACCAAAATAGGTGGAACAAAAATCAGGGAGATTGGACAAGATTGGTAATTACTAAACTACCCATAACAAATTAAACCCTTAAAACCTTCCATAATTCTTTAACTCGGCCTATCTCACTCTCTTGCCGTCATGTCCCATCTTGTATGCATACCAAATGCATCTTTGAAGTACATTCCTTTTTAGGATCTCCCATAAACTGCAGTATTTCCCTTTTCGGAAAGATTCTAAACTTCAAATTATGTACTTGCTTAATGCTTATTATCATCATCACACAAATTGATAAGATTACCAAAGGGCCATTGGCCTAGCGGTATGTGAGCCTCTGGTCTCCTAGGAGGTCGGGGGGTTCAAACTTCACCAAAGGTTTATTTGGGTCTAAAAGATTCTCCTATCTTGTCATTAATACGAGATATTTAAGGCATTTAGCTAATGGTAGTCAAACATTTATGCTAAAAAAATTTGTCTGATGAAACATAATTTTCATGGGATGGAGGGAGTACAATAAATGAGTACTCAAAACATAGTTGCTAAATTTTTGGCTAATTGTAGAAGAATCAAAATGTGATTTCTAACTATATGTGCATGTCTTAATAGATATGAACGAGCACCTGCCAATTGGAGGATCATATATGTATATGAATAATGAATTGATGACATATGAGACTTAAACAATGTGAGATCCATGTGACAATATGGATTTCAGTTTCATAAAGATCCTAACATGATTAGAATTTTAACTAGTCGATGGCAACATAATGGTCCCATACTAGAAACAACTATGGAATATGCAAAAGCTATAAGTCAAGACATGAGGTAATGCAAGAAATGAAACAATATATTTGCATTTCACAAAGCTGTTTGGCATGTGAGATGCTAAGAAACCTTCATTGTATGAATATTTAGTGAAAACATTCGGCATGAAGATATCTCTGGCACCCAAGGAAAGCATTTTGCATGACAAACAAGACACATCAAATTACCTACATGACCAAAAAAGATCAGGCAGCTGAAATGTAGATACTATCAGTCTCAGATAAAAATGTTTAACTCTGTTCGGCTTAAAGAATGAAGAATAAACAAGAAAAGGCCAAGCTCGATATGACACCCGAGTTCTGTTTTTGGTTGTGATTCAGAAGTCCGATCATGATACAAAGCAACGTTCAAATCATATCAGGCTTGCGGACAACCCAAACAAAGAGATTCCGCATCAAAATTTTCATCATCAATTCATGGTGTTTTACGGACAACTCAAACAAATAGATTCCGCATCAAAACTTTCATCATCAATTCATGGTGTTTACGGACAACTCAAACAAAGAGATTCCACATCAAAAATTATTCCCAACAGAAGAAACAGATTAAAAGACCTCAAAAAATTTCATTGAATCTAGCAAGCCTTTGCTCACCTTAAATAGGTTATCAAATATCAGTATTCTCTTCCCAAAAAAATGTCAAAGAAATATAGGATTAACCAAGTCTGTGATCATTGGTTTGCTGCTTCTTAACAATGATCTTCAAGCTCAATGTATGACCTAAATTCCCTAATTCTCGGTCTAAATCTCTACAAATTGCACCCTTTTCCTGGTCTAACCCTAACCCTAAACCTAAAGTGACTAAGCAAATATTCATTTTAGAAAACTTTTCAATCTGATTACTGAGCATAACTTGACGGATTCAGGTTCCTCGATACTAAACCACAGAGGCTCAAAAGTATAACAATAATTTGGGGCTGATTGGTTCGTATCAACAACGATGAACAAATCTACGATCCCAATCACAAACAATAATGATTTGACCCGTACTAGCAAAGAATGATTATGTACATACACAGTTAAACAAGCAAGAGAGTACAATGTTTCAACCAAGAGTTCAATCAGAAACTAAACTTGAACAGAAATGAAGAAAAGTTACAGAAACCTGTGTGAATTTTAGGGGAATTCAGATGGCGGCGTGTTTGAGATCGAACCAGTTGAAGAAGAATCGATCTTGACATTTTTTCTGTGAATCAAAAACACACTCAACTCAAAATCTTTCTCACAGAGAGTCTGATCCAATCTTTTTTCTTGCAGAGTTATTTAGGGTTTTGGGAATTGTAGAAGGGTTTTTTTCGTTTAATAATCAAAAGATTTTTAATTATTTATGAAAATCAAATCGGGCATTTGGTCTAGTGGTATGATTCTCGCTTAGGGTGCGAGAGGTCCCGAGTTCAATTCTCGGAATGCCCCTTCTTACTTTTTCTTCTAAAACCTGATGACTTTATTTTTAGGGTAAATTACAATTTTGGTCCTTGTGATTGTCACCTACTATCAAGATTAGTCCATATTTTAAATTAATTACAATTTTGGTCATTATGGTTGCCATTTGGTTTTAATTTTGCTCCCTTTGTCTAACTTATGTTAAAAGAGTGTATTAACTTAGGGGCATTTTGGTCCTATTATGATTTCTTATAAATTTTTATTTTTAATTAGAAATTTAAAATAAAAATATATTGTTTACTATTATTATTATTATATTTAATACATATACACGTTACATATGCATATATGAATTCAATCTAGGCCTCTGGTCGCCTCTTTTTGAGACCTCTGGCTGGCGACATTCAGACCTCTGGCTGGCAACATTTAGACCCCTCCATCATAACTTCGGCTGGTGAAATTCTCCTCTCCATCAAAGCTCCGACAGACAACCCCTCCCCTATTTGTGACGATTTTCATCGATCTCTACTCCTTTTTTGGGAACAGTCGACCAAAAATATTGTATTCGTCAGTGTTGCAAGATTTATATAAAGTAAACCTTTCAAACTGTTAGCAAATGGAGATTAACGCAAGTATACATTTATCAATCCGTTGTCGTCTTTTACAAGTAATAAAACGGTAAAATACCGAGTATCGATACACAGGGAAAAGTGAGTAAAAGCCTTAATTTAAATTCCAGAAAAAGAGAAGATTTCAGATGGCGAATTTGAAGAAATGATTTTTGGTTTGGTTAAAAAATATTGTTTTAAACAATTAATTAAAAAGGAAGCAAGGGTGTAGGGATCCGTTAAGATTTCAAAGCATATAAATCAGATAGAACTTTGAGACCAACAACTCGTCTTATTTAACCATCAACTTTTGTAAGGCACTCTTTCGAGGTTGAGAAAGGCACGCATCCAAGGACCGACTCTAAAGTTTCCAAAATAAAGCAAAGTCTTGGCAATGGCATAATCTATCTCTTGTATAAGTTGTACGGAATGAAAACAAATCTCATTGATTCTAAGTAACTCTCTCAATTATACCTCTGTATCATCAAAGTTGATGTGTTCAAGATAGCTTATTTCTAAGTCCATCACACTTTAACATTTCAACAATATAAACTTCGGATGAATTGTTGGAAAGATTTGTTATTGATTAACAAATTTCTATCATCAAAATAAGCTTTTTGTGTCTTAACTTCACCCTACACCCAAGCTAAGGTTGTTAGCCTATCATTGTTGGGTTCCTTGCACTTTTTTACTTAAAAAAGGAAAGAAACATTTTTTATAATTATGAAAATAAAAGTTAGATAAATGGAAATTAAAAGTAAAGAAATTATTTTACGAAAGTTAAAATAACAAGTACGAGAAAGTGAAACAAATTACGATGACTAAAAATTAGAACGTAAATGGAATTTTTACGCTAAGATATTTAAACGTAACTAGAGAAATAAAGATGCAACGAGATGTAAAAATAATAAAACTTGACGTAAATGTAAAGAAGTAAATAAAAGTTGCTAGTAAAGTAATTTTTAACTTCAAAGATTGATGCATTTATAAACAAAAGAAGATGAAAGCTTTAGGAAGAAAGCTTCATCCTTACAAAAGAGGTAGCAACTAGCAAGAGATGAGATGAGATGAGATGAGATGAGAGAATTGTTTCTTGAGGGATAATCTTACTACTACCATAAACTTCGTATTTATAGAGTTTTTGAAAGAAAACCAAATGGCGAGGACCTCATTGGTCCTCACTTCAACAACACCATAAGTAAAATGTGATAAGTTCTAAGTGTTGAAAACGTCTTCCCAAGACCAAGAAGTCTTCCAAGAATCCATGCAACATCATCATCTTTCAAGCATCCATGCATAATCATCATCTTCAAAAGGAATAAACCTATAAAACATAATACTAACCATAAGTTTGCATCCAAAAGCATGTGAAATTGTCATTAGTCAATTAAAGTTCCATAAAAATAAAAATCTAAAATTTACATAAGAATGACTCAAGCTAAAGACTTTTACTAAAATAAAGTTACTAAAAATAAGCTAAAAAATGGTGTAATACGTCAATTAAGTTGCCGATTATCAGTCAGATTTTGGGTCGTATTCCAGATTGAGATCAAATGAAAAAAGGGGTTTCTCGGAAGAAATGGCGCATTAGGTATTGGGATTTTTTTCTCCTTTTGGATGGTAGGCTTGAAGGAAGCGGAAAATCAATGTCGATGTGATCAATAGCGGGTTTTTTCTTGGTGCATAAGCCAGAATCTTTGAGAGGAGGCAAGCAATGGAAGTTGTTCTCGATTGTTATGGGGCGTGTAGCAGAGAAAGAGATGATGATGATGATTGAAAGGATCGTGATTAGGGTTTCTAATAAAACAAAACTAGATTTCCAAGCCACCACCGATCTGTTCCGCTTACCTCTTATGATTTTGATTTGGGTTTGGATATGGAAAGACGGTATCGGTCAGATTCTAGTGTTCTTCATCGACGATCTTCTTTAACCATCTTCATCTGTTCATTTCGTTTTGTTTCAATCGGGTTTTGTTCTTCATTGACGATCTTCTTCAACCATCGAGAGGATTATACATGATTCAGGGGTAATCGTCATGAAGCAAACATCGTAGTTAGTTCTCAGTGCTTCGAGGGCTTGAGTTTGATTCGAGATTTGTGCTTTTGATTTTGAATACAGATTGTGATTTTGGATTTAGTTTTTTTTTTTTTAATTTATATGGGGTTGATTGTGAAGTTAGGGTTTTTCTGATTGTTTTTTGTTGGTTTGATTTGGTTTTTTGGTATTTGGTTTTTCAGAATTTTGATATTTTATTGTAAAGAAGATGACGGAGAGGATGACGGAGAGGATAGGTTGCCAGAGAAGATGACCGGAGGGGATGGATCGTTCGAGAAGATGGGGTTGCTTAACGGTCCGTCTTCGTTGGCATCGATGAATATATGTGAATATGTATTTATAATAATAATAATCATAATAATAATAAAATTATAATGTAATAATAAATATGTGTTAATTTAAATGAAAATTAAAAGAAATGATAGAAAGACCAAAATACCCTTGAGTTAACTAAATTTTTTAACATAAGTTAGTGAGAGGGACCAAAATTGAAACCAGGTGACAACCATAATGACCAAAATTGAAATCAAATGGCAAACACAATGACCAAAATTGTAGAAATTAGTTTGAAATATAAACTACTCTTTATAGTAAGTAAATGGCAACCATATGAACCAACTTTACTCTTTATTTTATTTTTCTATTAGCCTTATATGGTTAAATTTTTAATCAAAGTCGTTTAAAATGATTGTAAACTACTACGATTGCAATTTTTTTATTTTAGAAACCATAAAATAATATGGAGCTTATAAACGTATAAGTTTAAATATAATACAGAAACAAATTTTTTATAAATCATAAGTTGCATAAATGAAAAAGATGGGATAATGATAAGTTTCTTTTTCATAGAAAACATGTTCGGCACCTTGCGTTGGGCGGTGGTGATTAATTTTTTGAAAAATATTAAAGTTAAATAGGTCAATGATCACATGTCATATATTAAACTAATAAGTATCGATATTACACTTTATATGAAGTTCTTGTCTCATCATCTCGAATTAGTTGTATCTTTTGATATATATGATTAAATAATAACTACAAAGTTCCACGTTATCAAACTCTGTAATTGACTCAAAATGATTAAAACAAATGTGTGAAACTATTGATTATGATAATGAGGTGTATAATGGAGTATTGGTTTTTATAGCTTATAATATATCGACTTATCACCAACATATACTCTCATAAAATATTTATATACAACATGCAACTGCTTAATTGCTACTTAGTTTTGTATAATTCGGATACATTTAGGTAATTTGGTTACATTGTTGTAGCGTACTCTTTTACAACTTTGGGTAAAAACCCTCCTAAAAGTCCCCCTTCCCAACCTACGGTCGGACAAAGAGTAACAACAGTCGCTAATATTGTGACCACTTTTGACTATAGGTGAGTTTGATTGAGTTGTTAATTTTTCCCTATTTAAGTTCTTTTTTCAATCCGGTTGAGATTGTTTTTTCATAGCTTAATTTCTAGGTAGAGAATCTTGAAAAAAGAGGTTTTAGTCGTATTATGTAAAATAAAAGAGATTATATCAACTTTAATTTCGTATTTCTACATAGTTTGACTTCAATTTAAATTAAAAAATGAAATTGCAATAGTTGTATAGTAATGATTCTAGTAAGTTATTCTATCTAATTTTATATATTTGTTATAATTTAACTTATATATATATTATCATTTTTATACATATTGATATATTGATCCTAATAAGTTTTAGTTCTGATTATATGTTAACTATATATATTGGTTCTAGTAATTTATTTTATGTAATGTATTTGATCTAATTAGTGATATTAAATGTAATACGATAATTAATTTATTAATGAAAGAGTTAGTAGTAAGTATTTAATAATATATTAATTTTATTTAACGATATTAAATGTAAAAAGTATTTAATTCATTAAGAAGGGAATTAACAATAAGTATCTAATTGTATATTAATCCTAATTTTATTTATATATATTGGTTCTAGTGTCATTTATATTTATATATTGATTTTAAATAATAACAATGTTCTTAATTTTGCATATTGATTCAAAGTTTATATATTAATTCAAATTTTAGATTTATTTGAAAATAATACATCTTAATATATGTGTTGTAGTAAATAAAATGATTAAAACTCGCCTGATTGGTAACTTAATTTTTTTTCCAAATAATATATATAAAGTGTGTTATGTAAATAATATAACTACCATGATCAAAAGGTATTATATTGACGTGGCTAATCGTAATCTTCAAATTATTTATTTGTATTAATTATAATTCGTTTATTATTAAAAATACTGTTGGGTCACCGATGATTTGGTGATGAACATTTTCTATTATTTGATTGATCTTTTACAGGTTCTTTTGAAAGTCTGAAATATGTTTCAAGTATTGGAGAATCAAAGACTATCCAATCAAGGGTTGTACATCAAAATGTGGAATTTTTGATGTATCAACTAACATTAATATTCAGATCACTTACCGAAATCACCAGTATAGATTGGTCACCGACCTGACAGATTGGGTCACCAATCAGGTCACCGACCTGACAGTTTGGGTCACCGATCTTGGATGAAGGTCACCGACGTGACAGATAAGGTCACCGATGTATATTTGGGTAACCGATGAATTGGGTCACCGATGATGTACACATGGTCACCGAAAATTGCAGTTGCCTTTACTTGAGGTTGTGATAACAAGTCACTAATACAAGGATGTACACTTGCCAACACTTAGTGAAAAATGAAGATCACCAAGAAATGTGTACACTTATCAATTCCAACCTTACAAGGCACTAACCGATGTGATACATGGTTCCATATATCACTTAGCAATTTTCAGATATAAGTTCTTGACTCACAATAAATGCAAGATACGTGGGCAGCAAGAACTTGGGAAGCAAACCTTAAATAAAGACATTCTCTTTTATTCTTATAAAATGGATGTTTGTCTTTTAGCTAAAAGGTTTGATGGGACTTCACAGAGCATGAATAAAAGGAGATAAAGTTATCTGACATTGTGTGCTACAAAGAATGGTTCATCCATTATCCTAGTACAAAGGGAGTGGCATCTTCCTTTGTCCATCATATATACTTCCAGCTAATGAATCCTTGACAGCTGTCCACATGCATCCCATGCATGGGCACTATAAAAGGAGATGAAGTCCTTCCCATAAATCTAATACTTTCAACAAATCCTCTGTGTGTTCATTTGTTTGATTCCGACAATCCTGTGTGTTCTAATAGTGTTATATTAACTTTCTTAGTGTACACGTTAATTACTGTTAAATTAACTTCCTTAGTGTATAAGTTAATTTCATGTGTTTAAGTTTGTTAGAATAGTGTGTCTGTTCTTTTCCGTAACAAACTTCTGTGTGTAAATCCTTTTCCGCAACAAACTTCTGTGTGTTCTTTTAGCTAAAAGGTTTGATGGCTACTACCCCTCCATCTATTTAAGGTGCTCTACAAAATCCTTTTGCTGGTACATACGATTTAGGCTCTTTAGCCAAACCCCCAAGGTTTAATCCAAATAACTTTGGGTTATGGAAAAGTCGTATGTTACTGTTCTTGGAAGGGATTGATTGTAGGTATCCTAAAATTCTGTCTGAGGGACCTATCATTCCAAAAGTATGGGCTCGCTTTGGCCCACAAAAAGATACAGACGGAAAAGATATAGAGTCTGATGACGACAGGAGTGATGCAACCGGCAGATATATCATCAAATAACCAAACAAATATAATGAAGATGATAAACGTCTGGTTGCATTAGACACCAAAGTGAAATCGGCTCTAGCATTATCTCTTCCTGATGAAGTATATCATTCTCTTCTTAATCTTTCTACTGCAAAAGAGATGTGGGACACTTTGAGTAACTTATATGAAGGTACTAAAGAAGTTAAGAAATCCAACAAGATTTGTCTTGTTATAAAGTACGAACTATTCTCCCATGAAAAAGGAGAATCCCTTTGTGTCTATTTTAATCGCTTTAACTGTCTTCTAAATGATCTCAAGGTTCTAGGAAAAGTTTATGATAATGAAGAGGTTCTGTGCAAGTTTATGGACTGCCTCCCAGACTTCTGGGAAACCATATGCACCTGCATTAAAACCACCAAGGACCTTGTTTATATGCTTTTACCTGCCCTATTCGGCCTCTTACAAAATTGAGGAAACAAAAATCCAACAAAGAATTTGTCTTTAAGGATTTTAAAAGGTCATCTGTAGTTTTGATAAGTGTCTCAAAGAAATCTTCATGGGTTCCTAAAATTTCTTATCTATCTTCTTAGTCTGATAACATTAAGACTAAAGAAGATTCCACCCACTTATCGGAGGCTCATCTTAGTCATGCCAATGATGAAGGTGGGGAGTCAAGTTATAGACATACTCTCTGATAGTATGGCTATGATGGCTGGAAATTTCAAGAACAAAAGTTTTTCCTCAAATCTGCATATACTTAAGAAAATATTCTTTCAAAACTCTCCTTCTAAAAACTATTTCAAAAATCTTCTTCTTCTTCTAAAAACTAAGTGTTTCAAAAAATCTTTTGAAAAGCTAAGTGTTTAAAAATCTTCTTCTTTTGTCAAAATAAATGATGAGTGTTTCAACATGGTACAAAGGGACATTTTGCTTCTAAGTGCAAAATTTAAGTTTCTCCAAAAGTTTAAGTCTCTTACCTCTTCAAGCCATGAATCCTCTATATCGGCAAGTCAAAAGACAGCCGATGGGATGAGCCAATCTCTTGGAAAAATCACAACTCTTCTCAAACTAGTGACCTTGTCTTATATGTTAAATATAAGGCCAAGTACTAAAAATGAGAGAAATGAAAGTATTCTAAGAAAAGGAAAAGATCTTGTTGTTGAACTCACTTCTAAAAGTGAGACCTATGAATTTGTGTAATTCTCTCAAATAAATTTTCTTTTTGGCTACTGAGTGATTATTTCTTCTATCTTCTCTTATTGGAGTAAATCCTTAAAAAAATGAAATTTTATCTTTCTCTATTAAGGATTTTGATACCAAAAAGACACTATGTAATTTATTTTTGAAGTTTCACTTTTGAAAATGATGGATTGCCCGAATGATTGAATCTCCAAAATTGGTTAAGTCTTTTTGTCTCTTGAAAATAACTAAGTGCTTTTAGTCTCTTGAAAATGACTAAGTCTTCTATTCTCTTGAAAATGACTAAGTCTTTTAGTCTCTTGAAAATGATTAAGTCTTTTTGTCTCTTGAAAATGACCAAGTCTTTTAGTCTCTTGAGAATGACTAAGTCTTTTTGTCTTAAAAATGACTATGTCCTTTGGTCTCTTAATTTTGACTAAGTCTTTTAATCTCTTGAGAATGACTAAGTCTTTTTGTCTCAAAAATGACTAAGTCCTTTGGTCTCTTAATTTTGACTAAGTCTTTTGTCTTTTCGAAAATGTCCAAGTCTTTTTGAAATTAGCCAAGTCTTTTTGTCTTTTGAAATAAAGCTAAATCTTTTGAAGTTGGCTAAGTTTTTCTCTCTATCTTTCTTTCTTTATTTTATCTCTTTCATTATTGAATCACCTCATCTTATCTTCAATATTCTATCTTTCTTCTTCTTTTTATTGATCTCTCTTATCAACTTCTCTTAACCGATATATTTCATCTTACTTCTTTTCTTTCTCAATATCTTTTTACTTGTAAAATACCCTCCGAATTTTACCTGTGAAATTTCTCTCCGAAATTTACCTGTAAAAATTCTCTCCGATTTTCACTTGTAAAATTCTCTCCGAATTTTACCTGTGAAATTTCTCTCCAAAATTTATCTGTAAAAATTCTCTCCGATTTTTACCTGTAAAATTTTTCTCTGAATTTACCTGTAAAATTTCTCTCCGAAATTTTACCTGCTAAAATTCTCTTCGATTTTTACTTGTAAAATTTCTCTCCGAATTTTACCTGTAAAAATACCCTCCGAATTTTACCTGTGAAATTTCTCTCCGAAATTTACCTGTAAAAAATTCTCTCCGTTTTTTTACTTGTAAAATTCTCTCCGAATTTTACCTGTGAAATTTCTCTCCGAAATTTATCTGTAAAAATTTTCTCCGATTTTTACTTGCTAAAATTCTCTCCGAAAGTTTACCTGCTGAAAAAGGAAAAGTTTCCTATTTTTCTTAATCTTTATTCTAAAAGAAAAACTTCTTTTTTAAAACAACCAATCTCAAAATCAGACCATTGATTTTGTGCTTAGTGCTGTCAATATAAGGAAAAATCAATGTCAAGACTTCTTTCATCTCTTCTATGCCTTATTCTGTAAAAAGGCATCCTTCAAAGTGACATCTCTTTCTCTCTCACCGATGTCATATAAGGAAAATAAAAGTTCTTCCAAGAAAAGTCTGTGATACCCTTCATCTTGCAAAAGACTATCTGAAAGATTATGTTGTTCAAAAGAACAAAAGAAAATTTTCTCTAACCCCAAAGGACCCACTTCAAAATGGGTACCAAGAAATTATTTTTGTTCATAATTGCAGGTCTCCAATATAGAGCATATCTGAGGCGTCGGGCTCTAGGCACATGTCCAGAAACAAATAACTTATGTTGAATTATTTGAAGGAAAAAGGGTCAGGTGTGAATTTTTGTGGGCAAGGCAAAGGAATCAAAAGAGGTTATGGAACTCTCTCCAATGGAACCATAACCTTCAACAAAGTTGTCCATATTGAAGAACTGATGTTTATTCTTCTGAGCATCATATTGAAGGACTGATGTTTATTCTTCTGAGCATCATATTGAAGGACTATTTGAAAATAAGTCCATCATTATCAAGAGACACAACAAAATAGCTTATGATGTGTTTCATGGTCGAAAACCAAACTTTGGTTTTTCTTCATATTTTGGTTGTGTGTTTTGTCTTAAATGACAAAAATTT
This sequence comes from Silybum marianum, assembly GCA_036898165.1. Taxonomy (NCBI): domain Eukaryota; kingdom Viridiplantae; phylum Streptophyta; class Magnoliopsida; order Asterales; family Asteraceae; genus Silybum; species Silybum marianum. Next base: position 44,974,787 of record CM072529.1, on the reverse strand, counting down.
TTTTGGGAAAGTTGATCCAACGCTAATGAAGGAATCTTCATGAAATTTTCATGGGATGTTCCTTATGTATTTGATAAGTCTATACTTGTCAAATTTGATGATCTCCAATCTTCTTCATGTATCAGAGACATGCCTCACACCCCCCATGTCCACCTCATCATTTGAACCTCAACCATCTTCTAAGAATGGTGTGTTCCTCCCACCAACTTTTCCCACTCACCGACACCATCTTTTCCTTCTCCACTCACCGACGTCACCATCGAAATTACTCACCAACGTCGCACCCTACCACCATACTCACCGACGTCCTTAATTTCTCTCTCCATACACTAACCCTAGACTCACCGACGTCCTTAATTTCTCTCTCCATACACTAACCCTAGACTCACCGACACTAACCTCTCAACTCTAAACTCATCGGCACCCATCTCTTTCTTTCCGAAAACCCTACATTTTCCGACACCCATCTCTCTCTCCCCACTTTCCGATATTCTCACCCTAAACCTCAGAATCACCGACATCACACTACCCGACTCAAGAGTTTCCGACGTCTCCCACACACCTCTACCCGACGTCACTCACAAACCCCTTCTTCTCTTGAAATTATTTCTTTAGAGGAAGAACCTCAACTCTTAAACACCATCCTCTATATCAGCCGACATATCTTCATCTTAAACACAAATCTTACCTTTCCTCTTCAAAATGCCCCAGCCTTAATATTAACAAAAGATCACCCAATTGCTCAAATAATTGGTGATCAACAAGTTGATGTTCAAACTCTTTAATCCTTTTTTTTTCAAAAATATCTCTCAAAAGTCTCTGATGAATATAAAAACTCTCTGATGTTTCTCTCTCTAATTTCGGATGTTTAATATCCTTCAAACTTTATTCTCTCTGATCTCATGAGCATAAAATTCCACAAATTTTGCTCACAATTTTCTCTCTCCGACATATGGACCTGGTTAAGAAGAAAAAGAAATCTAAGGTTTATTAATCTTCTACCATTTCCACCTCCGCGTCTGCTTCTACGGCTACGATAAAGCCTTCGGTATCTACCAAAGCCAATATCCTTTCCAAAAAGCGGAGGAGTTCCAAAAGCCCCCCCAAGTTCTCCTCAAAGAGACTTAGGGAACCTCAAGGGTCAAATACTCACAAGTCACTCACTGATTCCCAAAAATCGGTGAGTGTTGAAATTCTCCCTACTGGACCCAAGGAATCCTTAAAACCTCCCCAGCTCCTTCATGCCCTCTAAAAAGGACATGATTGAATTTTCAGGGACCCACACTAAACCCTCCTCAACATTCTTTTTGGTTGATAAGGATGACTTGGAACCTTCCCATTCCAAGGAATATTTTTGTCACATCACAACCTTGCACCCAAGATCTATGATCTTGATGACCTTGCACATCTATGTGAAGATTCGGCGAAATTGGTCGAATTGGAGGGACTCCCACCTTTTTCTTGTTCACCAACATCTCCTTCTGGCAGAAATGTTTTCACCTAGTGAACTCTCCGAGATATGGGTTTGAGAAATAAAAATAAAAATAAAAATAAAAATAATTTTTTATTTTTATTTTTGATAGCTTATTTATCCCTCTGGTGGACTTCCCGAATTTCTTCCACCTTCTCACCTCATTTACTCATCTTCTCCCCTCAGCCGCTGAGGGGGAGAAAATTCAAAGTTCCTGATAAGGCTAAATCAACAGCAGCTGAGAGGAGAAAATAAATCTTCTCAAGAAATCAACTAAGGTTAAAGTATTGTAAGCTAAGAAGGAGAAGAAGAAATCCTCCTCATACAGCTGAGAGGAGAAAAGAAATCTTCTCAAGAAATCAACTAAGGCTAAAGTATTATAAGCTGAGGAGGAAAATGAGAAATCAACAGAGAAGAAAAAAAAATTCTCATAAAGGGATTTCAGTTGAAAGGGAAGAAATCTTCTAAGTGATAAGATATCAGCTGAGGGGGAGCATCTAAGTGATTCTAAGAAGAATGAGTCAAAAGCAACTGTTAAGGGGGAGAAAATCAAAGACAGACAAGAAGTTAACCCCGATGCAGATTGGATTCTTCTCTCTCCCATTCCACAAGGAATTCATGATATCTCAAATTTTTGATCTATCAAATCCAACCTTGATAGTTCAATCAGCAACAACCATCATCACTGCTCCATAATATGGTATGTTCTCTAAAGATGATCTTAGGAAAAAAATGTTTCTTCTAGGGTTACCAATATTCCCTTGCCGATAGCAGCTTCCTTCAAGAAATTCTAAGTGTGGTCCTCTACAGTAAAGATGAAGGAATTATCTACAATTTAATCTTCAATGAACTCAAGAGTAGAGATGCTAATGCTGCAACAATTCCCTTCAAGTACCCGGATGCTTGGTATATATGTAAATTTGTTTATTATTTTTCTACATATGTTGCACATATTTTTTTTCATACTGTACAAACTCAGTTAAAAAAAATCTAAGTCAAAAGAACACAAAAGAAAAATAGAAAGGGTCAAAAGTATTTCTTTCTAACATACAGGTATCATCATCAAATAGGGGGAGATTGTTGGGTCACCGATGATTTGGTGATGAACCTTCTCTATTATTTGATTGATTTTTTACAGGCTCTTTTGAAGGTCTGAAATATGCTTCAAGTATTGGAGAATCAAAGACTATCCAATCAAGGGTTGTACATCAAAATGTGGAATTTTTGATGTATCAACTAACATTAATATTCAGATCACTTGCCAAAATCACCAGTGTAGATTGGTCACCGACCTGACAGATTGGGTCACCAATCAGGTCACCGACCTGACAGTTTGGGTCACCGATCTTGGATGAAGGTCACTGACGTGACAGATAAGGTCACCGATGTATATTTGGGTAACCGATGAATTTGGTCACCGATTCATGCATTGGGTCACCGATGATGTACACATGGTCACCGAAAATTGCAGTTGCCTTTACTTGAGGTTGTGATAACAAGTCACCAATACAAGGATGTACACTTGCCAACACTTAGTGAAAAATGAAGATCACCAAGCAATGTGTACACTTATCAATTCCAACCTTACAAGGCACTAACCGATGTGATACATGGTTCCATATATCACTTAGCAATTTTCAGTGATAAGTTCTTGACTCACAATAAATGCAAGATACGTGGGCAGAAGAACTTGGAAAGCAAACCTTAAATAAAGACATTTTCTTTTATTCTTATAAAAGGGATGTTTGTCTTTTAACTAAAAGGTTTGATGGGACTTCACAGAGCATGAAGAAAAGGAGATAAAGTTATCTGTTCTTTTCCGCAACAAACTTCTGTGTGTGAATTTTTAATATTTATATTAAAAAATTTAAAAAGAGTAAATTTTGTGCGTTTGTATTCAACCCCCCCCCCTTCTTCTACAAACTCTCTCTTAGCTAGCCATCTCTAAACAGGGACTAACAAATACGTACATATTATTATATTCAATTGTCATGTAAATAGAAGTATATATATTAGTCGTAATTTCATTTATATAATTTAGTTTTTAAATATGTTGATTATATATATTTAGTAAATGCTATGTGAATAAAATTACCATGATGTCTGTGAACAAATAAGAAGAATAGTTTTAATTAATTAAACATTTTAAGGGTTAAATAAAATATTTGGGATTGTGATGCTTAAAAAATGGTATCTCATTGTTGGTAGTTTTTCTTATATTGCAAATTAAGAAACTATTAAAACACAAAAAAAAATCTACAATAAAAATAAAAAGTAAAAAACCCATGGAGTTTGATTGTTGTCAATAGAAACAAAAAATAAGCAAAACAAATTGGAGAAAAAAATCTCACATAAAACATTCACAACGCAAATAAAACAAAAAGTAAAAAAAAAAACCCACATAAATCACACTTTAGAGTTTGATTATTTTCAACTAAAAATAAAAAATAATTTTAAGAAATTTCGACAATAATAAACAAAACAAAATAGGCAAAACCCCCACATAAAACACTCGCATGACATAAATATTAAGCGGAAAGCAAAACAAAAATAACAATTATGAAGAAATTTCAAATAAAAAACCCTAAAACGCATTAATAATCGTATATAATACACAAAAAGCGTAAACATTATTTGAAATTTTTGATGAAAGAAGAACAATCATAATACTAACATAATAATTAGGAATTACGAAGGAGAAAAAACAAAGGTAACAATCATGAATAAATTCCAAATAAAAACAACAAAAACTTATTTAACAACAATATGCAATATACACATAACATAATAAAATATGGAAAGTTATAGAAGAAAAAAACAATGATACCGATTGGGGAGACACACACATATCAACAACATATAACTCATATAAATCATAAAATAAATAATAAAAAGTGTTACCTTACATGGAAATTTCGTGGAGGATGATAAATGAACTTTACAAATGAGAAACAACAAACAAACAAATATAAGAGTTGTTTACTCCATTTTGATGAGGCATTAGGTTGTAATCGTTGTTGTACAACCCAATAAGCCATTGATTTATGTCATTTGTTCTTTAGTTCTACTCTTTATCTTTCTCGAAACCAAACTCGCAGACATCAAATGCTGGCAAAGCTGAAAACCTAAACCCAATACAAATAACATTATTGCATGCTCTTGATTATGTATGAAATTAAATAAAACATTCTTTTTGTTTTCCAATATAAAAGGTTAACCAAGACATAATTGATAAAAAAAAAAGAGGAGCTAACCTTTGATTGACATTGAGAAACGGAGACGAAGACGGAGTAGAAAAAAAGACGTTAACCATTTATCGAACCTATCGATGAAGATGCTAATAATAAAACAATGAGAGAGGTAGAAGAAAAGAGAAATACCCTACTTATAAGTAAGTAGGAGGAAGAGTGTTACCTTACATGGAAATTTCGTGGATGATGATAAATGAATTCTACAAATGAGAAACAACAAACAAAAATAAGAGTTGTTTACTTCATTTTGATGGAGCATTAGGTTGTAGTTTATATATAGATTTTGTTGTAGGTTTTTTTTAATTAATAAATGGAAGATGAAGAAAGTAAATTGAATGTCTCCAGGAAGTTAAATAGTTTGCAAGTTAAAGCTAATTAAAATGGAAGTCAAATTACCAAAGTAACCTTCTTATAATGAAATACACATTTTCCATTTAAGGGTAATAGAGTCTTTAACTTATTTTGTAATTAAAAAATTCAAAACAATGAGAAAATTGTTATAGAGAAATCCTACTCTAACATTGTGCCACATCATTCTTGATGGATCCTCCTATATATATATATATATAGATATAGATATAGATATAGATTTTATTATATATTTTAGAGTAAACTACATACTTGGTCCCTAGGGTTTATTGGTTTTAACAGTCCGGGTCCCTAAAATGAAATATCTATGACTTGCATCCTTGTGGTTTCCATTTCATAACGTATTGGGTCCCTAAAACTAACTTTGTTAGACTTTTTCTGTTAAGTAGGTTAAGTAAGAGGGTCATTTTGGTCATTTTAAGTTTAGGGACCAAACATGTAATAAAAACCACAGGGACCAAACATGTAACTTACTCTATATATTATATATATATATATAATTATTAATTAATAATATATATATTTATATATTATATATAATTTATCACCATAATTTTCACAATTTTTTTTATAACATTGTTTTTTTTATTACAACAATATATTTTTAATTTTGTATTTTTATTATGGCATGATAGTTATATTTTTCTTTATTATAAAGAACGTATATTCAAATTATTTTTTTATTATGGCATTATAGTTACATTTTCTTTATTATAACAATATATTTTTAAATTATTTTTTATTATAGTATTATAGTTACATTTTTCTTAATTATAGAAATATGTATTCAAACTATTTTTTTATTATGTCGTTATAGTTACATATTTTTCTTTATTATACCAATATACTTTCAAATTGTTTTGTATTTAGCCATTGTACTTTTAATTTTTTTAATTAAATTGTAAGAAAATTATATATTTTAATGTAACATATATTTTAAACATATATGATTGTTTTTTTCCTTTAAAACATATATTTTTTTAAATAAATTACGTGGCGTAGATAAAATGGGTAATAATTTTTTAGATAGTTTCCTCACTTTATCTTCCGATTATTCATACATTTTTAAAGGAATTCTTAAAAAATAGATGAAAAACATAATATAGGTGGTATATGAATAATCGGGAGAGAAAACGATGAAGTTATTTAAAACGTGTTTTACATTTTTTGAATAACTTCATCGCTTTCTCTCCCGATTATTTATATACCACCTATATTATGTTTTTCATCTATTTTTTAAGAATTCCTTTAAAATGTATGAATTATCGGAAGGTAAAGCGATAAACTATCTAAAAAATTGATGGTTCATTTTATCTATGCCACGTAATTTATTTAAAAATATATATATGTTTTTTAAGAAAAAAAAACAATTGTATATGTTTAAAATATATGTTTCATTAAAATATGTAACTTTCATACAATTTAATAAAAAAATTAAAAGTACAATGGCTAAATACAAAACAATTTGAAAGTATATTGATATAATAAAGAAAAATATGTAACTATACTGACATAATAAAAAAATAGTTTGAATACATATTGCTATAGTTAAGAAAAATATAACTATAATACCATAATTAAAAAATAATTTAAAAATATATAGCTATAAATAAACAAAAATATAACTATAATGCCATAATAAAAAAAATAATTTGAATATATTTTGCTATAATAAAGAAAAATGTAACTATCATGCCATAATAAAAATACAGAATTAAAAATATATTGTTGTAATAAAAAAAACAATGTTATAAAAAATTGTGAAAATTATGGTGATAAATTATATACAATATATATGTTATTAATTATTAATTATTAAGTATTAAGTATATATAAAATATATAGAGAGTAAGTTACATGTTTGGTCCCTAAACTTAAAATGACCAAAATGTCCTTCTTACTTAACATACTTAACAGAAAAAGTCTAACAAAGTTAGTTTTAGGGACCCAATACGTTATAAAATGGAAACCACGAGGATGCAAGCCATAGATATTTCATTTTAGGGACCTAGACTGTTAAAACCAATAAACCTTAGGGACCAAGTATGTAGTTTACTCTATATTTTATTAAGTTTACCATTAGTAGTAGAAAGTAAGAAATATTTAATATTTTATGTATGGTTTAAATAGATCGATTTTGTTGGAAAATGCAGGTTATGACAATAAATCCAGCTTACTAATTGTGAAACATTTAATCACTCGAATGTATCAACAAAATCATTTGATTCTTTTCGTTAACGATTCTAAACAGACTCCATTTTTGGGGCACAACAAGAATTTTTATTCACAAGTAATGTCAGAGGTATCTTCAATCATTATGGAAATTCCATTGTCTCTGCGATTGATATATTCCCTAGAAAAGAAAGAAGTACTCAAATCCGATAATTTACGATCAATTCATTCAATATTCTCTTTTTTAGAGGACAACTTTTTACATTTAAATTGTGTATTAGATATACTAATACCTTACCCAGCCCGTCTGGAAATCTTGGTTCAGGTTCTTCGCTATTGGATAGAAGATGCTTCTTCTTTGCATTTATTAAGATTCTTTCTCAATGAGTGTCATAGTATAATTTTGATTTTAAAAAATGTGTGCTTGCATGGATGATTAAAAAAATGGGAAATTGATTCAATTGAACAAATTACATTTTTTATTTATCTTTCTATCTAATTTTCTTCCAATTATACACAAATGTTACTGGTCCATATTATACATAACTCAAGTCCATAAGTATTGTGGATCCCCTAAAACGACGTTGGTTTTTTCCAGCTTCGTAAGCCAGGTCTGTAACTATTATGGACCCGACCTAAAATCCGGTTCCACCCGCATCCGTCATGTAACGCTAAATCTAAAAATGACGTGAAACCCGGTTTTGGGTCGGGTTCTTAACTATTATGGATCTCGCAAAAAACGATGTCATTTTGGAGGGTCCGCAATACTTATGAACCTGGTAACATTTGGGTGAAATGAGACATAAATGATTAAGAGGATAAATTAAATGTGTATTTTGGTCATTTGAGTCAATTTCCCTAAAAAAAGTAGATACTTTGACCGGTATTTCATCAAAAAAAAATTAGTCTTTTTATGGGCAAAATGAGTGAAAATTGAACATTATTTAGAGTAAATTACAAATTTCGTCCATGCGATTACAGAAAGATTTGGAATGTGACCTTCAAACGAAATAATTATATGTACAGTCACTATGGTTTAACTTTCTTTATGATTAATATGTTTTAAATTATTTACAAAACTCAAATTGGGCATTTGGTCTAGTGGTATGATTCTTGCTTAGGGTGCAAGAGGTCCCGAGTTCAATTCTCGGAATGCCCCTTTGCATTATTTTTTTATAAATCGCAATCATAGGTAATAAGTTACATAAATGGAAAAAGATATATGGGATAATGTTGTTTCCTTTTTCATAGAAAACTTTATTATATATTTTTTAAAATTTAGCAAATAATTAATATTATATGTTAATAAAAATCTAAGTATACTTTTCATTTTAAATAATGTGTGCTTGTATGAATGATAAAGAATCGATCCTTGATCATTTCATACAAAGAAAAAATTAGTCCTTTTGATTTTTTATGAGAAAAAAGTGAAAATCAAACATTATTTAGACCAAATTACAAATTTCATCCATCTGATTACGGCAAGTTTTGGAATGGGTCCCCCAAGATAAATAATTACATCTACACTCATTATGATTTACTTTTGTTATGAATCGGGTCTATTATCCTAACTCTACAAATATTTTGCGCTAATTTTTTTTATACATTTTTCTTTAAAAATATAAAAGATCGTTTTAGAACATCGATAATAACTTGGAGTACAAAGACAAGCTTTCGAGCAATGACAGATCAAGAAATTTTGAATATGGGGTTAAAGTATAAGCAACATAAGACAAGTTCCTGATGAGGTTCTTTTGATGAGGTTCGTTTTTAGGTTTTTATGAAAACCTTCACTGTGAGACAGATTCTTATCTAGTCACAGGTTCTTATTAGAACCCCGGCTACTTGAACAAGAACCCAGGTTCTGTCATATTTTTCTTTTTTGTTATTATTTTATTTATTTCTTAACCATTTTGTTTAATAAATCTATAATACATGTAAGTTAAAATTGATACAAAAAAATATAAAACAATTATTATAAAATAACTTTTTTTAATTTTGTTTTATTTTTCGTTTCTTGTAAAATTTTATACAAGTTTTTTAATGGAAGAATTTCATACACGTCCTTAAAAACTTGCATTATTACGCATATATCTTTGTAAAGTTTGAAATTACGCATATATGTTTCTAAACCTCTAAAAACTCACATATATATCCTTCTCCCTAATTTAATTATTATTAAAATATTTAAAAAATACAAATTTACTTAATTACCTTTCTAAACTATCCTAATTTATTTAAGAAAAAAAAATCAAAATAAAAAACAAAACCTAACATATGCTACCCCAACCCCATCTTCCCCACCACCCATCTTCTAAAATCCACTTTCCTTTTTTCCGGCAACCACCCTTTTAAAACGCACCATTCTTTTTTCCTGCCACCATCATTTTTTTCGGCAACAACCCTTCTAAAACCCACCTACCTTTTTCCGGCCACCACCATTTTTTCCGGCAACCACCCTTCTAAAACGCACCTTCCTTTTTTCCGACCACCACCATTTTTTCCGGATTTTAGAAGGGTGGTTGCCGGAAAAAATGGTGGTGGGTTTTAGAAGGGTGGTTGCCGGAAAAAATAGTGGTTGCCGGAAAAAATGGTGGCGGCCGGAAAAAAAGAAGGTGGGTTTTAGAAGATGGGTTGCCGGAAAAAGGAAGGTGCGTTTTAGAAGGGTGGTTGCCGGAAAAAATGGTGGTGGCCGGAAAAAAGGAAGGTGCATTTTAAAAGGGTGGTTGCCGGAAAAAATGGTGGTGACCGGGAAAAAGGAAGGTGGTTTTAGAAGGGTGGTTGCCGGAAAAAAAGAAGGTGGGTTTTAGAATATGGGTTGCCGGAAAAAATGGTGGTGACCGGAAAAAAGAAAGGTGGGTTTTAGAAGATGGGTGGTGGGGAAGATTGGGTTGGGGTAGCATAGGTTAGGTTTTGTTTTTTATTTTGATTTTTTTCCTTAAATAAATTAGGATAGTTTAGAAAGGTAGTTAAGTAAATTTGTATTTTTTAAATATTTTAATAATAATTAAATTAGGGAGAAGGATATATATGTGAATTTTAGAGGTTTAGAAGGATATATGCGTAATTTCAAACTTTACAATAATATATGCGTAATAATACAAGTTTTTAAGGACGTGTATGAAATCCTCCCTTTTTTAATCATCCCATTATATTATTCATTCCGATTCGACTTGGTTGAACAAATTTGACCGAATTGTGATTATAAGTGATTTATATTATTATTTGTTATTTAGTGTTACTTTTTTATAAAAAATAATATTTTTTGTAATTTTGTAATTTTCTTAATTGTTGTTTAAATTTATGTTTATCTTTTAATTATTTTTCAAATATGTTAACAAAATATATAAATTAACAAACTAAAGTTAATATAGAAAAGAAAAATTAATAAATTTTAAGTTATTTTTTTTATAATTTTACAATATGTACATAAATTAAATATATATAATAATAATAAGAGAAAATAAAACATTTATAAATTAAAATTAAGGAAACTGAGGTTTTTGTAAGAACCTTTATTGTAGAGTTTTATGGAGGTTCTTGCTTTGCTGATGTGTTAATGATGTGACAGAAAAAAATATGGCAAGTGGGGTTCTTGAAGGTTCCACCACTGTGGATGCTCTAATAAGATAATATAATAAAAGATAAATAAAAATGTATATAAATGAGGAACTACCTAAGAGTCGAGGTTTAAAATTGTTTTCCATGAGTTCACATTTTTTGAAAGCGAACCATCACATCTTTATTCGTAATTTTGGCAAATGCTTATCTTACGATGCACAAATCATTCAAAAATATCATCAGCAATCCGATTGCACAAATCTAACTTCATAAACTTCATTGTAGAAAAACATTTCTCAACTAACGCGGTTGCAACTGGTAAAACAATTTAACTTTAGTAGTCTATACACTAAGGAATTGTTTGGTTTGCGAAGTTCAGAGGAATTTGATGAAATTAGAATGGCAAATTCATTTGACCAAATTCTTTAACGTTGTTTGGTTCGCTGAATGAATTGATCATTCCATCAGATTCCCCGGTTGAGGGATTTGATCATTCCTTAACATATGTGAAAGATTTTGAATTTCATTTCATGGAAAATGTAACATAATATATAATTTTAATTTAGAAAGACAAAAATAAATCTAACCACCACCCTCACCCCCACCCCGCCCCCGCCTCGCCTGCACCACTCTCGCCGACAACATAATCGCCGCCACCACCACCATCATCGTTGTTGCCACCACTATCGCCACCTCCAGCGCTACCCCTACCCCCGATAAATGCATATTTCTATTTTTTACGAGATTTCATTCCAATTCATATCAACCAAACGCATGGTCAAATTCCATTACAATCTTAATTGAAGAGTAAGAAGGGACCCTTGGATCAATCATAATTGAATATTATCGAATCAATTCCCTTGAGAAAGCGTAATTCATGGGTGGGGTGAGATTAAAAGTGAATATTAGCACTAATGAGATGTATCAAATCAATTCCCTTGAGAAGCGTAATTCATGGGGTGGGGATGAGATTAAAGCGATCAAGAGTTCAAATATCTTCCTACGCTTCTCGCTTTAACTTATATTCTCCCACGATTCTTCGTGTGTGTGTGTATAAATATATACACACACACACGAAGGATATATATATATATAGGGTCGGGTTCGAATGAGAACCCAAATTTGGTTGTGAACATGAGAACAAATGAGAGTGTGACACGTGTCCCAATCAAATAAATATTCAGACTGAATATAGTATTTATTCGGTTTGAATAATGCTTATTCAGTCTGAATATTTCTTTGTATATTCAGTCTGAATAATCTATATTCAAACACATGTCGTGCTCTCATTTATCCTCACGTTCACAACCAAATTTGAGCTCGCATATGGAACTTTCCTCTATATATATATATATATGTATGAAGGAGGATCATGCAAAAAAGATAATTAGTTTGAGAGAAGAATTTAAGTCACATATATTATTTAATAAATGGATAAAATTAAACATTATTAAATTAAAATTGAAGGGTATGATAGTCGTTTGTGTGTACCATTATCTATAAATGTGATAATGGTCCATAATAAATCGAGATTGATCAATCCTATATATCAATTCTTATAGGAGCCAGAGTGAGTTCAAAGTTTTATATTAGAACTTCAACTTTATATATCCAAACTTATGTGATGATAAACAGCGGGGATACATCAAAAAGTGAAATAAAATGTGACGATTTGTTTAACATTTTTCCAAAACATGATTCAGTAAATCATTATCAAACCATTTGTTCAACTATCTTGTAGAGTTTCTTCACTGGTTAATAATCTTATTTTATGACTCCCTCTGTTTAAAAAAATGCAACATTTTTTTGGAAAGACCCATTAACAATCGTTACAATTGGTTGTCGTCTATAAGTTTTTTGTTTTGTCCTATTAAGGGGGTATTTGATTATTAGTAAAGATTTCAAATAAAATATGTGTTTGAGTCCAACATTGTATCTTATTGGGACGGAGTACTTGTTTAGATATTATTTCTGCCAAGAACAACGGTTCAACTATTGGCCATGGGTTGGTTTATGATTTGTGAGCCTTTTTGTAAAATCTGTTCAGGAAAATGTCGATTGAAGACAAAAGAAACCTTGGGATAGCTCTCACTCAGTTGTGTCCTGAAGATCTTAGCAAGGCACTCGATATTGTAGCTCAGCATAACCCAAGTTTTCATGCAACAGCAATAGAGGTCGACCTTGACATCGATGCTCAGGTTATCACATAATCTTGATTTTTATCTTTAACCATACACACACACATATATATATACACGAAATTTAGAACCTCCCATGTTTCCAATCTTAATCTTCACAAGTACACCCACTATACCATAACATGAAAACTACTATGTTTTTTCTTTTTTGGATGTCTTGTGAAAATTGCAACATTTTCTTCTCTAGAATGATTCCAATTTGAAATTATTAATATTTACAAATAAAGATAGAATTGATTTGGGTTTGCAAGATTTCTTTATTTGTAAATAGAGGGCATTCAGATATTTGAAAAATAGTCAAACAAGTCACTTAAACTCACAGGAACAAGAACAGGAACAGGAACAGGAACAGGAACAAAGAGAATTATTTAAGCTTTATACATTTAGTCCATTTTCTTCCATTCATCATATTTCATTTTGTGGGACCCACCTCCATTTACCTCTAACAAGGTCTGCTAGTTCGAGTCTCCTCCTGGGCCACTGAGGATTTTTCAGACTGTTGACTTTAGGACCCAATGGGATTAGTCAAGATGCCTGCAAGCCAGCCCTGACACTCACGGTTACCAAAAAAAGTTGTTATTTTTATCATTTTGAAATGAAAAGAAGACAAGTGTAACTTGAGAGTTGACTCTTTTGTTCTGGTAATTTATATTGTTATTTATATACATGTTGTGCAGAGTGAATCTACTCTATGGAGGTTACAATATTTTGTGAAAGATGCTCTTCTACAACAAGGTGAAAGCAAGGATGATGCCACCATCAATGAAGATAACGGCCACGTGGGCCCCACCAAACCGACAAACACAACCCGAACCATAGCCTCCAAACGGAAAAAACAGATATGTAATGCCCTTGCCAGAAATGCAAAGAAAAGGAATCAGAAACGCCCTTCTTAGCCATCGTTCTTTTGGGTATGCAATCCTAGGAAAGATGAAAAAAACATGGCTGACTCATTCAGACGACTAAAATTGGTCGGTAGTTCTCCTTCAATCTGGGCAGAAATATAGGTAGTATAGCAAAGGTTTTTGTAAGAACATGAGGTTCTTCTTGAAGGTAATCTTTTTTTTATTGCAATCCTCCCTATGGATTGTAGAAAATGTTAATGCCATCTTTCTCATTGGTTCCTTCTTGATTCGTGCATTTCGTCGGTTCTCACGTTTTGTTAAGGTTCTAAAAGGCGTGACATGGCATGACAACGAGGGCAAGCCTCAGACCTTGCACGCCACCGTGAGGACGCGTCGATTTTCAATGCGTGACATATGACAAATTTATATATACACACATATACGTTTTTTTAAATATTATTCAATATGATAAAGATATTAAAATATTTAAGTTCATGCAGTGGCGGATCCAGGATTTTTGTCCACTGGGGTCCCATTAAGGTAGACTAAAGGCGCGCAAAGTCACTCAACATGTTTCAGGAATTTTTTAAAGTTATTTAGGGTGCGTTTGGTTCGCAGGATTTGGGGGGATTTGGAGGGATTTGGATTTGATTTCAAATCCAATCCATTCCGGTGTTTGGTTTGCCTGATGGTAAGGATTTAAAATCCATGAACATTGGATTTTGAAATCCTTGACGGATGCTCGGGATTTCACGGGATTTCGTAGGATTTGTATGAAATAATGTTTTAAAAATGTTAAAAACATTTGTTTTGTAATAACTGATTAATAAAAATGTAATTTGATTATTTTTTTAATTTTTTTATATTTTTATATAAATTATTTATAAATAATGGAAATCCAATTCCATTCCAAATCCTACAAACCAAACACACTATGATTTTCAAATCCATTCCAATCCAAATCCCTCCAAATCAAAATCCTTCCATGAAATCCAGATCCTTCCATGAAATCCAAATCCCTCAAAAACAATCCCGCAAACCAAACGGATCCTTAGTTGATTTCAAGGGATTTTCTAATTAATGTTGTCGATTTTGAAGGATTTTCTTGTGTTTAAAAGTTTAATAATTTACAACCGAGGTATCAAAATGAAGGTTTTAAAAGTATGTTACCCAAAATAGGAATTAAATCAAAGTACGTTACTTTTTAACGCAATTTGCGCATAACTATTCTTGGAGGAGAATTATGAAAATATGTGTTGAAACGTAATTATGATAAATACATCTTGTTATCTGTAAATATGTATGATTATATTTAGGTATAGGAATGGCGCGAGGATTGGACGGGATCCCAATCTCCATCTCCATCCCCGTACTTGTCCCCATCCCCATTGGGGAATATCATCACATCCTCATCCACGTTTCCCGTCAAATCATAGATTTTTCCTTATTAATATAGGATGTTTTAAATCAAATCACACTCGATCGATAATGGTTCATGTTTAAATCTCACATATTTACAAAGTTTGCTTTTATAGAATATTCATATGTGAACGTGATCACAACATTATACGTAGTTGCTTGATCAAACACTTTCAACTTTTAATGTTTTTATATCTAAAAAAATTAAGACAACTAAAAAAATGTATATAAGAAGAATCGTCAAAATATTATTTATAAATCTAAAAATATTAAATCTAATTATTTACAATTAATATATTTAATAATAAAATATATAATATATTTAATATTTAGGGATGAGACGGAATGGGTATTACATATTTATCCTGTCTCCATCCCCATCTCCTGTTTTTAACTTTTGAAGATCCTCGTTCCATTGTTAGTCCTCGGTTTTGCAGGAAATCCCTATCCCTGTCGAAACGGATACACCGGGTTTCAAATATGACAAGTCCCATTCCCATAAACGCTTTAAGATTTATGTTACTTATTTGACTAAAATTTAAAACAAATAATTTAGACCAAATATAAAACATAAATATTTTTAATTTTACGTTACATATTTTCATTAAGTATTCATTAAAGTAACAAGCATGTTACAAAATAATCAAAAGATGTATGGTAAGTATTGAATTTAATTATTCTTTGCCAACTTTTATTTAATACATTAATATCATCATACAATTATTATTATTACACATACATATTCAAATATAAATTAATTTTAACCGTTCATTTAATCTAATAAATATATATATATATATATGTATATATATAGATGCGGGTTCATACGAGGACGATATCAGTTTACGAGAATACGAGAACAATCCTCAGCCAATCATTTTGTACATGAAATTTTTAATGTACAAAATCATATGTGATTTTGTAAGCATCAAAAAGGACACGCGTGACTTTTTTCGTGGGCAAGTTACGGCTAATTATATATGATTTTGTACGTGAATCATATGTGATTTTGTACATGAATCTTATGTGATTTTGTACATGAAAAATTTCATGTATAAAATGATTGACTGAGGTTTGTCCTCGCATTCTCGTAAATTGTTAGCGTCCTCGCATGAACCTCTTTCTATATATATAGAGGGAGAGAGAAAGAGGTTCATACGAGGACGGTAACAGTTTACGATAATGCAAAGACAATCCTCATCCAATCATTTTATACATGAAATTTTTCATGTACAAAATCACATATGATTCAGATACAAAATCATATATGATTAGCCAAGACTTTTCCCGCGACAAAAGTCGCGCATGTCATTTTTGATGCTAGTACAAAATCACATGGATTTTGTACATGAAAAAAACTTCATATAAAAAATGATTGGCTGAGGATTGTCCTTGCATTCTCGTAAATTATTACTTTTCTCGCATGAACCCGCCTCTATATATATATATATATATCGGTTGTTTCTTGATTTAAAACATTCATTACAATAAGTTAATTATGATTATTTTTTATAAATATTTAAATAATAAAAAATAAACTTCAATCATTTTTACAAATACTAGAAGTCGTACCCGCTGCAATGCAGCGGAATTTAAACATTTTATCAACATTAACTTTAGAAGTCTCGAACTTTTTCAAGGTATCAAATTGTGTATTGTTATGAATTTATAAATCGACATTTATTGTTTTTATAAAACTCAAGTATAATTATAATTTAAAATGAACAAATTGAATTTATAAACTATAAGAACAAATTGAATTTAAAATGAACAAAGAATATAAAAATTAATTAAATAACTATAATGTATAAACTATAAGTTTTAAAAAATAATTCATTACGTATTTATGTTATTTGATAATATGATTAAATCTAATATGATTCGATATTGGGCTCATTACAAAGATATTGATAAGAGAACTATAAAGATATAATTTAAAAAAAAACATAGTAATTTTGTTCGTATACAATTATTTATGTTAATGTGATAGGGTGTAAAATGAAAAACAAAATATTAAAGGATATAAATGAAATTTAAAAACTAAAATGAAACGTTAAAAAAATAACTATAGAGCATAAAATGTAAATATTTTAAAAATAACTCGTTACATATTCATCCATATAATAATGTGATTAAATCGAAAAATATTCAATATTGAGCTCATTTTGAAGGTATTGACGACACGATTATAATGGTATAATTTGTAAAAATAGAAACTTATTATGTAATTATCTTTTGATTCATATACGATTATTTAGGCTAATATGATAAAAGTATAAAATGAAAAATAAAAAGTAAGGGATATAAAAGAAACTAATTGACTAATTATAAGGGTGTAAAGTGTAACTTAAAATTTAAAAATAATTTAATTTATAAAATTATATAGGTAGTGGGAGGTTAGTGGAAAATTATTGATGCTTTAAATATTGTACCTCATGCATATAATTGTGTACCTCTTAAAAGTGTAAACATAACTGAATAGCATGCTTTATATAATAGTATAGATTTTATCTAATTGGTGTAAAAGAAAATTATTAATTAAAAAGTTTGTATTTAAAACTATTTTAATTATTCTATGTAAATAATTAAATAAGTAGAGTGAGATTTTTATTCTATATTTAAAGGTGGTTGTGGCAGCCACCCAACCCTGACGACTTAATCGGAAAATGTCACAATTGTCAAAGATGGCATGTGCACGACACGGCGTCGTTTCACGAGTCTCTTTGTTCTGTCTTTATGATTAGGAGTGTGGACGGCATATTACCCCTCTTTCTTTTTCTCATCATGGATTTGCGGGTTAATTAGCTAAATAACCTTAAATGAGATTTTAATTAGCTTCATAACCTTTTAAGATTTAAATTTAACTTGATGACTTTATAAATGTGTTATTCCTATAATATCCTTAATAAAGTTATTTAAAAATAAAACTAAAATAAAACTTTAAATTATAATGTTACTAAAATACCCTTAATGGGTTTCAAAAAACCTGGAAGCTCAAAAAGGAGAAAAGAGTGTTGACTCTTCTTCTTCTTCCCCAATTTCTAAATTAAAAAAAAGCCCTAATATATCATCATTTTTTCTTCCAATAATCCTCCATTCTTGTTCATATTCAACGTTTTTAATCAGCTTTTTTCTGTTTTCTGATCTTATTACTACATTGTGGCTATTATAAATTTTCCTGGCAACAAAAATATCAATTTGATGGAAGTTATTTGAAACACATTAAAAGTAAGAAAGATAAGTTGTATATGATAATTGAATCGAAATAATGAAAAATATAAACGGGGAATGTTTAAGTTATGTAAAATCTTTTTTAAATATCAAAAATGGCGATTTACAACAATTTTTATCGAAATTGACGTTGTTTGATGAAGAAGATGAACAGGTCAGCTAGACTGGTCCGGTCGAGCTAGACTGGTCCGGTCGAGCTATCTTTGGAAATGATATTTGTGATTAGCTGCCACTAAAACACTAGAATGGCTTCGGTTTAGGGATGGCAAATCGTGTTTTTTAAAAGAAAAGAAATATCTATAGTAAATTTCATTTAGAATAATTGCATATATCGCGTGTTTGATCTTGATCAACTTTTCATGTGTGCATGCTATAGTTGCATACGAGCAAGCAAACTTGTTGGAATGTGTTTTGTTCTCTAAATGCTATAAGTAGACCACTTGAATGCTTGCATATGTAGAGACCGTTACTCGACGCTCCAATAAAAGGATTGACAATATGAGTTGTTATTGAAGTTAATAGCCTTGATGTTCCCAAGCGCCACCAAAGAGCTCAAAAGCAAAGATGACCCTTTAAAATCAGTGTGAGAATAAAGTAAATGAAAAAGGAAAAAATGTGAGATATGCATAGACCTTGTGCATAAAAACAAATATGGCCCCTTTGACCTATTGATCTAGCATGTTGCAATATTTTTTTCTTAGAACATTGGCATCTTATTTTAACAATGACATAAATTTCATTTATATCACAATGTTAGTTCAAATGGACTTTTAAAAAATTTACAATTTCTTGAAGCTAAGTAGTACAACCATTCTATTTAAGAATGTCGAATTATTCTCACTAAATCTAACCAAGATTATCGTAGACTTAAAATGGTAGACTAGAAACAACATTACTCTAACATGTCGATTCATACGTATTACAATGCTTGATTGGTCTAGTATGATATCACGATATCATGTATTCAATAGAAACCAAGTGCGTCCAATTATGATAGTTGATTATGGTAAACTATTTTGAATTGAATTGTCAACAATTCTAAACTAGTTTTAATTGAACTCTTCCTAAGCCTACCCAAATTGTATTCAATAAAACCTATAATTTTGTCGAATCATGATAGTTGCTTATTCTTATTGAGTCCATCTATGATGATGATATAAGATAATATACTTAAAGTGGTAGATTAAGCACAATATGACTCTAACATGTCTATTAATTCCAATTAACAACGATTGACTAATCCAATCATGTCCAACGATACGATATCTTTAGTAGAACCCAACTAGGTCCACTTATTATGCTTAGTTATGTTAACTTAGGTTTAGTTGAATTATCATTGCATTCATATAAGAAGACATTATACTTAAAATGGTAGTTGGACACGTTTAGATTGGTCAAGTCATGATACTTGAAAATGTTCGACGGACTCTAGTTTGGTCTAACTAGTTCAATCTATGCTCTTGGATAAGGGTAGACTAGCTCTAGTCTAGTACGATTGTCGCACATTGACATAAATCAAACGGACCGGTAAAATTAGACTACGTCCAATCATGCTTCTTAAAAAAAGGCTTGAATGATACAAGTCTGGCGCGACTCGTCCAGTCATGCTCATTGATTGAGCTCGACCAACTCTAGTCTGGTGCGACTGGGTCTGGTCATACACATTGATAGAGATCGACTGGACTAGTAGAGTTAGATTGGGTCCGTTCACCCTAATTGAAAAGGCTTGACGACTATTCTAGTTGCTCATTAGTTGAGCTAGTGTTGCTCCAGTCTAGTGCGACCAGTCCAGTGGTGCTAATTAAAAAAGCTTGACTAGATCAAATGGAAGTTAGACTGGTCTAGTCATGCTTATTGATAGAGGTCGCCTAATAATAATTACTTGAAAACATGATAAATTTGATTACATCCAAATCATATCCAATTATTATATTACATTGATGACAAATCCCAACCAAAATAAATATCATGGGTTCTAATCGGTCCACAAAAATATCCACAACTAATTTATCAAGGAAAATTGCCAATAACCCAACTTTGTTGGCAATGTTCTTCACAACTTCATTCAAAGAAGACTTGAGTATTATCTTGCTTCTTTCTTATCCAAAATGGAAATCAATGCACAAGGATGTTGAAGTACAAATCGAACATTCACCTGCAAAACAAAATATCTTTTACATGATAAAAGATGTTTTGCAAAAGAATACTAAATTTAACATCAAAATGACTTACTTATGCATGCTCTTCAATGGCTGGATCTCTTTGTCCAGGCGAAACATGAACACTTAAACCCGTGATGTTGAACTAGAATCATTAGCATCAATTCCCTATTGAATCCTCATTCCTTCTGCCATGCATTTAGAATAAAGCACTTGTTAATTATAGTTAAAAAAAACATATCACCAAAAGATGATATTGGATCATTACAATTCTACTGATGTAAACTAGTCAATTTGGTCCTGTCTAACTGCTCGACCGCCCAAGCTAATTACTCAATTCGGTCATGCCTAGCTGCTCGACCGCCCAGTCGAACTACTCAACTCGGTCATGTCTAGCTGCTTGACTGACCCAGTCTAGATAGTTGAGTAATCCAAAGGCAACTTTGGTTAGATCCAACCCAATCTAAACTTCATTCACCTGTTTAAAATACATCTTTTAATTTTAACATGTATGCATGATCACTTTGGTATCCTTTTTTCCTAACCAAGTAATTGGATGATTATCAAAGAATTGGGAATATGAATCTCTTTATCAATGCTTAACAATCAAATATTATAATCAATCCATCTAGAGTTTGCAAACACCTATATTCTACCCACATCTTGGTGTTGATCACTGACCCAAAGATTGATCAGCCGGGTAGACTGATTAAACAAATACTATAAATATGTTATGGTCTAAGTGTTAAAAGCGGCAGTTATTCACTTGGAAAGAGGTGTGATTTATGATAAATATTCTCAAGTGAATAAATTCCATAAAGGACTTTATATTCAAAATTTATAGTAGATTCTTTGTAGAACTATAGGCTATAGGCTAATGTTAGATGAATTATATATGTTGTTTCTCTCAAGACTATTAGTTTTGGTATACATCATAGATGTGAAGACATATATCACCATAAATCTGACAAGATTTAAACAAATTAAAGGTTGGCAGGTTATGTAAGATTTCAATAATGCACCACAGTCTAAAAAGATAAAAGGCACGCACGCATAAATGGTGAACATACCAACTCGATGGTCATCAAAGTTTAATTATGTTCTATATCATCAGTTGGTTGATTTCTTCCAAAGTAAAAACATAATTAACAAGACATAACTCAAAACCAAGAAACTAACTCCATAAAGATGGAACAATCAACAGTAGTAAGGGGATGTTATTTGGTATCAATACAAGGTTGCTGTTTGGTATCATTTGGGAGAAGCGAATCTTATGGTAACAATGGTGGTGGTCGGTCTACAGAGCAACAACACAGTCAAGCTTCAAGCGGACAGCAAGAGGCAGGCTTGATCTAAGGTGGCGGTCGGATGACGTTGCCATGATGGTCGAACTGTTGATTTTCCCAGAAGCAATGGATATATAAGAGGAAGGATGATGAAGAAATCGGTAAAACTTAGGCGAGGTTTAATCTAGGGCTTTTGATTGATTTGGGGAGTGATAATTTTCTTTTAAGTTTGGGGTAGTTTGGTAACTTAATTAAAATAAATCATTAAAAATTAATATAAAATAACATAAGAATAGATGAAGGTCATTTTGCAAAACCCACGTTCGGAGAAGGTTATACGACTAAATAGCTCTACCTACTCTTTCATTTCCCCTTGATTCTTTCATCTATTCTCTTTATCGAATTCAATCTTAAACTCATCTGGATTTGGTGTTTTTTACTCTCAATTCTTCCGCATCGGCATCGTCTAAGGTATGATTCGATTTCTTTATGTGATTGATTTACTTGATTATGTTGACTTTTAGGTTGAAATTGAATTGTTCATGGGATTTTAAGGAAATTTTGAGAATTAGGTTGATCAGATGGTGTTTCGTTGCTTTGATCATTGATATAGTGATAATTCTCAGAGTGTTTACTCTTCCAAGAGTTTTTTATTTCGTTTCTTAAATTTTTGTTGGTATATGATTATAAATGAAGGAATTAGATAATTCTTGTTCGTTTTCGTTCATTTTTTTTATGTGGATCGGTGATTTTTGATGAGAAGGATAAGGACATAGAGTTTTGATGCTTAAGTTAATCGCCCCCTTGATTTAGTAATTTTTTTGATTTTTTACTTTTCCAATGATCATTATCGTAAGATATACCAAGGAATTACACTTCTTTTTACTCGTTTTGTGCATTTCTTTTTGAATCGGTAACTTGATGGCGTTGACTTTGATTTTTAGAAGGAATTGTTGATAGGGTTTTGATAAAATTGAGAACTAGGTTTGCTTAGATGGTGTTTTTGATGCTAAAGTTCTAGGTTTTTACTCTAAGAGTTTATTATTTGACGGATTTACCCTATTTCTCTTGGTTTTTGTGTATGTGAATTCATAACATGCTAGCTGTATGGAGTCTTGATGAAATTGAGAGCTATGTTGATTAGATGGTTTTGTATGCTAAAATTCATTACTTTGATGATTGATCCTTGATATGGGAAAAGGTTTTCCCTCTTCCAAGAAAAGTGAAGTTCAATTTTTTCCTTTCTGATATTGTAAGATATATGGGTTGTTTATGCTTCTTTACTGCTTTATTTATGTGGCAAGGGGTTAGGACAGATACCATCCAGAGGCTTTTGTCACACTTCAGAGGATCATTTTTTTTTGCCAAACAACACCATGCCTCTACACGATTCAGACATGCCTCTGGATGGCACCATCCAGACCTAAACAAACAGCTCCTTAGAAAAAACTAAATTTGAACAATGCATTGTACACTGCACATATATCATGTCAAACTACATAGTACTATAATATCTACCAAACGTTGATGTTAGATGATACTTTGTTTAATATTGATGGTACATTAAATAAAGTATAGATCAAATGTACAAGGTGGATCACATATATGCACATATTAAGTTCTGTGATGTAATGATATGCAATTATCAAACCGTTTCAAATCTATAAAATTAAGATTTCATTGCATTATGGTTATGCTGGTGTAGAATAAGATACATGTGCCATGAAGGTAAAAATAATAAGGAGAAGTAATAATTACATGAAATCTTGAAAAAGAATGTCATATGGACACAACTTCCATGCGAATGAATCAGAATCACGTCATCCATTTGAAAGAAGAAACTCTCTTTAGGTCATATACAAATAATATTTTATATAAACTCTACTAACTGAAAATAACAAATTATTATAACTTATAAGACATAAAAAAAATCAAACGAATAATCAAACAATATAATATAAAATAATTTATCGAGACATTTATCACCTCACAAACCAAAATTACTCAAATTAAATTTTGTGGGGTGTTACCAAAGTTTAGATAGCACCCAAAAAAAACGAAAAATCAATCCACCATATGGTATAAAAATAAAAAGAGAAAAATAGAAAATGGGTTCCAAATGATAGTTTTCTTACCTTTGGTGCCTAAAAGCAAATATTGATAATAAAAGGGAGTCTTTTTACGTTTACTTAAAGTTATAGGACCAAAATGTAAACTTTTGGTGTCCTTTGAGCCGTCAACAAATTGATTAAAGCGACAAACCTCTACGGCTTCTAACACCAAACTCCTCTCATCAGTAACTCGCCGGCCGTATACTTTCTCCGATTTTCAACGGCGGCCGGTAGTTTTTACGCCGCCGCGTAGTCACTGTGGCTTGTATCCTTGCTATGGAGCAGTGACGAAAGATTGCAAGGCTGAGTTGACATATATCTCTCTCTCTATCTCATTCTGCTGATTTATCCTTCAAATAATTATACTGGTGCGAATCTCTCTTTCTATATGTTCTGAAAGATCTCGTATGATCGCAGGCGGGTTTACTTTTGTAATTATCAGTTCAATTTGAATTACTGATGGCAGTAAACATGATAGTATAAGTTGAACAAGTTTGTGCACAATTACGTCGCGATATTCGGTATCAAGTAAATCGATTACGATAATTTTGTTTTGTTGTTTTTCAAATAATTGATGTGATCATGTTAATTTTAAGTGGTGAAGATCTCTCTGACAAGTGTATTAATTATTGTGCTCTTGTTGTAAGAAAGGCTACTATTTTGTTGGTATGGATTTTTATTTTTAGTTTTTAGTTTTTTTTTGTATCAACAAGAAGGAAATGGAAGAACAATTGATATTGGATATCGGAGATGGTGGAATAGAGAAGATGGAGGAAAATAATGCCGCCATTGTGGATGATATTGGGCATCAAGTAGATGATTTATTCACCAAGGTTGAGCAGGTGAGACATGGATCTTTTCTTACTTGATCTACAAGTATATTGAATTGTGTAATTTGTATCACTTGCATATTATGCTGTTTTCTCTTGGTTCAATTTGATTATGGCTAAGCTTGTATCTATTTTCTATGTGTACCCTGGCCTCCAAGTGATTGAATATAATTCTCTTTGATTATTGATATTGTTGGTGAGGGGTTTTGATTTGCTTGTCATCTCATGGTGCTTGTGAAGTTATTGTTTTACTTATCTACTGTTGCCTTTCATGCCTTTAGATCCTTTTGTTCTTATGAGAAGAAGCACAATATGTCAATTTGGCTTTTGGGGTTAAAAGGGACTGAACTTTTACTTTGATTTGATATGAATGCTGTGATTCAACGAGAATATGTGAAACATAGTTAACTCTATAGACAAATACAATGAAAGGAAACATGTTGGTATTAGACTTCCAAAAATCTGGACCAATTTTGGAAATGAACAATACATAAGGCTTCAAAAGTTAGAATGTATTTCTTTTCTTGGAATGAAGAGACTGCTTAGCCTTTTTACACATTGTCACGACTCCAAGTAATGTACTTTTGATGGGTATGGCTGCCTTTTTTCTCCTACTTTTGGTGACCCTTCACATCAACACTCAACAGGATGCCGTTTGATTAGCAATTCTGGCCTGGTTCATGTTAGCGGAACTAGAAATTTGTAATTGCTTAGGGTTCTTGGAATCTTATGCCCTCTATGCTTGCTTGCAGCTTGAACAAAGAGTAAACGAGGTTGAGCAGTTCTACTTGAATTTAAGCAAAAAACAATCCATTGCTTCTCAGAAAAGCTTGATTGTGAAGGATAAAGACAAGGTAAAGCATATTCCAGGGTTTAAGAAACATCAACAGGAGGCAGCACGTAGAGAGGCAGTTGCTGCTAAGAGAATGCAGGAGATTATGCGACAATTTGGCTCTGTTCTGCGGCAGGTTATAATCTTTACCTGATAGATTCCTTTCGATGACATAAATGAGTTACCAGGACGAAGTTCTTTTACTGTCATTTTATGTTCAATTTTACCTTTTAACCTTGTGTTTACTAAAAGTATCATCTTTAAGCAGTCTGCTGACCTGCTCTATGTTCTGGCAAAATTTAAGTGTTGTCCTTTATGATGATCTCATATATATATATATCACATTTTTATTTTATTTGGCAATCATGCATTCATGTTATACGAACTGGCTTTTACATTGCAACATGATGAACCCATTATTCAAACTTAAAAGTCTATAATTTCAAACAGCTCCATACTTCCTAACTATTTTTGCTACATTTTTTTGTGGTTCAATCGGGGAGTTGAATCAGCCATGTCACCTGACAGCATCTTGACCCTTATCTAATTTCTGAGCCAATTTTGGTCCAATATATATTCATTAAACTATCGTAGTGGCAATGATGTGGGAAGTATTATGGTGCCTATAAGTCATGAATTAAACAGGGTGAAATGAAAGCTTTCCAAGTACTAGCAATGATGTTTTCATACTCTCTTTTTCTTTATTGAGGATATTCTCCTCCATTATTTGTATTTTCATCATCTATGTATCAAGTTCATTTATAGGTAACATCTCATATATGCTATAAAAAGAATGTCATATCATCTAATCCAAAGTATATTTTTAAAACAGATAAAGAAAGTTTTTGGAGAATTATTGAAAATTCATCCAGTCTTAACTCTATGTAAGGTTTCATCATTGATTCAAAATTTTCTGTATGTACATCATATTACAGATCACACAGCACAAGTGGGCCTGGCCATTTATGCAACCTGTAGATGTTGAAGGTCTTGGATTGCGTGACTATTACGAGGTAATATCCTTCAGTACTTCCTCAAAAAAAAATTTCTTTATGTTTATTCATATGTCTCTTGATGTTCTAGTTTGACTGCACCCCTCTGATTTTCCTGTACAATTGAATAAAGGCATGGCCACTAAAGAGCAATGACCATCGCACTACTCAACAGAAGTCCTTTGTTTGTTGGAAGATCAATTGTCTATTAAGATGAAACTATTAGAAATCACTAATGCCCTGACCATTTGCTTCTTGAATTACTCAACTAATACATGGTGCTCTTTGTCTTGCAATACCAACTCTCATATTTTCAGGGGACAGTCTTGATCATTTTCTTTATATAGATCCCCATTTCAATGCCTTCAAGTTCCCTAAATCAAAAAAGTTGCAAGCTTTATAATTCAGGTGAAACATTAGTGTTGTTTCATATGAATCAGACAAAATTGGTTCACATGTGAAACAAAACATGTACATATGTTTCGTATATAAAACACACACACATGAACGATAATACCACTTTGAATCCTAGCCCAAAGTGAAACTCAGTGAATGATTTGGATTATAGTTGTTCTCAACATTTATGTGGTTCTCATTTGTTTTTTTCCATTAGGGGAGGGTCCAAATGAGAAAGGTAAAAAGATTAAGAATATATGAATAAATGATCATATGTGAATCATTGGTAAAAGGAAACGTGGGTTCACATATGCATCTTCAAATGGATTTTTTTTTGGATTTACCAATGTTTCACATATGAATCATTTATGCCTACGTTCTTAATCTTTTGGCCTTACTTATTCTAAGTTTCTAACCTCCTTCCAATATATATATATATATATGTGTGTGTGTGTGTGGGAGCCCCTCCATATATAATTTATAGATGCTATTTTTATCTTACAAATCTGTATTCATCCATATTTGGTCTGATTGATTTAACTGCTATGCTATACACAAGGAATTAAATATTTTTTTGGAAAACTAACTATGAGAGAGGGACATAGAGAGGAAGAAATGCTTTGAAGGGTGATTGTTGACAGTTATTGCCGTTGTTTTAATGTTATGAACCACTATTTCTTGCATTGGTTTATTAAAGGACTGTGTGTATCAGGTGATCGACAGGCCAATGGACTTCAGTACGATAAAAAATCAAATGGAGGCCAAGGATGGTACTGAATATAAACATGTTCGGGATATATGTTCAGATGTGAGGTTGATTTTTCAGAATGCCATGAAATATAATGATGATAAAAGCGATGTTCATGTGATGGCCAAAACTTTGTTGGAGAAGTTTGAAGAGAAATGGCTTCAGTTTTTACCAAGGGTTAATGAAGAGGTAATTTTTACAGTTTGTAGAGCTTTTGAATAGAATTAAAAAGTTTAAACATTTATAAGAAAACTAGAAAAGTTAATGCAATAAATAAGAGGTTTTACTTTTATATCACTAATTTGTATGTTGAGGAGATACATTAGTACTTAATTTGGATACAATCTATTTATGTGGTATGAGCAGGAAAAAAGAAGAGCGGAGGAGGAAGCAGAAGCACAGTTGAACATGCAGCGTGCACAAGAGGCAGCTCATGCTAAAATGGCCAAGGATCTAACTAACGAAGTAAAGAAGTTATCTTTTTTCTTGGAAGTTAAAACATATATTCATATATGAATAATGGCTGTTTCAGAAGTTACACATTTGACATTTGATGTTTGAAAGGTCACGGTATGATGTGTTGCATAGCTAAGAGTTAAACCGGCATTTTTTTTTTATATTTCAGCTTTATGAAGCCGATATGCACTTGGAAGAGCTAAGAGAAACCGTGGTTCAGAAATGCAGGTTCTTTTTCATTGTTTAATCCCTTTACCCTCATTCATGTTTGGATATTAAAATGGCTGTTTGTTTACGTCTTAACAGTTCCGTTAAGAGGCAGCCTTTGAATCGTTAAGGGGTGAATCCAGTACCTCTCTTAACCATTAAGAGCCCTAATCACATCCTGAACAGTTATCAAACAATTATATTTCATTTTGCACTTTATCATAAGAGCTTCTTAATCATTCTGACCACTTAATCATTCAGCAACTGCCAAACGTAAGAGATAAAGGCTAAGACAGAGTAAACAATTAACTGAATCCTATTTATCAATTCTTGCGTATTAAAACTTTATTTTTATATATTGAAGCTTATGGGATGATAAACAAGGGGGATACATCAAGAAGTGACGTTTTGTTGAACCATTATTTTTATAATTTTATTTAAACACGATTCATTAACTCATTATCAAACCCTATGTTCAACTATCCTCTAGAGTTCTTCACTGGTTTATGATCTTATTTTAGTACTCTCTCTATTTAAAAAGTAGCAACATTTTCTTTGGTTTATGATCCATAAGTTCTTTTTTCCTTTTTCAATTTGTATTTTATTGGGATGGATTACTTGTTTAGATATTATTTCTGCCAAGAAAAACAGTTCAACTGGGTTGATTTATGATTTGTGAAGCCTTTTGTAAAATCTATTCAGGAAAATGTCGATTGAAGACAAAAGAAACCTTGGGATAGCTCTTACTCAGTTGTGTCCTGAAGATCTTAGCAAGGCACTTGATATTGTAGCTCAGCATAACCCAAGTTTTCATGCAACAGCAATAGAGGTCGACCTTGACATCGATGCTCAGGTTATCACATAATCTTGATTTTTATCTATAACCACATATATATATATATATATATTAGAAATTTAGAACCTCCCATGTTTCCAATCTTAATCTTCACAAGTACACCCACCGTACCATGAAAACTACTATGTTTTTTCTTTTTCGGATATCTTGTGAAAATTGCAACATTTTCTTCTCTAGAACGATTCAAATTTGAAATTATTAATATCGCAAATAAAGATGGAATTGATTTGGGTTTGTTAGATTTCTTTATTTGTAAATAATGGGAATTAATTTCAGATATTCGAAAAATAGTCAAACAAGTCACTTAAACTCACAGGAACAGGGAGAATTAATTAGGCTTTATACATTTAGTCAATTTTCTTCCATTCATAAATATTCATTTTGTGGGACCCACCTCCATTTACCTCTAACAAGGTCTGCTGAGTTCAACTCTCCTCCTGTTGACTTTAGGACCCCATGGGATTAGTCAAGATGCCCGCAAGCCAGCCCAGACACTCGCCGTTACCAAAAAAAAGTTATTTTTATCATTTTGAAATGAAAAGAAGACAAATGTAACTTGAGAGTTGACTCTTTTGTTCTGGTTATTTATACTGTTATTTATATACATGTTGTGCAGAGTGAATCTACTCTATGGAGGTTAAAATATTTTGTGAAAGATGCTCTTCTACAACAAGGTGAAAGCAAGGATGATGCCACCATCAATGAAGATAACGGCCACGTGGGCCCCACCAAACCGACAAACACAACCCGAACCATAGCTTCCAAACGGAAAAAACAGATATGTAATGCCCTTGCCAGAAACGCAAAGAAAAGGAATCAGAAACGCTCTTCTTAGCCGTCGTTCTTTTGGGTATGCAATCCTACGAAAGATGGAAAAACATGGCTGACTCATTCAGACGACTAAAATTGGTCGGTAGTTCTCCTTCAATCTGTGGGCAGAAAGATAGGTAGTATAGCAAAGGTTTTTGTAAGAACATTGAGGTTCTTCTTGAAGGTAAATCTTTTTTTTTTATTGCAATCCTCCCTATGGATTGTAGAAAAATGTTAATGCCATCTTTCTCATTGGTTCCTTCTTGATTCATGCATTTCGTCGGTCCTCACGTTTTGTTAAGGTTCTAAAAGGCGTGACGTGGCATGACAATGAGGTCAAGCCTCAGACCTTGCACGCCACTGTGAGGACGCGTCGATTTTCAATGCATGACATATGGTGACAAATTTATATACACACACATATATGTTTTTTTTAAATATTATTCAATCTGATAAAGATATTAAAATATTTAAGTTCATGCAGTGGCGGATCCAGGATTTTTGTCCACTGAGGTCCCATTAAGGTAGACTAAAGGTGCGCAAAGTTATCCGACGTGTTTCGGGAAAATTTTTAAGTTTTTTAGTTGATTTCAAGGGACTTTCTAATTTTTTTTGTCGATTTTGAAAAATTTTCTTAGTGTTTTTATCGATTTCGAAAGATTTTTTCGGTTTTTTTTATTGATTTCAAGAGATTTTTTAATGTTTTTGTCAATCGCCGTCAAGATGTGATCTTTTGAAAAATTTTATTGGGCGAACTAAGGCTAAATATAGTATTTTTGATATTTTTTAACCTGTAATTTTTTTTAACAGTTCACTGGGGTCCTGGGACCCCCCCCCCCCCTCTTGAAGGTTGCATCCGCCATTGAGTTCATGTTAGAAGAAGAAAAATCATATAGATTATTATTATAAAAATAGTTTTTGATTAAACATTCAAAATACAACATAGATGAGTAATTTAGAACTTTGTTTTAATTGCAAGTGAATGACATCATGAATTTGTAAAACTGTGAGTGATATATGAATTTGTAAAACTGTGAATGACGTCATGAATTGGATAAATCTATGAAAGTGTAAAAACCATAATTGTCTTTTTTAAATGTGTGCCTTGTAAAAAACGCATTGCCTTATGGAAACACCATAAATCTTATCATAATGGTGGGGACTTGTGCTTTATTACGCCATGACGAACGTCATGACGTCTTTTTGAATACAAAAAAAACTAAATATTACGGTCTCAATTTATCCTATTTCATTAGATTCAGGATGTGATATGGTTCTAAAGGAAAAAGTCTCACTTTGCACAATTCCCGCATCAAAATGGCCCTATATTCACATCGACATGAGAATTCAAACTAATATTTTGATTAAAATTGCAAGTTTTATATGTCTACGGCATGTGTCATACAGGGACAATGTTGGGAGCATTTAAACCTGTAGGATCGCACAAATACTATTGTTTTTATATGTAGAAAACCTGGATTAAATCAAGTTAATTATGTATATAACAATTCTTGGAGGAGAATTATGAAAATATGTGTTGAAACGTAATTCTGATAAATACATGTTGTTATCTGTAAATATGTATGATTATATTTAGGTATAGGAATGGCGCGAGGATTGGACGGGATCCCAATCTCCATCTCCATCCCCGTACCCGTCCCCATCCCCATTGGGGAATATCATCACATCCTCATCCACGTTTCCCGTCAAATCAAAGATTTTTCCTTATTAATATAGGATGTTTTAAATCAAATCACACTCGATCGATAATGGTTCATGTTTAAATCTCACATATTTATAAAGTTTGCTTTTATAGAATGTAATATCCCGTATTTTGTGGTATTATTAAGTAAACATAAATTAAGTTTGAAAAGCTTTTTAAACTAGAGGGACTAGATGGGGAAAAAATGGATTTGGATAACCACCTCCAATGTGATTTTCAGCGCATTAGGTTTGTAAACCAAGTTGGACTCCAAATATGTACCAATCCTATTGATTTCTTCATAAAAAAAAGTATCTAGTATGACATAGGAAGAATTTATGAAAGAGAGAGTTGGTTGCAATATTTTTGAGTTTCAAGTATCAATATTAGGGTTTGAGATTCGGTTCGCGGTTGAAGTGTTGTTCCTGATTTTAAAGATTCGTTGAAGAAATCTTATGGAGTTTTCGTTAGCGATTCGTAGATGTTAGTTAAGGTATGGATTCTTTACTCCCTCTTTTATATTTATTCGATTTGTTATATATATGTGTACGATCTCCACTCTCTTTTTCTTACAATTCTTTTCGTTCGATTCGGTGTATATTGTGTTCTTCTTTCGACAAGTTGATTGTGTTTCCGTTTGATTAGTTGTTCATTTGATCATGTCTACTCTTGGGTGGTTTTTATTTTGGTTTTACATATGATAAATCGGGATTTTTATATGTTAGAAACCTCAAATTCCACTTTTATATTTGCTGAATTAATTCTAAAAATTTCGTGTTATTTGTAAAAATCATAACGAATTGCTCGTTTATCGGATTAAGGCATACAATATGTTTTTGAAAACCTTGAGCAGTCTTCTACAAACTGTTGTCACACGACAAAACTGTGATTTTCGATCTAAGTTGGTTAAAATCTGCATTTTTCGAAACTGGTCTCGTTTTGGATGAGAACAGCGCAACTGTTTTCAAAAATTCGTACAAAATCCATTTTAAATCTGGTTCAGTTCATTCTGGATTCTTTGGAATCATAAGACATTCATCTAAAACTTATGTTTTGGCATACTTTTCTAAAACCTTCTTTAAGTATGAGAAAATATTGGATTTGTATTTAAACGTGAAAAATTCTGAAAACGGTATGCCTTGATTTAGATAAGTTGTAAGTGCAAGATTCTTAGTCTATGTCGGTGCTATTTGTTTTATTCTAAATATTTTATAAGATTTCTTACACAAAGTCATGTCAATGGTTTTACTAAATTCGTATCATTTAAACTCCCTTTCGATTCGTAAGCCGTTCGATTAGGTGTGTTTGAAATTATGAAGCTTTTTAAGGGATTGGTCAATATTTTTATAGTCAATTGTCGTTTTGATTCATTTTGTAATAAGTGTGATTTGTTATTCATTTAAGTATAATTACATGTTTTATGACATACTTTCGTAGTTTATGCATTTTGGAATACCGAGCTACTAACCACCTATGGGGGTACCATAGGCACGCCATTGTGGCACCAATGACGTGACACCACCGTGGCGGTGTGATCAGTCCACGGCGTCTCCTCTTTGGTGCTCGTGGGTGAGCTATTTTGGTGTGATGGGTATTTGATTTAGGAGGCGTATGGGTCGACCCTAGATATGATTTGTTTGTAGGGTGAGTGACGGTGTAGTGTCCAACACCGCATCTCACATTATGTAGTACAGTTGGACGTGCATGTCCAATGTACGTGCCTATATGGCTATGTCTGACACTTGTTGTATCTGTCTATGTATGACATGAAACTCAAGTGTATGCGATTATTTGTTTGAGCTCGGTATGCAATCCTGTGATATGATTTTCATTTAAGCTTCGCACGTTCGTTTGAGATTTAGTTAGCAATATTTGTTTTGAGTTGACACTTTTGATCTTTGACAATATTTATTGTTGTGAATATTAAGATATATATTCATGTTATTATGGTTTTGTCAAGCTTGTTAAAATTGATTTGTTCAGTCTAGTCTTCTTTTAGATTTGTTTCTTTTGTTTCCGAGTATTTTGATATGTTGGAGTTTGAGCGTGGTATTTTCTTTTAAATACGAGTTTTCTGTTAAAAGTATGTTCCTTGTCCAAATTTAGACTTTTGTTTCATTCATGTTTGGTTCGATTATTTGTCTTGTTATTTTTGTATCCGCCCACTGAGCGTTTGGCTCAGCCGTATTTCTTTCTTCGCGGCAGGTATTCAAGGAAACTAAGAAGTGTGAGATTCAGACTATCATCATATATAAGAGGTTTGTTGGTGGCATTTGTAGGCTTGTTTTTATAGTGAAGTTATATAAAAAGATTGAGGTATCATTATTGGCTATTGTTGTTCGTTAGTGTTTACTTTTAAATATGGTTTATTAGTGCTCTGTATGTTCTGTTGGCAGTTTGTCTAAGTTTGGAAGTAACCTCTTTTCCCGTCTCGGGAAGGGGGTGTTACATAGAATATTCATATGTGAACGTGATCAAAACATTATATGTAGTTGCTTGATCAAACACTTTCGACTTTTAACGTTTTTATATCTAAAAAAATTAAGACAACTAAAAAAATGTATATAAGAAGAATCGTCAAAATATTATTTATAAATCAAAAAATATTAAATCTAATTCTTTACAATTAATATATTTAATAATAAAATATATAATATATTTAATATTTGGGGATGAGAGGGTACGGGTACTACATTATTTGCCCTGTTCCCATCCCCATCTCCTGTTTTTAACTTTTGAGGATCCTCGTTCCATTGTTAGTCCTCGGTTTTGCAGGAAATCCCTATCCCTGTCAAAACGGATACACCGGGTTTCAAATATGACAAGTCTCATTCCCATAAACGCTTTAAGATTTACGTTACTTATTTGACTAAAATTTAAAACAAATAATTTAGACCAAATATAAAACATAAATATTTTTAATTTTAGGTTACATATTTTCATTAAGTATTCATTAAAGTAACAAGCATGTTACAAAATAATCAAAAGATGTATGGTAAGTTTTGAATTTAATTATTCTTTGCCAACTTTTATTTAAAACATTAATATCATTATGCAATTATTATTATTACACATACATATTCAAATATAAATTAATTTTAACTTTCCATTTAATCTAATATATATATATACATATATATATATATATAGAGACAGAAAGAAAGAGGTTCATGCGAGAACGGTAACAATTTACGAGAATGCGAGAACAATACTCATCCAATCATTTTGTACATGAAATTTTTCATGTACAAAATTACATATGATTCACATACAAAATCATATATGATTAGGCAAGACTTTTCCCGTGGCAAAAGTCGTGCATGTCATTTTTGATACTAGTACAAAATCACATCTGATTTTGTACATGAAAAAAACTTCATATAGAAAATGATTGACTGGAAATTGTCCTTGCATTTTCGTAAATTATTACTTTTCTCGCATGAAGCCGCCTCTCTATCTATACTATATTATAAAGCATTTGACAAAAACTCTTAAAAACATATTATTATGCAATAAGTACAATTGATTAAAGTATAATTACTTAAAATTCAAAAATACAAGTTATACATGCAATAAGTACAATTGATTAAAGCTTCACGTTTGAATTCGTATAACTAACTATACAACTAACTGTACATATAAACATCTAATTTTGAATATAAAAAATCTAACATATAGTTAGGATAATCATTCAACTCTAATAAAATACTTAATTATTACATTTGTAAAAAAAACTATATTATTAAACCAAAATATATTATTTCATCATAAATCTAGATTATAATTAAAAAACTGAATTAAATAAAGTATACAAAAAATAAAACCGTTTTTTTCAAAACTAATAAAATCGTATTATAACATTGATAAACACAACAAAAAATAAAACATTGAAATTAAGATGGATCTCGTTGAATTGTGCGAGTATCCTTCTAGTATATATATATATATATATCGGTTGTTTCTTGATTTAAAACATTCATTACAATAAGTTAATTATGATTATTTTTTATAATATTTAAATAATAAAAAATAAACTTCAATCATTTTTATAAATATTTTATCTAGTTGGTGTATAATTTTTTTACTAATTAAAGAGTTTGTATTTAAAACTATCTTTATTATTCTATGTAAATAATTAAATTAAATTAAATAAGTAGAGTGAGATTTTTATTCTATATTTAAAGGTGGTTGTGGCAGCCACCCAACCCTGACGACTTAATCGGAAAATGTCATAATTGTCAAACATGGCGTGTGCATTACACGGCGTCGTTTCACGAGTCTCTTTGTTCTGTCTTTATGATTAGGAGTGTGGACGGCATATTACCCCTCTTTCTTTTCTCATCGTGGATTTGCCCCACCTACTCTTTCATTTCCCCTTGATTCTTTCATCTATTCTCTTTATCGGATTCAATCTCAAACTCATCTGGATTTGGTGTTTTTTACTCTCAATTCTTCCGCATCGGCATCGTCTAAGGTATGATTCGATTTCTTTATGTGATTGATTTACTTGATTCTGTTGACTTTTAGGTTGAAATTGAATTGTTCATGGGATTTTAAGGAAATTTTGAGAATTAGGTTGATCAGATGGTGTTTCGTTGCTTTGATCATTGAGATAGTGATAATTCTCAGAGTGTTTACTCTTCCAAGAGTTTTTGATTTCGTTTCTTAAATTTTTGTTGGTATATGATTATAAATGAAGGAATTCGACGATTCTTGTTCGTTTTCCGTTCATTTTTTTTTATGTGGATCGGTGATTTTTGATGGAATTGAGAAGGATAAGGACATAGAGTTTTGATGCTAAAGTTAATGGCCCCCTTGGTTTAGTAATTTTTTTTGATTTTTTTACTTTTCCAATGATCATTATCTTAAGATATACCAAGGAATTACACTTCTTTTTACTCGTTTTGTGCATTTCTTTATGAATCGGTAACTTGATGGCCTTGACTTTGATTTTTAGAAGGAATTGTTGATAGGGTTTTGATAAAATTGAGAACTAGGTTTGACTAGATGGTGTTTTTGATGCTAAAGTTCTAGTTTTTTACTCTTTAAGAGTTTATTATTTGACAGATTTACCCTATTTCTCTTTGTTTTTGTGTATCTGAATTCATAACATGCCATCTGTATGGGGTTTTGATGAAATTGAGAGCTATGTTGATTAGATGGCTTTGTATGCTAAATTCATTACTTTGATCCTTGATATGGGAAAGGTTTTCCCTCTTCCAAGAAAAATGAAGTTCAATTTTTTCCTTTCTGATATTAGAAGATATATGGGTTGTTTCTGCTTCTTTACTGCTTTATTTATGTGAAACGAAAATTTGACTGATTTTGACTTTCTGCTCTAGATTGAATTAACGTTGGGGGTTTGATTAAACGGAGCATTATTTCGATTTGATGGCTTTCTCATGCTAAATTTTTGCAAGATTGATCATCATTATTATTGTAAAAAGTTGACTTTTTTTGCTCAACCAAGAACCCATTAAATTGAATCTGTTGACAGAGTGTCACATGTCTAGGTTTTCTGTTACAGCTAACATGAATCAGATTGGAATTTGTCCAACATGAATTGAGATTTGTACATGTGTGTGTATGTTATGTTGTATGCATGTAAAGTTGTTAATTGACCCTTTAATCTATCATTTCTGTAACTTTCGATGAGTGATTTATGACCATCTTCAGTTTTGACTTTTAGAAGTTAAAAGGTTTAACTTTTGTTTTACAATTTGGTTCTTAACTTTATTCCATTGATGACTTGAACTTATGCTTCATAAATATCGGTATTGAATTCCATTTTTCTTGTGATGTGTATTTGTCCTTTCATGTGGTTATGAGTTGACACCTCTCCTAAATTGTGGTTTATCTATTCATGCTTATAACTGAAGGATGTTATCCAAAAAGTCCTAGGAATAACTTAAAATCCTGTAGGTTATTGTAATGAAGGCTTAATCATGATTGAAATCTTACCTTTCAATTCTTGAAGCAACTTATGTGAATGCTATTAGTGAATCAGAATCCTGTGTAATTTGTATTGGCTAATCACCTTAAACAACAAATTCATGTTGTTTAACAACCGTATAAAATATGCTCTAGATTTCTTACTTAATTTGGGTTGTTTGACTTGTTTCTACGGATTTCTGTTAAGAACTTATTGACAACATTCACAAGTATATTTCAAGTTATGTGACGGAAGTAGTATGGTTGCATGTTCCACTATATGTCCTACATAACTTATTGATAACATCCAAAATGATTCAGTTATGCATTCTTACAGCTCGTGGGTTTAATGTGTATTAATTGACTGTTGGGATGTTTATCTAGGTGCCATAGTTGCCATCTTTGTAGTTCAGATTTCCATAACCTAAGCCTTGTCTTATTTTGTTTACTTATCAGCAATTCAGCATTTGAATTTGTGGTTCATATGTGGAAATTTGTGTGCACTTTGGATAAAGATTATTTACATTTTCTTATTTATGCAGATCTTGCTGTCAAGAAATGAATTTTTTCTGTAGGAACATGGCTGAAGAATCTTCACCTTCCCAGCACGATATTATTCGGTGCCCATTTTTGCGCAACATTAATGAACCGACTAACTTCTCCTTTTCATCATCCATGGCTTTCCCATTGCCTGTAAGTTTTCTTATTCCCGTATCTTTAGCAAAGCCAATTTCACTGCAAAATGCAAGGGAAAGACTTCTTACAAATAACATCCCACCCCCCAAAAAATATTCGATGCTAATGAAATAATATTGTCATTGTTTTTTTTATCAGGCCCGGGGAACCAAAGGTCCTATATTTGAGGACGGTCCCAATTTTGATATGGCATTTAGGCTTTTCCATGGCCAGAATGGTGTTGTCCCACTTTCCGAGGGATCATTGCAATTTCCCCAAAAGGTGAAGGCTGAACCAGTGTCTCAGCAGTTTAATCCTTTAGCTGCAAAGGCAGCCACTATCAGTCTCTCGGGTTTTGGAGGATCCTTTGGTTTTGATGCACTTAACGAAATGTTCAAGAATCAACAAAAAAAGAACAAATCTTCCAAGAAAGACTCTTCTCAGGTACCGTAGCTACCAATTCTTTTACCCCTCCGTTCCAAAATAAATGCGCACAATGAAAAAGGCATGCGGTTTTCTAAATGTGTAATTATTACACTTTTTAATCAACTATATGACAATTGTACTTTTGATGGAGAAAGTTTTGAATTTCTCCATCTCTATTAAGGGTGGAATCGGAATGCAAGCAATTCTTTTTGAAAGTGGACAATTATTGTACCTTTTAATCAACTAAATGACAATTGTACTTGTACCCTTGATAGAGAAAGTTTTGAATTTCTCCATCTCTATTAAGGGTGGAATCGAAATGCAACCACTTATTTTTTAAAGAGGACAATTATTATACTTTTTAATCAACTGAATGACAATTGTACTTGTACCCTTGATAGAGAGTTTTGAATTTCTCCATCTCTATTATGTTTGAAAGTGGACAATTATTATACCTTTTAATCAACTAAATGACAATTGTACTTGTACCCTTAATAGACGGAGTAAATATTATATATTTATATACTTAAAAAAGGGTCTTTGGCCTAGTGGTATCGTAGCCCGTGCCCTCCTAGGAGGTCAGGGGTTCAAACCTCACCAAAAAGTGAGGAGGGTGTGTGATTTTATTTGTTGCATTTGCCGTATGTAAATATCATATACTTAAAAAAACTAGAGGGAGTAATGAATTTCGCCATCTCATTACTTACTTTTGAAAGTGGACAATTATTTTGAGACAAAATAAAATAGAAATGTGGATACTTTTTTTGGGACGAAAGGATTACATATTTCTTATCTAAATATCATGACAGAAGTTCAGAAAGAAGGGTCAAAAACATTATATTTGTACGAGTCTGTTAAATGGTATAAATACTTGATTAATGCTGTTTCATCCTTTATGTTTGTGGCTGAATGGGGATTTTACTTGAATTTTAATAAATAATTTTACAGAGTGGTGACTCGAAGCATGAGGCAATGGGCGAGGAGTGGCTTAAAAGTGGGAATTGTCCAATTGCAAAGTCATATCGGGCAGTCAGTAACGTTCTGCCGATTGTGGCCAAGGCATTCAAACCACCATCAGGCATAAAGTACAAATGCCCACCAGCAATCGTGGCTGCCCGGGCCGCCCTAGCACGAACCGCCTTTGCAAAGAACCTCAGACCTCAACCCCTGCCCGCAAAGATACTAGTGATCGGAGTAATGGGCATGGCCGCTAACGTCCCATTAGGTATATGGCGAGAACACACCGAGAAATTCTCACCTTCTTGGTTTGCCGCCGTTCATGCCGCCGTTCCTTTTATAGCCATGCTCAGAAAGTCGGTTCTGATGCCCAAAACCGCCATGGCATTTACAATTGCCGCTTCTGTTCTCGGGCAAGTTATTGGATCTAGAGCTGAACGGTACCGCCTGAAAGCCATTGCCGCCAGACCTCCGGCGGCTGTAACCGAAACTTTCGTTGGCGGGTTTGATCCAAAAGTGGTCAATATGGGTGGTTCGCATCCGGTGGGAGTTACAGGTGGACATTGTGGTGATGTTGTTGAGTGGAAATCTGGCCCGCTGCAAGTCGCTGGACCTTCTTCGGCTTAATTTGTGTAAGCTTTCTGGTTGTGGTTATATATTGTTCGTCTTTTTAGTCGGGCATTAGTTGAAAAATAATAAAAAGTTACTGGATTATTATTCGATAAATGTTTGCCGAATGTGTCTAAAAGACTCGGCCTGTGTTGGCATACAATGTGGGGTGGCTGGGATGGAGTTTGCTTCACCTTTGCGATCGTGCTAATTGATGCCGGTAATATTTGGTTGTCAAAGACTTTTAAGGTGTGTGCATTATGTAAAATCTAATATGTGAAGTAATCTTGGTGTTTTCTAATATGTTGTCATGGTAGAAATCAAAATCCTGTTTTCAGGAATTACATCTGTGGCTAGGATTTTGGTTAATCTATCTTTTGAGATAGAGGTAAAGATTGCTTTTATTCTACCTCTCAGACAGTAACTGTGGGTGGGATATACTGGGTTTGTTTGGTTTATTGGTGTCCAGTATTATAAAATGGGATAACCTTGCAACAAGATATGCATATGAGAAGTTAAGCATATAAACTAAAGACCAAAACCAAAATAAACACTATCAAGACCACCCACTCATCTACTTTTTTCTATTTCCCACATCCAGGGGCGGATCCAGTGTTAAAAAGGAGGGGGAAAGAACGGATCTAGTGTTAAAAAGGAGGGGGGAAAGGACCCCAGTCAATAGGTAAAAAAACAAAATTATATAGGTTAAAACACTCAAAGATATAAAACTTACTCTTAGTTCCCCTGATAAATTTTTACAAAGGACCTATCTTGCCTGTGATTGCCAAAAACACCAAAAAAGTCTCTTGAAAACAATCAAAAAAACCGAAAAAGTCCTTCGAAATCGACAAAAACACTAAGAAATCTCTCGAAATCAACTAAAAAACTTTAAAAATCCCTCGAAACGCTACAATTAGGGTAAAAATTCATCGGGTGACTTTACGGCTTACGCGCCTTTAGTCTACCTTAATGGAGACCCTATTGGACAAAAGTCCTGGATCTGCCATTGTTCACATCCCACTTCTTCTATATAAACCATAATCAACACTCACGCATTCTAAATCCAACTCCAAACACTTTCTTGGTTGATTCTTCTTCAATCATTTACACTTTGCAACATAAATGGGTCATTCCTACGGTCGTACCGCACTTTTGTCCTCCTCGTATGAGTTTGTCACTCGAGGTGATTGCTTATATAAATTAGCTACTACCCAAGCCACCGAAAGAATTAAGCTTGTGCTATGTACACCTTAGCTAATGTCTACAACAAGATTTAGGTTTTTGAGTCTTGATCATCATCATCACTCCATTAGTCCATCATGAGTTTCATATAATCATATTTTGGGTCTTAGATCAACTATCATTATGAGTTTTCATATGTAAAATTGCTAAATTAAGTGAGAACATTAAACTCAATTAGCTATTGCTTACCAAGTGAATAACTAAAGGAAATTATTGCACATTCAAGTGAGTCACTAAATGGAACTATTGCAAAATTAGGTGAGAACATTAATTTACTATTACACATTGGAGGGGAAGTAAATAACAAATACTCAAATAAATCAACTACTACTCATTCAAGATCAAGTGACAACATTAGAATTTGACAAAACAAAAAAAAAACTACTACATTTTAAATCTAGTTTGACAACACTCAAATTCACCGAAAGACAATATTTGCATTACCTGGTTCTGGGCCGAGTCATGAGTG
The DNA here is from genome assembly GCA_036898165.1 of Silybum marianum. NCBI lineage: Eukaryota > Viridiplantae > Streptophyta > Magnoliopsida > Asterales > Asteraceae > Silybum > Silybum marianum. The sequence goes on along the minus strand of CM072529.1, from coordinate 44,932,576 downwards.
ATCTATATTGTTAGAAAGATTGAAAAGCACCGGTTAGCCACAAGGATCAATGGAGGACTAGTGCGATTGTGTGAGAAGAGAACAAAGTCTTAGAGAGCACGAGAGAATTAAAGAGGATTTCATGATTATGGCAACATACCACATACCATGGTACCAGAGACTACGAGAGAGGCAAAAAGCGAGTTCGAGAGGGTCAGAGGGAGAGACTTGACTGTGAGCAAGTTCGTGAAGCAAGGTCGAGGTCGAGAAGGAGGAAGGGCAACAATCAGGATCATTAAACGATAACGTATTTTTGGCCCAAAACTGAGACTACCCATATACAAATAGGCTTTAGTAGGTGAGGCCCTTGGGCTTTTTTGATTACAAATATGCTATAGCCAGGGTCGCGCCTGGTAATAAAGATGGGTGTTAACCACGAAGTGATCATTATATGCATAAGCACATGTCTTAGCAGACTTGCCTTGTTACAAGATTGGGTAAGCTCGTGATTATGCATAGGTAGCCAATTCGTTACACCAAGGCTCAGATTTTCTAGACTGAATTTATATTTTTTATATACAATACATAATAATTTCAAATGTGTGTTTTATAGAAGTTTGTGCAAAAGGGTTGTAAGCAACAACCCTCCAGCTGGTTTACATCGTCCTGACTTAAAAGTATCATGTTAAGGAGAAATTATGCACAGATCAATCTGGTAGATAGTTGACTTAAGAGGGCAATGCCCATAAGAATTTGTAACTTCTACACTATGCGTGTTAGATCCGAACCCTCGTTTATCTGTGTAAATACTAAAACCTAATTTCGTGTGCATGCTAAAAACATCAGTCTCAAGTTTTGTTAGTTTGTAGGTTGTGTAGGAAAAGGTTTGTTTCGTCTACTGCCTACATAGTAGGGTCTTGTTTTTGAAAACTTGTTTACAATCTAATCATAAACACCAACAGTTTCATTTTCAATTTAGTTGAGGGTCTCACTCAGTAGTAAATTTTTTATCCAGTGCCCACAATTGCGTGGTTCAATTGTTCTTGTAGTATCAATGTAAGGCTCCTTGCCTCCTTTTACACGTATTATCAAATTTTGGATCTTGTTGACGTCCATATCAATGCCATATCCAAAAACTAAAAGAAGTAAATGATCACATAGATTCCGACTCGTTCTAGTATTATCAGTATTTTTGAAAATTAATACAGATTTAATAATTTTTGGGTTGATCATTTTAGTTACCAAATTGGTGTGATTATTTTATATGACACTATTCATATGTCTATTAACTTTTGTCTATTTTTACGCATAATTATTATTTAAAATATTCTTTTACCATTTATTTATTTTGATAACTAATTAATATTTATTTATATCAATCAATGTTTCATTTAATGCTCTTACCGTCCGCCTATTGCATATGAAAATAGGACCCTACCATTCATTACTAAATATCCCATTTGTTGGACGATCGAAATCACGTATTTAATAAAAATAAATGATTTTAATTATGATATAAATTTTCGATATATGTATTATTATACTAATATATTTATAAAACATTCATCCTTATTAACTATGATATCCTAGTATCTTTATAAATTAATTATCTACAACATAAATATCACTTTTTATGGTTCTTATACTTTATACCATTCCTTTCATATCCAATAGCATTACTCCCCTCGACGTCCATCACTCGTCATTATTGGATGTGAAAGGTTGAATGAATGACAAAATATAAAACTGATTTACGTTTTATAACTGTAAAACCTTCTTAACCGGTTATATGTAGGTTTTTTTTTTCTGATTTAAAATAATGTAAGTAACCAATTTTTAAAATGTCCAATTGTTTATTTATTCAAATGATCAATTTTCTAGGGTTTTTCGATGAGTTAATAGTAAATTTGTTATTTAATCTATAAAAAAGTAGAATAATTAATGAGTTATGATAAATTGTTTTTATTAAGAACACGTTTTTTAAGACGAAGAAAAAGTAATATTATTTTTAGATGTTAAATTATAAAAAAAAATGTAATTTTACTCGACCATCGACGAACAAGTTGGTGAGTAGGACACTGATGTCAATATCCTGAAATTAAAAAAAAAGAGTTTTCTGTATTTTTATTTTTTAATATGATATGAAATGTCTACATCCTTTTTTCTTTAAATTCAATGTATGTAGAGTTGATTCTATTAACATATTTTATTGTGTTTTCATTCGAATTTTCAGTATCCTTTTATGGCCGTAATAAATTAAAAGTTTCATAAAGTTCCAATTTTTATTAAAATTAATAGTACATATTAATCAATTAATCAAATTTATTTTAGACTAAATTACAATTTTCATCCTGTGGTTTTATAGAAATTATGGTTTGGGTCCCCTAAATAAAATAATTACAAGTAACATCACTGTGGTTTTAATTTTATTGCAGATTGAGTCCCTAGACCTAACTCCATTTAAATCTGCACCGTTAAGCCCATCACTACCATGGCCACTTTTGTCTTTTTAACCTGAATTTTTTTAAAATGTACAAGTTCATAATGCTTTTGTACAACTATATAAAACATTTAAAAGAACAAAATAAAAAAAAACATGAAATATTATTCCTAATCCCAACCAGTACACCGTCCCTCTAAGCTCCAGTCCTCCTCTGTCTCAGAGGGCCACACCGCCTTCTCCGGTCTGCTCATTTTCTTCTCCAACAATCCTTTTAATCTCTGGTCCCACACTCTTCTCTGTCAATGTAATAAACCGATTTAAAACAAATCCAACTCAAATCGATTTTGAAACAAACCTACTGACATATTCAGTGATGGAAGGCATATATACTTGTTTAAAGGCATACAAATTTACAAATCGATTTTGTAATTTACTCTTTATTTTATTATTTTCATTTTGTAAAAAAATTGATGGCATACAAATTTACAATCATTTCCAATTACTTTAAACTTTAAAGACATATATACTTGTTTGTTTGACCTTATTTTGAAATAAAAAATAGTGCATATAATATTACTTTTATTTGTTTAGTAATTAAACAACCTTTTAGTTTAATTTTGTTATATTGAGTTGTTTTATTTAGTAATCAAAAATAAAATATTGCTCCTCATATAGAAAAGAAGACAAATTATATTTGACTCAATCTTTTCAAAGTGTTGGGAAAATGTTTTTGTATTGCGCACTAATCTTTTTCTCTTTTAGGCACTGTTTTCAAACTGAAACTGATAACGGTCAAATCGAAATAGTTATAACATGTGATGTATACTTGAATTTTAAAGTTTATTGTCAACCATACGATCTTTAGACAAATCTTTGAAGACATAGGTAAATTCATCAATTTTTATCGTCATATTCATTTATTATGTATTTGTTTTACATTTATACCATTCAAATATAATCATATATGTCGTTTTAATGTCCTAAATAAAAAACCTATTTAAAATGATGCTTCAATAGGTTTAAATGGACAAAGTACCAAATTCTCATTTTAGTCAACATATTTTTTTATTCAAAAACAATAAATTACTTTACGCGAATTATGAACATATTTTCTATTTTATGTTATCTTATTGAATTATAAATTGATGGTCAAACCCTCTGCCTTATTAAAAAAAAATTCATGCACCAAAATTTAATTGTATTAAAAAAATAATTGCTTGAAAAATAGGAATTTGCTTACTATGCCTTACATTTCACCATTTTCGTTAAATAAAATTTGATAAACTCAATGATTGTTTTACGATAAAGATTATATATTATAGCATGAAAATATCCGATCAAATGTATATATCAACATTTTAACTAAAAAGGGTACTCGCGCAATGTAACGAGATCCATCTTAATTTTAATATTTTGTTTTATTTTTTTGTCTCTAGCGATGTTATAATAAAATTTTATTTTTATGTACTTTTTTTAATTCCATTTTTTTAATTATAATCTAGATTTAATAATGAAATAATATGTTTTGGTTTAATAATATAATTTTTTTATAAATATAATAAATTAAGCATTTTGTTAGAGTTGAATGATTATCCTTATTATATGTTAGATTTGTTATATTCAAAATTAGATGTTTATCTATATAGTTAGTTGTATAGTTTGTTACACGAATTCAAACATGAAGCTTTAATAAGTTGTACCAATGTATGTATAACTTGTATTCTTGAAATTTAAGTAATTATGCTTTAATCAATTGTACCTACTGCATAATAATATGTTTTTAAGAGTTTTTGGCCAAATGCTTTATAATATAGTATAGATAACACACGTTTAAATTTTAATCATTTAAACCAATTAACATCATAAAAATTGTGTTAAAAAGAACAACAAGAGAACCAAAAACCTATAGTTCTCAGTAATGATAACCCTTTTAAAATAGAGAGATTTACATATAGATCATAATAAATATGGATAAAGAGATTTACTACATAAATAACTCTAGTCGACGAAACATCTATTTCTATCTCTATCTCTATCATCTTTTAGACAACGACACATTTACCCTTTAACACTCTCTTTTGTCAAGTGCACAATTATTGTCTCGTTAAAACTTTAGCCACAATAAAACCCAGTAGAAAAAAAATAAAAATAGGACGAAGGAAAAAAATACAATACACAAGTGTCTTTGCAATATATAGATTTTTCCTTTAGTATAATATTACCTCAGAGTCGTCCATCAGTCATGGGAGTTAGGAAAACAATAAGATATATAAAATGTTGCCTAATACCCCCTTGATGTGTACTAGACAATATATCAATAGTACATGTATAGTATACTCCCCCCCCTCCCCTTTGATTAACCTGGATATTCAACCCGCTATGCGAGCCAACTAATTCCAGGACGACCACCAGCGAACCTAGTCACCGCATTTGAACCTCCATGGCCACAAAAGGATTTTTATTCCTCCCTGGATTCAAAATTGTGAGATGCAGGCACTTTTAATTTTTTTGTCTAATACTCCCCTAGATGTGCATTAATTAGAGGTTGTTTGGAAAACATTCACATTCTAATACTTTCTACACGTTTTTCAAATATGACTTTAGGTAATGATTTAGTAAACACATATGTCACATTCTTCTCAAATATTACTTGATTTACTTGAATCTCGAGTAGCGTTTTTTTATTAACCTGGATATCCAACCCGCTATGCGAGCCGACTAATCCCAGGGAGGCTATCCGCGAAGAATCACCGCATTTGAACCTTCATGGCCACAAGAGGGTTTTTAATCCTCCCTGGATTCGAACTTGAGACCTCCTGGTACCAATGACCTTTGGAGCTCAAGCTCAAACCATTAAGGCACCACCCTTGTAGTTCGAGAAAAGTTTGTTACCGCCGATTGTATAAAACTTTGGCGAAGTATGTCTTGTATTATCACTCTTAATGTATCCAACATTTCATTTATTTGACATAAGTTGCATTAGCTACATATATGGAGATTTCATTGTGATTGAATTCAAACCATCAGCACATCTAGTATGTGTAATGGTAGACTTTAATCATTTACGCTGTCGAATTGCCTCAAGTAGAGCAATATATCATAATGGTTCGAGAAGGTAGTTACAAGGGTTTAGTTGAATTCTATGCAATCACCATGCTCCCCATGGTAAATATTCTTATACAGTTTCGGGAACGACAAATTGTATGGATCAGAGAGATACCCAATTGTAGAAAAAATGTATTGATACATCATTCGATGATTTTCTATAAAGATTGATACTTTTGCCGCTCACATTATCTCTAGGTGTTGAAATTCGATTATCCATTCCATCTTCCTGAGTATTGAAATTCCATTCAAAAGATACTCTTAATATTGTTTCAATGACGTTGTGTTGACACTGAGCTAAATCTAGCTAACAATTCTTTGAGATTACAATATACGGTCGAGTACATTGTGCTAACTATTGTACTTAGAGATTGCCAGCTCCCAACACCTTTTCGTCATCATCCATAGACAAAATGAATTTTTCCTTATATTCAACACTATAACCGATCATATGGGAGTGCTAGCCGTGTGCGCTTTGTCCATATTAAATTGTCTGATCATTTTATGGACACATGCAGATCAGTGAATCAATATTCCACAAGCTCGATGTCTTAGTTCAAATCATCCTACTCGAATTAACTGAAACAACCCTCACGGACTCACGGGAATAACTTTCCCCATTTAAATACAAAGTAAATACATATTGATCACATTCCCTAAATATAATAAAGTCTTCAAGTACTATCATGTACCTGTAAATTCATGATTACATTGGTCTGATGTAATTTGAATTTACCTTATATGTCATTCTTTCAACCCACTATATTTAACATCCCACGGTTCTAATTATGACAAAGACACCTTATCATGCAATAAAACTCTCTAGTTTAAGTCTAGGTATTAATCTGTTAGTCCCCAAAGAGAGATGGCTAACTAAGTGAGGGTTTTGTAGAAGGGGGGGTTGAATATAAAACACACAGAATATACTCTTTTTAAATTTTTTAATATAAATATCAAAAATTTACACACAGGTAGTTTGATGCGGAAAAGAACAGACACACTATTCTATCAAACTAAACACACAGATAACAATAATTAACTTATACACTAAGGAAGTTAAAACAAGACTGTTATAACACACAGCTTTGCCGGAGTCAAACAAATAATCACTTTGAATATTTGTTGAAAGCGTGAGATTTCTGGGAAGGACTTCATCTCCTTTTATAGTGCCCATGCATGGGATGCATGTGATGTCCAAGATTTCATTAGTTTGGAAGTGTATCTATTTGGACAAAGGAAGAGACCACTCCCTTTGTACTAGAATAATGGATGAACCATTCCTTGTAGCACGTAATGTCAGATAACTTTATCTTCTTTTCTTCATGCTCTGTGAAGTCCCATCAAACCTTTTAGCTAAAAGACAAATATTCCTTTTATAAGAATAAAAGAGAATGTCTTTATTTAAGGCTTGATGCGCAAGTTCTTGCTGCTCACGTGTCTTGCATTTGTTGTGAGTCAAGAACTTATCTCTTGAAAATTGCTAAGTGATACGTGAACCTATGTATCACATCGGTGGATACCTTGTAAGGCTGGAATTGATAAGTGTACACATTACTTAGTGAACTTCAAATCTCACTAAGTGTTGAGAGTGTACACCCTTGTAGTTGTGACTTGATATCACAGCCTTAGAAAATATACCTGCAATTTCGATGACCTAGATACATAGTGTTGGTGGATAGGTACTCTGTTGATGACCTCATCTTGTATTGATGACCCAATACTTTGATGACTTAAATGTGTACCATCGGTGACCCACTATGTTGGTGACCCAATCTTGACTTTGGCAATATGATCTGAATATTAAGTTAGTTGGTATATCCAAAATTCCACTTTTTGATGTACAACTCTTGATTGAATAGTCTTTGACTTTTCAATACTTGAAGCATATTTCAGACCTTCAAAAGAACCTGTAAAAGTTCAATCATACAAAGGAAGGTGGTTCATCACCAAATCATCGGTGACCCAACAATCTCCCCCTATTTGATGATGATACCTGTAAGTTAGAAAAGAATTCTTTTTGACCCTTTCTATTTCTTTTGGGTTCTTTTGACTCAGATTTTTTTTTGACTGAGTATGTACAGTATAAGTATAAGTGTAAGTATAAGTATGTGCAAGAAAAATAAAGATATTAACAAGAATTTTTAAAGAAGAAGAGTATGAACTTTTATTAATCAACACACAGCTTTGAAAAATAAAGTTCACACTATATGAAGAATATTCAAGGAGTGGGTTCTCTTCTTTTTAGCTCATCCAAGATAAGCCTTGTGATTCCATTGTCTTCAACCGAAGGTACTCCTAGAATAGCAGAGAGGAAGGAGTTGTGAGCCCTTGGGATATCAGAAGCTCTGAAGAAACCGATGTTTCCAAAGATGTCTTCAAAGAAAACCCCAAGTTCTGGAGTAGTCAGCATAGTTTGCTCCGGGTAAGCAATAGGAGTAGGAATGGAAAGATCTATACCCGAAGCATTTATCTTGATGCCTCTTTCATGAAGCATAACAAATGTCCCTTCTTTCTATTTTTAGGAGCTGTGATGACTTCTCCTTTGAGACCTTGTTGTATAAGGTACATTTGCTGTGCTTCAAGGCAAGTCACAAGAATATCATTCTCCTTTTGGATGTTGAGCATCTTAATGAAAAGTTTTATGAGAATATTAAGTACCAGCTCCTTGTACTTGCTTTTGCTCTTGGAGATACATTTGCCAACTTCCATCCATTCAGTTATCCCAAGAACTTCCAACCATTCAGCTTCATAAACCTTTGAGAGAATGTCAGCTCTCTTAAGGGTCACAAGTAACTTGGGAGAATTTTTGGTTGGAGGTTGGATAGTGGCACTGATAATCTTGGACTCATCCTTTCTTGTTTTCAGCCTTCTTTTGAACCATTCCACTTCCTTGGTCTTCTTGGCCTCATCAACCATTTTTGCTGCTTCTGATTTCTTCTTTATAATTTCAAGCTCATCTTTCTGAGCTTGAAGTGCATCCTTTACCATTGCATGAGTGGCTTCATCTTGAGCCAACTTGAGTACATTTGTTTGATCATACTCAAGTTGTGCTCTAATGGCTTCTTCTTTTTTAGCTTCATACAAAAGTACCCCAAGAGGATCGGTCAGTGTAGAGGCAGGCTGAATTCTAAGAGTATCTGCTTGAGGACTTCTCATTCTTTTCCTTTTCTTTTTCTCTTCCTGTTGTTCTTCAAAAGAAACATGCTTCTTTCCTTTGGCCTTCTCTTTTCTCATCTTTTCTTCTTTAGTTTCAAAAGGTTGAGCACTGATACTCTCCCCCTCAACAGCTGCTTCGGGTAACTCGGTGACCAGGGGGTCAGTGAAAGTGATGACCACGTGAGGAGTCACATCGGTGACCAGAGGGGGAATCACCTCGGTGACCATGGTCACACCACCATCGGTGGCTGGAAGTGCCACATTGGTGGTTGGATGAGGAGCCACGTCGGCGGCTGCTGTCTTGATGGCAGCGTCGGCGGCTGCTGTCTTGGTGGCGTCGTCGACGGCTGTGGAGGTGGTAGCATTGGCATTCTTATTTTTCTCCCCCTTAGTGGTTGAACCCTTGAAACCCACTGAAGAGAGGAAAGCCTTGATCCTTTCTATGTCAGAAGCCATAATATCAACTTTTCTTTCAATCCTTTGAAGAACAAATCTGTCCTGTTCTTGGAAGAAAGAACCATCCACATCAAGTTCAATCGTTGGAGAAGAGATTGGAATATTGTCAATATTTGTGAGAATAGTGGCAAGAGACTCCATAATGTTCTGTTGAGTAGAGGAAATAGAAGCCATTCTTTCCATTTCTTTGGCTGCTTGTTGTTCCAAAACTTCCACCCGGCGAACAGTGTCACGGGTGAAACTGGTGAAAGCTTTCATCAGATCAGCTCCCTGTTGAGAAGAAAAGGGAGCAGATGGTTGAGGGTTTGGTGGTTGATCAGCATCATCATCACTAGAAGAAGAATAATCCACCAAACCTGTAGGTTTACTTGGGGGGGATTTAGCAGATGTGGGGGAGACACGTTTAGGAGAGTGTCTATGAGGGGATTCCTCACTAATGGGTTCCTCAACACCCTTGGCCTGTACGGGAGACGTACGTATCCATGGTGTAGTATCGGAAAATAAGAAGTCTGTAAAATGGGATGCTCCATCAAGTGCATCTGGTTGTGATGCACTCTCATGTGGAGTGTGGAAAGGGAGCTGTGAGAGCTCACGGGGTGGTGAAGAGGCACCTTGGATGGGAGACTCCAAGTCTTCTTCATCAACTAAGGAGAAAGTTGATGAAGGAATAATAGGGATGTCCCTTTGTACAACCATGTCCTTTTGGGAGGGCATGGAGGAGCTTGGTTGGGTTAACTGCTCCTTGGGTCGGGTAGGAATCTTTTCAACACTTACTAACTTTTGGGAGTTAGTAGGTGGATTGTGAGGTGAGACCCTTTGGGTACCCTTAGACTTCTTTGAGGAAGTCTTTGGGGGGCTTTTTGAGTGTCTCCTCTTTTGGGTTTTAGATGTTTGGGTAGAAGCCAAAGGTTCTTTTGGCTTCGTAGCATCAGTGGGTGAGGAGTTAGATGTGCCCAACGCTTTGGATCTCTTGCGAGATTTGGGCACATCAGTTACTCTAGGTGCAGTAGAGACAGAAAATATACCTGAGGTCCTTTGAAGACGTGGTTCATTTTCTCCCCAAGAGAGAGTCGCATTCCTTTCAAACTCAATCATGGAAGGTCGGAGAGGGGTTGTCTGTTGCTAAGACTCCCTTTTTCATTATCTGATTTCCCACTTGATGAAGAGGGAGATCATAAATGATATCATCTCTTTTCTCAAGTTTATCTGCCAACTTTGCATGAATAATAAGAGAGAAAAGGCGCTGAAATGGTACCTGAGGACGTCGGAGGGTAGAGAAAGAGGAGATCATTTCATTGAAGAAGTAGCTTGCAAAGTCTATCCTTCTTTGAAATATTAGAGCATGTGCCAATTCAGTTACTTGGGAAGGTGACTGATCCGTACCACCTGTCTTCTTGCTTAGGCACAGAATAAGATGAGCAAAAAGAAAGTTCCATATGTTCCCCATATTTTTCCTTAGTAGTGTACCTGGAACCTTTGACTTTGAGCCCCTCTTCTCTTCCAAATAGTCCATAACAGACACCACTTGTTGGTGTTCATTTCCAAGAGGAAATGTTTCTTATGTATCATAAGTGGGAAGCCTCAGAATGTTACGAACATCTTCAACATCAAAAGCCACATCATGTTCATCATTGCTGAGAACAGATGCCAAGATTTGATTTGTAGAAGCATCAAATGTGCACGATAACCAAAAGTTTCCAAGAAGAAACTTACTCATCTTGGGTTTTGCTGTAAGAGCATACTGGAGAGGGAACCTTTGAAGAAACCAGCAGATGTCATTGTACTCAGGATGAGCATTATCAACTCCTATTCGTCCAAAGTAATTGCATGCAGGGAAAGAGAGAGATCCAAATGTCATTGTTTGTTCTTCTGGGGATTTTGAAGGAGATGCCATTGAAGAGATTTGAGAAGTTGCAGGTTTGAAGGTTATAAGATGAGAGAGAGAGTGCGAGAAAGGTGGTAAGGAAGTGGGGAAATGGTTATATATGAGAGGGAATTTCAATTTTCAAAAATAATGATTACTTTTGGTGATTGAAAGGTCAGAATTCTAAGGGTTTAGACTTTGAAATCGGCGCATGCTTCTGACATTAATGACGTTGATGATGTCATTAGGGATAAGAACAAGGAATCTTGCTCACCAAGAGTGGTAAGTCAAGAGTTATCTTTAAGGGGTTAAGAATGTGAAGGATTGTAACAGTTACCTCGGTGACTTGTTTGAACGTCGGTGGATATCTGAGAGAGAGTAAGAGAGACGTCGGTGGCTCGTTGTCTGAGAGAGAGAGAGAGAGAGACGTCTGTGGCTCGTGAAAAAGATGACCTCGGTGGCTCGTGTTGTGGTAAACGTCGGTGGATGAGGGTGGACTGTCGGAAAGTGACGTCAGGTGACTCAATAGGACGATGTCGGAAACATAGGGCAACCGTCGGTGGCTTGAATCGAAGGTGCAACGTCGGTGAGTCGAAGGACGGCGTCGGTCGGTGAGATGCCGACGTCGGTGACTTATTAGTCAGCGTCGGTGGCTCGTCGGTGTATGGTGGTAGTGGTTAGCGACGGTGGTTTGTCGGTGGTTGGACAATGGAATGTCGGTGGCACGGTGGGTCGACGGTGGATGGCGGCGGTGGATGATGGTGATGTGTATGGTTCTTAGGGTTAGGGTTAATGGGTTAAGGAGAGAGAAAAAGAGGGTGCCACGTCGGTGGCCTTCCCGACTTTATATATAGAAATATATATATTATTATTATTATATATATATATATGACTTTCTTTATATATAAAAATATAATATATATAAATATATAATGTACATGAATGTATATAATATATATACATATAATATATAAAAATATATAAAACATATAAATATATAAATATATAACATATATATATATAATATACATAAATGTATATCATACATACATACACATAATATATAAATATATGTATATGTTAGTCTATATTTATCATACCTAATTCACTGATGAGGAACCTGAACCTTGCTTCATCAAGGGGCTTTGTGAACAGATCCGCTAAATGATAATCAGTTGGAATGAAATGAAGTTCCACATCACCTTTAGAGACATGATCTCTTATAAAGTGATACCTAATATCAATGTGCTTAGATCTTGAATGAAGCACAGGATTGTTGGCAATGGCTATTGCACTTGAGTTATCACACAATATTGGGATCTTTGAGAAAATCTGATTGTAATCACACAGTTGATTTTTCATCCACAATATCTGTGCACAACAGCTTCCAGCAGCCACATATTCTGCTTCAGCAGTAGAAGTAGACACCGAATGTTGTTTCTTACTTGACCAGCTCACAAGCTTTCCACCAAGTAACTGACAACTTCCAGTTGTACTTTTTTTGTTTATTTTTAAACCTGCAAAATCAGAATCAGAGTACCCGATGAGATCGAAACCTGAGTCTTTGGGATACCAAAGACCCAGATTTATGGTACCCTTCAGATACCGAAAAATCCTTTTCATAGCAGCCAGATGTGATTCTTTAGGATTTGCTTGGTATCGAGCACACAAACAAGTAGCAAACATAATATCAGGTCTACTTGCAGTAAGATAGAGAAGAGATCCTATCATGGCTCTATAATTTGTAATATTTACAGAAATGCCATCAGGATCAGAAAAGAGTCTAAGAGGAGGAGCCATAGGAGTTTTCATGGTAGAGCAAGTATCAAATTGAAACTTTTTCAAAAGATCCTTAATGTATTTACTTTGATTTATGAAAATACCTTCTGGAAATTGTTTTACTTGCAAACCAAGAAAGAAAGTTAACTCCCCCATCATGCTCATTTCATACTCTTTTTGCATGAGGGAGCTAAACTCATCACACAAGGATTCATCGGTGGCTCCAAAAATAATATCATCAACATAGATTTGAACAAGAATGATATTACCTTGTGATTTCTTGAAGAAGAGGGTGTTTTCAACCTTGCCTCGTACATACTTATTTCTAAGTAGATATTCTGAGAGAGTATCATACCAGGCACGAGGAGCTTGCTTCAGTCCATACAAAGCTTTATCCCGCTGATACACATGATATGGATGGACTGGATCTTCAAACCCAGGAGGTTGCTTCACATACACTTCTTCAGCAAGTTCACCATTCAGGAAGGCACTTTTGACATCCATTTGGAATACCCGAAAATTCTTGTAAGCTGCATGGGCAAGAAATATTCGGATAGCTTCCAATCTGGCAACAGGAGCAAAAGTTTCATCATAATCAATTCCTTCCTCTTGCCGATATCCTTGAGCAACCAACCTTGCTTTGTTCCTTATGACAGTTCCTTCTTCATCCATCTTGTTTCGAAACACCCATTTTGTTCCAATAATAGTTTTGTTGGATGGACGAGGAACTAACTTCCAGACTTTGTTTCTCTCAAATTGTGAGAGTTCTTCTTGCATGGCAATTACCCAGCTAGGATCAGCTAGGGCTTCATTTATCAGCTTAGGCTCAACAATAGAAACAAAGTTGACATATAAGCACAGATTGCTTATGCCTCTTCTTGTTTTTACACCAACTTGTGGATCACCTATGATTTGATCTATTGGATGATCCATGGTCCACTTTAGTGCAAGAGGTAAGGTAGGAGGTAGAGAATAGGATGAGGTAGGAATTTGAGATGGTGAAGGTAGGTTAGTGGGAGATATGGTGTTTTGGTGGGTAAGGTCTTCTGTAGAGTTAGTTTCAGGAGGTGGAGAAGAAATAGAGGGTTCTGAAGATAACGTGGTGTTTATGGGAGGCTGAGAAGGGTTGCTATCTGGAGGATTGGGTTGAGAGGAAGATGGAATTTCACCAACACATGAATTTATCCATAGGTTTAGTTCTTCTTCATTATAAGATAATGAAGATGTTTCAAACTCATCAAACTTTACATGCATGGATTCATCTATGCATTGCCTTCTTAGGTTGAAGATTCTGAAGGCTCTTGAGGAGAGAGAATAGCCCATGAAAATTCCATCATCAGACTTCGGATCAAATTTTCCAAGTTGTTCCCTGTCATTTAGCATGTGACAAGCACAACCAAACACATGGAAGAAGTCAACTGTAGGTTTTCTACCATGGAAAACTTCATAAGGAGTCTTGTCATGCCTTTTGACTATGATAGACCTATTTTGAGTAAAGGATGCAGTGTTAACTGCTTCTGCCTAAAAATAGGTTGGCAACTTGGATTCACTCAGCATTGACCTTGCAGCTTCACACAGTGTTCTATTCTTTCTTTCAAAAACACCATTTTGCTGAGGAGTGCGTACGGCATAAAAGTTCTGAGAAATTCCTTTTAGATCAAAGAAATCTTCCAGAGCAACATTTTTGAATTCCGTGCCATTATCACTTCTGAATGACTTCACCAGTTTACCATTCATATTTTCAATCTTTCTTGTAAACCTGATGATTTCTTCAGCAGCATCACTCTTGTGTTTTAGAAAGAACACCCAAGTATATCTAGAGAATTCATCGACGATTACTAGCATATACTTTTTACCACCCAAACTGGGTGTGCTTACTGGACCACACAGATCCATGTAAAGCATTTGAAGAGGTTGAGAGATAGATGAGAATTGTTTTGTTTTAAAGGAAGTTCTGGTGAGTTTTCCTTTTTCACATGCTCCATACAGCTTTTCTTTTTCAAAAACTATTTTTGGCATTCCAACAACTAGCTCTTTGTTGGAAAGTTTGTTCAAGGTTTTAAAGTTTAGATGAGAGAACCTTTTATGCCACAGCCAACTTTGTTTGGCTAGTTCTTGAGAGAGGAGACACACAGCTTCTTCTATTGCACTTTCCTTCATGTTGATTATGTATACATCATTCAGTCGGGTTCCTGCTAGTACAATCTTATTCTGTACATGAAAGACCAAGCACACACACAGCTGAAACATGACCTTATAGCCCAAATCACATATTTGGCTGATGCTGAGAAGATTGTACATTAACCCTTCAACATGAGCTACTTTAGAGAAAGTGATGGTTCCATTTGATATGGTACCATATCCTTTGGTGACCCCTTTTCCATTTCCTCCAAAGGAAACAGTGGGTCCCTTTTCTTTTGAGAAGTTAGAGAGAAGAAGTTTGTTTCCAGTCATGTGTCTTGAACACCCGCTGTCCATGTACCATATGTGATCTTTGTTTGGTACCTGCACCCAGAAACAAATTTAGACTTTTGGTACCCATTTTGAGGTGGGTCCTTTAGGATTAAAAGGCATTTTATTTTTGCGAAGATCCAAATCTTTTGGGAAATTTTTAGCAAGATGAAGAGTATTGCCACAGTTATAGCACTTTTTTAAAGAAAATACCCTTTTAAAATCCATATCATCAAAATTTTGGACAGAGGTTGATGACTGAGAAGATGAGGGGTGACCGACACCTGGTCTTGGTCCAAGGATACCTTTACTAGGATTTCTTGACTTCTTCAAGTTCACTGACCGAGGAATAAAATCAGTAACTATTTGAGATTTCCTTTTAGATGAAAATTTTGATTTAGAAAAAATTTTCTTTTGAGGAGAAAATCTTTTTGGAGAAGGATACTCAGCAACATTTGACGGCTGCTCCTGGGAGTATCTTGACTCATGAAGACTTAGAGAATTTAAAAGTCTTTGAATAGGTTTAGGAGAAGAAGAAGAGCTTGGAAGAGTTGAAACTTTTGAAGACTCAGGAGAGGGTTCTTTAGCTTTAACAAAGACTCCAAACTTTTTGGCATTGGACTCTACTTTTAGCATATCTAACAAATCTATTGAATGGACAGAAATAGAATCCTCAGATGAGTAATCTAAAAGATCATCATCGTCATCAGAGGAGAAACCAGCAGGAAAGCTTTGACACTCGGATGATGGAAGTGGAAGGTCAGAAGGTTGAGAATCATCTTTTCCATAACCAAGTCCAGACTTGTCCTTACAAGAGATTTGATCTAGAAGAATCTTTTCTAGATTTTTTGAAGATTTAGTCCATTTAGAAAGAACCTCTTGTTCCTTTTCAAGAGTATTGGAAATCTTTGTTTTCTCTTCAGAAAGACTGTCATTTAGATACCTTAGGTTTTCTAGATCAGCTTTCATTTTGTCAAAGTCCTTGAGTTTAGAAAAACAGGAGAGAAGTTGATCATTTAAACATTTAATGTGCATGTCAGCCTTTTTCTTTTGATCCTTTAAATTGAAAAAGTCAATAGTTAAAGAATCAAAGGCATCAACCTTTTGATCACCATAGAGAAAGGTAAAGGGATGTACATGGGGCTTTGTTCCTGAAGTAGATCCCTCAGCAGATAGATACAAGGGTAGTGTAGAGTGACTTTTCCATGTCTTCCATCTCATCGATTTTGGCCATGAGGCATTTTGTGACATACTCACTCTCACTCTCAGAGGTTTGCTCATCCTCCCAACAATGAGCCTCAACAACCAAAGTTTTACTTTTACTTTGGTTTCTTTCTTTTTCCCTCTTGTATTTAGCTTTGTACTTCTTATATCTAGAGGTTTCTTTTGATTCAGAATTTTCTTTAGAGGATTGGCTATTTCTCTCTTCATGCTTCCTAGAAGCTGATTTTGAGAAGTCATGGCCATAAGAAGAAGAAGGTTTGAGAGAAGAGGAAGCTTTTGATCTGCACTCAGAAGCAAAATGACCTTTCTTTCCATAATTGAAGCATTCTTCATTTGCTTTATCAGAAGAGGATTTTTGAGAAAAAGGTTTTCTATTAAATTTAGAGCGGTTTGAAGAAAATCTTTTATTCTTAAGATTTCCAGCAATCATTGCCATACTATCAGAAAGTATGTCAATGGCTGATTCTTCTCCTTCATCATCAGCAGCACTATAGTATGCATCTGACAGATGAGAAGAGTCTTCCTTAATATCGTTTTCAGAATCAGAAGAAGGATAGGTGATTCTAGGAACACAAGAAGAAGATTTTGAATCACCTATCAAAGCAACAGAAGAGGATTTGATATCCTTTAAAAGAGATTTTCTCTGGTTCTTAGTTTGTTCATAGTGGAGAAGAGTTCCATAGAGACCAGTTAAAGGCATTATTTCTAAGTCCTTGGTTTGCTTGATGCAAGGACAGATAGTTTCCCAGAAGTCTGGGAGACAATCCATGAACTTGCAGAGAACTTCTTCATTATCATAAACTCGTCCAAGACTTTGAGATCATTGAGAAGACAGTTAAAACGATTGAAGTAGGTAGAGAGAGATTCTCCTTTTTCATGGGAGAAAAGTTCATACTTTCTAACAAGACAGATCCTGTTAGATTTCTTGACTTCTTTGGTGCCTTCATATAAGACACTCAAAGTATCCCACATTTCTTTAGCAGTGGGAAGGTTAAGAAGAGAGTGATACACTTCATCAGGAAGAGATACAACAATAGCAGATTTGACTTTAGTGTCTAGAGCAACTAGGCGTTTATCATCTTCACTAAGTGAGGGTTTTGTAGAAGAGGGGTTGAATATAAAACACACAGAATATACTCTTTTTAAATTTTTTAATATAAATATCAAAACTTTACACACAGGTAGTTTGATGCGGAAAAGAACAGACACACTATTCTATCAAACTAAACACACAGATAACAGTAATTAACTTATACACTAAGGAAGTTAAAACAAGACTGTTATAGCACACAGCTTTGCCGGAGTCAAATAAATAATCACTTTGAAGATTTGTTGAAAGCGTGAGATTTATGGGAAGGACTTCATCTCCTTTTATAGTGCCCATGCATGGGATGCATGTGGACAGCTGTCAAGGTTTCATTAGCTGGAAGTGTATCTGCTGGACAAAGGAAGAGACCACTCCCTTTGTACTAGAATAATGGATGAACCATTCCTTGTAGCACGTAATGTCAGATAACTTTATCTTCTTTTCTTTATGCTCTATGAAGTCCCATCAAACCTTTTAGCTAAAAGACAAATATTCCTTTTATAAGAATAAAAGAGAATGTCTTTATTTAAGGCTTGATGCCCAAGTTCTTGCTGCTCACGTGTCTTGCATTTATTGTGAGTCAAGAACTTATCTCTTGAAAATTGCTAAGTGATACATGAACCTATGTATCACATCGGTGGATACCTTGTAAGGCTGGAATTGATAAGTGTACACATTACTTAGTGAACTTCAAATCTCACTAAGTGTTGAGAGTGTACACCCTTGTAGTTGTGACTTGATATCACAGCCTTAGAAAATATACCTGCAATTTCGGTGACCTAGATACATAGTGTCGGTGGATAGGTACTCTATTGATGACCTCATCTTGTATTGATGACCCAATACTTTGATGACTTAAATGTGTACCATCGGTGACCCACTATGTTGGTGACCCAATCTTGACTTTGGCAATATGATCTGAATATTGAAGTTAGTTGGTACATCCAAAATTCCACTTTTTGATGTACAATCCTTGATTGAATAGTCTTTGACTTTTCAATACTTGAAACATATTTCAGACCTTCAAAAGAACCTGTAAAAAATCAATCATACAAAGGAAGGTGGTTCATCACCAAATCATCGGTGACCCAACATAATCTGAATACCTAAATCCCTTAAACTCAGGATCTGATACCAACTGTGACAACCCTTATTCTCATATAATAAATACTGCAAATTATACAATTAAGGCGCCACATTGGGGTTACAATTTGGGTCTCCTTCTATGGAATTTGCCAAAAGCCGACTACAAAATTTCACGAACTATCTTCATATAAATAATCTTATGAACATGAAGATTAAAATTTAACTCAATAGCATGCGTGACATAATTCACCTCGTTAACCAGCAACTAGTATCATCAACTGTTACCCTGAAATTCATATTTTTGAAAACAAAATGAGGGTTAGACCAAACGGTCTAGTAAGTGAATCCCTGATAGCAAATCTTGACTAAAATCTTCAAAATAGATTTAAAAGCCAACTGATACCTCATACCATTTAAAATAGTATTTTCTCAAATCGAAACATACTAAATACTCTCAAATCTCGATTTTGCCACCCATAATCATTTACGCAACTCCGGCTAAATCTCATCAAAATAATCCTCTCTCGATCTCAACCCGACAAAATACATACGATAGCCTAAGATGTTATAAATTTCGTATCGATTTATAGACAAACACGAACCATAAAATTATGCATTTCAATTTATAAAACCATAACCGAAATAACGATAATAATCCAATTATACCAATTTGATATATTATCGATAATAATCCACTAACTATTGGGATATTCTTCATCTTTCTTTTCTCTTTCTTACTATCAATTATGTAAGCAAGAAAACTTACACATCCTTCTTGTACATATTTTCGAGCCTTCAAAACCGAAATGAGACTAGAACAACGGTCCCGTCGATCGCCATAGATCACAACTGGCCCTTTTCCCGGTAATTGCATCTGAATCATGTTCTTATTACACACAATGTTTTCCCGATACCTTGATAACCAATCCATTCCTAGAACTACGTCAAATTCTCTCAATGGCATAGGAAATAGTTGAATTAGCATCACACATCCCTCTAACTCGATATTACCATCTTTAAAAGTTTGGAAAACTAAAATCTAACTCTCAATAGCAATATTAAATACTTATTAACCAAAATCTGATAATCTATAATAGCTTCACATACCAAAGCAATACCCACAGACTTAAGCTTTATATGCGAATATCCAATATTAATGGAGCATCAAATAACGGTTGACATCAAATTCAACTACACTTTAGTATAAATAGGATTCACCGAATGTACCTGCCATCCCATCTGATGCCTCTCGGATCTTTACCGTAGTCATCTAATATGCTCGCCCATTTGATTTAAACTGATCGGTTTCCAAACTTCTCACATATATGACGAGAATTTGGATCTAGATCACACTATCAGATAAAACTGATATTTATACTCAGTCATAAAATATTCCCATGACATCCCTTTGTCAATAACAGAACCTATGATAGACATCCCAATATCCCATTGAATCATTCCATCTAATTTTTGTATAGCCATACCGAAATAACCCCGACTTCATCTAACCATTTACTAGTATCAATGTTATTCTTGTTTCCCTCAATCAATAGTAAATCATGACGACTCAAGCTGATAGCCCAACCAAATAACCGTCAACTCTTTCATTTTGATTTCCCTTAATAGATTCAGGATTCACAGGGTTTTGGTTCAGAAATTTGAAGGTACCCCAATAAAAACCCCAAATCCTTCCAAAAGATTACTCATCCCTATGATCACCTCTTTCCGAATTAATTTCAAGCGGCAAACTCCTCCTACTCGAACTAACTGAAACAACCCTCACCGACTCACGGGAATAACTTTCTCCATTTAAATACAAAGTAAATACACATTGATCACATTCCCTAAATATAATAAAGTTTTCGAGTACTAACACGTACCTGTAAATTCATGATTACATTGGTCTAATGTAATTTTAATTTACCTTATATGCCATTCTTTCAACCCATTATATTCAACATCCCACGATTCTAATTATGACAAGGACACCTTATCATGCAATGAAACTCTCTAGTTTAAGTCTAGGTATTAATCTGAATACCTAAATCCCTTAAACTCAGGATCTGATACCAACTGTGACAACCCTTATTCTCATATAATAAATACTGCAAATTATACAATTAAGACGCCACATTGGGGTTACAATTTGGGTCTCCTTTTATGGAATTTGCCAAAAGCCGACTACAAAATTTCTCGAACTATCTTCATATAAATAATCTTATGAACATGAAGATTAAAATTTAACTCAATAGCATGCGTGACATAATTCACCTCTTTAACCAGCAACTAGTATCATCAACTGTTACCCTGAAATTCATATTTTTGAAAACAAAATGAGGGTTAGACCAGACGGTCTAGTAAGTGAATCCCTGATAGCAAATCTTGACTAAAATCTTCAAAATAGATTTAAAAGCCAACTGATACCTCATACCATTTAAAATAGTATTTTCTGAAATCGAAACATACTAAATACTCTCAAATCTCGATTTTGCCACCCACAATCATTTACGCAACTTCTGTCGGTTTTGCCACCCACGATCATTTACACAACTCCGGCCAATCTCATCAAAATAATCCTCTTTCGATCTCAACCCAAAAAAATACACACGATACCCTAAGATGTTATAAATTTCGTATCGATTTATAAACAAACACGAACCATAAAATTATGCATTTCAGTTTATAAAACCATAACCGAAATAACGATAATAATTCAATTATACCAATTTGATATATTGTCGAAATAAGATCCTTTAATAATATATGCATTTCAGCTCAAAAATGGTTTATAATAAAAACTTACATACGTAGATTCTTCCCAACAACCCACAATCAAACCCTGTACCACAAATGATGTCGAAATAGAAGTACTTTGAAATATATGCATTTCAGTTTATAAAACTCTTTTATAAAATCTCATCTTAACCAACAACGACCGAAACTTCTAACCGGAAAGATATGAGCATCTTTATATGAGAGAAACTTCTAAATTCTCTTCCTTTCTTTCTTGATCGACCAAACCCACAAAGATCATCAAATTCTCTCAAACTCTTTCTTAATATTTTTGCTTAAGGCTTCTAAAAGAAAACACCATCTTTATATGAGAGAAACCATCTTATACTTTATAAGCTTAAGTGGATAAGAAAATCTTGATTTGTCGTGCTTCTAGCATTGTCGTGTTTCTAATTCGCATTGTCATGCTACAATTGTCGTGCTTAGAGCATTGTCGTGCTTCCGTGTTTGTATTGTCGTGCTTTTAGATTTGTCGTGTTTGCATTGTCGTGTTTCTAGATTTGTCGTGCTAGCATTGTCGTGCTTCTAGATTTATTTCAAGAATAAATCATTCTCTTCACAATTTTTGATTTTAACCCCTCAACTTCGGATCAAAATTACCCTTTTATAATCCAACGGTATTTATTTCGAAACAGTTTAAAATATATAATTATAATTAAGGTTAGTATTTGAGTATTATTACGTAGGGGAGTTAGTGGTCCGTTTGGACGGTTTAACCCCCAACCAAACAACAATAGCGGTTTAGACAATTTCCAAACCGAGCAGTTTGGCAACAAGTGACTAAATCGGTCAAAGCGAACCAAAAAAAACTGGTCTGACCGATTTAGGCGGTTTGAGCTTCTTGGAGGGTTTTAAACTATAAAATATATCTATATCCAAAATGAAATTTTTGTCAATATAAAATTATTAAGAATTAATATATGGGATTATAAAAAAATGTGTATCTCAAAAATATAAAAAAAAAAGCATTGAACAAGTTGAATAAAAGTTAAACAAGTCCAACAACAATAGTTCAAATTTTGGACAAACATTGAGAAAGTTCAAGGACGTGGTAAAATGAAGAAAATGAGGATTTCAAGCCAAAAATTTGCTTCAAAAGCTTCCACAAAACTATCTCCAAAATGGAGAAAATTGGAGAGAAAAGACTTTTTTCTCCAAATATCAAGAGCACCCCAAAAATAATTACAAAGTGAGACCACGAATAAGAAAATTTGAAAACAAATATTTGTAGAGATAAATAATAGTTTGATAGATTAATTGAATATTTTAATATTATATTCAATTTTGCTTTCTCCCAAATAGGGAATATGAATATAATTATTTTTAGAAATTTTGTATTTTAGTTCTCCATTTTAATTTTTTTTTTTTGGAAAATCTGTTGGAGATGCTCTAATTGACGTGTTTTAAAAAATTTAAATTAGTCATTTTTTCCAGATCTTAGGATGTCACATATTTGTGAAATGATTGAATTAATTAAACTTTTCACATACATGAATTTATTAAAGTTTCAGTCATGTTGATAGACATAGTTAATGAAGATTTGTGAAATGCATATTGATATAGGTAGATGAAGGTGATGAAGATTTTTCTTCTCACTTGCTCATCAAAAAAATTCTCTTTAAAATATATGAGAACAAAGAAACCTCCATCAAGCGTTGGATCTAAAAAAATAGATGATCGATATTCAAATGTAACTGTCTGTATAATCGTGGATTTTGTTTCCGTAAACAGTAACCGTCATTTAGACCCATTAGATGGTTCATGTGGGTTCCCTTGTATGAGTTGATCCCACTAAACTTTTACAACAACACATCGACTATTCACATGAACCTTTATGAAAAATAGCACAAAAACATTTATAGAAATCATGCACCAAACCTTTTAAATTAATGATCTCATAAGTCTCACGAAAAATAGCTGTTTTTTAATAAAAACCAAAACTAATATAAATCATACTAGTCCAAATTAAGCCTTCCATTTTGAATATCTCAAGTCTAAGTGGCGTTGAGAGAATCATGCTAAACCTTTTGACCTTTGTTTGTGTTCTTTTCAACAATTCTCCATGGAGATTGGATTCCACAAACCACCCATTCAACTTTACTTTTACTTTTACATGAGACCTTGGAACCTTCCTTTTCCAATTTCATTATTATTAGAGTAAATTACATTTTTGGTCCCTATGGTTGCCATCTACTATCAAGAGTAATCTCTATTTCAAACTAATTATAAATCTGGTCATTGTGGTTGCCATTTGGTATCAATGTTGGTCCCTCTCATTAAATTCTATTAAAAAATCCAACTAACTCAAGGGTAATTTAGACTTTTTATCTTTCTTTTAATTATCATTTAAAATAATACATATATTTTATTATTCTATTATAATCTTTTATCATCATTAGTATAAATACATATCACATATATATTTTATGTTCATCTCCATCTGTCACCATACCTCCGTTGTCGATTGTGCCTTCTCTGGCGATATCCATTATAGTCGGCCACCAACCAAATAGCGATTCCGACTCCCACTCTCTGGTAACCTTTTTTTATAGCAACATTTACCATTACCAAACCAAAGTCACAGCAAACAGAGTAGATCCACAAGGGACGCACGAACGGCGTGTAAGGGACAAACCAGACCGAAAATTAAATCTAAAAAAGTAGTACAAAGATGCGAACAACCAAAAGGAGACCTGGACAGACAAAATTGTGATTTGAGAAAAAAAAATACACCCACCTTAGATTTCAAAAAAAAAACTCATCCAAAACGAAACTCAGATTTCAAAAACAAATTGCTCTCTCTGGTTACGTCTCTTCATGATGCCCACCTCTCTAGTGATAACACTGCCAGTGACGCATTTGCAGGGAATTTTCCTCTTTCTTCGAACCCTACTAAAAAACCCAAAACAAATGCTAAAATACAAATACTTAAACAAAACCTAATATCAAAACTAATCGGGTGAAGAGAGAAGAGGGGGAGAGAGGAGATGACCAAACAATCGCCGACGAAACAACCGCCATCTGGTGAAGCAAACAACCGGCAACGTAACAGGTTGTCTGATCGACGCTTTGCTGCTGCGATGTCTGTGAGACGAGTGAGAGGGCTCGGCAATGAAGAAATTGAAGAGGGAGAGAAGAGATTAGAGAGAGATCGGTGGCCAGCCGACTGGCGAGGATGGAGCCTGGAGATGGGGTGATTGGATTAGAACTTGCTTCCTAGAGATGGTGGTTGATTGGATTTTGCTTCCTGGAGAAGGGTTGTCGACTTTCTTATATGTATATATTTATATATTGAATACAATATAATGGTATGTTTTAATTTTTAAATACAATTATATATTTAATACAATATAATAATTATATTTTTATAATTCTTAAATAATAAAATAAGATAAAAGACCAAAATGCCCTTTGACTTAATAACCTTTTTAATTAGAATTAGTCAAATGGACCAAAATTGAAACCAAGTGACAACCACAATGACCAAAATTGAAACCAAGTGGCAAATCAAAATGACCAAAATTGAAATTAGTTTGAAATAGGGACCATTCTTGATAATAGGTGGCAACCATAGGGACCAAAAATGTAATTTACTCTTATTATTATTACTAACATCTGACAAATTTCCATTACAAACTCGGTAATTTAAGCAATCTTTATAAATAAACATAGACTAATTATATTGCACCATTTTTTTTTTCTTATTTTAGGTGATTACCATATTTTAAGGGATATCAATTAATTTCATTATTTAATTAATAAAAAAAGAAATACATATGGTTGAATATGACACTACCAAACAAATGACTTTTACCCATAAAAATCATCCAGGAAGAGTTCCGTCGGTGATTAACCACGGCCTCCTAGAAAATACTAATGGTTTTTCTGGGTAATTTATCACTGATTTGAATTATTTACTAGTAATTTGTCCACCAACTTTTGTGACGGTTTGGTGAGGAATCATCCAGGGAGAGGTACGTAGGCAAAAATCTTTCGTTTAATAATGTGATTGGTCCATGTTAGTTTGCAAACATTGCTCAAATTACCGAATTTATAACGAAAATTAACCTATCAACATTTTAATTAAAATTCACCCTAATACATCTAAAGTTATTTATTTTTGTTAAACGAACGTTTTACATGGATCTTGAAAATTAATTGGACAAATATTCGCATATCCTAGTTATTAAAAACAATTTTTTAACTAAAAAAATATTAAGAGAAAAAAAAAAGTTGTATACGCATGTTGTTTGCATATGGGGCCTTCAAATTGACGTCGGTTCCAGGATTTTTAACTTTTAGCATTTCACGTTTGGTTTGTAGGATTAGATTGGCTTGAATTTGTAGGAATGTGTATTTAAATTTTTTTCATGTTTTGTTTAAAAGATTTTCTTGATTTGAAAACTTAAGATTTAATTGAAATCCATCAGACATAGAATTTTGAAATCCCATAAGATTGGTTGGTATTTTAGGTGATTTTGTATGATTTATATGTAATAACGTTTTAAAATATGTTAACTTTTGAAACCATCTCTATATTAACATAGGGGTAGAATTGTAGAAAGAGTACCATACTGTGTCTGGACTTCAAACAGTTTAACTTTAACCAAAATATTCGTTTTGCAATAATCATTAGTAAAATTTAATTATTTATATAATTATTATATACAATTTGTTTTTCAAAAACTATTTTAATTTCATTTCAAATCTCATACACAAAACACATGAAAGATTTTGAATCAATTTAAATCAAAATTCCTTCAATTCTATATCTTAATTTCCATAAAATCCAAATCTATTAAAATCATTTTATCAAACCAGACGTCTCTTGGTATGAAGCATTCACTACTGGTTATGGTGAATGATTTCTTATATGTTTGTAAAAACATTTAAATTCATAGTTTAATGATTGTACAAATTTATTGATATTGTTGTATTATAGCTTACCAAGTATCTAGTAAGAACTTTTTTCCTTCTAAGTTGGTTGTAGAAAATAATCTTTTTATTATTATTGTTTATATATTCATATTTGTTTTTGAGGAAAAAATAAATCTATAACAATATGATTATGAGTATGAACGTGTCTTCGTGTAATATATCTTTATTTTGTTTTCTCAATTTAGTTAATCAATTTATGTAGTATAAAATTATTTTATCGTAATATCATTCAAAGTTTATCAAGTATTTAAACATATATATTATTAATTGGTTGTGTGTTACTTTACAAAATTTAAACTTATTAATAAGTTGTTTGGATATATTCTCATATAAATATACTTGTAATTAAAACTTTATTTTTGAAGGCA
Source organism: Silybum marianum (assembly GCA_036898165.1). Classification (NCBI taxonomy): domain Eukaryota; kingdom Viridiplantae; phylum Streptophyta; class Magnoliopsida; order Asterales; family Asteraceae; genus Silybum; species Silybum marianum. The sequence goes on along the minus strand of CM072529.1, from coordinate 44,905,847 downwards.
AAATACATTTTGTTTTTAAATTTTAGATAGAAAGATATGATTAATGTCAAGTAAATTGACATGGGAAATTACAAATCCTATTTACTATTTTTGTATCGATTTTGTTCATATTTAACCCTTAAGCTTCCCTTTTTCTCAAAATATATCTGATTTTATGTTTTATTACATTAACTTTTTCTGATTTATCTTACAATCATACTACTAAAATAACGACTTTTTCTACGGACATTTTCCTGGAAAATATGTCGCTAAAAAGTGATTCCTTATAAAAGCGTCATAAAAGTTGGTGGGTAATTCAAATCAGCGACAGTTTACCCAAGGATTCTCTTGGTGATCTGTTGATATTTTCTCGAAAAAATCGGATTTTACCAAACCATTGATATTCTCTGGGTGATCCGTGGGTAATTACCGACGGAAATTTCCTTGGATAATTTTTATAGGTAAAAGTCATTTGTTTTGTAGTGTCGGTTAGGATTATTTAAATTCGTAAATATAATTACAAACTTGTAGATCTTAAACAATTAATCAACTATAAATTAAATAATCATCTCAATTAGAATTACGAGCGAAAAATGATCCTCCTCTCTCCCCCACCCTATTTGTCCCAAGGTTTACTAATTACTATATGGAAAACAGTCACCGAATTGTTTATGTACTATTTGCGACCATTTACGAACGGGTTATAACATTCTAGATTCTAAATTTTACTATCTTACATATAGATCTTGAAAAAACACGTAACTTTAAAAATAAAAAGATCTCAATCTGAATCGTAAATCAAGAGTTATGGCCCACAAAGTTTATTCCAAATAAATAGAAAATCATACGAAGTTTATCCCATGATACAAATTTGCTTTTACGATGTTGATGGGTTGGAAGTCGTTTTTGGTATTGTGTTAAAGTCTTTAATAAAACTAAGTCAATAGTTGAATGTTCCTTTTCGAATTATCTTCTGTTTGAATGTTATCGACATTTCGTGGATGAAATAATATATCAATCGATTTAAAAATATCCAATTATAGTTCAAGTAGCCTTATAATCACTGGAAGGTTTGTCAAACAGTTATCTTTAATGTTCCATAAAATTAATTAATGTACTTACAAATTGATTCCGAAATAAAGAATCGTGTGTGGATATGAGTTAAAGTGAGAAGTGTAACAAGAGATTTAAATCCCTTGATAACTTTTAATCTCAAAACAAGTTATAAATTGCAGTTAGAAAGATAAATGATCTAGTGTATATTATTAGTGTTGATCTAATGGTTATCTTTAAATAAGATTGATCCAAGGATAGAGATTCGTTCTTGTCCTTCTCACCATAACTTTCATTTTGACTCGAACTCAACCCTTGATTCAAATATCCACAAGTGTTAAAAAAAATCATTTATTTAAAACCGAATGCCTTGAATAAAGTTTATTAGGAATTCTTTGTTAGTAATGTAGACATAGCAATCATAGTCATACCAAGTTGTCTTTTATTTACATGTATTAAATACGTATCAATCTTTTATTTACATGTATTAAATACGTATCAATTGCTTGATAGGAATTCTATCTAAAGACGATTCAAAACTTGTTGAATGTTGAAATTTAATCAGATATTTTAGAATAGAATTGGTATCAAAGCGATTGATGCGTATTTAATGTTTATAGATAAAATACAACATCATATGATTGCTAAAATTAGTTCACGATTTCAATTGATCATGTAATTAAATAAATTTAGTTTATGATTTTAGTTAATCCTTTAATTTTTACTAATCAACATCATAGAATAAATTTCGTTTTTGATCTCTAAGTTTGATCTATAACGATATTCTTAAATTTGTTTTCATTACTATATTATTTATGTAAATAAACAGGTCGATCTAAGATGTTTTTTAAAATATTAATGAGTTAATATATTTACATTTGAACTTAAGTTTGACGATGCTAAAATGTCACTAACTTAGTTCTGAAACACGAACTTGATGTTGTTTCAACAAATTAATTAATACATTGAAAATGCCCGATTCTATATATATTTTCAAATTAATAAAAATAAACACTTGCAATTGATGGATCTGTTCATCATAAGGGTTGAATGCACACTAGGATAAGATGAATCGAGATTCACCAGATCAATCCCGTATCAAGCGTAATTCATGGGTGAGTTAAGATTGAAGATGATTAAGGATCCAAATCTTTTCATTTCTTGTTAGTGATTTTAGTGTTATCAACATATTTTAGTGTAGTTAGAAGTATTATAGAGATAGGTTGAGTTCAGTTTACTTTTTGAGACCGGAGGTGCGGGTGCACACTCAGATTGCACTACTAGAAAATTGTATTTTCAACGTAATTTTTTTAACGGAAAATGTCGTTGAAAATTTTATAACGAATTTTAGAGGGATTATTGACAGAACATAAATTTTCTACGAATTTCCGTTGAAAATCTCTCACAAACATGCATTTTCAACCAAAATGTTTTTGACGAGACATTCCGTTGAATTTTTTTTGTTGAAAATGCATGTTTGTGAGAGATTTTCAACGGAAATTCGTTGAAAATTCGTAGAAAATTTATGTTCTGTTAATAATCCCTATAAAATTCGTAGAAAATTTTCAACGATATTTTCCGTTGAAAGAATTTCGTTGAAAATACTCAATTTTCTAGTAGTGTTGTGGACTCAGGAATACGGGGGTCGGGGGAAGCGCCCCCGGGAACAGGGTTCCAAGGGGCAACGCCCCTGACGGGGTCCGGGGGCAGCGCTCTGGCGGGGGTTACGCCGACTTTCTAGGACGTATAAAAAGGAGAAGTTAGACAAAAATAACTTCTTTTTCTCTATCTCTGCAACGAAAACGCAAAAAGTAAGGTATCTTCTTCTGTTTTCTAATCGAAATTAAGCCTGTAAATTTTGATTATGAAGTTCTTGGATTATCCCAAATCTGATTTCGTGAAACCCCAGGCAAAAGGGTCGAAAGCACAGATTTTGGAAAGTGATCAATTCATGATCCTAGAATTATCCAAGTGATTAATTGATATATTGTAACCCTATTTTTTAACATTTTTTACACTTCTCACATTAACTATGTTATAACACGATATCATAAATGTACAACTTGTTGGAATTGTATTTTCTTTTTCTTGATAAAAGAATTTTTTAGAATATTTACGATATTGGTTTTGTATAAAAATGAGTGGTTATACATTTCTTTGTATCAAAGCTGGAATAAACAAAAACGTTTGAAATCATTACTTGACAATAAATTCACAAAATATTACGTTGTGTGTTTGTTAATTAGAAATGCAATGTTTTGTTGTATGTTTGTTAAAATGCATTTTTGTTCTTGGATTTTAGATGTATGAAACCAACAACTCTAAGCATATCGTGGAAGATATGTCGATCTCTTAAGGGGCTTTTGGTTTTTAGATATATGAAACTTAAAGGCTGTTTACCAAACTTTTACTCGAGTAAACGTTTACCAAATCACGCTACCTTATCGGATGAATACGTTAAGGACCAAGAATCTTACCCAGTAAGAGCGAAGGCAAGGACCGAGAGTCTTACCCAGTATGCGAGGGAGACGACTCTTACCATGGTTCGCGCTTACTGGGTAAACTGTTACATACGATACTGTTTTGATGGACTAAAATCTTACCGGATAAGTAAGTGATGGTGTTAAATTATACCGATAAGCATTTGTCCGAGTAGGCGTTTGGTAAACAACCCCTTAATCAGGTTTGAGTTTGATTAAGGAGCCGTTTACCAAACGCTTACCCAGATAAGACTTACCAAGTCATATTACTTTACCGGAGGAATATGACAAGTACCAAAAATCTTACCCAAGTAAGAACAAAGACAAGAAAAACAAGGACCAAGAGTCTTACCCTGGTAAGTGATTGCGACAACTCTTACCACGGTAAGCACTTACCGGGTAAATTGTTGCATACGATGCCGTTTTGATGGACTAAAATCTTACCCGGTAAGTAAATGATAGTGTTGAAGTTTGCGGGTAAGCACTTACCCGGGTAAGATTTAGGGGCCGTTTACCAAATCTTACCCGGGTAAGTGCTTACCGGCGAAATTCAACACTATCACTTACTTACCGGGTAAGATTTTAGTCCATAAAAACGGCATCGTATGCAACAATTTCTCTGGTAAGCGCTTACCGTGGTAAGATTTGTCGCAATCACTTGCCCGGGTAAGACTCTTGATCATTGTTTTCCTTGTCTTCGCTCTTACCGGGTAAGATTTTTGGTACTTGTTATATTCCTCCAACAAGGTAATATGACTTGGTAAGTACTTACCCGGATAAGCGTTTGGTAAACGGCCCCTTAGTAAACGGCCCCTAAGTGTTTGTTGGTAATTGAAATGAAATATGTATGTTTAATTCACAAAATATAACTTTAGAATTTAAAGTAAATAATAATAATAAAAGACTAAAATACATTTTTTATGATTAATTGCTTCTATCGTGAGGAGCAAATGAGGGGAGTAACAAATCTTAACAATGTTAAATCGAATTACCCAATTTGTTTAAAAAAATAAAAGTTATATATTATCAGTATGTTTAATCGTTTGAAGGACTCAATCCAATAACCAAGAATGTCGTTAACTCTTGTTTATTTCACATTAAAGCGAGCAACTAGAACTTATTTTTAATTTGCTTCAAAATTTGAGCAAAAAACATGGGTTAGTAATAGGGGTGAGCATCGAAACCGGGTACCCGCCTTTGGAACTGGAACCGCCTCGGAACTGCTGGTTCCGGAACCGGAACCGATGTGATTGGTTCCGGTTCCGGTTCTCGTTTTTTTGGAACCGTTACCCGCTGGGTACCCGCTACACGCCACTTTTAAACAAAAAATATTTTATATATTTATAAATAATAAATAAAAACTAAAACTTTCTAGTTTGTTTATGTAATAATTAGTTTTTATCGGATTACTTTTGACCATTTGTTGTATTTATTACTTTAAATCGGTATTTTGTAATTTATAATTACATTTTTATCGTATGCAATGTAATTTTTTTAATAAAAAAGTTGAAGCCGGGTACCTGGTACCGGAACCGGTTCCCATTGGTTCCGGTTCCGGTTCCGGATTTCCAGGAACCGCTGGGTCCGGTTCCGGTTCCGGTTCCATGGAAAATGGCCGGGTACCCAGTTATGCTCACCCCTAGTTAGTAACATGGAAGGACTCAGGAATTTTTCCAAACGGTGGTACTGTTTGACTATAAGAAAAAAATATTATGATATTTTTCACAACATCAATTTTGGTTAGTTCATTGTTTTTCATATATGAATTTTTGTATTCAAATTTTTTATTGCAAAAAAAATTCAGAAACAAAATAAATCCGAAATTGAAAGCTAAAAATATGAAAAAGACAATAACATGATTCTAACTCAAATCTGGGATGGAAGAAAAACCTTGCAAGTTAACTAACTCCACTAAGGAGAATAAACGAGAGAGATGAGAGAGCGAGAGGTAGGGCGAGGGAAAGAGAGAGTGTGTGGAGAGGTTTTGGGGCTCATGCAGAAAAGATTTGGTACAACGGGATTGATCGACACCGTGAGACCATCGGCAGCAAGAAATCGAAGGAGATATCTTTCATGTTTTTCAATTTTCCGGACAACTTAGAAGTAGGGAGGCTGTGGAAAATCTTCAAAAACAGTGGCGACTTAACAGATGTTTACTTGGCAAGAAAACCGCTAAGAAGTGGGAAAAGATTCGGTTTCGTGAGATTTCGAAATGGCAGTAGTGTTACAAGATTGGAAAAGGATCTAAACAACATTTGGATAGGATCTTATAAGCTTAGGGCGTTCTTGGCGGAGAATAGGAAGTCCGGTGATCGGGGTGGCGGTGTAAATGCGCATGAAGGACAATGGAAGTCTCAAAATGCGGCTGCTCACTCTCAACCGGGGGAAAATGGGCGGCAGGTAGAAAGTCGTATGCGGAGATAGTGAAGATGGACAATAGTGACAAAAGAGAAGAAAGAGGAGTGCCCGATGAAATAGTCGGGTCATGGTCGGCTGATGAAGAAGCCTTAAAGCTACTAAAGTGGTGCCTCGTGGGGAACTTGAAAACCATTGATAGCCTAGGGGCAATTCGAGTGCTATGCAGAGAGGAAGAAACGATTGGAGTGAAAGAAATTAAGTATTTGGGAGGGAGCCAAATCCTCCTAAGGTTTGGAGGGGAAGAAGCTCTAAATAATATCCTTAAAAATAAAGTCCATGGAATCCACTTTTGGATTTCCGACCTAAGGAAATGGACAGCAGGGTACCGAAACGTAGAAAGGCTTGTTTGGTTAAAAATTATAGGTGTACCATTGCATGGTTGGAAGGAAGAAATATTCTCCTCGATCGCGGGACATTGGGGTAAAGTTGTGAAGTCAAGAGGCTGTGATCTAGCAGAGAATTCCAATCTTTCATGGGGAAAGATTATGATAAATACAAATATCCTCTCGTCGATAAACACTTTATGCAACATAAAGATAGATAATCTTTGTTACCGGGTAAAGGTCATGGAAGAAGAAAGCAGTCTTCTAGGGGTTTTCGAATTTCAGAAAGAAGGGAAAGTGGGTTTAGATAGCGAAAGGAACGATGATGGAATGTCAACTCCATCACAGTGGTCGGAACACGGAAACAACTCTGGTAGCGAATGGGGGGTGGAGGAAACGTGGCTTGGGGGTGTAGGGGATGAAGAATGCGGTGACCGTAAAAACCATGAATCTGAGTGTGAAGCCGGCAGCATTGGCAGCCGGAAAAATCAATTTTCCGGCAAGGATGAAGCAAAGGAGAAGGGAGTCGAGGAGTCGGCTGAGAGTTTAATTAGGGGGGGTTTTCCAAAAAAATGTAATTATTATGGGGAGTCTTCCAAAAAAAAAGGGGAAGGTGAGTGAAAAGTCGGCAAAGAAAAAGTTGATGGAGTCATGTGGGGCTGAAAAAAATAAAAGAAAAAGAAAAGGAATCCTAAATGCAAAATTAAATGGTCTGGAGTTTGAAGATGGATTCGTGGGTGTGGATGGTAGTGTCTTGGGCCCTAACCAAGGTATAAGAGATATGAGCCCATCTGTTAAATCCAATGATGGGCCTCCAGAAGCAAATCAGCCCAGATGGAACAAGAATTCTCAAAACCCACAAGGACCTTCTGACCCAACTGAGCAATTATCGAATTCACCTGAAAGGAAAAAAAAATATCGTGATCAAGGGGGAGAGCCGCAAAACGCACAGGAGATAGCAGGGGAGAAATCAAAAGCAAAGAGAGGAGAAGCGATTAATTTTTTCCGTGGTAAGGTAAGCTATCATCTATTAAAGAAAATGGCAAGGCAGAAGAATCGGAAAACGAAATCAAAGAAGTCGATAAACTCAAAAGGAGGAGAGAAATCAGAAAAAGTAATAGACCAATTGGAGACCGCAGAAATGGCAATCAAGGAAGCAGTATCAAATGAAGTTAATAGCAAAGAGGAATCAGAAGGTATCAAACAGTTCGGGGAAGCATTAGGCATGGAATGGAAGAAACCTATCGAGGCAAATCAAATGGGAGACGAAGAAATTTTGGGAGGTATGGGTCGTCAAACTTCTGTCCTATAATGAATATTATCTCTATAAACATAAGAGGGGTGGGGTCGAATGATAAAAAATTATGGCTGAAGGATATATGTAATTCCATGAAACCAAATCCGATGGGTCTCCAAGAAACAAAAATTAGAAATTGGGACGATAGAATGTCCAGATTTATCTGGGGGGATGACGATGTGGATTATGTAAAAATTGACTCTAATGGAAGCTCCGGTGGAATTGTTACAATGTGGAATAAAAAGGTATTTTCTTGTAGTTATGTGGTTGAAGACCAGTGTTACGTGGTTGTGATAGGATCCTGGGAAGGAATAGCGGGTATGATCGGGATAGTAAATGTTTATGGTCCGAATGATCTTAAAGGAAGATTAGACCTCTGGGAAAAATTAGAAAAGGTTGCTGAAAAGGAAGAGGTAAAATGGTGTTTTTTCGGTGATTTTAACGAAGTAAGAGGGGAGCACGAGAGATTAAACTCAAACACAAACCAAAAGGGCGCTAAGGAGTTTAATGATTTTATAAATCGAAGCCAATTGATAGAGGTTCCGATGAATGGGAGAGAGTACACAAGGGTAAGCGATGATGGATTGAAATTTAGCAAACTTGACCGGTTTCTCGTCTCAATCGAATTCGAATCAGTGTGGCGAAACTTGGGGGTAAAAGCCTTGGATCAAAAGTGGTCGGACCATACCCCGATAATGTTATGTGAAGATAGAACAAATTTTGGACCGAGACCGTTTAAGGTTTTTGATGTTTGGCTAAAAGAAGATGAAATAGAGGATGTGGTAAAAGTAGCATGGGTAAAACCGGTTCGCTCGAGTAGGCCGGATGGGATTTTTAAAGACAAACTGAAGAATGTAAAAGAAGCCGTAAAAGGGTGGGCAAAAGAAAAGTTTGGAAGCATTGAAAGTGAGTCGAGAAAATGGAAGGAGGAAGTGTCGAAAAAGGAATTAGAAGCATATCAGTACGGTTGGAGTGAAGAGAGCATATTAAGATGAATGCAAGCCCGAAAAAATTGGCTAGACTTGGAGGAAAAAAAGAATGGGATCGTGAGATAAAAGGCTAAAGTAAAATGGATTCTAGAAGGGGACGAGAACACAAAGTTGTTTCATGCATCGGTAAGATATAGAGAGCGCAAGAACACAATTAAGGGCCTTAACACTAATATGGGATGGACGGATGAACCAAAGGAAATAAAGGATTTTGCTTTCGAATTTTTCAAAGAAAAATTTGCGTCCGCAAGATCGGGGGGTCCGTATATTACGGATAACAAGTTCAAAAAAATCTCAAGAGAGGAAGCAGAATTACTGGAGCGACCTTTTGATGAAGAGGAAGTATGGAATGCGGTAAAAAATTGCGGGAACAACAAAGCCCCGGGCCTGGATGGTTTTACCTTTGGCTTTATTAAAACTTTTTGGGGTATTATCAAAGAGGATCTTTTGAAGGCATTAATATGGTTTGGTGAGAACGGGAACATTAGTCGTGGGTGCAATCCCTCTTTCCTCACGTTGATTCCAAAAGTTGCGAACCCAACAAACCTTAGGGAATTTAGACCAATTAGTCTAATTGGTGTTTATTATAAAATAATAGCAAAAGTGCTCGCGGAAAGACTAAAGCCATTAATGGGAAAGATCATCAGTGATGTACAAAGTGCTTTCGTAAAAGGCCGCTATATCCTTGACGGGGTCCTCATCACAAACGAAGTAATCCATTTTATCCGAAAAAAGAAACAAAAGGGTTTGATTTTTAAAGTTGACTTTGAGAAAGCGTACGATAGTGTGGAATGGAAGTTCCTTATTGATAGCTTGGAAAAAATGGGTTTCGGAGGAAAATGGGTTAAATGGATAAATGCGTGTCTACAATCCGCATCAATGTCCATTCTAGTGAATGGAAGTCCGACAAAAGAATTCTTGATGGGAAAGGGCTTACGACAAGGTGATCCGTTAGCACCTTTCCTCTTCTTAATTGCGGCCGAGAGCCTCCATATACTTACGGAAGAGGCGGTGAAGATGGGGCTACTGGAAGATATTAAAGTGGGGGATAGCAAAGTCCCGATTTCGCACCTCCAATATGCGGATGATGCTATCTTCTTTTGCAAATGGAGCCTGAGCAATCTAAGAAACCTTCTAAATATTCTCAAATGTTTTCATTTACTTTCGGGCTTAAAAATAAATGTGGGCAAAAGCAAAATTTTTGGAGTAGGAGTTTCGGAAGAGGAGGTCCAATGTTGGGCAATAAGTGTGGGATGTGGATCGGGATCTCTACCTTTTAATTATCTTGGACTCCCAGTGGGTACTTCAATGAAGAGAAAGGAACAATGGGCTTCAGTGATAGAAAAGGTGAAAAGAAGACTAGCACCATGGAAATCAAAAAGTATCTCAATCGGTGGACGGTTGACGTTGGTCAAATCGGTGTTGGGAAGTCTTCCGTTGTATTGTTTCTCTATGTATCGAGCCCCGAGCGGAGTGTTAAAAGAGATGGAGAAAGTGCGTTGTCGATTCTTTTGGGGAGGGGGAGTCGGGGAGAGTGAGAGGAAAGGTATTGCGTGGGTAAGTTGGGAAAACACTTTGAAAAGCTTCACAAAAAGGGGGCCTAAATATTGGTAGCTTGAAAGTGGCAAACCGGGCACTTTTGGCTAAATGGTGGTGGAGATTTCGGGTGGAAAAAAATGTGTTTTGGGTAAAAATAATAAAAAGTATATATGGGGAGGGGGGGGGGCTGTTTGATAATAACGCGAGGTGTATATGTGCAGGTTCGATATGGAGTAACATCGCCAGAATCGGTGCAGAATTGGACAATATGGGTGTTGATTTCTCTCGGTCATTTCGGAGGAAGATAGGCGACGGGAAGGAAACAAAATTTTGGGAAGAGACGTGGATCGGATCAAGGACACTCAAAGAAGAATTTCGAAGGCTCTATAGACTAGAGGAAGACAAACACATAAAGGTGGCGGATAGAGGAGAGTGGAAGGAAGGACAATGGCATTGGAAGTGGCAATGGAGAAGGCCACCGAGAGGGAGGGAAATCGGGGAATTGGAAGAAATTAACCGAAGGCTCGAAAATTTCCAACCCATTAGGAATCGTGAAGATAAAGAAGAATGGATACACGATGAAGTAAACGGTTTCAACGTTAAGACACTAAGAGAGTTTGTGGAAGGAGATAGAAGAAACTCGCAAGACGGGGTAGAAGCTACGACTTGGCTAAAGATCGTTCCCAAAAAGGTATGTGTGTTCATATGGAGAGTAAGGAAAGGTAGAATCCCAAGTAGAACGGTCTTAGACCAAATGGGGATCGACCTACATACGATTTTATGCCCGAGATGTGGTGAATCGATCGAAACGATCGACCACACGTTGGTAAGCTGTCCGGAGGTAAAGGAGTTATGGAACCAAATTGGAAGAAGGTGGCACAAAAGATTAGACGCGGTGGATTCGGTGCAGGAAATGTTACCAGGAGCCAGCTCGAATGGTAATAATCGTCTCGAACAAATCTGGATCGGGATCATATGGGGTGTCTTGTACTCGATCTGGATGCATAGGAACAAGCTGGTGTTTAGAGATGATAAAAGAAAGTTGCTGGACCAAGTACACGAGATCCAAACTGTCATACTCGAATGGATAAAAAGACGATCAAAGGACATAAAGACGGACGAATTGCGGTGGTTCGACATCTCAGCAGGTGCGTAGACTGAGGAAAGGAAAATTTTCGGGGCAGACTTGGTCGTGAAAAATCCTAGTTGTTGTCGAAAACTGTTAACTGCAGTTTGCCCCTTGCAAACTCAGTAGGGTGTTCTGTATGTTTTTTGGCCCTTCATAGATGCATACTTACTTTTGTATTATGGCTCATGGGGTCTGTGTGTCATACTCTCTGCCACTCACTGCTTTGAGTTTTGCTTCTGTGAGTTTGGTTGCTGTAATTGGTTCTTGTGGTTATAAAAGTATTCTGCTTTCCAAAAAAAAAACTCCACTAAGTAAAACCTGTATCTTTATTGTAGTTTCAAAATATATATGGTGACACACAACAAATTGATATCGCCGAACCTTTCACGAACCTAAATCTTTTTACATTGCAATGGAGAAATGAAACAATGATACATGCCACCATAACCATCGAACTGGGTTCGTCCTTGGTCAGTAGGTAGGGATTAATCATATATACCATATATCGAGGTCACAAGTGTTATGATCATCATTTGTAGGTGTTCTTTCTTGGTTTATGTCTTTTTTTTCTTTTCTAGGTTGGTTTCTGCAGCTTATAAAAATCTAAGGTCTTATTTGTTTTTTTATGTTAAGCTCTTAATCACCACTTATGTCTGATTCCTTTAGATGTTTCATAACCATTTCAGAACAGAAACCAGACTTCAGACTCCAACACCTCTTGAAAAACAAGCGCCACCTAAGTCTCGTGAGCACAAAAAACTATATTTTGTTTTCTTATTAGTGGTTTTCATTAGTTTGCCTTCTTAAAAAAGTTCTACCACACGTATATTTGGAATTTTCTAATTGGCATTATTATTGGAAATTTAAATTCAAGAATTCGTCAACTAGATTTAAAATTTTAATTAATCATTCCTCGTGTCATTAAGTTCCTATTAATTAATAGAATATTTGCTAGAAAGCAATCATTCAGAATATTTATAGAGGTTAAATTGTATATTCTAAATAATGTTTGTGTACAAGTATTTCATTGAATATGTTTCTATATTTTAATAGAGTAAATTACATGATTGGTCCCTATGGTTTACATTTAATAATACTCTGCATTCCTATTTTAAAATAATTATGGGTTTGCTCCCTATAGTTTATACTTTCAAACGTCTTTGATCCCTAAACCCTAATACCGTTAAAGACTATGTTAAATGATACGGTATTTTAGCCATTTTATTACTTTTTAATTTCCTATTAAAATTTTACTTTTTATTTAAAAATCACATGAACCAAGACACCATCAATATCACCTACCGACCACTTACACCCCCGCTCCATTGCCTACATCATCTCCGACCTTCCCCTCTCCCTCTTGTTCTTACCGGATGACCCATATTCATCTCAGAGCATCTCCAACAGATTCTTCAAAATTGTTAAAATAGAGAACCAAAAATTAAAATCTCTAAAAAAATTTGCACTCATTTCCGACAGATTTCTCATTTTGAAGAAACTAACATTAATTATGATATTAAAATATTGCATTCATTCATTAAAATATTATTTATCTCTCTAAATATTCATTTTCAAATTTTTCTATTGGTTGTCTCATATTGTAATCATTTTTGGGGTGTTCTTCAAATTTAGATAAAAGAAAGTTTTTATCTCATACTTTCTCCATTTTGGAGATAGTTTTGGGGAAACCTCCGACTTAGGAAAGCTGTTGGAGATGCTCTTACATGCTCAGATGGTTTGGGTTCTTAAGTTTTATCAGGCTTTGGTATATGGTATATGGAACTGGTTTTTGCATCTGATATGATATATGGAACTGATACAGTATATGGTTTTTGCATCTGTAATGGTATATATGCTTCTGGTTTTTTGCATCTGTTATGGCATATGAAATTGGTTTTTGCCTAGTTATATGCTTCTGGTGGTTGATGTATCCAACTTTGCTTCAAAATCTACACATCTGTTTGCAATTCTTTAAAATCTGCACATTTGTTTGCAATTATTTAAAATCTGAACGCTCTTTAATTAAAATCTGCAAATACAATCTTTAAATTCTGCATATTTCACCTCATTAAAATCTGCATCTTTTTATTCTACTTTTTGAATCATTGTGGGTTTCGTCGAAGAAGATGAAGAAATTTAGAAGGGATCGTCGAATGTGGCGGTGGAGTTGCCGGTGGAGAATTGTGGTTTCATGGTGATGAGGGTTTGCGGCAACAATATAAACCAATTAGGGGGATTTAGGGTTTTATACATTTATATAAAAAGTTAAAATCTAAAATAATAATAATAATAATAATATATTATATATTTTTGTTTTTAATAATATTATATATTTTTATTTTTATTTTTAATAAAAATACGAAATATGAATAAAATGACTAAAATATCCTTTCAATTAATCTAGTTAACAGACATTTTTAACGTTGTTAGGGTTTAGAGACTAAAGACGTTTGAAAGTGTAAACCATAGGGACCAAATCTATAATTATTTCAAAATAGGGACGCACGGTGTTATTAAGTGTAAACCACAGGGATCAATCATGTAATTTACTCTTTTAATTATTTGGAGCTTTCAGTTTTACAGATTCCTAAAAACTGATAAGAAGGTTACCGTAATACCTTTAAAATTTTGGAAATAAGAACTTAGAAAAACTCGACGTATAAATAACAACTGCAAGTTTTACCCAACAAAAGAATAGTCTATGGTGGTTAATACAAGGGCACAATCAAGTTTAAAGTTAACAAACTTCTAATCTAGTTCACACAAGAAGCAAATTACAATCGGGTGTCACTAAACTTTCATAAGGTTGTTACCTCTACAGGTAATCCGTCCAAAAAATATTATTTACTCAATGTGCCTCTAATCGCTCCCAATCAACACTCTCTATCGATACCTCCACTAAAATCTGAGATACATGATATCAAGAATAGGCGTTATAAGGAGCCTAGTGAGTCAAACACTAAAACAATTAATAAATCAATATGCATAAATAAACGTTACAAAATGCTCCAAGAATGGTTCTCAAATGGTTCATGTTACACCAATGAGTTCTCCTACCAAACACCAATAACCAAGTCCTATCCTTCGTCCAACCTTGTGCGTACGAGGGAGACAGTTTCCATTGATCATGGTGGAACACAAAGTAAGCCATGATATTAAGACACTAGTAACCAGAAAACCTCTAACTAACGTCATGTATCAAGTATTTACAAGTATCTTTACTCACCTTGTCAGATTTGGGTGAAATCTAGGTTTAAAACCAAACCCTAAAATGTAAAAGGAGAAAGCTTGAAGCTTCAAGGTTACTTCTTCAATGACAACTTCAAATTTAAGTGTATTAGACCAAAATATCTTCAATAAATGATCCTAATACTTCCTAAGTTGAAATAAACAATCAAGGGAGATTGAGAGATGAGTTAATGCCGAGAATCTAGGTCAAAAACGAGTTAAATGCATTATGCACTTTCGGCGCGACTTTGGTTATGGCTAAAGTCGCGTGCACCAAAAGCCCCGGTCAAACAATCCTTAATGTGAGCATTGTTTAATGTTTTGACTCCCAACTTGAATTTTCTTAGAACTTAGCATATAACTATCACAATAACCATTTCCAAGCAAGTAACTTAATAAAAGGTAAATATAAGGTCAAAATATCAAAATAAACACTAAAATAGTATAAATGACCAAAATTCTTAAGTGTTACAGTTATGATAAATGCTTCATGACGATTTACTATATATAGACATAAGATAATTTTTATCATTTAAAAATCGAATATACATTGTTACACCAACCGTAGTATCTTAGATAAAGTTCTGTTTTCTTTTACAAACAAAGGATTGAGAATATAAGGTACATTAATCATTTATAGAGTTCTCACCATAACCAGATTAGCTGATGGGCCAAGTTTGTAACATATTTTTCTCTCTCAATTATAGGCCGGAAAGGGGTGGACGGGCATGGCCCTCATTGCCTCGGTGTGTTCTGCCTCTATTATTAGTTACAGGTCAACTTGGGTAATAAATTGCGTGTAACAAAGTAAAATGCTTAATGATCTTGTTCACTGTTAACATATTCCATAAAAAAATGAAAAAAATTATTAGTAAAACTATTTTCTAGAATAATAGTTAAATTTGATAAAAGTAGTCCTTGACTTTAATGGTCGTCCTCTTTGTCATTGCATTAGAAAAATGAAAAGGAAAGGTTAATTATGATGTATTTCCACAAAATTGATATTAGATAGAAAAAAAAAGGATATATATATATATATATATATATGATATATTTCCACAAAATTGGTTCAAGTTTAGAGACCAAGTCATGGTGATGATATTATTATTATGGCATTGGATAATATTTCCAATTTGCTTGTCCTTTTATTCCGTGTTTGTGTTGATTAGGTGTAGTCAAAAAGTCTTTGAAGTTTGTCATTATTATTTTTGCCAACTTGTATAACTAATTCTTGATGAGTATATATATATATACACGTATGTATATATATATTACAACCTAACCTCTTTCCATTTACACAATTATCATTCTTCATCTCTCATAACACTCAACTCAACTCATCACCTCTTCTTCTTCTTCTTCTTCTTCAAATAGAAGAGAGAAAGCAAGAGAGAGATATAAGTGTAGAAGTGGGAAGGAAGAGAGATACAAATACAGATACAATATATATATAGAGAGAGAGAGAGAGAGAGACAGAGAGTGAAAGAGAGATGTCAAATGGAGGGGAAGATTATGTAAAGTTAAAAGAGAGATCATTAGAGATAACACCATCATGGGCAGTAGCAGTGGTGGTGTTTGTGATACTTGCCATTTCAATTGCTCTTGAATACATCCTTCATCTCATTGGCCATGTATGTATATATTCTATCTTTAATTTCTTCCTTTATTTATATATATATATATAGGGAAGTTCAAATGAAAACATAATCAAATAAGTGCACACGAAAGCATATTTCCACCCATATATAGACACATGTTTTTACTAAAAAAACAGAAAAAATATCCAATATGTATATATATATATATACACTTAAAAAAAGGAAACAAATAAATTCTGATTCTTTTTTTTAACATTTCTACAGTGGTTACATAAAAAACACAAGCCAGCACTCTATGAAGCACTTGAAAAGATCAAAGCAGGTAAATTTATAATCTTTAACTATCTCATTGTTTAATTAATTTACTTGTTTAATATGTTTAATTTGTCTTTTTCCAGAGTTGATGCTTCTAGGATTCATATCATTGCTACTAACAGTGGGTCAACAACCAATTGCTGATATATGTATTCCAAGTAAAGTTGCAAGAACATGGCACCCTTGTAATAAAAAAACCGCCGACGATGCGTACGACGATCCTTGTCTTAAAAAGGTATACATATATATATATATATATACATATGTCGTTGTTCGGTTTTAATTTTCTCGTATTGTGGCTTACATCCATATCTAGATTAGAGTTTTTTTCCAATAAATATTAAATAACTTTTAGTTTCAAATTCTTAGTGGTAAAAAAAGGGGTAAAATGAAACTTAAGGTTTTAATTTGGAATTATATTATATGTGCAGGGAAAGGTGCAAATGGTGTCAAATTATGGGATACACCAACTCCACATATTCATCTTTGTGTTGGCTATCTTTCATGTCTTGTATTGCATTCTTACACTGATTTTGGGAAGGATCAAGGTAAAAACCTTCAATGTGTACATATATATATATATATACAATATAGGGGTAGGTTCAAATGTGAATTCATTTTTGGTTGTGAACGTGAGGACGAATCTCAGCCACACATCTTCGGTTATGGTGGACGCGATCACGGAGGATTGACGCGATTCATGGGAGGGTGGAGATTATTAAAGGAGGGGAACCAGGTCAAAGCCGCCTTTATTGACCGGATAAGTGGCTGAGATTCGTCCTCACGTTCACAACCAAAAATGAGTTCACATTTGAACTTTCCTCGTACAATATATATATATATATATGAATGAGTTCAAATAAGAATATCACTATTATTCCAAAAACACAAGAACAACTTTTAATTTATTATAGTCAATGTTATGTGATTAATAAGTATTTTTAAAATTAAAACCAAGGATATGCAGGTCAAGTGGCCCGATTAACTGATATACTGTCATATTCGATTAACTACAGTATCCATGTGACATAGGTGTTTCCACGTTTTCCTAAACTAATGGTGGTGTTTTTGTTTGAACCTACCCCTACATATATATTAATACATATACATATACATATAAACCTCTTAAACTCGTAATGGAAATGAATATAGATGAAAAAGTGGAAGGCTTGGGAGGATGAAACAAAGACGGTTGAATACCAGTACCATAATGGTTAGTGAGTTATATTCATGTTCAACATCTTTTGATGTCTATATATTGGAAGGAATAAAAGTAGTTTAATAGATGAATATCTCTTCACAAAATCTATATTTTTATTTTGTGTTATTTTTAGATCCAGAGAGATTCAGGTTTGCAAGAGAGACAACATTTGGACGTCGACATTTGAGATTTTGGAGCGACTCGACCATTCTCTTATGGATTGTAAGCACTTAAAT
Source organism: Silybum marianum (assembly GCA_036898165.1). NCBI lineage: Eukaryota > Viridiplantae > Streptophyta > Magnoliopsida > Asterales > Asteraceae > Silybum > Silybum marianum. The sequence goes on along the minus strand of CM072529.1, from coordinate 44,888,062 downwards.
TATTGTAAAGATATTTAATAGAAAACAAAATGTTACAAAATATTCATTTATCTGTAATACTATTTTATTTTTTAAAAAGGTAAATGTCATTATTTTTTCTAAAACCAACTGAAATCATGTAAATTGCTGGTTTGAAAGATAACCTGGAAAAATAAATTAAATCAATTGACCCCAAATACAATTTAAATAAAAAAATAAGAGCATCTCCAGCAGCTATGGTAAAAAATTTCTATAATAGAATATGAAAAGTGAAAATCTCTAAACAAAATTGCATCCAACTCCAACAACTATTCTATTTTAACATTTTTAACTAAACTATATTAATAAAATATTCAATACATTTAATAAAATATTATTTCTCTCTCTTATATTTGTCATGGCAATAATTCTAATTGGTTGCATATAATTAAATTATTATTTCTCTCTCTTCTATATGGTTTTAGAGTTTTCTCTAAATTTAAAGATTTTTTTCATCTCTTTCCTCAATTCTCTATTTTAACATGTTGAATAGCATAACTATTAGAACAACAAATATGCTAAAATCACTCTTTTTTTCTATTATACCATCTCTAATTGAAGAAAGTCATGCAAAAGTTGACTTTTTATTTTTAAAAAAAAAACTTGAAACCACAAAATTGTGGCTACTTGATTGAAATGCCTCCACATAAAAAGGGCCACTTGCTATGGACCATTAATTAAGCAATACAAAATTGACTTTGACCTTTTCTTTAAATGGGAAGTTGACATCTATTTAATATTTTAAATATTGCTTCATATTATTTTTAATATTTTTTAAATACAAGTCTTTTTCGAAAACATTTTTGAAATACAACTTGTTAATGTAATTTACTTACTTTTTGGTGGTCACTTGGAGTGGATCATTAATAATCATGTATTAAAAATTGATTTTTATTAGATTTTCAGATAAATCTTGACCCTTTTTTGAACTTTTATTAATTTTATATTACAACAATATTAGTCCCAAAAGAATTATATAAGTTATATTGAAAATGTTTTTAGTATAATTTCACTTCCTTTTTTGGTGTTGTGTGTTGAAAGTTTGGCTCTTTTTCTTATTTTCACGAATATAACTTCTAATTGTGATTTTAACTCAATTTGATTTATTATCTTGAACATTGGTTAACTATTACATTGGTATAGTTACATTATTTACAACAAAAAATAACAGGAGTTTTTGTGATCAGTGATCAAATTAAGTTTGAGTTTTCTTGATTTTAAGAACAATAGTTCTAATTACAATTATTAATTTAAATATTTTTTAAAGAGTTTTCTTTATTTTCAAAAATTACTCAAAGCTAAAGAATGGAAAACTTTAAAAACATTGAATTTTAATTTCTTTTCTAGTATTTTTTTTTCACTCACTATTTGTTGTGGATGAGCAAATTTTGACATTTTCTTTCATTTAATTTCAGAATGATGATTTATGAATATGAATTTAATTCAATTTCTTTTACCTTTTATTTTTTTCAAAAATATCTCCAACTATTCAAGAAAGTAAAAAATATATATATATATATATATATAATGTTTGACTTTGCTAGATGATTTAACTACAGATTTGATAACATAATTTTGTAAGTAAAAATCGAAATCGCAATCACCTCACTTGATCAAACAAATAAAAATTGATATTATTGCAAAAATGATTGCACTTATTTACAAATAACTTCAAATAAAAATAATATTATGAATACTTATTTCCTCTGCTTAAATATCCAAGATTATATATTTTCCTTTATTTTAAAATTTTATATTTATCAAATACAAATACTAATTTATTTTTTCTGTAAAAAACAGGGTTGTTTTTTCAGACAATTCTTTACATCAGTTGCAAAGGTTGATTACCTTACCCTTAGACATGGCTTCATCAATGTAAGTACCCCAAATAACACCTTTAGATGTAATGTTTTTTATTAATTTATTTAAAAAATCCTACAAATCACAATAGTCGTATATGATTCTATCATTGGTCATTGATGTGTTCATATGATTAATTAAATCAGAAATCCAGACAAATTCTTTCAAAATGTTGTTATTAATTTATTTATCAATTGATTTTACGAACATTTGTTTGGATACAGGCACATTTAACTCCTGAGAGTACTCAACGGTTTGATTTTCACAAATATATCAGTAGATCACTTGAAGAAGACTTTAAAGTTGTCGTTGGAATAAGGTTGTTCATTTTATTTTATTTTATTTTTATTTTTTCTAAAGTATCTACCCTGACAGTTTTTTTAAATTTATGTATTTTAACACGAACATGAGTATATTAACATTGCCAAATTTTTGTATATACAGCCCTACTGTATGGTTCTTTGCCGTTTTGCTCCTTCTCACCAACACCCATGGTATGTAACGATAAATTTAAGCTTTTTAGATTACTTATCTAAAGTCATAAATTAATATTCATTTGTTTCCAGTTTACTAATATTACCTCAAATAAATTGATAGGATTACCAAAATTTTAAATTAAAAAAAAATCATTAGCAAAAAGGAAAAAAAAAAGACAAGATAAAACATCAAATAACTCATTGTTTTTATATCGACAGATTGGTACGCATACCTATGGCTACCCTTCATCCCATTGATTGTAAGTACTATTCTCATCTTATCTTTATGAATACATAACAAAAATTCTATTACACGATTTACTGAGTGTGTTTAAAATAAACTAAAACAAATTAAAATGATTGATAGAAGAAAGACCTCTATTGTAGATTCCTATACAAACACTATTAGGGAAAATCGTTTTTGAACGGCTGAAAGAAAAGAGAGAACGTATACAAATCTTTTAGACCTTAGAACGCTAGAAAATAGATGTCAACACATGAAAGAGTCATCGTATCAATAACCAGTTCAAAGAATTTGTGAACAGATAGCGGATGGTATTTTAAGACCGTGTATTTTGGATGATGTCACACCATATCATGCATCGAAATTTGCATTGTATGAATGAAAAATTTACCAATTTCATTTAATAGGTTAGGTTCCGATTATAATGAAAGTTATGAAGAGAAAAGTAAGAAGGATCTCCATCCTAGGATCAATGCTAATTGAATAAAACCACTAGATCAACACTAACAAGATATACTAGATTAATTCTCTTTTAAAGTTCAATTCATGAGTTGTTTTGGAATAAAAAGTTATCAAGGGTCGAAATCTCTTCTTACACCTTAACTCTTATTCTCACACGATCCTTCGGCTTCATTTAATAAGAGTTAATAATTTTAACATGTACATAAATGTATAGGTCAAAAGGGATAAAACGAAAGGAAGAACATAAGTCGAGTTTTATTGATTGACGTATTTTTGATAACCCTTACAGATAATACTTTTGGTGGGAGCAAAGTTGCAAGTGGTGATAACGAAGATGGGGCGGAGGACTCACGATATGGCCGATGTGGTGAAGGGTACACCCATGGTTCAGCCAGGGGATGACCTCTTCTGGTTCGGTCGACCATGGCTCATACTCCTCTTAATCAACTTTGTTCTCTTTCAGGTGGATTAATCCATAACTTTTTATGTCACTTTTGTGTATGTGTTTGTCATTTTGTTGACACCATGTTCTAACCTCTTTGTTTTGCTTTTTATAGAACGCGTTTCAACTGGCCTTTTTCATGTGGAGTTGGGTAAGAGCCTTTTTCACTTGAAAATTTGGAACATTATCTATTTTTTCGTGAATAAGTTTGATACAAAAAGATTTTAGGATCGGTTTCATCTGCTTTTATGGGTGATAATTGTTTGTTGCTTTTTTTGCAGTATACATTTGGCTTGCGATCATGTTTCCACCATCGTATTGAAGACATTGTCATCAGGATCACAATGGGGTGAGTCGAATCACTCAATAGCGTTCAAAAATGACATAACAATAGTTAATTAATGCCCTATAGCATATAGTAGCAAACTGATTAAATAACCTCCAAATCCATTTAAAACCATGATGTAAGCTATTCGTAACTAAGAACTTTGAACTGAGCTCAAATGTGATTCATCTAAAATGTAACACACACCTGCTCCCCCCAGGGATTCATAACGCTCAATAAAGTTTCCCCCGCCATCCCTATAGTACAAGGATCGACTCTGATATCATTTATAATGTCCAATAATAGCCTAAAACAACAAATTGACCCAATAACCTTTAAATCAACTTAAAACTATTGGCCCAATCCCTTACAGGCTATTTCTGTAATGTAACTGTTTTCTAGCACCTTACTAGTTTCAATAAAACTGTTGTCGTTCAAAAATACAATGAAATGATAGATGTTATCAGTAGCTTACAACTTTGAGCTTATGAAAAGCTGACAAACATTTTTTTTATTCATGTGGGACTTGCTACCGTTAATTCTTGTGTTAATGTTGATATGTTGCTCGTTTTCAGGGTAGTGATACAATTCCTATGCAGTTACGTGACACTCCCTTTATACGCGTTGGTAACGCAGGTAAACTTTTCCATTATCAATACCACATTGATCGTTATATAGTACAACCCATCAATACACCCCTCGTAAAGTAGGTACAACAAGCAATAGCACGGTACAAGCTTTGACTTTTTTTATTGACTTTTCAACAGATGGGTTCAAGAATGAAACCAACAATTTTCAGTGACCAAGTAGCAAAAGCACTAAAAACTTGGCACCATACAGCCAAAAAAAACATCAAGCATGGAACCCATTCAGCCCCAACTTCACCATTCTCAAGTAGACCTGGAACCCCACTTCATGGAAGCACATCTCCAATGCATCTCTTGCATAGATACCAAAAAGATAATCTTGATAGCCCTTCAAATTCTCCAAGAGGCTCGCATTTCGAGCACGAAGGTTGGGCCAACGAGTCTCCTTCAAACCACCAACACAACCATCAAGAAGATGGGGACTTCAGAAGAGATAACATACATGATCATGAAGCAAACGAAATTCAAGCACCACAATCGAGCTTGATTGAATTGCCGGTGGGTCCACGACCTATGAGGACCCAACATGAGGTCGATATTTCGGACTTTTCGTTTGGCCAAAATAAATAAGTAGTTTTGTATATCGAAGAATGCATCGTTCGTAATTACATCTAATCGATCCAATTCCCTACATGCTCTACAGTATATACGTTTATGACTTAAATTTATTGAACATCCGGGTTTTGACCCAAAATCAGTGAGTGAAACAATTGAGTTGAATGATGAACAAAATGGAGACATACATGTTATATTCATCAATCAAAATTTGTCAAACTCGAATTCTTCCGGATCAATGTATGCATTTAGAATCGGTTGTTTATTGGACGATATTTTCTTTAATAACTCTTAAGACTCGATAAGTAATTTTCTTAAGACTCGATAAGTATTTTGAAATGGTTAGGCGTGTGCTTCATACTAATAATCCTAAAGTTGTAGACATTTTTCACAAACTAAATGGTTGGTTAACAAAATGAAACATCACATTGCATAATTATTATCTTCGTAAAGACTTTTTTTCATAATAGAGTGAATTACACTGGTGGTCCTTGTGGTTTGCTCAAATTTTGGATTTGATTTTTAAAACAAACTATATACACTGGTGGTTCCTAACGTTTCGTTTTTATTGTACTCATGGTCCCTCCACTTAACAATGTTAGTTAGTAACCGTTAAGAAGGACTAACCGGTATTTGGACATGAGTAAACTACGATTTTCGTCCCTCTGGTTTGTTATTTTTAACTATTTTCGTCCCTGGTCTTTAAATACTGCTTTTTTCATCCCTATGGTTTCCATATTGTTTCTCTTTTGTGATCCCTCTTCTTCGGTTATTTCATTGTGTTTTTGGACGGAGGAGAGTTACAAGGAAGTTAGAATATAAGAAGCGAAGCTGTTTGAGACTCGCCCGCTTCTTTTCGATGGTTGACAAGTCCATGGTCGGAATACCTATTTTGGCTGAAATGTTGGTGGAGATTCACTCTATGATCATCTCCATGTGTCTCCCGGAGATTGTTCTAAAGATCAATGAAAAACTTGCTGGTTACGTCGGTCAACTGAACAAACAAACTACCCTGGAAAATCACGTATGCACTTTCTGACTGTATTAAACAAACTGTAATCCACGCCCGACATTAAATACGGTCATGAGCACTTTCTGATGGAAGAAGTTTGGGTTTTAGAAGGAGCCAAAGGCATTGGACTTCCAAATTTCCTCCGACGAATTAACGAACTACGTTTCTAACTATTTTAAACAAAAAGGTAAACGAGATATCATCGATGTTAAATCGGTTGAATTTGTTGAAAAAATGTGGTGTTACACGGAAGAAACTCTAATAGAAATCTTGATTTGAAGAAACTCTGATAGATATCTTGATTTGCCATTCGGATAATTACCCGATGCTTCAATCATCGATAAGAAGAGTTGCTTCAATCCTCCATTTTTCTTCCATTTTTTTTTTTGTATTTATTTTCTGTGCAAGCATAAAAAACTTCTTGAAGTTATCTGGAAGAACATCACCACCTAAGAACCAAAATATCATTTGATTTTTGAAGCTCCTCATCTAAAGACGAAAGGTTATGAAGGGTCTGAAAAAGCTTATTTTTTGACTTATTATTGTCTCAGACATGGAGAAGAAGATGGGTGGCAGGGTGAGGTGGGGAAGAAGATGGGTGGGGTGGGGTGACGTGGGTGAGAGGAATGGGTAGGACATTCCTTTTTCTTTAATAAATGATTTTGATGGTTGACTTCAAAAAAAATAATAGAAAAATAAATAAAAAGTGAAATGACTAGAAAGTCCTCAAGTTAATGTACCTTTTTTTAATAAAGCTGTCTCAGGGATGAAAAATGAAATGAATTGAAAACCACAAGGATGAAAAAAGCAGTTTTCAAAGACCAGGGATGAAAAACGTTATAAACATCAAATCACAAGGATGAAAATCGTAGTTTACTCTTTCGACATACTATAAGAACCAAAAGTATAATCTAAATCTAAATTTTAATTTTATTCATCCATTTTTAACTTTTTTATTAAAAAAATCATTTTATATATCAAATTATAAATGAAATTTCTTAATTATTTTATATTATATATATATATATATCCAATTATAAACTTGACATTTATAAATTTTTAAAGTTATTTTTTTTTAATATTTTTAACTTTTTTTAATTTGTTTCATATATTTTATATAAATCCAACTAAAAACTTGAGATTTATAATTTTTTTAAAGTATTTTTTTGAATTTATTTAACTGTTTCATATATTTTTTATATCAATTTTCTTGATTTTCATTTTTTATGAATTTTTCTTATTAAAAAAATATCCAATTATAAATTAAATTTCTTAAAACAAACTACATATTAAATAAAAATCTTTATATATAGTTTAAAACTATTTTACACAAACAAAAAAAGTAGCACTAAAAAATCTCAAGTTTACAAAAACAAAAGAAATCAAGATAAATTCACATATGTTTTTGGTTGAAAATTGAAGTATGTGAGCAAAATATTAAAAATATAATTCGGTTAGCATGATATTATTAAAATAACAACAACAAAATTAAAGCAAAATGGAAAAATATAATAAAATCTTTAATAATTAAAATATTTTGCCGTTAAAAAATTTATTTTATATAGAATGATACCAATAACTAAAATAACAACAAAGTAATAAATATTTTATTATTAATAATCTCCTGCTAACCGAATTTTATTTTTAATATTTTGCTTACATATTTCAATTTTTAACCCTAAAGGATATGTGAATTTATCTTGATTTCTTTTGTTTATGTGAATTTTAGATTTTTTAGCGCTAATTTTTTTGTGTGAATAAAATAGTTTATATATATATATATATAGAAGGAAGTTCAAATACAAACTCATATTTACGTACAAACTATACAAACCGATTCAAATCAATACAAAAGTAATTTTTTTTCATGATTTTTTTCCATTAAATGCTATGATTTAAGATATTATTACACATATGTTTGTTTCACCTTGTGAAAAAATTAAGTGTGAAAGTTTTACATTATGAAATAAAAATAAGAGCTATAAATATAAACGAGAAAATAAGAGCTATGGTTCTAGATGGAGCCGATGTGACAGGGTTAGAATTTCTCGAGAGAAACTCAACCCTTTGCCAAGACAAACCAATCACAATAATCAATTACTCTTCCATACTCGTACAAATTTGTGGGTAATCCATACATAATACATAAATCACTTTTCATGCTTTAAAAAGTTAAATATTATACCACTTTACCTACAATAATAAATATTGTTCCATACACATCCAAAATTTATCGGTAATTTATACATATATGATTTTATGCGTTGAAAAGTAATATTATATCACTTTAAACCTCTTGAACCCTACAGGAGATCTATACTTACTAAAGAGAGTCAATGAAACCCAGGACTCATTGCAATAACTAAAACTACAAAAGCATCAAATATATCCAATTTCACCATTACAACTTTAATGCCACAACATCTGCAGTTGCTATCGATCCTGCCCACATCCACTCCTCAGCTGCAAACAACTATCAACAGCCCCTAACAAAATAGATAGAAAAGTAAATTAATTTAAATAATTTTTGTCCTTTCAAAAGTGGTAACAGATTGTGGAAATATGCTTACTTCACATGGTGCCAATGGAAGGAGCTCAAATGAAGCTTCTGAACTATCAAAATCTTCTGTAGGTAGAGTGTGATTATAATCCTTAATCTTGGATCCCTAAGCAATACGATTTTCGAAAGAGAGCTCAATAGAGGAAAGGTTTAATAACTTGAGTGAATCTTCGTAAGTCCGGTTAGGGGTATGCGTTGATCCCAAGCATATAACTAAATCATGTGATATTAAAGAAAACCCAGCCAATAACATAAAAATAAGAAAAAGAAAGAAAATATAGTGATCAAATTCATAATGAATTCAAAAGTTTATAGAAGTGAAAAACATTGGAACCTTTATCCACATTTTCATAATCAAGAACATCTCCAGGCTCAATTGCTTCCAAGCTCAAATTTCTCCAAAAAAAATTCGAGGTCATGGAAACAAAAACCCTGATTAGTACAAGAGATTTACTTTCTTCCAAGATCTAATAAAAGAAGAATCCTTCATTCAAATTCTCACCATCAAGAACATCATTTCCAATTGGATCCATACAATCTTTAGGCCTAGTTTTTTCTTGGAATCAATTTCACAAATAAATGTCTATATAAAGAAACCAGTTACACCAATTTAGTTCAAAATAGATTTACCCTTGTCGTTGTCGAGATTCAAGAAACCCCAGCAAAAACTGAATCTCTATACATGTTTCCCACCTTCAATCTTGTTAAGGCAACAAATCAATAGGATCAGCAGTTACAGAAGTCTGAAAGCTCACAACAAGATCTGACAGTACAAAAAAACCCAGCTCAGTACAAGCACACACAAAAATTCAATAAACAATAACTACAACATCAGTTTGTAATGGCAGATGTATATCGTACCTCAAACCTAATGAACAGAAAGCACATACAGTGAGACCAGGTTTCGTGTTACTGTTCAAAAGTTTGTCAAATCGATAAAGCCATCAATGCGCCCAGGATTTTCAAAATCAAATAAATACTTCTTGGCGTCATATTTTCAAGTGTATAATTATTGTTTGCACATCATCATGCAAAAAGTTAAAAAAATAAAAGCGAAGGGTAGAATGATATAAGTGTAACCCAGATACAGGTAAAATATAAAATACACTTCTGAGAGTTGGTGAAAGCTTCATTTATTACTAAGAACAGAAGATGCAGATCTGAGAATGGAGAAATGCCGCCTTGAGAAAGGTAGGTGACACTGATTGGGAGTTTTTATCTTTCTCGTCCCCGGCTAGCAGTTGGCACACAAAAGAGGATTTCATCCTGTTTGAACAAGAAAAATTCCTTATTTAGGAAAACCTCAATATCGATTGCAAGATGGAGATGAATGAGATTTGAAGAAGGGAATAGGGGATTTGCGTCGGCGTTCAGGGAGAAGGGGGGCGGCCGCCGGTGTCATCGTTCTAAGCGAGATAGAAGGGAGGTCTAGCCAGGGGGATTTGAGTTGGAGAAGATTAAGAGGCTAGGGTGGTTTAACCCCCTCGTAAATTGATCCACACCTCTAGAGGCGGGAAATGAATCTTGGGAGTTGGAATAGGCATTTTGGGAAGATAAATGGTGTTGTCGAAAAAGCAGTTCAAGTTGTACATCGTGCATAAAATAATTGTAATTGCTTTGTAAGGTTGTACTTAATGTTTGAAAGGTTGTCTTTTAAGACTTTAAGATTTTAAGAATTTTGTGCTTTAAAAAGTAGTACCTTATGCATATAAGATTGTTTTTAAGACTTTTCCTAAATTTCATTTATAAAGTAGTATAGATATAGATATAGAGAGAGGGGGGGATGTTCAAATGAGAACTTTGTAAATTTAAAGGAATAAAGAAACACTTTGTGGACCACATATTATGTGGTCCCACATAATATTAAATCATTTCTGATTTAATATGATTTAATATTATGTGGAAATTTACGTATGTATAATTAACGAAAATGTTCATTTATTTCTTTAAATAGGGGTGGTTCTCGTATGATCTCTCCCCTATATATATATATATATATATATATATAGCGGCGGGTTCCAATAAGAACTCAAATTTGGTTGTGAACGTGAGGACAAATGAGAGCGCGACACGTGTCATATCCTGACTGAATAATGAAAAAGGTATTCGGTCTGAATAATGCTTATTGAGACTGAATAAATATTATATTCAGTCTGAATATTTCTTTGATTATTCAGTCTGAGTAATTTACATTCAGACACGTGTCATGCTCTCATTTGTCCTCACGTTCACAACCAAATTTGAGTTCGCATTTGAATTTTTATCTCTCTCTCTCTCTCTCTCTATATATATATATATATATAAAGATTTTTATTTAATATGTATTATTTTAAGAAATTTGATTTGTGATTGGATATATTTTTTAATAAGAAAAATTCACAAAAAATGAAAATCAAGAAATTTGATATAAAACAATATATGAAACAATTAAAAAAACAAGTTAAAAAAACTCACAAATAAAATGAAGATAAATTCACAAAAAAGATTAACCTTATATAATTATAAATAGAAATGTCTGAAAACACTCAAGAAACTATTCTATTTTGAATGGTTAAGTCCTTAAACTATTTTTTTGAATAAAAAAACCATTAAACTTTCTCATTTTGAATGATTAAGGGCATCTCCAACCCAATCACACACTAGAAAAACCAAAAACACTAAAAATGGTGGGTCCTTAGACACTAAAAAGAATTCATCTCTAATCACACACTAAAAAAAACACTAAAAACACTTTTAACAATAAAATAATATATATTTATTATTATACTATTTATATAATACCTATTAATTTATATATGTATATATATATAATTAGAAAAATTAGATGAAATATTAATAAAAATTTAGTGACCTATTTTTTTGACCTCCAAATATGAAAGTCAATATTTTGCCCCTCCATTTATTTTTGTGTTTTAGTGGTGGGTTGGAGGTAAAATTACCTCCATTTTTGTGTTTTTTGTGTTTATAGGGGTGGGTTGGAGATGGTCTAAGTCCATGAACTATTTTTTTTGGATGAAAAAACCATTAAATTTTCTCATTTTGTATAGAAAAACCATTATATATTTTTATTTTGAATGATTAAGTCCCTAAATTTAAAAATAAAAATTAAACCATCGAATTTTTAAAAATTGCTTACTTACAACTTTTAAACATAAATAAACTACCTTTAACTGGTCATCTTTTGATTATCCCTCTTATGATAGATAAAAAATAGATCAAAAAGAGGATGAAATATGGCAGAGGCCAGCAACGTGCTAGGCGAAACGGAGAACAGACAAGTTGGGGTAATGGGGAGTTGACGAGGGGGAGCGATATCATTGTTTGTTAGGGGTTTTAATTGCGTAGGATTTTTGGAACGGTAAACCATTTAAGTTTATTTTACTTAAAAACTTTTTAGTGAGTTACAAACAAGGGAGGTCAAGCCTTAAGCCTTAGAAGCCACGACGAGCCATGAGGTTTTTCAAGGCGTGTCTTATGACGATAAATTTATACATTATATATAATATTATACATATATAAACCTTTGTTTCTACTATTACACAATGAGTTAATAAATATTAAGCATTTTAAAATAGGTTACATATTAAAAACAAAAAATAAGACAATCAAATGGTAAGAAAAATCAAATATTGTGTTACAAAAATTACGCATTTGGCCATTGCGTGCCACAGGCATAACGTGGCGTTAGACACGAGCCTTAAGCCATGGTGCGCCATGGCGGCTGTCGCGACGAGTTTTTTAGAACATTGGTTACAAGTAACTTATTTAAAAAACAACTGTAGGTAACTAATTTTTAAAAGATCAATGGTTTATTTATTCAAAAAAAATGTTTAGGGACTTAATCATTCAAAATGAGAAAGTTTAATGGTTTTTCCATTCAAATCAATAGTTCAGGGACTTAATCATTCAAAATAAGAAAATTTAAGAATTTTTTCAATCAAAAAAATAGTTCAAGGACTTAATCATTCAAAATGAGATAGTTTGTTGGGTTTTTTTGAAAATTTCCCGATTATAAATCTAAAGTGTATAATTGGATATATATAATATATACATAAACAATTAAGAAATTTGATTTATAATTGGATATATAAAATATTTTTTAATAAAAATATTAAAAAGAGGCGAATAAAATTAAATTTTAGAGTAGATAATACTTTTGGTCCCTATAGTGTGTTTAAAGACCGATTAGTCCTTTCTAACGGTTGCTAACTAATATTGTTAAGTGGAGGGATCGAGCCAAAATACGAATCGGGCCGGGCCCTGAAAATACGGTAATATCCAAACCGAATCGGGCCCGCAGACCAAAAACCGGATTTTGACCGAATTAGATCGGATTCGGATCGGGCCGGGATTTACATCTCTAGGTGCAATGAAAATGAAATGTTAGGGACCATCAGTATAGATAGTTTGTTTTAGGGACAAAATCCAAAATTTAAATAAACCACAGGGACCACCGATGTAATTCACTCTTCGTAAAATGTCAAAAGAAAGTCTATGTTTTGATTCTAGAAAAGCAGCTTCAACAACTTGATAGTTTCCTTTAATTGAATGATCCCAACTTCTTTTTTAGTACAAATGCAATAATAACGGATTTTACGCAACATTCGGAGCCATGACTTTGGATGTGACATATGATAAATAAAAGTCCCAAGCAAAGGTAATAATTAAGCAATATATTGTTTCACGATATGAAACAATTATTTAAGTTTTAATACTACAAGAATAAAATGTTTCTGGCAAACACTGAGCAAGACGAAGAATCATTTCTGGCGGAGGATGACCACTGGTTGCATCGAACTGATGACGAAGAAGAAGCACAAGCGCACATAGGCTTCATGACCAAGCATTTTGATGAAGATGACTCTGACTCTGACGATCAAGGATCGACGCGCTCGTCTAGCTTCGAGGTTAGTTACTCAACTAATATGGATTTAATTGATCAGATGCAAACTATGATGCCAAACTGCAAGACTTAACTGATAAATTAAAAGTTGAAAAGAACCTTGTCACTACTTTAGAGGCCCGACTTGAAAATAACTATATAGAACTTGTTCAAGTCATTAGTGAAAATGTTGATAGTTTCCATTGGGCCTACAAAAGGATAAGGAAATGTCACCTTGAAAAACAAGGTATTCGAAATCTCATCTAAATTAGCATAGTCTGAAAGTAACAATGAATAATTTTCCAATAATATAGAATTTTTAAATATTCAACGGGAAGACATGCTTGAAAAGGTAAAGGATCTTGAACTCCAATGTATCAAACGATGTCAAACTAATCAGACAATTCATTTGAACAGACACAAGGAGTTCAAGTCTTATCGTTCAAAGGAGGGTCTCGATGTTGACAATCCCCAATACCTTGAAAAGCTTATCGCTCACGTCCATACCCTCTACAAATTTGAATATCTAGACCTTGGTCTAGATTTCCAAATCTAGTTGGACTCACAGTTACTCCCAGATGATACCATGTTATCATCTGACCACGTTAAGGAACAAGAAGATTTTAAGTGTGCTAGAACCAACAAGGGTCAAATTCCTTTCGTTTGCGCTGAACCCAATGCGAGTTATTGTAAGAAGAAATTCAAACCCACTATCTCTAACGATTTCAAAACAAACCAGTTGAATTAAAACTATACAAGAGCAAGTTTTGAAATCTGATTTGCAAAAGAAATGTGGCAGTCTTCTTAAAAGCAAAAATGCTCACTCTGAATTGTCTTACACACACTCGAAGGCATCTTCTTGTAAGGCTTTATTTGGTAATTTATTGAGCAACGATCAAAATAGTATCATCAAGACTACCTGTTCCGCAAACCCTGTACGTGAGACCACCCAAACTGATGCAGAGCATGAGTTCTCAGCTTTCTTGTACTCTGATGATTGTTACGCCGATGACCTAAACATGTTTGACTTTTCTTTAAATCTTCCTAGTCACTTGGATTTTGTTCAAAAAAGCGGAGCTATAGATGAACCAGTGTCGATGCATAAGGGCGGATGTCGACCAAAAGTTTCTGTGAACAAAATTGTTTTGAAAAACAATCAATTTAACCGTTCACATAAATATCGAAACACTAGTACTTCTAAAAATCACCATCCTTATTATTCCAATTCTTCTGACTGTGAATTTAATAATGTTTCAAATACTCCTTTTACAGAAAAAGAGTTAGAGTCAAACAAGTCTAGGTATAAAAGAAGAAGTCTAAGCATATGAGCAAGGAGCCGAAGTAATTTAATAATTTTTCGCATACTAGGACAAACAATGTTTATCATGCTTTCAAAGATGCCATATTTTCAATCTTTTTTTGTGAGGAGTGTATTGGCTTTTTCATTGGCTCTTTTTATTCTTCCTTGTGATTGTACGGTTTTACACCATCAAATGTGCATTTGAGGATGAATTTTTTGCATGTCTTTGACAAGCCGTGTACAAACATTTTTAGAGTTATGCTTCTCGATGTGTAAATCTTTGAGTTTGCATCTTTTAAACTTTTTATGCACCAAAAAATTTAAAAAATTGTGCATTTTTGGTTAAGGTGTATGTTTTTGTCTTTTGACAATTTTTGCGTATCTTGATGGTGATCAAGATACTCCATTCCCAAACTTTTAATTTTTCAATGTCCTCATTGAAATTAAGGACTTGACCAACTCATAAAGACGACTGAAAACAAATGTTTTTGAAAAACGTGTTAAAGGTTAAAACAATTCCACATGAAGCCATATGGCCAAAATGAACAATGTATATGAGATGGTGCAGTGTGACAAAAAACTTTCAAGATAAGGCATGCAAATATTTGTCCACACAAGAAATAAGAAAACACTCGTGCAAATTAGGGTTTCACAAACAACTCTCCCACATACTCTACTCAAACTGACTCGAACAAATCCAAACATGCAAAGATTACCTATTTTCAAACAAACTATAATTTCTAAAATTCAGCAAATATCAATAAAAAAACTTTCAAACAAGAAATACCACAATAACATGCCCTACTCCAAGGGAGTAGGTGTGGCACGCGCTCTCTCTCCAACTCCGTGATCGGACACTCTGGTCAACAATCTCCTTCTTCAGTTCCTCTATTATCCTCCAGTGCTTTTCACCAATCCTAACCCGCTCTTTCAAGACCGACATGCATTCGCGATGGAATTTATGTACAAAGCTTCCAAGACCTTCTATGTCTGTAGGGGCACAATCCGACACAACTCTTTCTTTGTTCCTGATCAGTCTATCTAAGTTATGTCTGTCCACCATTTTTTCTTTAAAGTAGCGGTTAGATGGTAACATGGGCACTTTGTGGGCAGCCATTAGCATATGAAGGATGGCCGAATAAGGCAATTTAGCATTGGCCCTTTCAATGCTTTGTTTGATGTAGGCAGAAATGTGTGTGCCTACATCAAACGGCTGCTTAGTCATAATACAATACAGAATGAAGCATCTTGTCATGCAAAGATCTGTATCATGATTAGTGGGTAAAAGCGTGTGCTTCACAAAGTAGTACCACACGTTGGCTTTGGGACTCGAGTATTGGCCCAACAGAACGAGTATTACCCTTGAAGGTCCATTAAACCCAAGGTAAGCGATGACTGATTGGACATGATCAAAATCTTCGTTACTAACCTTTGTTAGTAATTCCCAGAATTTTATTAATTACAATTGGCGAGTAGTTTACACGAGTTTTGCGTACCAAGACCTCTAAGAAGTCTGTAACTGAAACCTCTGTGTAAAACTCTCGTACCCGATCCATATTTTATGGATTAGGTACGGCACAGTATATTCCATCCCATACAATTAATTGTATACCTAAACCATATTGTATGGATTAGGTACGACCGTTTACCATCTTATCGGGTAAGCGTTTACCGTGTAAAAGACGCTTACCTACACTCCATTTTGATCTCCCAAAATGTTACCTGAGAAGGTAAGTGAGGGTAATGACTCTTGTTAGTGAGTGTGGTAAGTGTTTGGTAAATGACCCCTAAAAATGTTCTAATTTAACTATTTTATAAGACCATATAATTGTACATATTATGTAAAAGTGTTGCAATAAGTTATGGCGTTTTTGGCGTTTAAACAAGTGTTTTTTTGGCAGTTTTGAAAAGTTTCCTATAAACACATATTCTATTTTTATGAAAGGGTGTCCTACACTAATCCCGACAAATTACCACTGTAAGACACAACCTTGATAAACTCAATGACAACAGTTGTTGCGGACACCTAGAATCGAACCGAACCTAAGGATATTCCACCACATTCTTTTTATACAACACCTTTTTAAACGAAACAATTAGTTGGGAAGTCTATTTCAAATGTTTTTCTAAAAACTTGTTAAAATGTCCAAAAATGTCTTTTAAACTTATTGAACATTTTTATATGTGATGTATAACTATTTATACCTATAAATTTAAGTCATTCAAAACAGTGCATTTAAACATTTACACTTAATAAAATTTTGTTGTAGTGCTCAAGTTGATAAAAATGTTCATAATCATATAACTGAATCGTTGAATTTATGGTTTTCAGGAACTATTTGATCCGGTGTTGTAGCACCTATGGTGGATTGACACCAGCATGCAACATCATAACATCAATAGATTAGCTCGGTTCCATTCTTTTATCAATAATTTTACAGTAGGTTTCATTCTTTTATCAATAATTTTAACCCTCTTTTTTAAGTACATTACTTATATAGTTATATACATCAAATTTTTATCAATAATTTTAACCCTCTTACATTCCTTATATAGTTATATACATCAAATAAGTCAACAAGCTATGTCAACCAGCAGATGCCTACAAGCAGCTACGACAGTCGATCTGCACATTCGTAAGAGTATTTCAAAAACCTTCATGTAGGGTCATTGACCTAGCTGGTTGACTTATTTGATGTATATAACTACATGTGCAATGTACTTTAATAAGAGGGTTAAAATTATTGATAAAAGAATGGAATTTATGTTATATATAACCTTCTAATGGATGTGTAAAATTTCAGAACCGAAATAATTGAGTAATGTTATGATGTTGCATGTTGCTGTCTATCCACCATAAGTATATCCAGCATAATAAGTCTAAAGTTTTGCTCATGCTTGCTTTTAAACAACGGTTCATAGGGGTGTTCATCGGTTGACATCCATTGGATGTGAGGGGAACCGAACCGATCCAATCATCCATTGGATGTTGTATTTTGCCAACTGATCCGATTAACATCGGACAACCGAACTGATCCGATCCAATGGATGATTGGATCGGTTCCGTTCCATCCATTGGATATTTTTATTAGATATCCGTCGGATATCCAATGGATGATCCAATGTGATTGGATCCATCCAATGTGTTAATTCAATCCAATTTTTAACAATGAAAGAAATTAATTAATCATTTTTAATATGTGTTAAAACAAACATAAGTTAAGCTAAAAATTCAAAAACTAACACAAAAACAAATTTTAATTTAAGCAAAATGAAGACAAACTAACTGAATGATAGTTGGATGTCGAATTTTTCAATCCGATCCGATCCAATTACAATTGGATATCCAATCATCGTCGATCGGTTCTAATTGGATCGGTTGGTTATAATTGGATCGGTTGACTTTCTGCACACCCCTAACGGTTCAAACAATTCCTAAAAACCATAAATTCAACAATTTTGTTATGATTATGAACGTTTTTATCAACTCGAGCACTACAACAAAAGACATCGGAGGAGAAGATGTCGGAGAAGAGATATGCCCACAAGTTTAGAAGATGTCGGAGAAGAGAGGTTGGAAGCCAAAACTCGTAAGTTTCATGAAAACCACCCTTCACTTGCCATGAAATCCAACCCATCACCTTCACCAAAACCTTCCATGGAAGCCATCACCAAAACCCAAGGCAGAGCTCCGATGAAGAGGACGACCGTGGACCGGTGAAGGCAAGGGAGAGCTCCGACGAAGCCAATGGAGGCATTGGTTTTCTTTTTATTACTCATGAGTGTTTTATGAAGTTGAGAGAGGGGTAATTAGGGAAATGTGATGGCTGAATACAAAGGACACATGTTTTCTAGATGAGTGATTCAGTCATCGCCTAACGGAATAAGCTTGTACCGAACAGCTAGATATGGCTGTGCAAATAAGCCATATAGCTGATACAGCCCGTTAAGCCGTAACGGAACAGCCCCTTAATAAGCTAATATAATAAAACCAAACAACCAACCATTTAGCCTCCAAAATTTATCTTCTAATCTTACACTTCTACTTGTTATTTATAAATGTTCACCATTAATCACATAAGGATCCAGTTTTACAATAAAGCATGATTTATCAAGTAATGGAAAAAAACAAATCCAGAGAGTAATCCAGAAATCTCCATCAATAAACCCTAACAGGACTCCTCTGAGTCACAATTAACAGGTAATTTTCAAAGAAAAACCATCAAATCAGAAAGATCACAATAACATATACAGATATATAGAAAGAGAAACATTCAAACAAGTGATTCATGACGATAGATAAACATATTTTTCGATCATCAAGAAGACCACGTTCGATTGATCCGCCACAAATCGTATATAACATAATCAAGATTCTTCAAAATTTAAGTTTTCATTTGATTTAAATACGTAAATGTTGCTTAAAGCTGTTGATTTTGTAATCGAATGAAATTCAAACCGTGTTCATATCATTCAGAAAAAGAAGAAGAAAAACAGTATAAAAAAAAATAGGAATTTGAACCTTCAGGCATCATCATAAGGTCCAGAAAGGAGCGATTGATGAAACTGATGAGAGAAAGAGGGAAACGAGCAGCAATCGAGAGAGGGATTTTTTTCAGATTGAAAACTATAAAGCATCATTTGAATATTTGAAACATTCATCAGGGCTTTGCTGGAGTTGTTCTACAAACACCCTCACATCTCGATCGCCACTTCAAGCGTCCGCCCATTCCGCCAGTTTCAATTCGCTTCCCTTCTGCAGTTTGCTTGCAACCGCCTCTATTGCTTTATATATAACTAGGGTTTTCCAACGTTGGAAATTTGTCAAAAATAAGCTAGCTTATAAGCTGACTTATGGACTTGTTATTGGCGTGACCTTTTTTTATTATTATTATTAACCCGGATATCCAACATTTATACGAGTGGCCACCACCCGCTTTATGGTAGCTCGAAGTCACCGTATTTGAACATCCATGACCATAAGGGGACTTTTACCCTCCCTGGATTCGAACCTGAAACCTTCAAATACTTTAGAGCCCAAGCTCAAACCATTGAGATACCGCATTATGGTTAGTGTGATTTTTGAGTAGGGGTAAGCAAAACCCGCCAAATCCGAACCGATTAAGGAGCCAAATCATATACCCGAATACCCGAAATCTTACTCGATCATAGTAGGTTCGGTTTGGGTTTGTCTTGTGCAACCCAAACCCCCCATTAACCCAAATAATACATATTTATACTAAAAAAATACTTTTGATATTAAATATATATATATATATATTTAAAAAATACTTTTAATACTTATAGTGAAATGGGCTAAAAAGGCTCAAAACAGGAAATGTTAATGAAATAAAAGGTTTAAAACAGAAGATGGGCTAAACCTCTCCACTCGAATACCCGAATCCACCTGAACCCGAATACCCCGAAAAAACGCGGACGGATTTGGGGGCCATTTCTCCCCCCGATACTCGATCAGGTTTTGGGTTTTGGGCCCGAACCTGACGCCACTCGCCCGATTCTCAGCCCTACTTTTGAGTGTAGGGGAAAACATTTATATCGATGCCAAATTGGTATTAAGAAGTTTTTAAAAAAGTTAAACCATTTTAACTTATAAGAAGCTGAAAAAGATTTTTGAAATGAAAAATATAAGTTGTTTCAAATAAATAATTTCAAACACTTAAATTAGATTTTAATTGAAATTTATTATCTTTGTATAAAACTAACTTTTTATATATAAGCCATGAAGTCATAAATTTAATTAAAAACTTATTTAAGATCATTATCTAACGATCATTTCTGTTTCTATGCTCGTAAGCTATGGGCTATGGCCTCTTTCTAAAACCATAAATCAACTTAAAAAAAAATTACGATGATAAGTGATGAACACAATAAAAAGTTATTTTGTTTTTTATTTTTATATTCTGCTTTTAAAAAATTTATTTTGCATACACGACAAGATTATGCTAAACATGGAAGTTTAATAATTTTTATAGAAAAAAAATCTTCTTTATGAAGTTACAATACGACTTAAAAATTGAAACATGAAAGTTAAAAGGAAGTTATGAAATTAGATGAAATTTGTTTTACCTTTTTTTTTTATAATTTATTATTAAGTTTCACAAAGAACAATAATTGATATCATACACATAATTTCGGTTCTTTTTTTTAAAGGAGTACTTCTCAAATAACTTAAACAAAAGTTGTGATGTTTATGAGGCTCGGTAATAGGCCGAATCAAAATGAAAATCTAGGGTTAACATCCACAGAAATCACGACAACTATTGTCATAAGATGTTATGTTGTATATTGTCTGAATCTTTAAATGCACATTTTTAAAATTATTATCTTGATTTTAAAAATTAAAATCAGATAATTATTTTATCTTCAATAATAAGTTATTCAACAACTTCTTAATTGATCATCCAAATGTAATTATTTGATTCTAATAAAATCAAAATCAATTTATTTTACAATGCAAAGCTACCAAAGTGGCTATTATTATTAAAGTCGTAAATGTCTATTAAGAGGTCGTTTATCAAACATTTGCTCGGTAAACGTTTACTGACAAGAATCATTATCATCACTTACCTTATCAGACAACATTCTCAGCAATAAAAAAATGATTGTTGGTAAGCGTTTTCTACCCGATAAGCGGTTACCAGGTAAGAGTCTTTTTCTTCACTCACCAGGTATGATTCTCAATCCTTGGTATGTCTCTTATTGACTAAGATTCTTGAACCTTGTCATACTCACTCGATAGCATCTTCAATAACTATGCTAAACTTTCTCTAAAATATAGTATTAAAAATCAAAATCTCTAAAAAAATCACATCCTACTCCAACAGCTACTCAATTTTAGCAATTCTAACATTAATTATACTATTAAGATATTTAATAAATTTAATAAAATATTTTTTAGAAAGGGTATCCTAGACATTGGCCTAGACTAATCTCTGACACTTTTAAAACTGCTAAAGCATGCAGCCCTGAGATAATCCCCCAGTGGCCACAAGTTGTTTGCGCCTGGATTCGAACTGGGGTAGATGGATTATCTAGTCTCATCCCCTACAAGCCTTAACCAGTACGCCACAAGTCTTGTGGTTTAAATTTAATTTAATAAAATATTATTTCCCTCTCCTAAAATTTATTATGTGGTAAGAATTCAAATAATAATTATTCAATGTATTTAGAGGTTTCTGTTTAGAGATTTTTACAAATCACTTTCCTGTTTTCTCTATTTTAATATATAAGATAAGTTAAAATATAAGATAACATAGCTGTTAAAGAAAAACCTGGCTAAAATCCCTCATTTTTTCTGTTTTAGCATCGTTGTTGGAGATGCTTTTAACGTTCATTAAACGACCCTAAATAACATGTCATTCCTTTTACTTTTTCAAAGCTACAAGATCAGTCATCATTGGAAAAAACCTCGAATAAAAAAAGGAATGCAACAGGAGGGCTTCTCGAGGATGATCAATAACCAACAACACAAGAGATTCAGGCCTTGTTTGTTTTTTTTCATTTTAAACCCTTAATCACCATTTATGTCTGATTCGTTTAGACGTTTTATAACCATTTCAGAACTGAAATCAGACTTCAGACTTCAGCACCTCTTAAAAAACAAACGTCACCTCAGTCATACGCTTAGATATAGTATAGTGAATCCAAAGATTTTTAACTAAAGATAGACCATCCACAAATCTTCTCCAACGATCCAACTCAGATACAAACATCTATTAGCTCGTGTTCTTAGCCCTTAGCCATAGCCACATGACCACGGTGCAACCGTCCAAAGAAAAAAGACAAAACAGACAAGGCACCGTTCTCGCTACAATAAGGACCGTGACCCATGATAAATGGGCTAAAACACTAACCGCTGTGATCAGAAAGCAAGCGAAATAGATGAATAGTTACACATACCCAAACTCAATGAATTCCGGTTTTTTTCTGCATGTATAGATTTATTAAACATTCTCAGATGCATCTATATCGGACTCATCTGTCTTGGTCTTTGCTCCTGCAGATGTTAATCTCTCCGTCGCCAATCGTTCCTCCAATGCTCGGGCACCCCTTTCCCTGCAGTTAAAACAATCGGTCCATGAGAAAAATCGATTTCTATGAATTATAAAACAAACAATTATTTTACAACGGTGTGCATATATGTATGTTCCATATTAATAGGGTTACCAAATAAACTATTAACAAAAATACATATGAAGGTTTCTCTGTAGAATAATGAAGGGCATTCAAAGTGAATAATGAAGGTGAAGTTCATACATTATTCACACTGAATAATACTATCATTATTCAGTCTAAATATGACACGTTTCGCACTCTCCTTTGTCCTCATGTTCACAACCAAATTTGAGTTCTCATTTGAACCCGCCCCTATATATATATATATATATTGTTTTCTTCTAGAACATATATTCTTCTCAATTTGGCAAATCTTTAATTATACTTTTGTCTTTTGGTAGTTAACCGCTTTTTTTACCCGTTCATCTTGCCTCTTTCTTTGTGGAAAATGAAATACAACTTCGGAGGTCGATGACTTTCTATGTTGAAAACGATTATAGTTGATAATTTGCACCAAAATTATAATCTATGCAACTTTTGTATATGAACTGTTACCTTCTCCGAGTTGCTTCAATGGGGTCAGAACCAGGCAATGGAGCACTGCCGACCGTGTAGCCCCTACCATCATTGGATGCTTCAGATCTTCCACAAAGCATTCGATCAAATATTGAAGCGATAGGATCAATCACTGGTCTGCAAATCCAACAAGTTAACATAAGTTGTTAAAGAAGTTCAACAGTCGATGAAAATTGTAATGATTTTCATTTTGGAAAGATTGCAGCCTTTCCATTTTTGGAAAGTTTTCTGGTTACAATGGCCTATTTCCCATTTTCATCGTTACAAAAGTTTCATGACATTATTTTCGGCCCATAAGTCTCTTATTTTTGTCATTATCGTAGAGTGTTTTAGATAACTAATTTGTAGTCAAACATTTTCCTAGAAGTATAAGTCCGCTCAACAGTTGAAATCTTCAACGAATATAGAGAACACAACCATAGGATGTCCCATGAAAATTGCAACATTTCCAATTAAGGGAGTTTTCTAGTCACAATGGCATATTTTAACATCGTCATAATCATGCAAAACTGTTGAAATTGAACCTTATTATGTTTGACTTTGACCAACAGCCAAAAAGTGCCCAAAACTACACGCTCTTCTCAGGGTCGATCTTCGATATAAAAAAGGTAAAATAAGAGCAGTAAAAGTTGATGAATTACCTCATGAATTCGGGGAAGAAAGTAGAGAAAGCAAATTCATCACTTGGGTCACCCTTAAGTCTAGTTTCCTGTTTCCTTTGGAAGTATCGGAGGTAAATCCAACCAATATATGTGCCAAATATCAAGATTGGAAGGTACGTTGCTGACTCTATGGTAAAGAAGCTTACAACAATAGCTATCAATAACATGATGGATGGCAACCACTGCATACCCAAAAACAAAAATACACAAAAAGAAGAAGTTAATTTTGAGGAATTATGATATCCTTCACAGGCAAAAAGTTGCATTTAAGTGAAGAGGTATCAGAATGGGTACACCTGTACCTTCGCTTTAATTTTTAATAAAGACAGTTCTTGGTCAGGAATTATCTGCTTCACACCAACTAAGAGCCCTGAAAGCACCCCACTGAATCCCGAAAGAGGCATGTAACTACCAAAAAAGAACAAATAATTATCAGAATTTGTAAGCAGATTCACCAATTATCGAGATATTCTCTATGAGCACATAGGAAAAAGGGGACAACAGGGGTTTAGCATTACTTACAGATAATTTTCCTGCATTGTTACATAGTACAAGGAGATGGCCGTAATGAAAACGCACACAGAAGTCAAGAAATTGACAATGAAAATGAACTTCAAGAACTCGCGTGAACCCCAGATGGGCTCAAGAAGCTTCCCAATGAAAAGAAGACCAATTGTGCTGCTAAGAACCTGTTTAGCAAATATCATGGATCACTTAATTGGAGAAACAGTTCTTGCTATGTTGTCTTATATATATATATATATATTATTTTCCTCCAAGGTAAGATGATCCCAGGTATAAATCCAAAAAAGTGCATACCCCTTGTACTGTTTGTTCTATATAGCCAGCTGTTATGAGGTTCCAACCAAAAGGAATTGTCCTGTAATTCATAAAAAGAAGAATAACGGGAAATGTAAATGATAGAAATCATTCATAAAGGGTCAGCAGACTTGATATTCAAACGAATAACAGGTCAGATGTCCTGAATAATTCGATTTGAATTGTTTTGAAATAACAGTTAGTTTTGTCCAAAGAGCAACTACAAAGGATCTGTCAAAAGAAAATGTGTGGAACACACTAGAAATATATAGAATATACACCGAAAGAGTTTAATAAGTTTTGTCCCAAGAGCAACTATAAAGGATGTCAAAAGAAAATGTGTGGAATGCACTGGAAATATACAGAATACACGGAAAGAGTTTAAAAGATAATCATCCTCATAGAGCTTCATACTTTTATACATATGAAAGACAAAAAGCTATTCATTTTCTAATGATTTGCTCTTATTAGAAGCTTTCTTGTGCTAGCAAAACCCTCTATAAACTTTGGTGGTAGGTTGGTTACGTTCCTTTTTGATAGTGATCTCACTTCAGTTCAGTTCAACTTGCTAAATGCTAACTTTGGATGAGCTTTTTTTAGGTATTATAGGGGACAAACCAAACCACATTTAAATCATTGTTTTTTATCTCCTCTTCCCTCTCTCTTTGAAATTCAGCACTTACTCATTACTGGGTGTATTTACATTAATATTTGTCATTTGTGCAATTTTGTGTTATTTGATGAACTCTTGAGTTGCAGTTTCAATCTATCCCCCCCCCCCCCCTTTCTTCTCTTTTAGTTACATTTCATGCTTACCTTTTCACTTTATAGAGATTTTATGGTATTTGATACATAATAAAGCACAGAAATGACCGTTGAGGTAAGTGGTAATGTTATAATGTAACACCGTGACAGCAAGATCATGGTTTCTAGTCAAGGAAACCACCCTTTTATGAAAAAATGCAAAGGACAGAGACAGAGACAGAGACAGAGACATCCCTCTGGAACTCTCACAAAGAAAAGGAGCCTTGCTACAAGATGATCCCACTTCACACGTAATAGACCGCATTAGAATATACTAGGGTAGCTTACATAAATCGTCCACAGGCTAAGCTTCTAAACTGCAGAAACCTTCCTTTATAACAAACACTTTGGATCTTTATTTTGAAATTTGGTTACTACTTTTTGTCAAAACCCCATTTATTTTTTCTGTTATGTTGCACGACCCTATTAGGTGGGTAAAATATGTACTCTATTATTGTGAAAAAAAATTGTAATGAAAGACTAACCCCCTACCCACCACATATACACACTTTCTCTTCCCCCCTGCCACCACCCCCCCCCCCCCCCCCCAAAAAAAAAAACAATCTCTCTTCTTCCTTTCTCTAAAACACCCACAAGTGCTTACAATCTAGCCATTCTTATTTGGATGGTAAATACCTTAACAAATTAGCATCTGCATTTCCCACTGATACATTCGCCAAATATCAATAGTATGAAGGGTTTTCACATACTCTTGTTCGGTTGGGCAAATATTCATCCTCATTAGTCATTAGTTATTTATATTGGTGAGCATGCATATATCAGTCAATGTAGAGTGAGTGAATTCACGCGATGCTAACTATGTAATTGGATTTGGTGTCATGTGTCAAACTTGTCCTAGGCTAACTGGTTTTCTATGTGGCACTTGTAGTATCAGTGAAACATCAATATAAATAGAGGATAACAAAAGGAACAGGTAATATATTTTAGAAAAATATGACAAGAGCCCATAACTTTATCTTTGACTAGTATTAGATCCATCCAAAAACAAAAGCTAAGTTGATCTTGATACCCCTCCAAAACACAAATGCATTCATGTAAATATTGGTATGTACATGATTGAACTATATAATTCAAGCAATATCAATTCAACAAAAAGAAGTCCTGACCCTTGGGTATATAAAATATAGGCAAGTTCCAAAAACTGATTCCATCTATATTATTTGAACAGCAATTAAAAGAACTTTTCTTACTTACAAGAAATTATGATCAATTATCCTAGATATCCTTATGTCTGACTTTCTCCACATCAAGTGGTCAATAAATTTTTTGGATGTCCTTTTTCTTTTACTACCCCGATATCAACTACCTAATTTGGAAGATAACCATTGTTATGGATATTACAAGCATGAGATAGTTTTTCCTATATTCAATGTGAGAATATGTGGAAGCCCCAAACCAGTCTCCAAAAGAGCCCTTGAGAAGAAATGGAAGGTTTCAACATATATGCAGGATATAAGATAAAATAGAATCACAATGTTGAATCGAATACAGATACAGCATCACATGAAATACAATCAATCAAAACTTAAATGCAATTTTAAATTCAAACAACTGTTCGAATTAAGAGAAATCAACATTACCTGGCCGGAATAAGTGCAACGTAAGTAACGACAGATGGAAAGATCTGAACAGTAATGTATCCACAAGCAAGTACTACCGCTAGCCCTTTACACAGCCTCGTGAATCCTGTAAACAAGCTCGCACCCTGCCACCAATCATCAAACAACAAATCCACGAGAGTAATTGGCAAAAATTTCAACATAATTGTATGTTATACAGACCAAATCTAGTATGGAAACCAAAAATAAACGAAAATTGATGAAATTTATACGACAGCAAATAGGGACTTACTGTCGGAGAACTCATGATCTCCGGATAGTGTAGGTATAGCTGATTGAGTTTAGGGCTGAATGATGTAATCCAATTATGAAAACTATACAACAAGATTTATGGGTGTCTCCAGTGGTATTTTAGCCGTCGACGATCGAGGAATTTGGTGGGGAGGAGTAGATCTTGTAGTCAAATGGGGTTGAGTGAGATTGAAGGAGGCAACTTATAATCACGTTGGAGGGTGGGGTGGAAATATTTATTTACCAAAGCTTTACTTGTAACATTTAACATGTTATTTTACCTTATTTGATAAATACAGAATAAAATGTGAGTCTCACATAATATTAAATCATTTATGATTTAATATTATGTGGAACCCACATTATATATGGTCCAAAATAAGTTTCTTTGTTCCTTTAAATTGGTAGTGTTCTCGTATGATCCCACCCCTACAAAATAATTTATCTCCTAAGTGAGAATGATGATTCTTATCCGATAATTATGTAGCGGATAATTATTGTATTTTATGTTGTTTTAGTAGACTAAAATTTTATCATGTAAATTAAATAAAATGTTGAATCTTATCGATGATAAATGTTTACTAAGTAGGCGTTAGTAAACAGCTCCTCATTTGATCATCTTTAAATGTATAATGTGTAACACCCGTATTTTTTTACGATTAATCGTTTAAGGGTGTGGATTTGTCTTAGCAGGTCATTTGGTGTCCAGCCGTTATTGAATGTTTGTGACCTTTGAATCAAGAGTCTTGGTTCTGTTGGGGCAAGGAAAAGTTGTGTTAAAAGTCATCAGGGGGCATTAAGAGCATCTCTAACAATTTCCCTATAATTTCTTTAAGATGGAGAACCAAATGACAAAATCTCCAAAAAAAGTTGCATTCATCTCCAACAAATTCCCTATAATTTCTCCAAAATAATATTAAAATATTGCATATCTATTAAAATATTATTTCCCTTATTAAATATTTATTTTTCAAAAAAAATTATTGGTCAATTCATTTGGTAATCATTTTCGAAGTAAACTCCATATGTGGAGAAAAACTCACTCTCTCTCCTACTTTCTCCATTTTGGAGAAAGTTTTGGGAAAGCTCTTGAAGCAAAATTTTTATCTAAAATCCCCATATTCCCCTATTTCTCCATTTTGGGGAAACTCTTGGAGATGCTCTAAGAGACCCCTCATGTAAGTTTGGTCACTCGGGAAGTTGTAAGTCAACTTGAGTTAAACTCACTTCAAAAGTGGTTTTAGGCTGATTTTTGGGCTCGGGCTAGTTTCAGCGCTAGTTTAACTAGAGGTGAAACTAGCGTCGAGGTTTGACCTACACAAAAAGACCAAAAATCAGGGTTTTCCTCATTTTAGTCATAACTCACTCATTTCTTATCGGATTTGAGCTATTCTTGAGGCAATGGTTTCGTTTTTGAAAGCTTATTAAGATGGTAACAAAGATGAATTAAATATTACTTGTTGATTATGGGATTCAGAGGTTGAAGGTAAAATCATATCTTTGTCTTTTGAATCTAGGGTTTAGTTCTTTTGCACCAACAACTCTCATTTCTTCTCTTAAGTTGTTTATATTGTTTTGGGAGTAAAGAAAATGTTCTTAAGAAGGTTTGAACCACATATCTGGAAGTCTAGCTAATGGATCTCAAGTCTCCAACTTTGAAAGCTAAAGATGAGTTTCGAACCTAGGTTTAACCTAACCTAGCAATATAAGTTCAAGGTGCTTTGTGAAAACTATGTACATGACAAAAATGTTCATTTTGATGTTATAACATGTTTTACTTTCTATTTATCGAACTTGTGGGTTATTTGGTGATTTTTGCATATCTGTTTTTTTTTTGTTTTATAAATCATGTAAAATGCTTATATTTGAGTTTTTGAACAATTTGATAAGAAATCATAAGTGTAGATTCTTTGAATGATTTATCCTTTAAATGAAGATTATTTGGTGATAAATGTATTTTTTTTGTATTTGGCTGGAAAATGCATATAATCGTGTTATAGGATATTTTGGAAATATAAATGTTATGTTTTTAATTGGAAAATGAGTTGTCCCAACAAAGAAGTGTTTTGAGTTAATCATCTATTTGGAACATGTATTTGCATAAACGTCGGTTAAATACGTTTTAATGCTTTGAGGACTTTTATTGAATAGTCAATCAAGTTGTTAAGCCTTTGCCTCGATTTTGACTTAAATTAGTCTTGAGAACATTTGTTCGGTTTCTTTTGCTCTATGTTAAGCTTTTGGAGTTTACATGCGGTTATGACATATTTATTGAGAATTATATGTTTTGAGTGTGTTGGTCATTCAGTTGCAGTCATGTAATTTATATTGTAGTGCAATGGATCCATAGGCATAGGAGTCGGTTGGAATGAGATAATATTCCATGTATTGTAGCTAGAGACTCGAATCAGTGGAGGGCTCAAGGTAAAAACTTGGATAGAGTTGAACTTGATGACCGTGTAGTCCATAGTGACTGCCATTTCTAGTGAATGAGCTTAACTTGGATTTGGAAGATCCCATGGTAAAGACTCTGATAGAGTTGAACTTGGTAATCCCCAAGCAAACGAGTTGAGCTTGTTAACCCATTTGATTAAAGACTCGGATAAGGTTGATGTCAATGTTTTGTTTATCCATAATGCTTATATAACATTGATTTGTGGTTTACTTATGTGTTTGGTTACAATGAATGGCAAATCGGGTCTCCGAGTGGCCCCGTGCCCCCGTCATCTTATGATATCTTACTCCTTTTCAAAGGTAAATATGATGTAAATATGTAATGATACAAAGTGACTTGATTAAAGATATGTTTTTCATTTTAACATTTTATGACTTTATTCTTGGTTGTGTGAGTATTAATTTTGGTTGCATTTAAATGGGTGTTTTGGTTAATGGGTTTTCATCAGGGAAATTGTGGGTTTCATAAATATGTTTTTACGATAAAGACATTTCATTTACGTACGATTTAAACCAACAGTCTTTCGATTTTACTGTTTTATGATTATGGTGAAAACTGTTTGAGCTCATTAGGCGTTAAGCCTAACATTTTCTTTGTCACCATCTTATCAGGTCTGTGGGAAATGGTACTAGTGTCACCGTGATGAGACGAGTGCTAGATAAATGCACGAGAAAGACTTAGCTATTTGTTGACGTCATCTGCAATTGGAGATAATGACATCTATTAGGTTATAATAATAACCGACCTTAACTTATTACTCTTCATCTAAGGCTCAGTCTATCATTTATTGATGTTGATTTTAAATTTTATATTCCATGTAATTCAAGTATGAGTAAACTACATACTTGGTCCTTAGGGTTCATTGATTTTAACACTCTAGGTCCCTAAAGTGAAATATCTATGGCTTGCATCCTCATGGTTTCAATTTTATAACGTGTTGGGTCCCTAGAACTAACTCCGTTAGTTTTTGGCCGTTAAAACCCACATGTGCAAGGCACATGATGGGTATTTTGGTCATTTCACTCTCTTTTCCTGCTATCTCCTTCATGATGATGAACACCATGAAGAACACCTTCATAATAAAGAACACCATGAAGAACACCTTCATGATGAAGAACACCAACAAAATCAATAACAAAATAATGAACACCATGAACAACCACCCTTTAATCATCATCACCACAAAATCAATAACAAAATCAAAAATCCTAAAAACAAAACACAAACTCACAACACTAAATCCAAATCCATAATTTGTTTTTATAAACTTTTTGTTTATAAAAACTAAACATTTTTTACAAACCAAATCCCATGATTATTCATACAAAATTCAAATAAATCTTAAACATTTTTACAAATCTTAATACAAAAAGAACCCTAAATTATAACCAAAATTTGAAAAAAAAAAACAGGATGAAGATGAAGATGATTAACCCACCAACTATAGTTTGAAGAGAAATTTTTTTTAGGGAGTTGAAAGGAGAGAAAGAAATCTCAAGGAGTGGAGAGGATTTCAAGAAAAATAATGGTGATTTGAGAGTTTCTAGGAAAAATTAATGGGGGTGGAGGTTAGGGGAGGGTTTCAAGGGAAATGATGTTTGATTTAATTTTTGAATTTATTTTATTTTTATTAAATTAATACTAAACCTGAAATGACAATAATACCCATCATGTGCCTTGCACATGTGAGTTTTAACGGCCAAAAACTAATGGAGTCAGTTTTAGGGACCCAACACGTTATAAAATTGAAACCATGAGGATGCAAGCCATAGATATTTCACTTTAGGGACCCAGAGTGTTAAAATCAATGAATCCTAAGGACCAAGTATGTAGTTTACTCTTCAAGTATTGACTAATAGAAAATGAATTTATCATTTATTTGTTGTTTTAGTAATGATTTGTTTACCATTTATTTGTTGCATTAATGGAATTTTTTAAATTAGTTGCTCTTTTAAAATTAGAGGGTGTTATATAATGCGATCCATTACAATTCGGTCTGAAGTTGGTATGATTCGGATCAGATGGTTTGAACATGTATTTACGAAGACAAATTTGTTATAACTTCTAACCAAAAAATTAATATTAGTAAAAGAAAGATAATCACACATAAATGTTACCGTTATTCAGATTTTATATAATTATATCTAATTGTCTATAGAGGTTGGTTTATTTACAAATTGGATGAATCCTACAAATTCGTACAAACCATATATAAAAACAATTTTTTCATGATTTTTTTTCATCAAATGTAATGATTTAAGATGTTATTACATATATGTTTGTTTCATAATGTAAAAGTTTCACATGTATTTGTTTCCATAAGTACATGTATTTGTTTCATAATGTAAAAGTTTCACGTGTATTTTTTTCACATGTAATTTTTTCACAAGGTGAAACAAACATATGTGAAATAACATCTTAAATCATAGCATTTGATGAAAAAAAATCATGAAAATTTTATTTTTATATATGGTTTGTATGAGTTTGTAGGATTCATCCAGTTTGTAAATGAACCAACATCAATTGTCTATATGTATAAGCTTAAGTGTCAAGATACTATTGTTCTAAAAGGCTCGTTGCATCAGTCGACGTGGCTCAAAGCTCGTGCGTAACTCCAGATTAAGCTCGTAGAACATCTTGGCCAAATGCACGATTTTAACAAGATATTTGATTTTTTTTTACCTTTTTTAGCATCCTACTTTTTAGTTTTTAATATATAATCCGATTTAAATTACTTAAAATCATTGGCTAATACTGAGTAATATCAGAAAACATGTGGAGATATATAAATATATATGACGTACATATTTGTCAATAGGGTTGGGTTCCGATGAGAATGAAAATTATGTTGAGAATTGTAAGAAGAGATCTCTATCTTTGGATCAATCTTAATTGAATGTCAATACTAATGAGGTATATTGAGATGCACCAAATCAATTCTCTTCTAAAAACGCAATTCATGGGTGGACATGAGATCAAAGGTGATCAGGTGTTCAAATATCTTCTTACGCTTCTCAACTTAACTCTTCTTCTCACACGATCCTTCGCATTTGTCGATATGAGTCACACCTTGAAAAACGACGTGATCTCACTTTGAATATCGTATTTTTCACTCTACCAATAATGACTAATGACTACTTACAAGATGATATAAAGTTCCTTTGAAATGAACAACAAGTTAACGCATCTAATTGCAACAATTAATTTGCATCCTCAACCCTAGGTGCATTTCACAATCCAAAAATTAAAATGCTTGGCTCATATCTGAATTAACTAAAACAAGCATGAAGGCAAAAGGTTCAAACATATAAGCGAAACATAATAGCAAAATATCATGAAAATCAAGATCAAAGAAATTGACACAAACACAAGTTTTAATTCACACTCTCCTCTCCTTAACCCAAAAAAACCCCAATTTGGGTATCAACCCTAAAATTAACCACACATTGGGTGTTACCCCAAAAAAAATTAGCAACTTAATTTGTTATTAAGCTTATATTTATTCTTATTTTTTTAAAATAAAAGAAACGATTTTAACCACAAGGCTTATGGCGCACTGGTTAAGACTTGTAGGGATGAGGTTAGATAACTCATCTCAGGGGAATCCAGGCGCAAACAACTTATGGCCACTGGGGAATTATCTCAGGGTTGCATGTTTTAGCAGTCTTAAAATTGTCAGGGATTACTCTAGACAAATGTCTAGGATACCCTTTCCAAAAAAAAAAGAAACGATTTATTTCACCCGCAAAATTTAAGCAAACAAAGGTAAAAAAACAATGGGGAAGAGTATTTTCATCGTCCTCACCACAATCCGGGTAGAAACACGATTCCTTAGCAATGAAGTTGGCAACCGTGTTTGCAGATCGTTTAACAAAAAGAACCAACGTATCGTTTGTTCGGCTAAGGAGTTCCTTACAATCTTGGATAATAGAACCAAACATCGAGCTTAGTCTCATATTGATTCGAAGGGCTTGAACCATGACCACACAATTTGTTTCCACCACCACCGGTTGCCAACCTTTAGTAGCTATCCAACTCAACGCTTCTTTGAGGCCAATTGCTTCCGCGATAACCGGTTATACCTCTCCTCGACGACCTTGTCTATTCATTCCAATGAACCTTCCCTCATGGTCTCGGGCTACATAGCAAAAGGCAAACCTCCCATGATCCGGGAAAAGGGCCGCATCAATATTGATCTTGACACTATTGCACAATTTCGAGCCTTCTATAGTGGTATTGGAAGCTCTTCACCACTTTCACTCGTTTTCTGGGTTTTTTTGGTTCCAAACTTTATCATTTCGAGCCTTCTAGGTCGCCCAACATAGCATCATCTTTTTACTAATTACCTTTGTTGAGTCCTTTAAAACGGCCTTGTGAAACCAAGCTCCAAATTCTCATTTGGGTGCTATCGTCCTTTTTGTTCTTGATAATTACTACGCACCGAGTAATTACTTGTCACCTCTTTCGCCCATTGTCACCCATCCTCCCTACTCGAATCGCTTAATTGGATGTTGTGAATTATATCCATGTCCATCTCATCAAACATATCGTTTAAAATATCCTCGTCCCAAGAATTACCGCTTTCTACCAACAGGCTTTCGACTTTCTTTCCTTCCAATTCCCTCCCTATTTGACGTGATATACGGATTTTCCCCGTTCGGAAGCCATGGTTCATCGAGAATGTTGATACCCTACCCCTTCCCCGCTCTCCATCTTCCCCCTGAGCGAATCAAAGCTTGAGCCTCATATATAACACACACACACACACACACACTTTCCCACGCTTTCACACACACACACACACATTCACGCGCACACACACACATACTTTCTAATTTGAAAAAAAAATGGAAAATGAAAAGTGGTAGAAAATGCACAACCAAACGCGTTTTCTAAAAATGAAAAATGAAAGCTTCACCATTTCAACTAAACGTGTTTTCTAAAATCTTCATAGAAAACTGAGAAGGAAAACTCAACTCCATTTTCTAAAAACGTTTTCTTGGAAAATGAAAACCAGTTTTTGCTAACTAAACGCACCCTAATTGTTTCTGTTTTTTTTTTGAAGTGAAACGAATTTTAAGGAACGGGATTTTGTTTCATACTTTGTTAGAGCTTTACCGTTGCTATTTTCTATTGCTAGTTTATAGCTATTATTAGTTCTTCTCATTTATTGGTACTTTTTTTTATATTGATTTGGTAGCATCTTTGAAATTCTCTGTGTTATGATCAAATTGATACCAGATTATCCTCATAAATCTTTTACCACATTCATCTTTTATACATGAAAAAAGAAACTAAAAATAAATAAATAGAAAAAAAAATACGATAGCACTCCTTTATCTTGAAATTGTAGCTTGAAGCCTTAGCAAATATGCTCTTACATCCTATATTGTTTCAATAATATTTTTTTAACTCATATATTGATTTTAAAATATTATATTAAAAAATTAAATAAAAATAAGAAAATAGTAAAGTTTATTTTTGGTCCTTTACATTTGTCAATTTTAATGGACACTCTCCCTGAATCTAAAAACACGTATTTTATCCCTCATGTTTGTTACTATAAAAAAAGATAAACGTTATATACATTTATTAACCATAAGTTTT
The DNA here is from genome assembly GCA_036898165.1 of Silybum marianum. Taxonomy (NCBI): domain Eukaryota; kingdom Viridiplantae; phylum Streptophyta; class Magnoliopsida; order Asterales; family Asteraceae; genus Silybum; species Silybum marianum. Next base: position 44,852,409 of record CM072529.1, on the reverse strand, counting down.
TTCATTATTTAACCTATTAAACAACCACCCTAAAAATGATGAGAACAATAAAAAAAGATAAACATGGTAATAATAAGAACAAACGAAAGAACCTTAATTCATTCAAACCATCGAACATCATCACAAAACATACAAATACAAATTAAAACAGAGCCTTAAACACAAAAAAAAAAAACTCATATTCATGGCATGAATCATTACAGTATAAGATTGTAACCTAACCTAAAATAAAAATTCTAAATCATTAAAAAACATCAGTTCCTAACACAAAATCAAAAACTAAAAGACGCAAATCTATAAGCAGAAGATTGTTTAGCGGAGACCAAGAAGCAGATCAAGGAGCGATTATGGTTGATTCGTGAGTGATTCCAGAGTAAAAAAACGGTAGTTCGATTTTCAAATTTGAATGATCGATGTTTGGTTTCTGATATGTATTTGAGGCAAGTTCATGGCAGGAGTAGAAACAACAAATTCATATCTAGTAGTGTAGTGTGTTGGTGAACCATGCCAAGTTTGTTCCGACAAAAATCACAAAATACAAAAGGAAAGATCGAGGCGAGAGCTTTATGTTGGTGAAGATTAATCTTGTGGAGGAATAGACCTGAAAATAAGTTTCCACCTTCTTCCATAGTGTCCCCTCGCTGGTCACTACTCCTTCCTCCTCTTCGACAATAATTATGTGTACTGGTGGCTAGGAATGAGAGAGGAAGGTGTAGTCAGTGGAGGGGGTGAGGTGACTCGTGAAGAAGAAAGGACCGGCGTGGATTTCTTATTAAACTCAATTTTGGTCAATTAATAGATTTTTAGTTAGGAGGAGGAACCAAAACTGTTGTGAAATGACAAACGTAGTGGACCAAATCTTAGGTTTTAAGTTTAGGGATGATATCTGTTGAAAGTGACAAATATTTAGGACCAAGAGTGAAACTAATTGCAATCGAGTGGGATAGGGGAGTGACATGGTTCAACCTACAAATGCGTCCCTTTTATCGCTAAATTTGCTCAATCAATCGTCGCCACCATTATCCAAATCTTCTTGATACATATGGTATGCCTTCTCCTTCCTGCATCGATTTCTGTATTTTATATTCTATCCAAACCCTAACTTTATTGGATTTGTCTCTGAATTTTCTCTTTCAGTTTTATTCTACAGATTAGTTGTATATACGGATGCATTTGTGCGATTGATTGGTCGTATGATGTAATTTATGAATGCATCTGGGTTAAATTTTAGGAAACTTTGATGATCACTTAGAAATTGGGGATTTTCTTTGGTAAAAGATTATTGTTCTTTGTTCCATAAGTTCACCGATCATGGTTGATGGAACCCTAATCAACGCAAATATTAGAAATGGGACTCTAATTGTGGAAATCCTTCCTTGATTCCAAATAGCATAATGCGACGTTATTCTGACTTAGGAGAAGAGTCATGATTAAAACTTTATATAAGTATCTGTTAATGGAGTTGCATTTACCATTTTCTGACAAATTGGTGTCCAATTATGCTTAAGGTTTGCATATGTGTTTCCTTGAGCCATATTTGCTAAACAACCCAAGGTCAATTCATCATCTTTAAGTTTTGTAAATAATTCATATCATCAAGTGCACTCATTCCATGTTTCATTTGAATCAAATGATCTATGATTGCCAATAATTTCTCGATGTAACAAATGTATATTGTTCTAGGGTATATCAAGGTTTAGTCTCCCAATTCACATCTTTTTATTTTGTAAATCCTTAGATGAGGATCCAGAAAATACAGGATGCAAGTATATATAACCTTTTGTATTTAATAATGAATCCTTATGCTATGTTGCAGGGTTCTGAATCACGTTAGCATATAATAGTTGATGTGTTGATAATCCATGGGAGATCATTACACCTAAATTCAGTATGTCGGAAAATGAGATGCCAAATGCAGATTTGCCCGATGAGGTCATAAGGGACATCCTTTCTCGACTCCCAGTCAAATCCTTATTGCAATTCAGATCTGTATCAAACCATTGGAGGACTTTAATTTCAGATACCCATTTCGTTAAATCACACCTGAAAAAAATCCTAACTTTATCATCAACCCACCATCAAATCCTTGTTCCAACTTCCCCTCTCCTCTCCTTGAGCTATAATAACACATCACCAAATGGCACCAATCCATCAATAGAACTTGATTGTCCATTTCTGAAGCCAAGAACTTCGATCAAGATTTTGGGTTCTTGCAATGGGTTGGTGTGTTTAATCGATGGCACAAGAGACATGATCATCTACAACCCATCAACCAGAAGACATTTTAAGCCATATCAGTCACCTCAACAAGTTCTTCATTTTTCAAATCGGATTGAGTTTGTGTACGGATTTGGTTGTGGATCAAACCCTAATGACATGAGGGTGGTTAGATTTCCACGATTTGCTCGTGACTCTGAATACACTAAATTTAAGATATGTGGTTCTGGTTCTGGTTCTCGGGTGAGTGGAATAGTGGCATATAATTATGATTTTATAGATACGGTAGGTACTTTTCTGAATGGATCTCTTCATTGGTTAGCGCATCATAGTAGCAACGATGATGAAAAAAGAGTAATTGCTTCATTTAACATAAGCAAAGAGACATTTAGAGACTTATCTTTGCCACCTCAAGATGGGAGCCTTCCTTACTACATTTTGGGTGTTTTAAAAGGATGCCTTTCTGCATTATGTGATGATATGTATTACACAGATGTCGATATTTGGTTGATGAAGGAATATGGGGTGGTTAACTCTTGGACGAAATTCATTAAAATTCCACTTAATACTGGGATTGAGAATATTTCGTATATGATGCCTTTGAGGTCTCTAAATGACAATGAAATTCTTCTGGAGATTGATCTACAATCGTTTGTTATATATGATGTTAAAAAGAAGAACTTTAGGCATGTGACCACGGCACGTGATTTGAAATGGTTTGGGGATGCTGCAATCTATGTGGAGAGTCTTCTTTCACCTGAAGTGTTATGTGTGTTGTACTAATCTGTACCAAGTTGTGATCGATATTTGCACGGATGATCATGATATCGTGCAATTTATCTGGCATATTTTATGAGGTAATATCCATTTCATGAAGAAAAGATTTACGGATTTTTATATGAGGTAATATCCATATCTAGAAGCGTTTACTTAGCAATCCTCGAGCATCATGTACAATTCTGCTAATGATGCAAGGCCATTCCCTTTATGTATGAAAACTTTCCTGATCTAGTCTCGGTTCTCATTTAGTTTTCTCATACTTTTTCACAAGTCGGGGATCTTTATTGAAACAGTGCCCTACCATTTGGGGTAGATGACAAGTCTTTATACATCCAGACCCTCAGACCCTACATTGTAGGGATATATATATATATATATATATACATACAGGGATGGTATCCGTTACAAACCGATGAATATTTGCAAACTTTGCAAACCATTATATTAGGAAACATTGAGATATTTATGGACATTTATCATAATTCATTAATTTTGTTTCCTAATTCAAAACCATGATCATAATTAATGAAGCAATCATCTTCCATATATATCTCAACCAATAATTAGTGAATTATGATAAATGTCCATAAATATCTCAATGTTTTCTAATATAATGGTTTGCAACGGATACATCCCCTATACATACATATATATATATAGTATGTTGGTTTGGTTAACTTTCTGAATCTTGCTACAAAAGATTCTTGTTCCCTCCTATTAGGTTAGGAATGCAAAAAGACAGACTGAATTCCAGCCAGCCACAAGTGTGAAAAGTATTGGGAGATAAAAACAACCTGCACTTGTTGAAGTCATAAAATATGTTGATCTGAAGCTTGAATTGGTGATCATCCATTTAGATGGTCTGGGTCGGGTATTTCTTTTAAATCTCTAGCGATTAGGAGACTGAGGGGCTTTTGGATTGTTTTTCATCAAGTTCTGTATGGATAAAGCTGTTTGTGCATGTAGATCAATCCGTCTGTATAGATTTAGAATGTTTTTGTTTGGGACGGTTTTTTTTAATAGATGGATGAAGTGTATTTTTTAATTGGGAGGGGCAACTTTTGAAAAAACTTGGCTTTCTTCTACATAAAGCTCCCCTAGAAGCTTACTAAATAAGCCACTACCAAACAAACATGTATAACTGACCTAATAAGTTATGTCCCATTAAGTCCATTAAGCTGCTAACTAACAGGCCCTGGGTATTGTTACTGCTATTGCTACGATAATGATTCAGTGTCATATCTATGACTATATCTATTTTGATTGCAGATATGAACGAAATAGAAGGTTTTTGTAGTCTTCTTTACAATTTAGGTTGTGTTACACACTCTTTTATTTGGGTTGACAGACGATTGTGACTTGAAACTGTTTATCTATTACTTATCTTTTTTCTTTCCTTCATATTATGATGGATCATTTTGCGTTTTGAAATGGGTATAGGTATAGCGATGATAAAATAAAAGTTTCAACTAATTTATGTTTGTTGATGCAGCTTGTAATTTATACTTTCTTCTTAAAATCTATGTTTCGCAAATGAGCATTTTAGATAACTTTTGAAAGCTGAAAAATATAAGAAACCCTATTCATAGTCTTTTGACATTTATTTTTGTGGGCAATTCCTGTACTAGATGAAGGATCGCATGAGAATAGTAGTTCTTCTAGAAGGCTCTCCATATAAGGATAAAGAACAAGCCGATTAAAGAATAGTAGTTCTTTGTGGCTATGGGGGTTCACATGCGATGGCTCCAGGCCATTCATGGCCGTCTAGGGGATTAGCTGGTGCGCGTAAATTGTCCCAGAAACTCATGGTTACCAAAAAAGAAGTCATGTAAATTCCATCCTTATGCCAACTCCAAATCGATAGTTTATTCTGGATTGAGTTGCATCTTATAAAACTGATTTAACCGTCTAAATAACACCCTTGTAAAACTGATTTAACCGTCTGAATAACAACCCAATCCAGAGGTAGAACCATATTATGAACATTGGACATTGTTTGGCAAAAATAATATAACTTACCTTATTTTTTAAGTACATGTTTGGAAAACTAACTTATAACTTACTATTGATATTGTAGCATGGAGTAACTTATTGAACTTTTTATTATTTTCTTTCAATTATACCCATAATTAATATTCTTTTGAATTTTATTAATTAATTTTAATTGTAAGTATAAATTAATATTATTTTTATTTTATTAATTAATTTTAATTATTATTTGATTATTAACATTAATTATTAATTCATTTTAATTTTAAATTATTTACTAATATTCATTAATTATTATTTAAAATTATTACTTATACTTTTTAAAAAATTACTAATTAATTAAAATGTGGTTGATTAATTATTCATATATTATATGTAATGGTTACTTAAAATCATAAACTAAAGTTATATCTTTTCTAAACTTTATTTTAACAAATCCAAAATTTATAATATATATGATAATCGATTTAATTTTTTTAAATAAACATATTATATATATATATATATATATATATATACTATCTTGTTTGAATTAATATATTATTTTAATAAATACTTATTTTAATTAATTATAAATGACTAATATTCTAATATGTCCTTTTTATCATTTTACATGGTGATGACTAGTTTTTACGAAACGTGACTTGTTCATCAGCTAGCTTATAAGTCATCGACTAGTTTATCGGTCATCAACCACCTTATCACCTAATTTGTCAAGCATAACCTAAATTGCATCTGTTGCTGAAAATTTAGCCTTCCAACAACCCACCTTTATTGACTTCATGCCATGATGTAATAAGTTACCCAAAAAGATTATTAAACATCATCATCTCTTTATATATTGGAACTAGAAGAGGTACCCGTTGCAAGGCAACGGGATTTAATAGTATTTTATCAACATTAACTTATAACAAAGTAGCATATATAAATCAAATCCATTATTTTTACAAAACTCAAGTACAATTCTAATTTAAAAAAACAAAGTAGCACATTTGAAATGTTTTTTTAATAATTTTAATTTTGTGGAAAGATTTGGAATAATATGTTTCGTTTGTAGGATTTGGAATAAAATTGAATTTCATTATTAATTTATTTTTACAAAACAAGTATTTTAAACATTTGTAATTCTTAAAAATCTAAACAATGATTACTCTTTATAATGTAGTATAAATATAGATAGATAAAGATGCAAAATAAAACCTAAAAATGAAAAATTAAGATGTTAAATTAAGTTTTAAAAATAACTCGGCATGCATTTATTATTTTTAATATTATTGTTAAATCCAAAAATATTAATATTGGTGTTTTTAGAAGATATTGAAGAAATGATTATAACCATATATAAAAACTTGGTTTTTTATATATTTTAGTTAATATACGATTATGTATGTTATATATTTTTGGTTTTTATCGTATTCCTTCG